>JAMJFZ010002837.1:2972500-3702370 GCA_026225945.1 Cricetomys ansorgei | reverse complement strand
GGAAGTTTCCTGTCCACTTGGCCGTGACCTGTGAACTTGAGTGCTTTGCGGTTCTCCCTCACCCTCAGCAGTCTGATCAGATTTTTCCCTTCAGAACCCCTAATCCATTCCTACTAACAATTCACTCACACACCCTGGGGTAGGTTCAGTTCGGGAGCCCCCTTCATTGAGAAGCGTTTGATGTGCTTATTAGGGCCACAAATAACCCCAGGAAAAGTTACACAAACTCTCTTTGTCTTGTGTTGTCTCATCTGTCAACGGCATGGTATCGCTGCGAGGACCGACTGGTCTAAAGCACCGTAGGATAGTATTTTATTTTTCATTCATAAAATCGTAATCAGTGTACAGTTCTTCCAGAAAATATTTCTAGCTCCTACTGTGCACCTGATACACATGGCATGTGCTAGAGGTGGACATTAAGAACACCTGCACTGATGTGTGTGTGTGTGTGTGTGTGTGTGTGTGTGTGTATGTGTGTACGTACATGGGGGTGCTTCCTTTTCCAGGTGGAGAGAAGCCAGGAAAAAAGGCTGCAACGAGGTTTGGGGACACAGCATGCACTGCACCTCCCCCTCCTCCTGACTGCAGAACACCTCCAGGAGCCAGGAGGTATCTCTGCGATCCATTCCACAGGAGGGCAGAGGACCGCCCTGCCCAAAATCTCTGGAGATAAAGGCCACACCCTAGAGCCCCTATCCAGTCCCTCTGCCCTTCCTATCACGGGTATTTAAAGTTTTCTTCTGTATGTTATCTCCATGGACTTAATGTGCCTGTGGGGCTCTTAGTCATCGAAACGTTGGGTCCCATTTGAAAGACCCATTTAGAAATAAAGAAACAGTGAAGAAGGCCTCATTTTAAAAGCCTTTTTTTAAAAGCCTCATTTCCCAGACAGTTCCTTTCTTTGAGCTAGTTGGCCTTAAGTTTGAGAAGTGACAAAAGTTTACTTGTCAGTGATCTTTCCAACGATTTATGTCCCGGTTGCATGCAGTCTCTAGAGCTTTGCCTCCTGTCCTAACACAGCTAGGACATCACCCCAGACTCTTCCCCCTCGCCGCTTCCCTACCCCCCATGTGGTTACCGAGTTCAGAAATGGTATCGGATTTGTTTTCCAGTCTCTGGGACCAGGTGTTGGGACCATGGGTGTGTCTCCTGGTCTCCAGCAGTGTGGCTGTGGCATCCAGGGGACTGTGTCCTCTTTTGAGCTCCGGGCTCCACGTGCTGCTTGAAGAGCTGTGGGTTGGTCATGGGTTGGGTAAACTGATATACTTTGGGACACCTCCAGACACAACACTCGGCCATTGTGCTTGATCTTGACTGGGATGTTTAGTTGACCTAGCCGTAGAGTCCCCATGCTGAGGCCAGCTGCTGGTCTTGGAGGTTGATTTTATGTTCTTGGCTTCCATCAGAATAGTTTTGCTGGGAGGGTGGTGAGAAAGGAATGCCAACTTCTTGGTGGGGGTGGCTTTGAAGTGCTTTTAGAAATGGGAATGGAAAGTGTGGTCCAGGGAGAAGGTGCCAGTTAAACGAAGGTGCCAGGGTGGGAAAATGTAGAAAGCAGGCATAAAAAAGTCCTCCCCACCCCCACCCCCTGCTTTATCTTTGCCCTTTTGTCTCTAGCTCTCAAGATCACCCCTCTGAGTCACTCTCGAGTATGCGCTAGGCCTCAAGCTTATCAGTCGATCCCAACACAGTCCTGGGAGGCATTACCTCCCCATTTTAAAGGAAATTGAGAATAAATAATTTTAGACAAATGAGGACACCTAGATTTAGGCTTAACTGTTTCTTGGGGTTTTTGGTTTTTAGAGACAGGGTTTCTCTGTGTAGCCCTGGCTGTCCTGGAACTTGCTCTGTAGACTAGGCTGGCCTCGAACTCACAGAGATCCACCTGACTCTGCCTCCGGAGAGCTGGAAGTACCACCACTGCCTAGCTAAGCTTAAATGTTTTGATGCCTTTAACAAAAAAAATGGACTTTAATAAGAAAGTCCATGGACTGGGTGAGAACCTTGGGTCTCACCTGACCTCCACGGAGGTAAGGTCCCAATGATGCCTGTAAGCTGAGAGTATTGGCAGTCATTTTAGTTAGAACTACTGGTTTGCGTGGTATTAGGCTGCCTGTGTACTGAGGCTGGAAAGCCCATCCTAAACTGAGGACATTAGTCTCCTGTGCTCACACGCTGTGTCTGGTTGGTCAGCCTGATATGGTCCGACCACCCAGACCATCCCCGACCACCTCATGACCATCTGTGGCATGTAGGATCTGACCAACTCCATTCCTGCTTAGCCTTGCCTGGTCTCCAGTTGTTTCCCAGGACAGGGACAGACAGAAAGGAGGTTTTGAGAAGTTCAGGCTGGAGGTTCCACCGAGTCGTGGGTTATAGGGGTGATGGGGAGGGCACTCTTTCCTGTCTAATCATCCTTTATCTCCACTGCTTAGACAAGTGGGTGTTAGGAAACAGCATCAACTCTCAGAGTCCTGGGAGGGTTGGGGATGGAGTCTGGTGGAACGTTGTTAGCAAGAGCTCTGTGCTTTTAGCAATGCTCAGCCATGTGTGGTTTCCTTCTTTGCTTTTTCCTAAAGAGAAGTATCCTGGAAACACTTAGTCAGCAGGATTAGTTATTAAAAAAAAAAAAATGTTTCGACTATTTATTTATTTATTATTATTTATTTATACATACTCTTGCTTGGCAGGCACTCCTAGGAATTGCCCTGCGCTAGATTAAATTCCAGGCTCTGGGGGTTCAGGATGATTGTGGGACTGGTGGAGAGGTGAGGAGTTGATATGAAATAGAGGTGTGAAGAATAATCCCGAGTTGTCTACACGCATTGCCCCACTTCATCCTTAAAGTAGACTTCAGGTAGATTTAATCCCACTTCATTGGTCATATGGAAGGCTCAGAGAGGTAGTTCACACGTCTGGAGTCACACGGCAAATCAACGAGGGTCTGGAATCGAAACCATATGAGCCTGGTTGTGAAGCCTGTGCCTTCCTCCTCTGCGTCTCATGGGAAGAGGGGACCTGCTCCAGAAGGGGAGAGTAGGGGGAGGCTCTTCTGAGCCTCAAAGTATGACAAGTAAGAAGTGACAGAGGGTTGAGAGACTGCTGAGTTCCATCCTGAGGAAGCTCGCAGTCTGACGGGGAGAGAGTGAGGGAGCCTGTTTGCCAGCAGCTGGGTGAGGAGACTAAGAACAGAGGCTAAACCTTACAGGCAAAGGATGGCAGGTGCCCTCACAGAGAGAGAGCGGAGGACATGGAGTCTACACATCCATAGTACCTGTGGTGTGGAGGCTAGGATGCTGCCCTGAGGCGCTGCGTGGCACGGGAGTCAGGAACCTCGACAGAGTGCCGCCCTGAGGACTCTCTCTGAGCTGCCGAAGTAGACGCACAGAATGCTGCTTCCCACCGCTCTGTCACTATTAAGTGCCATGGGCACGTGGCAGGAGCTCGACTAAGGCTCGAGCCATCTAGAGGTCCTATGGCTGCTTCGGAAAGGGCTGAGCCTGTATCCCTGTTACCCAGGAGGTCTTTGTGGCTGCAGATTCTCCATTGCACACAGACCCCCCCCCCCCCCGTCACTCCCTGCCCCGACACACACATACACACCAATGCTTGACTTGGCTTTAGTCTGAGACCACCTAAGCTCAGCACTGAAGGGCCAGTGGCCATCTCCAGGTCCAGAAGCAGCTGCAGGTATGGGTTGAGGTGGCGGTGGTAATGCTAATCCAGATTGAGAGAATGTCAGTACTCATCATGGAGAAGTCTCTCTGGTGGGAGCCACAGGGAGCCACAGATACAGAGATGCAGGTGGCCACACTGGAGGCCTGGCAACCATGCTAAGAAGCTTGGGCTTCGGCTTGGTTCCATTGGCAGGAGCATTGTACCTACTGTCATGTTCTGCAGTTCCGGATTTCTTCTGCCTCGCTGGTGCGTTTATTCATGGAGCTCAGACTGGAATACCTCACCCAGGCTTGCCTGCACATTCCTAAGCCATTTCACTTGAGGTTCACCTGAGGTGCTGTGAGGTTCTATTGCCTTGGCCCATTGAATCCAGGATGTGCCCAGAGTGGGGATCCCAGCTTCTGAAACACATCACATGTTTGCCCTTAGGTGGGCAAACCAGCAGCAGGCTAGTGTCTGAATGAGTCCAGCTAAGCGTATTCACTATAGGGTCTTTTGGAGAAAGCCTGACATTCTGACCACCATTTCTAACATAGTTGCAGGGGATCACATGTCCCTGAACTTCACAGGATTTGTTTGACAGCAGGTCGGCGGGGAGGGGGGAGGGGTGGGGGGGGTGGGAGGGTGTCACCTATTCAAAGTAGGAGTAGGCTGAGCCCTGGTTCTTGAATGCTGCCTGAGCAGCGGTGAGACAGGGAAGGGCCTGCCGTCCACACAGAGGAAACACACTGGTTACGGATCCACACTGGTTACGGATCCGATAGTGTGTAACAGGGCAGGCTTGCCTTTAGCTGAGCCTCTTCAGTGGTGTAAGGTTGGTAAACCCGAAACCGCACCCCTGCTGCAAAGCCACTTCCTCCGTCGGCTCTGACCCCAGTGGAGAGTGGCATTTTGTATTTTGTCTGTGATGTGTTGATGTCCTGACTTCTCCATTGGACTGGAGTTGTGGATAGGAACTTCCTCTAGTGACCTAGCGTTCCCTCTGGGCTTTGACTATGAGCACATACTCAGGAGTAATGTGTAAAATTAGCAGCCACATCTCCATATCATCTCCTGCATATGTGAGTGAAAGAGCAGAACGCTCCCAATTCCTCCACCTTGCCCTCATCACCACTCCTGAGGTTCCAGATGTTCAGCTCTGGAAGTCAAGAATCTCAACAGTCACCTGCATGCTCTATTGTAGCACCCAGGTGTTTGGGCTTAGGGTGGCTCTAGCCACTGAAAGCCTTCTCCCTCTCTCATGCTCTGACCATCTCCTGGTGGGGCCACTTAGACAGTGACATCTCACCTGTTCCTTGTTTCCACAGTGGCCCACCCTGTAAGCCGGAGCAGCTTCTTGCATGGCAGGGATCTTCCCAGCCCTCCCCGACAGCCTTCTTCCTCGTGCTTCTGTGTTTTTCCAGGGCATGGATCAGAGCTTCTGTTTGCTGGTCATTCCACGATCCTCACACAATATAAATGAAATCTGCTAAAACCAATAAATTCAAACCATGTGTGGGCCATTGGGAGGAGCCAGGACGTCAGAGGGCGGCAGTGTGAGGTGGCGTCAGCTCTGACGGCACCCAAGCTGATTTGTATATGAGAAAAGTAAATATCCAAAGCTGTAAACAGCCCTGGGTCTCCCACTCTCACTGGGATTCAAAGGCGTTTAATAGGAACACACACTCTCTGTTTCTTATAAACAGAGCCAGAGCCTCTATGTGTGCTGACCTAAATTCTGTGTTTTCAATCCCAGGCAAGGCAGCCAGGCATCCTAGTCATAGACAGCAGACAGGCCGAGCCGTCGGCTTGGGTTCCTTCTATTTGGTTTTGGCAGTTGGTCTAGCATTTGTGCTTTGTAAAGAATTATTTCTCCTTCTCTTCTTTGTTGCGTACAACCCTGTGTGTTTGTTTAAGTCTGTTTGTGCTGCTCTAATGGAATGACTCAGGCTGGATAGCTCAGAAACAACAGAAATGTCTCTCTGTCTGTTCTGGAAGCTGGGAAGCCCCAGACAGAGGTGTCAGCATCCGTCATGCTCGGTGAGGTGTGGCTTCCTGGTCTACAGATGCACCTTTCCACTGTGTTCATGTGGTATGGAGAACTCAGGTCTCTTTATCCCTTATAAAGGCCCTTTCCCCATCCCCACGCACATCTCAGACCTTATCTCCTAAGGTTACTCATTGGAGATGAGGTTCAACATATAGATTGGAGGGTGGCACATATAGACGTTGACATGATAGCAGTGATTGGAATGAGGGGTCACCTCCAGCCTTCATGTGAGGAATATGAAGTCCAGGGGTACGATGTGTTCATGATTGCTTATGAAATAGAACTTATAGCTAAATTGGAGCTTCGCCTCCTCTTCAGGTCCCTCCGATTCTCTTTGGGCTTCCCAGGGATACCAACTCAGAACCCCAGAAGCAGCCTTAGGGGCTCTCTCCTCACTCCTCACCCCTGCAGTGTCTCCTGGAACCTATCTTTGCCCTTCTTCTCTAAGTCCTCTGCGGTTTTCCTTGTCCATCCTGCACATTCTCGGCTTCAGGAAGAGCCGAAGAACAGCCGGGTTGGAGGCGGGTTTCTCTGCCCATCAGCTGTGGGGACTTGCAGTATTTACTGAGCTTTCACATACCTTAGATAGGGATGAGCATGGCTGCCTTCTCAAGATGCTTGCCCAGATATGTGGAGCGCAGACATGCTGACCGCTTCACCTGCTTTTCACCTGACCCCTTAGCTTGGGCATTAAAATTGCCTAGAACTTACTGGGCCAGCCCTGGACGTTCAGTTCACGTGCTTGAGTAAGGGCAATAAAGTGGATGAAACCCGAACACCTCGGTGGAGTACAACGGTGTCCACTTCCTGGTTTTGATATTGTGCCACAGCGTGTGAGCTGTCACCGCCTGGGGAAACGGAATAAAGGGCATTATTTCTTCTAACGGTGTATGAATTTACAATTAGCTCAAACCGAAAGGTTTGAATGAATTAAATGAATTAGAACTGATGATGGGGCTTATGGAGTGCTTGCCTAACATACCCTAAGTCCTGGGTTTGACCTGGAAAAGAAAGAGAAAAAAAGGAAAGAAGGAAGGAAGAGAAGGGAGGGAGGGAGGGAGGGGGGGGAGAAAGGGAGGGAGGAGAAAAGAAAGAACAACAGATTAACTTTTCCAACACCCTCCTTCATTAATTCTTTTGTGCCACCATCAGTGAGCACAAATGAAAACATTCTCAGCCCCATCTCCTTCAGCTACTGGAAGGAAGTTTTCCTTGACAGCACTAAAATGACAGGTCATTCCCTTGAACGCCTTCCCTTTTCTCCCAGAGCACTCATCCCTTGTTGAGGTCCTGTATATTCTACCTTCTCAGCCTATCAGCTCCAGGAGTGCAGAGAGTTCTGCCCCTGTTGTGTATCCCCAGCTCCTTCGACACACCAGGCACATAGCAGGTAATCAGCTAATGTTTGCCAAGTGACTGAGAGGTGACAGACAGGAAACAGGGACACAGATGACAAGGAAGTCTGGGAAGGTAAATGAAGAAAACAAACCAGGGAACAGGTGAGGAGAGTGACTGCAGGTCTTCCTGCAAACCTTGCAGGCCTTCCTATTGTGTGAAGGGTAAAGTCTTAGGTTATAGTCTGGTGCCTAAACTCCCTCCGGTCTCCATCCCCCAGCTTTGAGCTAGTGCAGGGCTCCGTGGCACAGGCTGAGATGAGGCAGAGAGCACCTTGTCCTTAGAGGCTTACAGGCCCTAGGGGAGGGACCAGAACACCAGCAGCATATGGAAAGGAAGAATGGAGAAGTGATTTGAGGTGTGAAAGCCCTCTGGCCCTAACCTAATCCCTCCTCCCCTGCCGTCTGGGCGACCCCACAGCTCTAATTAGACCACTCCCTGCAGCCTGAACTCAGGACTTCCTAGAGTGTTCTCCTCAGGCTCCCTCTCCAGGTCCTGTTTCCCAGCCTTGCTCTTCCTACAGGAAGTCTTCCTTGACTGCTCTGGTTCTCACAATCTGGCTTTTCTAAGCACCTGTGCTATCTGTAGTCTGCAACATTGGACCCTAGAAGAGAGTCTTGCATCTGCTCAGCTACGACAGAAGCTGGCGGAGAAGTCCCGCCTGGGCTCAGGTGCGTGGTGGGCCTTTGGCAGCGTGCTCGTGGCTGATGGGCTTGAGAGCACGGGAAACAGTGACTCATCATCATAGAGGGCAGGCTTTGTTATTTTTGTCCTTGACCCAAGCTCTCATTTAGCCACTGGTGGTTCAGTTAGGGGGTAGGCTGAAGCTGCCGTTACAGAGGTTCAAGTGTGTTGTTAACAAAGAGATCATGCAAACGATCTGCCCCAAACAATGTTTAACAGACTTCAGGAGCTGGACCGTTTGCTCGAAAACTTCTCATAAAGCACACAAAAATATCTGTGCAGTGTTTATTGCTGCCGTTCGTTCACTGAACAAATGTGTTTTGGAAATAAACCTTTGACTGGAGGACAGCCTTGATTTGTAGTACTATTATGAGGTGGTACTGAGTGTTCCTCAGATCCGATTTCCCTACCATTAGCGTCTTACGTTAATAGGGTACATTTGTCACAATTAATGAACCGATATTGATAGGCTGTGGTTATCTACATGCTGCATTTCACTTGCATTTTCTTAATTTCCCCCTCATGTCCTTTTTCTATCCCACAACTTCCCACGGGTACCGTAGCCCATCATGGTATCTCTCCTTAAACTCCAGCTGGTACTGGCACTTTCTTGGACTTTCCTGGATAGTATAGACCTTGGTAGTTTCAAATATTGGTCTGCTGTTTGTCCCTCAGCTAGAGTTTATATGGTGCTTATATGTTTTTATTCTCACAATTAGACTGAAATTGTGTATTTGGGGGAGGAAGACCATAGGAGGTAAAATGTTGCTCTCATAACACAGCAGGGCTACACACAGGGGATGGATGTTGTCTTTGGTTTCCTAAATAGGTAGTTTCTCAGGTTTCTCCCCAGTCTTTCCATGCTGTGCTCTTTGGAAAGAGGTTGCTATAAGCAGTCCATCCTCGAGGAGAAGGGAGTTATACTACCTTAGCAAGTGATCTGAATCCTCACTGTGTGCCAGGTACCACAACGGGTACTAAAGGTAACACATGGAACAGGACAAAAGTCTTCTTCTCTGTAGAAGTTTCTCTCTAGTAAGGATTTAATAATGAAGATCAAAATAGTTCTAGGACATGAATAATGAAGGCCAAGGTCCTTAGGCTTATTTAAGAAACAAAACAGACAGAAGTAGAATCATATATGCACAGGGTACTGTCAGGATGTGGAGCAAGGGGACATTCATGAGACCTCACTGGGCCTGCCGAGCACAGGGAAAGGCATTACAGGGAAAGGCATTGGGATTTTATTCCAATGGTGGAAGCCATTGGTTTGAAACATGGAAGGTATTTTATTATTATTATTATTATTATTATTATTATTAATTAATTAATTAATTTATTTTAAAGACCCTGAAGGTAGTCTCTGGCGGAGGAGGGATTAGAAATCAAGTGGAGGATGTAACTGAATCCTGAAGCCAGATCTCTTGCTACTGAGAAAGACTCCTAACTTGTAACCGATTCCCACTGTGCCAGTTTTTTTTTTTTTTTGTTGTTTGTTTTTTAACCTTTTAGCTCTAAAAAGATAGAAAGGAAAAAGAGAAATCTTCCCCATTCTTGCAGGTGGCCTTTAAACATAGAAAGAAAAAAAGAAAGGAAGGAAGGAAGGAAGGAAAGAAGGAAGGAAGGAAGGAAGGAAGGAAGGAAGGAAGGAAGGAAGGAAGGAAGGAAGGAAAATTTACTGCTCTTTTTGCTATCTTAGCTTGAGTAACAGGAACTGCAGAGAGAACTAGCTGAACTGAACTAATATCTTTCAAACCATCCCACCAACTGCCAACTGCCAACTGGCCACTGCCTCCTTTATGTTCTAAGCAAAGTTCCCAGAAGTCCAAGCGGCATCCACTTATAAGGAAGGCTGCACAGGACAAAAAACTTATCCAAAATGTCCTGCTATAGAAGGAAGCTAGGAGATTAGCACAGGGTCTATAGGCATTGTCCAGGAGAGGGATGGCGGTGTCTTAGATCTGGGGAGCAGGTGAGTCGAGCTGGCTTTGCTTTGGAGGTGCAGCTGACAGTGGATCACTTATTAGAAACTGGTATAATGCTGGCATGTTTGGTCCCACAATGGTGCTACTAGATAAAGTATGGGGAGGTGAGAGAGGAGTAGAATTAGAAAATAGAAGTATCTGGTGGTGGAATTCCTTAGAAAAGGTCACTAGAACCCCCATTTTGGGTGACATGACAACATCACAAGTTGTGCTCTGATTACACCACATGCCTGGAGGGACTAGAATAGCTTTCTGTATTGACTTGTATACCACCTTTCTTGGTAGTCTACATTGTTGAGACATGGGCTGCAAATGTGAATTGCCCAGGGTGGGCGAGCCTATGGTAAAGAACATACCAGTCACCAAGGGGCCTGGTCTTGCCAGGTTCAGGCTCTAGGTGCTAGGCACTAAATATGCCTAGAGGACTTCTGTCCTCTCGCAAGGGCCAACACACAAGAATTTCTTTTTAGTAGGTGTATGTTTCCAGTAAATTCCATCATCAACTATGTACTGACTACCAACTGCAGTGTTGTACTGTCTTAGACATGGACCCCTTTCTAGCTGAGTACATAAGACATCAAGGAAGTAAAAGGACAGAAGGCATATGTAGCAGGCCCAGCAAAGCATGAACAGTCGTAGAAGTGCAGAGGGCTCCAGACAGGCAGCCCATGTCCTCACAGATCAGATGGGATGAGACACAACTTGAAGGCCAGGGAATGTGGCCAGGGTTTCTGTTAGGGAACTGGAGACAGGGCATCTTGGGAATCAAAACGGGTGGCATATCCAGCAGCATGGAAGTCAAAAGAGGTGCTTGTTTTTTATTTGAGCTCCTGGCATAAAGACCAGGCGGCTTAGCAGCAACACATATTTGTATGTCACAATTGTCTAAGTCAGGGTTACTATGGCGTAGATGAAATGCCATGACCAAGAGCAAGTTGGGAAGGAAAGTTTATTTGACTGTCACTTCCATGTCACTGTTCTTCATGGGAGGGTGTCAGGACAGGAACTCAAACAGGGCAGGAACCTGGAGGCAGGAGCTGGTACAGAAGCCTTGGAGGAGCGCTGCTTATTGGCTTGCTCCTCATGGCTCGCTCAGCCTGCTTTCTTACAGAACCCAGGACCACCAGCCCAGGGATGGCCCCACCCACAGTGGGCTGAGTCCTCCCCACTCAATCACTGATTTAAAAAATGCCCAACAGGCTTGCCTACAGCCCCATTTATGAAAGCATTTTCTAATTGAGGTTCTCTCCTCTCAGATAACTCTACTTTGTGACAAGTTGACACAAAACTATCCTGCTGATGATCCCGGAGGGTGGAAGTTTAGAACCATGGCATCCAGACCCTTGAAGATTACAGAGTGCTGTCTCCTCAGACCTTCTTCATGTGTTAGAGAGCAGAGCTAGTTATATCTCTGGAGCTTTTTTTTTGTTTTTTTTATAAGGCCTCTAATCATTCACAAGGGCTTTACCCTCACGGCCTAATCCCCCGCAGAGTCCCTTCACCTAGTACAATCTCATTGAGGGTTAGATTTCAACACATGAGTTTGAGCTACGCTTACTCCATCCATAACAATACTGAAAAATTGGTTATTGAACAGGTGAGGGATTGGAAAGTAGATTTTTACTAGTGCCTGGAGGACCTGCAATACAAGATTGGGCATCGGTGGTTTCTGTGAGCAGGGGGATCCACCATTGGATACAAACAGTGTAGAGGAACTGGTGGAAACCAGATCTTGAAGAAAGATTTTTGAATCTCTAGCCAATATTTAATTTATTATAATAATAATGATTCTGCTAATAATAACAATAATTTTTATAACTACTAAATTAGTGTTATTTTTTGCCGGAAAGGCCTGGTTAGCTGCATGCTTGGCCCCGTCTGTGTGTGATTAGAAGTTATTGACTTATCTTGAGATTTTGCTGTTTTCTTCGCTCGTTGGTCCCTCCTGATAGTCCATTTCACTGTTGGCTCTTGGGCCTGTGTGTGCTCACAAGATACCACAAAAGCACAGTCTTTGACAAGGTAAATATGTCAAATCCTTATTATAACATTTAATCACTTAGGGAGGTTTTTGCTGTGGGGTGGGGGTGGGAGGGGCAGTGGGAGGGGCAGTGAGAATGGAAAGAAAAGTCCAGATTGCTTTGATTAGCTGCATTTTTCTCTCTGGGTGAATGGGAAGGCTCTGGTGGGAACCTCAGCATCGGAGGCTGCTTCCAGGAAAGTGAGGAAAGTGGTGATCAAGGTTCTGGAGTCTTGGTCCAGAGCGCCTAGGGTGGTAGAGCACTGGGTTGGGTTCTTTCAGAGACATCAGAAACACACGCCTGTCTCTTCTGTCTACTGGCGTGCGAGGTCAGGGAGGCAGCTGGGAATTTAGACTGGCCTATGTGGTACAAAGAAGACGTTCTCGTTGGCTGGATGGGGCCTTGCGTTGCCTAGAGACTCATTGTCTTGAGGACATAGGTTGGGGACAGATCATTTCCAGGGTGATGCTGGACTTTTAACTCAAGGCCAGCTTCTCATAAGTTTTCTCATGTTGTTTGGTTCTTTATCTTGGCCTGGGAGAGACGATACTCATAAGATTAAGGGTTTATTTGTGTGACCAGGAGAACAGAAAACAGCTGCATTGGTCAACAGCCTGGCCTAGGGTCGAGCATGTTTCTACACATAGATCCTTAGTGCGTGTACTGAAGGATTTGGGAGTACACTGTGCCCAGGTTGAGACAAATAGATGAGATATATAGCCACAGTTCAAACCAGTCTTTCCATTTTCAAGATTGAAACTTATTTTTACTTAAATAGTATATTAGATGATGTTACTATTCACGAATATTCACCCCCCCCAGCCTCCAAGGATGTAGGCCTTGACCACATGATTTGTTTCATCACTTTGATAGATCAAATGGGTTCCCTTGCTCCTCCCTTTGGGCTTGGCCATGTGACTTGATTTGGCCACACATTAAGCAGAGCCTTAGGTGTGATGTGCATATCAGTTGGGCTCGTCCTCTTGTGCTATCAGTGCCTCTTTAACCTGGATCTAAGGATGAATGCAAAAGTCCTCAGCCCAAGCTACGTGACAAACCCAGGCCAGTGAACACCCAACTCCAACTGATGCAAGGGTGAGAATGAATAACTATTGCTTTCAGTCAGAGTCTTGGGCTGATTTATTTATTTTTTAATAACACTTCTATTAATAATTTGAGTTTCATACAATATATCTTGATAACACTCTCTTCCTATTCCTCCCTGTTCCCCTGTCCCACCCTTGTACCCTCAAAATAAATAAATAAAATAAAATAATTAAATAATAAAAGGAAATTAAGTCTAGCTGGTATGGCAGGAACATGAATTATGGACATTACCTTGGTTCCTGGAGACAGCAATATCCCATGATGGATATTCACCTGGCCCTCACCAGCCTGAGCTCAAGCATGACCAAGTTCAACCTGAAGTCAGACTCCACAGCCCAAGCCTTCAGATACCCAGATATGACCCAAGCACTCAGGTACTGAGCAGGCACCCCAATAACCTGCAAGCACTAGGGCATCCTGCAGGCCCTCAGATATCCCACAGGCACAAAGACATTCTACAGACTCCAGGACATCCCACAGATGCCGGGTATCATGCAGGCACTGGGCCTGCAGACACCCTGACATTGCACAGACACCCTAATAACACAAAGGCATCTGGGCATCCCACAAGCACCAGGGCATCTCATAGGCACCCAGACATTCCACAGGCACCTGGACATCCCACAGACACCAGGTCCTCCCTCAGATACCTGGACATCCCACAGCCACTAGAACATCCCCTTGGCTCCAGAGTGTCTCAGCCAAGGGGTTGACTGTAAATAGACTATGGATGAAAACAGTGAGTGAGGGTGAGAGCATAGATTTCAGCTAGTTTACAGAGGGTCTTCAGTTCCAGCACAAAGATTGGGTGGTTTTTCGGTAGGCAGTGGAAGGCAACGATAGTTGTAGAGTGGAGGAGACGTGAGATCACAACTTAGTTATAGAGGGTAAGATTGAAAGTAAGTGCAGAATGGTTAAGTGGTCCCAAAAGACGTTTTGTAAAGCTGTTAGTGTTGGCTTTCCAGTTGACCATGGCGCTTGCCACAGTACCTTCTAGTGGGTACTGCAGAAACATTTGGTGGATGGAAAATTGTGTAAAAGAATTGTCTAGGCATTTGGAACTCAGATTTTAGTGCAGACATCTTCAATAATTTACCTCTTTGTTCACCTATCCATTCCCCTCATGGGTCTGCAGATTATACACAGTTAGAAAGTGCTTGATTCTGGGATCTGGGCTAGATACCGTAACCTTAATACTAACCCCTAATCCCTAACCCTAATCCTCATGCTAACTCTAGATAGCATGTGGAGAGAGCCACAGCCACCTTCCCCAGGCTTCTTGAAAAGGGGCTCAGGCCACCAAAGTGGCAAGGCTGTAATGTGCTAGCAAGGAGTAATGGCAGAATTAAACTTGGGTACTGGGAAAGGAAACTTCCAAAAAAAAAAAAAAAACAAGGCAGTGGACTGTCTGTCATCTTGGGTGGCTTCACTGGGACCAGGACAGTGTCACCTGTCCACCTGCTGAAGTCAAGGGCTAGTTCTGCAGGTGCCATTAGGTCTATGAATGATTACACTGTGATGCTTGAATCCTGAAGGTGTGATGCTCAGCACATTGTGGATCTCTCCTAACCCATGTCCTCATCTGTGAAATGGCCACTGAAAGGCCTGGATTCAAATCTAATCTCTGAACCCTACTGGCTTGTGTGACTTTGAGCAAGTCACGCACTGCCTCCTGAACCCCTGTGGAAAGTGGTCTAATTCACCTGCACAGTGACAGTTTCATGGCATGGATGTGTGATATAGATGCAATGTGACCTTAGAGACTGCCATCTTGTTAACAAGTTCCCAGGGCTGGTTGAGATGTGAATAAAGCCCCAAGTCTATGTCCTTCATGCAAGGGCTAGAGACCTTGCTTGGGTGACATACCTGTGAGCACTTCTAGAATCAACCTCAAGTCAAGAGATATTAAATCCCTGCTTGTGAGTCTCCTTGGGGTGTTGTGGGTACCAGAAAGAAAGGAAAAAAAAAAGCCCTCCAGGCTTCATTGCTGCCTGCTTAGCTGGAGATGCTCTTTTCCTGTGTTAACTGAGAAGCTAAGGGTAGCAGGGTTCCTGGAGCTTAGGGTGGATGGTTCTGAGATTCCACCGATTTACTGGGACAGAGGGCTGAGGTGGCATATAGGGCAGGTGCTTTCTGGAGGATAGAATTCTTTAGGATACAAGAACAGCCAGCCATTCATTTATCATCCATTCAGCAGCTTGTTTCAGACCACCTGCTCTGTGTCAGAGCGGGTCTTAGTTGTGATGTTGCAATTGCAGTTCTCACACTGTACGGTGTTTGGGACTTTATGGAGCAAACACTGTTTACAATATCATCCTCTAGACAACCAGAAGACTAAGAGTCATTGTCCCTTCGTGGTCATTCACACCCAGTATTCTGGCCTTTTGAGAGCTGGTTTGGGCACTTGGGGATTTGGGTCATAGAAGAAGTAAAATGACAACTATTGCCACAGGAGCACATATAGTTTACCTTCTTAGGCTCTCTAGGAAAAAGAATTGCTCAGCAAATTAGAATGGTAATTACAGTGTGCATCTGGGTCATGAACACAGAGCTATCACAAGGCAAGAATGTTGTTGTGAATCAAATATTCACATGCTAATTGCAAGAGTTCTTATCTCTGTGAAAGCAGGTATTGGAAGTGTCTCTAGCAGGTGATTGTTCTGCCTAACTCTTGTTACCATGGAAATCAGTCATCCAGGAGTGGTGCCCAGCGCATGCCCCATCACTGTACTTTGCATTACAATCATCAGTATCATTTGTCCTTGAAAACCGTGCTGTGCACTGAAAGATAACACATGGTGAAACCCCAATTAGGCAGCATCGGCGTAGAGAGAACATTTCATAAAACCGAGACCCTCAGCTACCATGATGTCAACCACAGCATTGGATGGACAGCTTTTAAAAGCATGTTTACCACGTACAACATCTGACTCTTTTCACTGGAGACTTGGGGACTCTGGTTGCCCTGGACCTCACACAGTGAGGTGTAATAGAGTTGCCTCTTCTCTGGCTGACCCTAGGCCGCTTATTGTTCCCTAACTCCTGGGGGTCTTCCCCATCAGAGACAGACTGAACATTTTTATGTCTTACTGAAGCTGTTGTCCTTTGCAACTTTACTTATTGCTTCTAGTTTTCGGTAAGCTTCGACAGCAGAGAACCGGTCTTCTTAAACGTAAATCCACATCTAGACTGAGTCATTTCAAACGATACTGTGCCATTCCTCTGGGAGTCAAGAACCTGAACACAGTAGGTTGTATTTCTTTGTTTGTTGGAACATATGTTCTCATATAGGAGGTTGCTGTCTATGAGAGTTTATTGATCACATGAAGTATATGTAAGTGCTCGTGTTCATTCCCATGCATTCACGAGACATAGGAGGTGGGTAATTAAGCTAATTTAGCTTCAGATGGATTCTACCAACAGGGACCGAGTCCATTCCTTGTGGCTCTGTGTAGTGCATTAAAGTGTCTAGGGAGCTAATATGTTCTCACTAAAGAAAGAATTGACCGAGTAACAAGTATGGTCTTGGAATAGCCGCCCCGGGGACCCCAAGTTCCTGTCGCAGGAGCAATGCCAACAAAGGCCAGGCACCAACTCATTCAAGTACGTGACTGAGAGGAAGGATCTAAATATTTATGAGCTGATTGATCTAGTTTTTTAAATTAAAGACTTTGGAGTACAGTCTAAATATACTAAACTATCTATCTATCTGAATGGTCACATTGACTCCTTTTAGACATCTCCCCTCCACTTTGAGATTGAGCAAAGATGGGACATCTGAATAATATACATCACCCACGCAGGGGCTGCACATGGTTTAGGTGAGCAGACCTCTTGCCAGTGGGGTGTACAAGACTGAAGTCCCCGTTGCTTCTCACCAGGGAGTCGAGTGAGCACCTCTTTAGTCATTAGCCATTCTTATTGCAAGATGACGGAAGAGTGTCCCTTCTTGCTCTCGCTTTACCATACTCAACCATAAAGGTGGCACATTCCCTCCAGTTGCCTGACTGCTGGTAAGTCTCCTTTTTTTTGGTACAAAGTTTGGAAAGTTAATCTCCATCCTTTCAGAATCCATGATAAAGATGGTGCCATTCTTCAGCGTGTCCAGGAGCGACCACTGCAGACTCTCCCGCACCTAAAACTGTAGGTCACCCTGAGGTTTGAGTCTGGAACATGCTTAGCTCACACAGGGGAGAGAGTACAATGGTACCTCCTTGACCCCACACTCACTCCACTCAGGTAGAGGTCCTGTTTGTAATGTGACCGTAAGGCTCCCTTTTCATCTCCGTTAATTTCCAAATTGGCTCGTTAAATCTATACATTCCAGAGCCGCGGTCCAACATTCCAGAGAACCTTTCCACGGACAATCAGAGCAGGCGTTCTTTCCGCCAGAGTTTGTTTAAGGGAAGGGAATGTTGGGGGTGGGGAATCCCTAAGAGCAAATTGTCTTCATTTCTACAGAGACCTCAGATTTCAACTTCCCAGCTCCTGAGGCCTGTGTCCCTTCTTCTACTTTGCAGAGTATCTCAGTCAGTCCAGAGCTTGGGCCTGACCCAAGTTCGCTTCCTCACATGTTCCTGGAGTCCCTGTTGCAGACAAGATATTGCTAGCTCACAAGTCTTGCCAGAGCGTCAGCGCGGCACACTCCGGGATGTTCTTTCTGTGTCCTCTCTGGGCTGTGGTGGGGACACAAGCATGCAAGTGTGTTTGAAGCATCATCCGGCTGTTGCCAAGGGAGGTGTCAATCTTGCTGCCAGATGGGTACATAATGTACCACACATGTGAGCAGGGCACTGGAGAATTTTAGCTGGAATTAACAATTGCACAAGAGCGAGAAACAAATAAATAAATAAGCCAAGTGTTTGAAGGACTTGTATCAGCCCCCTTGATCTCCACTGTTGAATGCTAGTGTCTTTCTTGACTTACCCTTTCTCTTCCTCTGCCCTTCAGAATTCTTTCCCTCATTCGGGGTTAATTGAAGCATCTCTAGCATTTCTTCTCATTCTGTTAGAAGAAGGTTGAACCTGCTATTTTTCTTTAAAGTGCTTTGGTCCCTAAGAGGCAGCTCCAGACAGTGAGATAATGGCCTGGCTTGTAAGTTATGGAGAATGGGTTCTGACCTCCAGATTCTCTTGTCTTTGTGTACCACTTATAACCTGGGTAGGGCAGAAGTTTAGATGACGTTCGAGTCTTGTCTAAGCATCACCTGCCAGCTGCCATGTCTTCAGCACACATGCCTCGGCTACCCAGTGCAAGCATATTGGAAGACACCATTGGAAGATGCATCAGATATATTTAAGTCAGTTTGTACTTACCACTCTGAGGCAGTCGTAGGTAGGTAACCTACCAGTGACAGGTGTATAATTGACATGTAGGAAGCAGATGAGCCAGTCCTCCCAGCACTACAGAGACACAGTTCAGCTCAGAGGTGAGCTGGGCTTAGCTAGTTCACAGCTGGGCAGCCAGTATAACCGCTTTATGTGTCACGCAAGTAGATACCTTCAAGCTCCTAAGCTCCCCACATCCATGGAAAAATGTTATAGCTGAAATCCCAAGACTGCTCACTATTAACAACAAAACAACACCCAAACCAAACCAAACCAACAACAGAAAACCACCAAAAACCTACCGGAAGCATAAGCGTAGAAGTGCCTCACAGAGCTGAATGGCTTATCCTCCTGCGTCCCCTCGGCAGGGATCGGGCTGTGCTGCCATGGTCATACTGTGTAGGACAGGCATAGACATGGAGAGGTAAGGAGCCAATACTCTCAAGTCCGTAGTCTGCTCTTGAGCCAGCTTCGCCACTTTGTACCCATTCCCCGTCTGTGAAATGGAGGTGTGATCGGACCCACTTCAGAAGTGCTGCAGAGAAAGCAACACTCCTGCTCCTGTTACCTCCCCAGGAAGCTCTCAGCAGCTGCTCTCCAGTGTGCCTGCAACCCCTGTCTCTTTAAATCACCCTCATTGCTTTGGAGCAGGTCTGAGCCCTCTGCAGCACCACAGCAATGGTGCAAAATTCGATGCTAAGTGGCTATCAGCTGTTTCCAGAAGAGAAATGAAGCGAGTAGGGTCTGAAGAGAGTTTGAGGTGTTTGGCTCAGGCCTTGGAGACTTGTGGAGTAGAAGGTGAAGAAGGAGAAGCCTGGGAGAGGTCTAGCTGTCAGGAATCATCCATGTGTTTCCCAGGTGCCTGTCCCCTACAGTCATCTGGCCCATGATTTCTCTGTCGGGAGTTCTTGGTCTTTTTTTCTTGCTGCATTCATCTCTAGTCACTGAAATCCTTTGAAACTGTAACTTGAATTTTGTAGCTGGGCGTATAGTAGGTTCTCAAGAAATGCCATTTGATGGAAATGTGTGCATCCGTAATATGGGGACCCTTAAAGGAGGAGAAACAGATCAGTACTCAGAGGGCAGAGCTCTTGTCTGTTTCTAAGAAGTCACTTGAGCACCAAGGAGGGAGGCTCAGCTGTTGACAGGAAGGAGCTTTATGCTGGGCTGGAGCCCTGGATGGATCACCCCCTGCTCAGACACCCTGCAAAAATTTGCATTTTCTACTGAAGCCATGCATGAAGCTCAGCACTTGTTTGACTTTGCTACTCGGTATAGCAACTTTGGGGTGCTGATTCATGTGCTATTTTGTTGTGTTCAGTTTATTTAAGTTTGTTCTCTATTTAGAGAAGGACGGGGGTGTGGATTTGGGTGGGTGGGGAGGATCTGGGAAGACTTGGGTAGGGGAAACTGTGATCAGATTATATTGTATCAAGAAAAATCTATTTTTAACATTTTTTTTAAAAAAGAGCTCAGAACATAGAGGAACGGATCCCCAATTTCCTAAATGAGATGCTATAATTAAACATATGGAAGAAGGAAAAAAACACAGGGAAAAAAAGAAAGAACACAGGGAAGAAGGGCTGGGGGGGTGGAAACTTAGTAATAGAGCATGTGCTTAAGGTAAGCGGAACTTAGGTTCCATCCTGAGCAACACACACACATGCACGTGCACACACACATACACACACACACACTCACACACACACACACCACTAGTGAGAGAGGGGGAGAGAGAGTGAGAGTAGGAAGACGTACATTGCCTATTGCATGTCTCTTGTAGGTTACTAAGACTGAATGACTCTCTGAGGTCCAGGGCTGTTTTGGCCGGTCATACCTGTCCGATCCTGATGCCCTGGTTACTTCTGTAAGCAGAGAGGCATCTGTTTGAAGATGGATAAGGAGAGAAGGTGGGTGGGGTGCACATGTCCATTTGAGGCCTATGATCCTAAGAGCAAGGAAGTGTGGCTTGAGGATGCAGCAGTGTTTAGGGCCAAACTCTGACTCGGATGCCCATAGACATTTGATAGGATGGTTCCAAAAAAAGCTATGAATATGTCTTCAAAGCTCAGGGAAGGAGCTAGGCCTTTGCAGGTATGTATGTGTTCCATTTTTGGCTGTCCCGATTTCTCTCAGAAGTGGCTATTTTTTCCCTAGGAATGATCCAAGCCTTTTTGTGTCTGCAAGAGGATAAGTCCTGGATCCCTAGCCCCTCGTGTTCCATCTCTCCTGGCTGGAAGGGTGGCTCTCTGCACCATTTTTCAGCCACATTCTGCCAGGAACTTAGAAAACTAAAGCAAGGCATGGTAGCTGTAGCCGAGGGTGACCGTGTCACCTGGAGCTTGAGCCAAACGGGGTGATAGATAGACCGTGGCTCCCAGAGGATGCCCAGGCTTTCCCTGTGAGAACAAACCACAGATAAACATCCAGAGAGAAACTGGCGCTGGCTTTACAGAGGTCACTGTCCCCCAAGAGACAGGCCCTTATCCAATGAGTTCTGTAAGAGTGGCTTGATTGCTCTGACTCATATGATGTTCAGCAAATGTGGAGAGAGCAGCGAAGGCACTGGTTACAGGTGTTCTACTAGCCCTGAGGGCTATACATTGTATGTAACCCTCGAGGGACTCACTGAAGAGTGGGCAAGACAGACGTGCGTGCGTGCGTGCGTGCGTGCGTGTGTGTGTGTGTGTGTGTGGTGAGTGATATGGTTCATGGGTATGCATGAAGCCCATGGATGTCAGTAAGAGTCTTAGAGGAGGAATCAGAGGAGGAATGACATCGTAGTTGCATGAAACAGAGCCAGTGAGGGGGACCAGAAGCTTAGCAGTCATCATCCTTGGCCTGGAGCCAGGGTAGGCTTAGCTGCCCTCTGCACCCTCGGGGCCCATGCCTCAGTGGAGCTCAGCTGTGAGGGTACAGCAGAGTCAGTTGTGGGCTAGGTTAGTAGAGGTAAGAGGGAGCAGGAGAGCTCTTGGAGGGAGGCCTGGGACCTCAGGGAAGGACTGTGGAAAGGAAAGCAGAGTAGTAGGCCAACAAGAGCAAGAACCAGCAGCAGGTGGCAGCAGGGCGGGGTGGGGGCGTCTTCAGTGGCACATTGTGCGGTGTCTGGCACCTTCCAGGAATCTGGCTCACTCCTCTAGGCAGCAGCGAGGGTCAGGACGACCCTGAGTCAGAAACGAAGTCTGTAAAAGGCATGGCTGCTCCATCAGGGCACTAAGGATCTTGAGAGATCCAGGCGTCAGAAGACTCAGCTTGCGGCACCAGATGGTTTGTTTCTTTTACTACCCTGTGCCTCAGTTGGACCATCTAGTAATTGAGGTGCAGGGAGACCTGGTATTCTGTCATCGTACCTTGCGGCTTGCGGCAAGGCCCATCAGTCCTGGGATGTCTTTAGAGTTGAGCCAGAAAACCTCTGCCTCGCCGCCTCCCTGGATGCTTGGGAGGGGTGTGCAGATGGAGTTGCGGATGGCTCCAGAGCAAACCCCAGGCAAGATGCAGGTTAGGAGGTGCAGGCCCGTGGGGCCCTGCTCAGCCCACTCCCCTACCCCAGACCCTGCCTTCTCCTTTGAGGTACTGCCCCACCCCACCCCCCACACCCCCTTTCCTGTAACCCCTGCAAACCAGCACTTGTTCCTTTGGTCTTGAAAACTGCCCAGCTGGGCCAGGCCTGCCCCACATCCAGGCTCTCCTAGGCCAACAACCCTGCGCCTGGTCCATACAGATGTGCCACAGGCCAGGACGGGAATACAGGCAGGCCCACCTGGCATAGGAGCCCCTCTTACCCAGGGAGGACGGCGTCCAGTCTGCTCTGGGCCCAGGGTCCTGGCTCCAGTGCTCAGAGCTCACCGAGGTTTATTTATTTATCATTTGTTTGGGGTGAAATGGGAGAGAATCAAATCCAGTGGGCTCTTTGAGCAGCGGTTGGTGGAAGAAAGGCAAGTCTGTTTCTCGCAAAAGAATCCCGCCGCATTGTGGCCCCAGCCCCCTTGGTTGGGTTTCGGCAGACAATGCGCTCCTTTCTCCCTGTGCCCGTGGCTCACCCTGCCTGCCCGCTGCCTGTCTGCCTTCGGTCCAGCGGGCCATCCGTCCGCTGCCCACTTGCTTGGCTGCGTGAAGGGAAGGAGCAGAGAGGCCTGAGGGCTGGCCTATCCATCCAATGTGCCTCCCAAACTGGCAGGGTTCCTGAGCTCACCCTATGTCCTGGGGAATGAGAATGAGACGTGTCAGGTACTGTGCTTAGAGAGGTGGTGCCCCTTCCCTCCTTGAGTGAGGGCCGAGGGCTCGGGGCCCAGGCAAGCCAGTGTCTCTGCCACTTCTGCCTCCAGCCTTCCACCACCATTTTCAGATTGAAAAATGGAGAGTCCGAAGGAGTGGGTGATAAGCCACGTTCACGCAGCAGGGTGAGATATCTCCACTGCTCTGGGTTGAGGTAAAGATAACTGGATTGGCAGAGGCCGAGGATGACCTGTGAGTTTCCTACCTGTTTGTCTGCATGAAGGCATGGCTTCTTCCTTTTGTATCCTGGCAGAAGAGCACAGAGTCACACACACCCTTGGTGGTTTGCTTCCTGTTTGCCTTTGCATTGTCAGCAAGTGTTTCTTCCTCCAGTCTCCCCCACCCAGCTCTTAGACCATCTTTACTGTTTCTTCAGTTCACCCTACTCACTTGTGCCCAGGGCCTGTACACACGAGCTCACCTGCCTGGAACTCTTCTCTTAGCAGTAACAGTAAAAATAAATATGTACATGCCCACCCCCATCCCCAGCGCTGGTACTCCTTAATGCCTGACTTTCTCCTTTCTGTGTTTCACCTGTGGCTCCCAAGAGTGGTCAGTGAAAGTATTCTAGTCTTCTAGGATCGTCGTGAGAAAGCAACATAAAAAGTGCACAGTGCTTTGCAGGGTCCTGGGAGCTGAGGACCTGTGGGCAGAGGAGGGAGATGCAAGGTAAGAGGAGGGGGCTGTGAGGCCTGGCTTGAGGTGGGTGGCCCTGCTGAGATCTGGCGATTGAGAGGCAGAGTACTGGAGAGTGTACGCAACTGAGAGGAAGGGAACCATCTTGGAATTTTGAGGCAAGAATCCAGAAATTAAGGACACAGAGAAAGATCATCTTATTTTGTCACTTGGGAGGGTCTGGGAAATCTATAGAGAAGTGAGAACATTGCATTCCTCTTCCCAGCATGCCATGTGCAAAGCACACCATCTGGGTGAGATGTGAGACTGGATTTCCTCTCCTTTGCTCACTAAAAATGAAATGAAGACATTCTCATTTTTTTAACCCAAAGAGTTGAGACAGGCAGGGAGGTCTAGACATTTGAGCTCTTTTAGAATCTCGCTAGCAAGGGGCTGATGAGATGGCTCAGTGAATAAAGGGGCTTGCCACCAAATCTGAGGCCTTGAGTTCAATCCCCGGGATCCACATAATGGAGGATGAGAACTGACTCCGCAAGTTGTCCTCTGAGCTATCCATACACGCCGTGGCATGTGCGTGCCAACACACATTCAAACATACACACTCTCACAAAATAAATAATAATAATAAAAACCTAGAGTCTACATTTTGCTTTTTACTTGTTGTCTCTTAGCATTTTGACCAAAGGCATCTGCAGGCAAAAATGCTAATATCCTGATTAAGATAGGTTTTCCGCCAGGTACTCCACGTACTGTGGACCATCTGGGGCCATTCCTGCCTGACTGGGAAGTTTAATGTTTCGCCAGAGCTCCTTTACCTTCTCAGGGCCATTTGCTTTTCTGCCCTTTCGACGGTCTGTCTGCTCCCCCTAAAGGCCATTCCTGGAGTGCTGTCACCCAGGAAATGCCCTTGGATGCCAACACTTCGCTCCACAGGCTGGAGGCTCAGTCCCTATCATTCCAGAGCCCATTGTCATTACCTCGCAGTCTTTGACTGCAAGATTTTATAGCTTGCATCATTATCTGGGTTTCAAGCTGTTCGGCCTCAAGATGCAAAAGCCCATGACACCCAAATTCCAGTTTCCTTGCTGTTTTAAGGGCCTGTGTCACCAAGGATCTGGGGCCCTTTGGGGGTGCTGCTGTCAGCTCCGTCCATGACAGCTGGCCTGTTCTGTAACTTCTGCCTAAGGAGTGTTGGACTAGAAGTGTGCTCTACTCCGGGGCTTCTTCTGAGAGCCTGTCTCCTGCTGGGCTCAGCTTTCTCACTTGTGAAATCCAGGCAACAGTCTCACAGGGTGTTCGTGAGGATGGGGAGACAGTGTGCCGGGACCAAAGAGCTCCGCAGATGTCCGTGAATCTATGCCAATGCTGTCAGCCCTGCTCAGCCTCAGGACCAAGACACTGGAAAATCCAGCTACTTCCCTGCTTGCTTTGGCTTCTGTTTGCACCCTGGGCACTTTCCCACCCTTTGCTGTTTACCAAGATGTTTCACTCCGTTGACTGGACTCTTCCAGGTCTCTCCTTCACTCTCCTGGCTTGCCCTTTCCCTGGGTACTTCCCAAGAGTGCCCCTGTCATAATTAAGCCCTCTCCTGCCTCCGCTCCTGTTTATACCTCTGTAAGATCTGCTTTGTATACGAGTCATGGATGTATTTGCTCTATAAATCCTTACAGTAGTGACTGCCTGTCCATCACACGTCTGGGTGTTTGAGGTCTCACAGCACTGAGTGACCTTGGGTGGGGCCGTTGGCCTTTCCAAGCCTTAATTTCCTCACTGTTAATGTAGAGAAAGCAACCCACACACCTCCTGTTGCTGCAGAGATGAACAGTGGTAAGGAGTAATGCATTTAAAGTAGCTGCATTTAGTAGGTTCTCTTCAACAGGTGACAGATTAAGATAAGAGGAGCAGAAGCTTTGAAACCGTGTTAAGATGGCTCTGTGAGAGGTAGACCACCTTAAATGGGCTCCTTAACACGTCCAAGCAGTTTGATGTTTGTATTATAACTGCATAGGAAGGCCAGGCTCTTGGTCAGGGGTACCTGCCATTATCGTTTCTCTTTACACCTTCTGGGAAATAACGTAGCCTTAGCTTTGTGCATCCCCTTGAGCAGTTGTATGCGGCACAGTTTGGCTTGTGCCATGATCAACACTGTGAACTGAATGAGAAGGACGATAACGGGCAGTGAAAGGAGGAAGGGAAGCTTTGAAAGTGTGGAGGAGGGAACCCCTTCCAGCTTCATGAGGCCACTGGTATCCTGAACCCCAAACCTGACAAAGACATTACTAAAAAAAAATGTGTAGTGACCATGGATGCAGAAGATCTAGACAAAAAAATTAGCCAATCAAATTTAGCAAAAGCTAAAAGGAGGCATTATGGCTGGATAGACATTATCTTGAAACTCAAGGCTGGTTAATTTTGGAAAATCAATCAATGAAATTCATTATTCCAGTAGATTAAAGGCCATAGACTTATGATCATAAGTGGTCTGGGACTCAAGATCCAGTAATGGATTTTTACACCAAACCCATGGCTGATATTATGTACCAAAGTGAAATTGAATTCCCCTAACAATAGAGGAGCGAAGCAAATTGTCAAAAATATTAAAGAGCTTGTATCCACAACATGTAAAGAGAGCTTCAAACTAAATAATATGGAAAGGAAAGCCAGCTCTGGTAACACCTGTTTATCATCTCAACACTTTGGAGACTGAGGCCGGAGAATCAAATTCAAGGCAAGCCTGAACTACGTGGTCAGAACCCTTTTCCAAAACAAAGGAAGAAGGGAATGGATTTGCGGGAGGGCAAAAAGTGACCGAGAGATATGAATACTCACTCAAAAGAAGACAGAAGTTGGGATATCAGCCTATGAAAAGTGATTAACACCTTTAGTTATTAGGAAAATGCTAATTAAACTGATAATGGTATGTCACTACATACATCCTGAAGTGGCTACATCAGGGATTGGCGAGATTGGGAAGAAGCTACGGATTCACCCACTGCGTCTGGGGACACAGGGTTATAAGCATTCTGGAAGACACGTCTCCAGAGCCTAATGAAGTCAAGCATACACCAACCACACCCGCTCCTAGGAATCTACACAAACGAAATTAAAAGCTTAAGTTCCGATACGTTATATGGCTTATGAAAGCCCATTATTATGTACAGTTAGCATATGCTAATACAGAAGGGCCCTGTGTGCGCTGGGTAGAGTGCTGGACACAAATGAAAGCGATCCAAACGTCCCCAGACCAGGGAATTGGTAAGCTGTGGTCCATCCAGTTAAAGGAGTGCTGCTTAGCAATGAGGAAGAAGGGATGACTGACAAGGGCGGGGTGTCGGATACGTGTGATGCTGTGTGAAAGAAGTCAGACTCAGACAGCGACGGGCTGTATATGAGTCACGTATGTGACACTGTGGGAAAGGCAAGACTGTGTCTAGAGAGAAAACATAAGTGGTTGCCAGGGGTGGGGACCAGGGTAGGGTTTCCTACAAAAAGACACAGGGGAATGCTTTGGGGCGTGAGAATCCTTTATATGTCAGTTTGGGTGGCAATTTGACTACGTTTTTAAATCAAAACTCAGCGCTGTCTCCTGAAAGGTGCACTTTCCTAACTATGTGTGCTACCTCTTAAAAATAAGAGTATTGAAATGAGGGTTTGGTAAAGATTTGAGACAAAAGGCCTATAGAAGTTTGTTGGCTCCGGTGAGATCCTTCCTCAAGCCCTTTTCTTTCTCTGAGACCAGTTGCAGAGCCCAGGATGTGCTGTGTGTTCTCGCCACGGCTGTGGAACTTGGCAGCAGCCTGCTCCTCTGTCCGCCTCTCTGCCCCTTCACCCACTTACTGAATCGCCGTGAGGCTCCATGCAAGGGCCTCCTTCCAGAGCCCCTCTTGCCTGTACTACGACGTCCGAATCCATCCTGCAATCCACATGTCTTCTGAAATTTGTTCCGACCCACCACCTACTCCAGATTTCCTAACCTTTCCTGAGGTCCAGAGGCACAAACCACTATGGTCTCCATGTTGGTGACTTTGGGAAATGGCTGCCTGTTTCAAGAGCCCTAGCCTTCTTCTAAGTTTGTTTGCAATCTCTAAGTCTCCCCTGAGGTGCTTCTTCCATGGAGGTCTTCCCAGGACAGAGCTGGAGACTTCTCTATCCCATCTGCTGGTCACACCCCTGGCGGTAGCATCTGAAGTCTTATGAGGCTTACAGCTTCCTCCAGGGGAAACATGCCGCTAGGAGTTTGAAGACTTGTCAGCCTCCCCAGCCAACAGCTCAGGTCAACTCGAAGGTGTAGTCGTACCTGCCCAGCTTCTCCAGGGACAGTCTTTGCCTTGGACCTTCTCACTGGCCCAGATGGGACATTCTGAGAGTTTCAACCTGCAGCGTTTCTAGCTTGGTCCTTCCTCTACACTCTCTCCTCCCTAGGACGGGACTGTATTGTAGTCTGGAGGTGTTGATTGCCTGCCTGCATGTACGTCTCGACTTTACCTCACACAAGGATTGCCTGAAGTTAACCACTCATATCTCTGACTGTCTTGGCTTTTACTTCCTAAAGGAGCCCCTTTAGGAAGTGATTATTCCTTTCCCCACCCATTGGTCGTTTCTTCTTCCCAGTGTCTCTTAATTCTTGTATTTATTCATTCGCTCAGCCATTATTTCTCAAGGCTCACTACCCAGAATCTATGATCTGCAGCTCAGTGTCAAGGCTGTCCTCTTCCCATGGAACTCAGCGGCATCCAACGTCTCCCACAACACACCTCATCCCTACACACACACTTGGCCTTCATGCTTGCTCACGGCAGTATATGGCATGCATTAGGTTGTGAGAATTAGTTGAGTGTCTTGCCCACATATTTTAAGTATTAATTAGAAGAGATAATGTGATTAAAGTATCAAACAAAGGTACATGATAAATGCTCAGGATTGTTTTCTGGTAAGTCCCATTTAATAACATAGTTCATCAGCTGAAGGTGATGTCTTCTATTGTGTTTAATATTTTGTTTTCCTCGATGCATCCCACATGTAGTTGGAAGGGTCAGAGGTGCAGATGTTCATGCCTCATGGGTCCACACTCTAGGCTAAAGCCAGGAGAATGAAGTTCTAGTCTGGGGTCTTGGTTAATAGCCTGCTGTTCCTCTCTGGGACCCATCTTCTAACCTCTTATGAAAATTTGACTCTCATTTCCTGGGCTTTTGCAGAAGTAGGATCCTGCAGTGTGGACAGATCCTTCTCCATGAAGGCTGAGGAGCTTGCCATGGTAGCTCACAATACAGAAAGTAGAATCTCAATACATGCTTTATAACCAAGAGAGCATCAGCCTGCCTGCCACCTAATAAGTATGCAGTGACATTGGTAATGAATATTATTACTGTCTTCATTGTTTTAATCCTAGTCTAAGATGAGCAGAGAGTCTTCCATTGTGTTAAGGAGAGCGTCATCGGGATGCTGCCCCAGCCCCTTTGACTCATGCAGAGGAACACCATAGCACCTGACCCCTGTGTGGCCTGGCAGATCAGAGCTTGCTGGAGTGGCATTTGCCGGGTGGTGTTCCAGCAGAACACAGAACATGTATTAACACCACAGCTGTGTCGACGCCACCTGTCTGCTCAGCCCCTCCATCTCACACATCCCAAGACTGGCCATGCTTTGCTCTGAAGTGCCTCAGTGCTCTGGGCCCATGAGCCAGGCATCTCTGATGGTGCCTCCAAAGAGCACGTCGTCATCTGTAGGTGGGAATGTGACAGCCTGGATGGAGTGCCTGGCATCCTGAGGGAACCGGAGACAGGAGTGGGGAGAAGTCATTTCACACTGATACAGGCGGGAATAAACTGGATGATGTCATCCTCCTTCCTGATGTTTGCTCACAAGAACTGCATTGTTTCTGAAAAAAAAAAAAAGTATTAATTTGAGAATAGTATTCTTTTCCCTGGGATTGATTGAGCAGGTAATAGTCTAGCCGTTGTCCCAAGAACCTCCCAACCACTCATTTAACCCTCACACTAACGTCTGTGGTTATTCCTACATTGCAAAAGAGAACTTCAAGATAGATATGTGGAATTGTTTTGCCCAGGGTCATACAGATGGTGTGTGGAGAGAAGGAACTCGAGTCCATGCAACTGGGCCACCATCCTCTCTGGACATGGAGGCCGATCAGCACTGTTCACAGGGCTCTCCCAGGCCTTCCCCTTTCACCACACAATGCCCTGAGAGTTGGCAAGGATCGGTAACCAGGTTTATAAGTGGGAGAACTGGGGCCATGAAGGGACTTGGCTAGGTTCATACAACCCATCAATGGCAGGTCAAGTTCTCGGACTCACAATGCAGTTGCTTTTATTCTTCTCTAGACCTCATTTGTATGTACATATGTGTACCTGTGTGAGCACGTGTCTGCAAGTGTGTCCATGTGTTTTCATGTTTCCTCGAGTGTCTCCATGTGTTTGCATGAACTTCACACGCACATATGTATCTTTGTGTTTGTGTGTGCTTGTGTAACATGTTCACGTGTATGCATATGTCTGTGTGTGTATATGCTCATATATGCATGCAGGCACACTCTTTAGGATGGGGTTGGTGTTTTAGCAAGGGGAATCTGACATCATTTTGCTGGTGGAAGTGCAAAAAGATTTCTGTAGGATCTAGGCATCTATTCTGTTTCTCCCACTGAGGTTCTGGGGATTTTAGTAAATCCCATCTGTTCCCGAGTCTCTCTGATACCATGAACAAGGGCCAGGTGAGAAGCTCAAAGGCCTGCCTTGCACCGGCATTCCGTGCATCCCAGTGGCCCCATGAGCAACAAAGGGAGTCTGAAAAGACTTCATAGAGGAGGTGCACAGAGCACACGATGTTTGGGACAGAGACAGCCAGCGGGGTTGGTGTGGGCAGAGAGTGTCACTCATATGCCTGCTGCTCTTCTGGGCTAGGGTCCAGGAATAGCTGTGGTGAGAACTACATTTTTAGAGTGGGTCTTAATGTTTTTCACTGCTGGAAAATATGCCATTATGGGCATTTCCCCCTCCGGATTCCTGGACCGCCATGCGCCCAAGTTCCTGCCCACATTGCTCACTTGATTTGCTCTGACTGAAGCCTGCCTGTTTTCATTTCTGTGTCTGTCCTGTCTCTGCCCCTTGATGATGAGCAGAAGAGCTGGGCTGTGGCCTTACTGTCTGTGTTGAGCCTTGGGAGATGTGTCTTTGGTTGTAGCTGGCAGCAAGGGCTTGTCCAGGAAGCCAGCCTAGCAGATGAGGACAGAGGGCCGCAGCATGCTCAGGAGGCTGCTCTATGGTTTAATAAAGGGAAGTCAGTGGCCGTTTGCCACATACAGGGTGATTTTGGAGGCAGCAGTGGTGATACCGCAGGCAGTCACATGCCAGCTTCAAGTTGATCCTTGCCAAGGTATGCAAACCATGGCAGTCTCCTCTATGTCTGTGTGGCTTTTTCCTCATGTACACAATGAGGTTATACTAGTACCTGTCCACGGAGCACCCTCAGCACCCACCGAATCCCATCATCCTGTTCATCACCATCACTACCACTAGAAGACGTGGTCTCTTGATTCTGAGAGGCTCATGGAGACCACAAACCACCTGGCTCCCTGTAACACAAGAAGCCTGAGATCCTGCAGTACAGTCCTGTCTTGGTGGAGGCAAGTGCTAATAAGCATCTTCATTTTATCTGGGACCCAGGGAATGTCAACAAGGCTTAATCTTGAAGCCAAAGTCATAGGGAAAAGCAGTAGTTGAAGGACGTGGTTGAAGCCCACGGCACTAGCAAGAATGCCCAGGCAGAGGCTTCGTGGTGACTGGGGCTGGGGACAAAGAAACTTGGTGGTATTGAAAACAGAGCATCACACATGGTGTATGACAAGAGGGTGGAAGGTTAGACCATGACAGATTCTGCATGGCAGTTTAAGCCATGCAGGTTTTGGATTTTGCTTGGATCTCAAAAGGACTGTTCTGGGTTCCGTGTGGAAGAGAGGTCAGAGTCAGGAAGGCCATGGGAGAGATCAGAAGGACTAAAGCCTTGAGGTAGGGCGAGTTCCAGAGCCTAGGAACTCTTGAGTAGACATGTCAGTGAGTGACTTGGAAGATGACTAACTCATGTTTGGCCTTGGCAAAGTCATTTGTTCTCCTAGGGCTTTAACTTTCCTATCTGTAGCCTTGACACGGAAACTACTAATGTCAGTGTTAAGACTCTGAGCTCAACTTCTCACTGGTGAGATGACTTGGGGTTAAGAAAGTTAACCTCTCATGACCGCAGTGAACCACTCAAGGCCCAGCACCTCCTGATCACAGAATTGAAAAGAGAACAGACAGAGCACACTGCATAATGCCTGGCAAAGCAGTTCTGTGTGACAGTACGTGTGCAACTGTGTTATTTATCTGTAGTAGTTTGCTGCTATGGAGGCTCAGCAAGGGCGACAAGGAAGCATAATCATAGGTGCAAACCTTTCCAGACCTCAGCAGAGGGGACCACCGTCATGGCCAGTGCCATACTGTATAGTGGAACATTGAGGGTCTAAGCTCAGGTGCAATCAAACATCCCCCACAGATATCCCACACCTGCAGACAATACAAAATGCCAAGACCTAGGCAGACCCTCACCCAACAGTGCACAAAACAATATTTTGTATGTGACTAAAAATAAACTTCTATAACATTTATCACTACCTTAATCTATGGTTTTTGTTACTATCAATTAATGTCTTTTCTTGTTATAGAAATGGTGGCATGCTATGCATTTGTAATCCTAGCACTTAGGAGGCCGAAGCAGGAGAAATACGGGTTGCAGGCCAACCTAGGCTACATGGCAAGACTCTGTCTCAAAATAACAGATCTTTCCTTATTCCATGATAACAAAAGTTTAAAGCAGGATTTCTGTAGATTGACTCCCAATGCCCATCCCGTACACTGTGTGCCCACGGCCGCCCACGGAGGGTCTTCTCTCCATTGTCATTTTGTTGGACCTTGACTTGAATACCTTTAAAGGCTTACTGCTCACTCTTTTGATCCTATTCTCAGATGCCAAACCCCTTCCAAAGTAGAGTTGATTCACTGATGGTACTGGAGAATCCCGGGAGACATTAGGAATCCAGTTCTTCTCCCCCAGACCCCAGCAGCCCTTGTTCCTTCAACATTATCCCCCAGGCACCTGGTGCTAGAAAGCTTTCCTACTCCAGGTTCTCCCTCAGAGCCACTGTTTCTTCCTCCTGTGTCTCTGAGATTCTAAACTCATCAAAATCAACCTCTTATCCCACCTCTCCAAAGAAGCTATCCTAGAGTTCTGCTTCCAGAAGGAATACATCTCCCGGCCTCAGCTAGGACATCTCTCTAGCTGTCTGCAGTGGGACTGCTGTCTCCCAGAGCTCTGCACAGCTCTGGGTACAGAGCTTCTCTGTACGCATGGCTTCTCTCTTAGGTCTCAAATGCTGTGTGCCTTCATGCTTCAGTTGAATGGAATCCAGTCCAAGTCACTCGTCTTACAAAGAGGACACAGGATCCCAGTGAATGGAGAGTGGGAAACCCTTCTGGTTCTCCTCACCTCAATTCCAGAGAGCGTCCCTGGGGACCACACTCACCCCCCACCCAAATGTCTAAAGAATCGAATGACAGAGAATACAGACTATTTCTTGAAGCAGGAGATAAAAATCTCTTTCCCTTTGTGCCAGTGGTTGCAAAACGAAGACAAGAGTGAACAGAGCATGTACCTTCTGCCACCCCTGGTATACCTTTACCACCTTTATATTTGGCTCAGGGCTTGAGACAAAAGATACTAGGGTTGTTTTTTTTTTTTATAAACAGATGAGAATGTTTATATAGGGCCATATTCCAGAGAAGGGTAGAGCTGGGACAAAAGACAAATAAATAAATAAAAGCAGGCTTTGACACGGTAGTCCTGAGCTCTGTCTTCCTTGGCCCCTCTGCTCACTTCTGCCCTTGGCCTTTTGGTAATGTCTTCTTTGAGCCCATTTAACACACAGCAATCCAAATAAGCAGAGTCCCGCAGACGAACTATGTGTGCTGTTTTTCTAGTTTCTTCTTCCAGGCTTGACTTCCCTTCGGCCTCACCTAATTTCCCTCAAGCCTTATTTTATGGACCTGTGCCCAAGGTTTAGTGGCTACAATATGTAATTTAGGTCCCATTTGCGGCTGGCAAAACATATAATGGTAACAGAACTGGAAGCTGATAATATTGTTACAGACCGCTATGGAATTGGGTAAGGAGATGGTTTTTCCTGTTTCCTCTTTTAAAGAGGAAGTTATGGTAGATGTGTGAACCCCCAAACCCTTCACTGAGTCTGGGATATTGAATTCCTCCCTAACTTAGGTATCTGAGTTTGGAATAGTGCCCTCTGTCATTGCCTACAGATGAAGAGTTGGCACCAACAGAGAGGAAAGACTGACTCTGAGAGAAAGATACCTTTGTATAAACATGGCTGACCAGTCTCCATGACAACTGCTTCCTTATCAGGAGTCTTTGGGCTCACACTATGTCAGGATGCTTTTTTTTAGAACTCCTGGGTTAATAGGAAACAATAGGTTTGCAGGCTGCCTCAAACTCTCCAGGTCACCTGGACAAATCTCTTCCCTCTTCACTTTCCTCATTGATAATGAGATGATGGGCGCTTTGCTAGAGGTGATGATCATGACGGTGATGATGGCAATAACAATGGTAATTATTATCATTTTATTTATTTTAGTTAGCTTTCTATTGCTGTGATAAACACCATGGCCAAAAGCAGCATGGGGAGGAAAGGGTTTACTTCAGCTTACAGTTGTAGTCCATTATGAAGGGAAGTCAGGGCAGGAACTCAAAGCAGGAACCTGGAAGCAGGAACTGAAGCAGAGGCCGTGGACGAACACTACTTACTGGATTGCTCACTCCTGGCTTGCTCAGTTTACTTTCTTATACACCCCAGGACCACCACCCCAGGGATGGCATTGCCCACAGTGGGCTAGGACCTTCCATATCAGTCACAATCAAGAAAATTCCCCACAGGCTTGCTTGCAGTTTAATATGATAGGGACATTTTCTTATATAAGGTTTCTCTTCCTGGATGACTCTATCTTGTTTCAAGCTGATGAAAACCTAGCTAGCATAATAATGACATTATGGGTGGTGGTGGTGGTGGTGGTGGTGGTAGTGGTGGTGATGATTAGAATAGATGATGCTGTTGATGGTGGTGGTGGTGATGATTAGGACAGGGTGATGCTGTTGATAGGGGTGGTGGTGATGATTAGGATAGGGTGATGATGTTGATGGGGGAGGTGATGAGGATTAGGATAGGATGATGCTGTTGATGGGGGAGGTGATGAGGGTTAGGATAGGATGATGCTGTTGTTGGGGGTAGTGGGGTGGTGGTGGTGATGAATTTAATAGTGATGGCAGCAGCGATGATGATAGTGGTGGTGATGATATTTTTTTGAGACAGGATCTGACCACCCATGACTGACCTAGAACTAGGTATATAAACCCAGCTGGCCTTGAGCTCACAGAGTCCCCTGCCTCTGCTTCCCGAGTTCTGGAATTAATGGTATATACCACCACATCTGGCTGCTGCTGCTGACTTTAATGATAATTATTACGTTGGTTATAATTTTGATGGTGGTGGTAGTGATGATAGGGATATGATGGGCATAGTGATGATGGTGGTGAAAGTTTGATGGTGACTGTGGTGGTGATGACAGTGAGGAAAGGAATGATGATGATGATGATGATGGTAATCACGGTGGTGGTAGCAGTGACGGTAGTAATGGTAGTGGTGTTAGTAGTGATGATGATACTGATGGTGGTAATGGTCTTTATTAATTGATCAATATGTTGTTAATGTTTTCCTCATATTTATTTCTTACCACATTCCAGAATGGCAGGTATTATTATCTTCTTCCTATAGATAGAAAAAATAAGGTACTAATTGATTAACATGGCAAAGCTCAAACCACTCCTAAATAGAAACACAGGATACCTTTGGCAAAAGAAGAGTTTCACATACTTTTAAGGCTCCCATAAGTCTCAAATGTAAAAGCAGTCTATTTGAAGAATTCTTATCTTCTTTCATGCCTTCTCCTTTGTCCATATGGGACTCCTTTGGGACTAGAGAGACCCTGTCCTACAGCTCCAGGCTCAGCTCGTCCAAGTCTCCCCTGACTCCTCCCCACTGGTAGAATGCCTCATCCGCCTGTCCTTCATCCTCATACTCCACGGCTCATCTTTCTCCTTTCCTGTTGCTCATCCACACTAGTGTACCTTGGGCCTTTCCATGGGAGATAGGCAGGATTCTGTCCATTGCTCTCTTGCTACCCTGGGGTAGGGTTGCTCTTCAAGTGGCCTGTTATTAGAGCCACACTTACAGTGAGTCTCTGAGGGGTGAAGCACCCGAATCACGATCTCTCTCAGCACCAGATATCCTTTTCTCTCTGATTAGTGGTCTTCCAAAGCATTCTTCCATATCTGCTGCTAAGAACAGCACTCTTCCATTATGTCACTTAAGAAAGGGAGAGTCTCAGCTGGGCAGTGGTAGTGCACATGCCTTTGATCCCAGCACTAGGGAGGCAGAAGCAGGAGGATCTCTGTGAGTTCAAGGCCAACCTGGTCTACAGAGTGAGTTCTAGGACAGCCAGAGTTATAACAGAGAAACCCTGTCTCGAGAAACCCAAGAAAGAAAAGAAGAAAAGAAAAGAAAGGGAGAGTCTCACGGTCTGTAAGCCTCTCTCAAGGCCAGATGTCATCTTGGTAGTGCTTCAGTTCTGTCTACTACTCTGAACAGCACTGTGTGGCCGCAGCCTGTAGACCCATGTTTGCATTTCATCCTTGAAGACAGAAAGTAATTTGTCCAAGATAGCACAGTGAGCAGTAGTATTAGAATTTGAGCACATATTCGCCTGTCTCTAAAGTTGATTCTCTCTCCCTTCCCCCTCCCCTCTCTCTCTGTGCATGTATCTTTTTATTTTCTAAATCTCATATTCTGTGACACAGTGGGTGTTTGGGGATGTCTCCTCTGCCAGGATACATCATTTAAGAGATACAGTTTAGACTACAAATATTAGGATTCTGGGCCACCCCAGTGGCTGAAGAGGCTAATGAGAGATGGTGTTTAAAATGAGGACAAACCCAGGAAATCCAGGTCTTTGAGTCCCCATTGAGATGCAGCCCTGATTTCCGCAGTCACACCTTGTTCATTCAAGCCCCTTGCCTATTGCGTCTTTGAACTCTTTGAGTCCACTTATAGCTCGACAGTAATAAGAGATTGCCCTAATTTGCTACCTATTTTGTCTCAGTAAGGCTTTCTCTGAGAAGAGCTGCTCATAGGTCATGTCCCTGGCAGATCCATTCCAGCGAAGGTGAGAGGGCCGGTCCAGTCCAGGGAGAATGGGTGTGAGTACAAAAGTCGCTGAGCTGAAGTTTAAAGTTGCAATCTCCTCAGCTCCAATTCTGCTGCATTGTTTGACGGCAGTTTGACTTTAGCCAAGTCACCTAACCCCTCGGAGCTTTTTTTCTCACCTATAAAACACGGCTATTGACAATGACCTACTCATGGGGGTGGGGTGAAGATGGTGGGTTAAGACTCGTTATGTCTGGCAAGGAGGTGGCTCTGGATAGTAATTAGGAATGACTGCTAATAATGTGTGGAGCTTCAAGTGATTTACACAGTACACATTCTCCTATGGAGAATGGAGGCCTAGGTGCCGAATATGATATCACCCCTAGCCCCACTGTGAGTGGAGGTAGCCAGGTAGATGGAGAAAAGGGTATGGGCAGGGTGGAGCCATGTGCTTTGCTGTTGCCCCTTCCCCACACATGCATCTCAGACTAGACTTCGCTCTAGCCTTGATTCGGGGAACAGGCTCATCCTAGCACCACCCCAGCAGCTCTTCAGGACCCAGAGTCTGCCTTGTTGGGGCTCTTCCTGGAATTCCAACCACCGGATCCTTCCTCTTACCTCCCTGCTCTGAGCTCTGAGTCTAGCCCTTGGCCCTCTTCCCTTGGAAATGTGGCCAGTGACGGAACAGACAGGAGTCCCGTTTGTGGCTTTATCAACTTTGGAAGCAGATCATGTGACTTCTCTGAATCTGGGCCCCCAGCCAGAGGCATTTATAATCAGACACGGAGCAGTCATTAGAGCAGAAACAATAAATTACAACAGCACCACAAGAACTTTCCAGAGCTGCGCACACAAGGGGGACCCAGTGGGCAGTGCACCAGCAGACTTCCAGAGGCCAACCCTTCTTCTTCCTGTGAGCAGCTGTAGCTTTCAGTATAGGATGGGGCTGGGGGTGGGGTATGGAGGGGGTCTTGGGAGGGGAAAGGCTTCGCCACACAGAGTGTTCCAGATCCAGCCCTTAGAGCAGGGTACAATTAGCACAGCGGGAGGAATGAGAGACGTGGTGATCAGAGATCTGATATGCAGTCTTCAAGACACTGCCTCTATTTAAAACTAACTTTTCATCCTATAAACTGAGGATGGTTTCCTTGGCCATCGCATACGATCACTGTAAAGGTCAGCGCTTTGTTCGTTGTTAATGGCCTGGCACATACTCATCAGTAAGTAAGCACACCGGTTCTTTCCAGTTCCCATTTCCCACCCTCTGCCTGTGCTGTCCAATACACCAGGTAGTCTCCATCACAATTGGTTAAACTAAGTTTAAAAATCAGGGTCTCTTGCTCAAGGATAATACTTCAAGATTCAGGTGTCAATAAGGAATTTCTTTAAAGGATTCCAATAGCACAGGAAATAATCCCAATAATTGATAAATGGGTTTGCATGAAATTAAGAAGCTTCTGCAAAAGAAACAATCGCCAGAATGAAGAGATAGAACGAAGAGCTGATAGAATTGGGGGAAGTATTTGTCAACCATACATCAGATACAGAGGATTAGTACCAACGATATATAAAGAACTACAAAAATTAGACATCAAGAAACAAAATTGAGTCTGTGACATGGTTCCACATGTGTGCTATGGCATGTGTGTGCCTGTGCATACACACAACATCATACATATATACACATAGGCCCACTAAATAAATATAAAAAAGGGAAACCAAATGACAGTATTGTAGGCAAGGGTGTAGGGAAAGTATAAACTGATGTGCCCACTGTGGATATCAGCATGGAGATTCCCACAAAGCTAAAAATAGGACTACCAGGCCTAGGCATATGGCCAGAGAGTCTATATTCATATTTACTTGCATATCTGTAGTTGGTGTTGCAGGGTTCGTATTAGGCAGGGAATGAACAAGCCTAGATGCCCACCCTCAGGTGAATGGATAAAGAAAATGAGGTATGTATCCAACTGTAAAGAAATGAAATCAAGTCATTCACAGAAAAAGCATTGTATCAAGCAAAGTAAGCCAGACTAGGAAACGCAATACCTTGTCTCCTCTCATGCGGACAACCTAGATTTTAGTGTACATCTGTGTGTATATATTTTTATATGTGTGTGTTCGTAGGTCACAAAGCTACAAAGGGAAGGGATCTTGAGAGTGGAGGGATTTTTTTAATATACATTACTTAGTGGCAAAGGGTCTGCAGAGGTCAGATGAAAACCTGCTGGAGTCCATCCTCTCCTTCCGTCATGAGTGTCCTGGGGATTGAACTCAGGATGTCAGACTTGTCATAAAATCCCTTAACCCACTGTGCCATCTTGCCAGCCTCAGGAAGAGATCTAGATGAGTGGGAAGTAGGCTAATAGGAAAGCAGTGAGGGGAGCTAAGTGGAGGAGGAAAAGGAAACGCCAGGAGGGGAGGGAGGGAATGAGTTAGTGGGGGAGGGGAAGATGGATGAAGATGCTGTGATGCAGCCCCTTGCTTTGAATGATAACCTGAAGTTGTAATTAGCTAATTAATTTTTAAAGTGAAATATTTTAAAATCAGTATCTCAGTTGCACCAGCATGTCAAGGACCCAGTAACAGTGTGAATGTGTCCCATGTGTTGACATGTGTTGACATGTCACATGTGTTGGGCTCAGAACACTCCTGCCCTTAAAGAACTAGACAGTGCTGCCTGCCTCACAGTTATTCTGTTACCTGGGGAAAGTTCGGTCCAGCCAGTCTACACTGGGCCAGACCCTGAGGTTCCTAAGATGGTTGCAACTCTTCTGCCTCTCAAGAAGCACATGGTGGTCCATGGAGTAGTTGATAGGAAGCTCGGCCCAGAGAAAAGGCCACCTGAATGAGGCTACAGGGAATCAGAGAAAGATTCCCCCAGGGGCACTAACAGCCTGAGCTAACATGTAGAGGATATAAGGTGGAGGGTGACCTAAGTAGAGTGGGCGGGGTATCAGTGTCTCCTACCGTCAGGATGTGTTTACGCACATGGGATACTGCCAGGCGGTCGTTAATTACTGCCAGAGCACAAGATCAAGGTTAAGAACAGCAGAGACTACTTCAAGAAGGGTCTGGAATGCCGGGAAGGTGGGAGCCGGGCTTCCCTTCTGGTATACTGATTTCCAACCTCCTCCTCTCAGAGGAACTTGGACCTGGGGGCTTTGCTGAATGACCAGCTCACGTGACGTGAGTCTCAGCTCCAGGACCACCGACCTCGCTATTTGCTGGTGCTGGGTTCCCTGTTCTCTAAGCTGGTTACTTGATAGCTATGAACTTGGGTAACACTTGCCCCACTCTAGCAACCCCGAGAGAAGGGGACAGTTTGTCCCCCAGCTAGCAAGAAGAAACAGCAACTTTCTCAGAGTCCCCAACCTTAAATAGTGTGGCTGTAACTGGTTACCCATGATCACTTGCCTCTGAGCATTCCAAGTTCTGATGTATCATGGCTGTGACCGGATGAGCTACATCTTAGTAGCTTGCTCACAGCTCACAGGTCCCTCCCTGTGAAATGAACACTTCCTCCTGTGCTGAGCCTTTGCATCATTACCTGTCTTGGGTGGTCGGCGGTGGCACACACGTGAGCTGTATGCTCCTCTTCTAGAAACAGATTCTTTGACCCAAGTTCCTCGCAGCTCCTGCCCTGCCTCCTTGATTCCCTTTATAACTCAAGCCCAAGGATTCAATCATCCAAGTCCAAGTCTCGAGCATCAAGTCCAAGAACTGGAGCATCCTCACAGCCTCTCCTTCCTCCCCTCCCATTCTTCAGTTCAGTTCCACCACCACTGCCCTGGGACCACTTTTCTTAAGTCTCATTATGGATGCTGTGTTTCACAGACCCTCTCTGTCTACACTCCAGATACCCCACCCCACTCCAAGGCGTTCAATCTCATGCTGGCGCATCACTTGTGTCATCTGTTTGTATCATGGACACCTGCAAAGGACTTAGGATCTGGGCCCGAATTCACAGATACTCAGTATATCTGAGCCAACTGGGAGCATGCTGGTTACACCTCACTTTATATTGCTAATGTTGAGCTGTCCATCAGGAACCTTAAATTTAACATGTTAATAAACAAACTTCAATTCAGGTTTCCCTCAGGTTTCTGGGAGCCTTCCCTTCCCCAAGTTTAATCTCAGAGAATGCCTCAAGGCCAAAGTTCAGGAACTGACCTTGAACTTGACTTTTCCTCTCTGCTCCAAGACCAGACTGAGCAGGTAGATCTGCTGTGCTGAGTTCTACACCTTGCCCTCTGCCACCTCATCCTGATCCTCATTCAGGGCAGTGGCCTCCTAGTAGGTACCCTTCCCATGGTTCTGGTTCCTCCACAGTTGGTCTGTGGAATCCACAGGGGTTCTTGTTGAGCTGGGTCAGAATTCCCTTCATACCCAGAGTGAAGCCCAGCGCCTGCACTGAGCCCCAGGCCTCCTGCCATTGGAGCCTGAAGGATCTCTGTGATTTGCTATCCTCTTTGCCCATCATCCTCTCCACTTCCTTCTAGTTCCCTTGCTGTTCTGCTGCTCCTCAAAGGAGCATCCCCCCACCCCCTGCCACAGGCCCTTGCTTGACAGCTCACTTCTGCATCATCCTGTGGCTGCCTTTCCTTAAAGCCTCTAATCAAATATATTCCCAGAGACATTCTCAGAAAGTAGCTCTCCTGTCCCTGTGACCCTCTGCTTCTTCTCTCGGGGGAAGGAAGCAGATGGGGTTGTCACGACCTGACTGTCTGAGCTATCTTTTGCCACCATAATAAGCCATTCCAGACTTAATAGTTTACTGGTCATCCACCATCTGGTTCCTGAGCTGTGGACCAGGGGTTCAGGCGGTGAGCACTCGTCCTGTGATTCTGGGGTACTTGGCTGGTAGCTACAGCGGCACGGAGGAAGGTGGTTCAGTGAGGGCGTTGTCCTTCAGTGTAGTCTCGGGGGCTTGCTACACAGTGTCTCCGGAAACGTGGCTCCGCACTCAAGAAGCTTTACTTCTCACAGAACCTCCCAGGAATCCAACAGTGGAGATTCCACCGGTGTCGGGAAGTGAAAATCACTAATCTTGGATTCCGAGCCAGAAAACTGGCACAGTGTCACTCCCACCTCAAGTCAAAATAGAAACTAAGATTCCCAAAACAGACCCCCACCCCGCGTAATGAGAGCAGCACCGAAGACAAGAAGAGGTCACTTTTGGTCTGCTGCTCTAGCGTTCTGCCCTGTCATCTGCTGTGCAGTGTGTCCGTGTCCTCCACTGAGATGCGGGCTCTGTGAGGGCCTCGGCCTTCTCCTCATTACTCAGTAACTTCTTACCCAGAGCATACTGGGCAAGCTGGTGTCCGTGTGGAGAACAGCCACTGTCTCATTCAAGTGTTAGGTTCCTTTAGAAACAAATGAGAATGACAGTTATCTTTGCTTTGCCTTATTTTTGGAGTCCTGGAATGTTCAAGAGCCAGAAGAACACTAGAGAGACTCCGATTTGGCTTCAAGAAGCTGTGGCCATATCTTTCTTTTCCCACCAGTGGCTTATATTTCCTCACCTGCACAGATGTGCCAAGAGGACCCATGGGTGTGTTCTTTGGGAGCCCCACACTGAAGAGCTCACATAAAGGGGGTGTGGCGTCAGCTCCGTTCTGCAGGTGGGGCCCTGGATTAGTCCCCTACCCTCTCTGGACCTTGACATTCTCATTACTCAGGCCCTGGGGGTGAAGGACAGGGGAGTGGATGACTTACAGCTTTTCTGAACTCTTCTCCAGAACCAGGGCTGCCTAGAGGCCAAGTGGTGAATTAGGCTCTGTATGTATTCAGCCAGCAAAGAAGTCACACTGTCACACAGCTGCTTCTAAATCTGTCCTTGATGGGGCTTTAGAGAGGAGGAAGGGAGGTGGGCAGGCATGCTTACCCATCACTAACATCATGCTCCCTCTTCGCATCCCCAAACTGCCAGCGGCCTTGGGCTGTCCTCAGCTGAGGGACAGGGAATTGCTGGAGTCAGCCAGGAGCTAAACACCGATCCAAGGGACTCACGGCACACAGATGTGGAGAAGTCCACACCCCTGTGCAAGGAGCTGTGCTGTGCTCCCACCCACCCTGGTCTCTGGGGCTATGACTTTGTCCAAGCAGAGTTTGCTCATAAATCTCAGACCCCCTGGTCTTTCTATTTCTTGGCGTCTTCTGTCTGACGTGGAAGGCATTCAGGAAATTGAACTCTAAACCTTGGCTGGCCATGGCTTAGGTTCTACCTTCAGGTGGGAGGGCTCCTGGTGTGAGTTCCGGGAAATTTTAAGATACACAGTTGAGCCTACCCTGCACCTGAGCACATAACTGACTGGGTGCTGAAGTCTGGAAGAGGAAGAAGAGACAATGTGGGAGGGGGAAGAGGAGGAGGAGAGAGCCAGGTCTACGAGAGCCATTTTCTTATGGAAACAGTGCAGGGAATCTCAGGAGCACGTGGCTCAGGACAGCCAGAGGAGAAGTAATTAGGCAAGTCCCCCAGAGAGATAGGAAGAGTATATAAATAAAAGGAACAGCATGTACAAGAGCCCAGAGGCCAAAGTGGAGGATCAGGGAGAATCAAGGGAGGCTCCCTGGAAAACAAGGGCTGCTGGGAGCCACACATGAGGCATGGGGATGACCATTCCCGATAGAGGGACTAATGTGGGTGAGGGGCACAGGTGTACAAATTGTCTCAGGAGTGTGTGTGTGTGTGTGTGTGTGCGCACACACACACACACACACACACGCACGCACGCATGTGTGAGACGTGGGAGGTGGGGGCTATGCATACGATGAGCAAGGAGGGTTTAGCCAGGCTGAAGTGAGGGGCCTGGAGGGAGGCAGTGGAGGTGTTCTGGAAGATGGGAATTAGGACTCCAACAAATAGAAGATTGTTTTGCAATTTTCAGCACAGTAGATAGTCATGTGTCTCTCCCAGGCTTTGAAGCAAAGTCAGGCTGGAAGGATGTCAGGAAAGAGAAAGGTGTTGGGCTTTTCACATAAAGTCCAGTCCCAGCCTCATGCAGGATCAGGAGTCCTTCCAGTGGCTTAACATCTTTGTGTATGTGTGAGAGAGAGAGAGAGAGAGAGAAAGAGAGAGAGGGAGAGAGGCACTGACTCACTGTCCAGCAGACCCCAGGCTCCAATGCCTAACCCACAGAGGGGCATGCAGGTTCCCAGGGAGCACAGCCAGCCGCCTGAGGGCAGCTTTGTGGAGTGCACTCGGAGACCACTGGTAGGATTGCTTAGTAGAAGGGGACCAAGTGTTACTGTACATCCATTAGGTGACGATTGGGGCCACCTGCTGTACCAGCCCCCGGGAGCTGATGTGCAGAACAAGACAGGAGTGGCCGTCACAGTGGAGAAGGGAAGACTGAGGTGTGTCCCTGGCCTCTCCCAGTCTTCTTCAGGAAAGACATGATGAGGTACAACCCAGGAGAGGGCCTCTGAGACAATAGGACTCCAGGAGATGGGGGTGAGCTGGGTGAGGTGAGGGAGTCACCCGGGAGTCCTGTGTCCCTGCCCCTTCCACTCAAGTCTGTGCTTGGGAGCCAGAACTTTAATTCTGCATCCTGGGTCCCCTGCTTGCCTCAGCCTAGCCCTGGCTGTGCAAGATAAATGTGTAAGTTGGCAAGTAAGCGAAAGTTGAGAGGCCAGACAGGCTCTGTAGGAGGAACAACTCAGACAAGAGCAAAGCCCATTGAGATAGAAATCAGCTGTGCTCAAGGACCCGCCAGTTATCAGGTCCAAGCAAACAGGGTCAAATGTCAGGCCGAGAGCAGTTAACCATGTAAGTTCCCCTGGAGCCCTCAGGGAGTTGTCTGGACATCAGTTCCAAGAGGGGCAGTCAGCAATAGCCTTGTTTGAGGAGAGAGGGTTTGAGTTGGGCCTTGAAAGGAGTCCAGAAGCCAGACACAGGGAGAAGTAACTTTACCAGCTCAGAATGAGGGCCCCAGGGGCATCTCATTCACACATTCAGAGCGGTCTATCTGCTTTACTCAGGTACCAAACTAACTGTTTTGCAGACTGACATCCTTCTAGAGAGTTCCACTTGGACTGTTTCAGAACATGAAGGACAAAGCAGTATAGGCATTAAGAGCCTGGCTGTCCCCTACCTGAGCTCTGCCCTCTTCTCAGCTTGGCAGCCATGTCTACATTGCTGGAGGCAGAAATAGCAATCTTTTCACAAGATCTTGGTCCCAGCCATCCCGGATGTGGAACCCAGATACTGTGGGAAATAGAGAAGGCAAATTTTGTGATCAGAAAGTATGTGAGGAGGACGTGTCATACATACAAGGGATCTGCTATGGGATATCTTTCAGTCCTCACCAGAATCCAAAAAAGTACCCAATCACCCCTATTTTACAGATGCCAATACCAAGGCTCAGAGAAGTTCGCTAGTTCCCTCCCCCCTCCCCCGCTGCAAAACTACTAAGGGAAGAGCTGAACTTCGATCACTCTGATTTCAGGGCCTGAGACCCTTCCTCTGCACGGCACTGCTCATTGACCCCATGCCCGTCACTATTAATTGTGACACAGTAGGGGTGGGCCTCAGTTTCTCTACTGGCAACATGAAGAGAATGTCTGCATCCCGGGGACTAGAACAGTAGTTCTTGAACTGGACTGTGCCCATGAATCACTTGGGGACCTTGTTAAACTACAGATTCTAGTTTATAAGCTCTGGGCTTGGGCCCAGAAGTAGTATGCCTACGTGCCCAGGATACTTCCAGTCCCTGGAGCATATTCTGAGAACTGAGGGCTGGACCATCTCTAATGACAACCCCTCCACCAAGATGAATGCTGACTGGGGTGAGAAGCAGAAGTCTTGCTCAGATCACGTTGATTCTTGTGATTCCTCCCTATTCTCTTCAGCTTCTGGGAAGAGGCCAGGCAAGCAGAAAACATCTCCCCACTTTAGAGACAAGGAGTCAGGCTCTGAGATGCAACAAGCCTTGCCCTACTATGCTACTGCCTGGCATCTTTCCTGGTCATTCCCACTTCCTGTCTCTCTGTATTTCTCCCTTCAGTAGCCCCTTCTTAGTTACTAGTGTGGGGGGAGGACAACACCTCCACTAGGTACCCCCAGCACAGGTCCCCCACACTTTTCTCCTAATAGGAGTCTCCTCTTGACAAAGTTGAAGCATCTTTCAGGACTCTGGGGAGTTTCTGCTGCAGGTGGCCTTGGGGCATCTGTCTGCTTCTCACCTGAAGCCTGAGACAACAGGGAAGAGCCTGGGCTGTCTGGAGGGAGGTTCCAGGAGCAGACGCCAGCTCCACCCAGGAAGCCTGCCCTCCTGCCTGCAGGCTGGCCCCACCCCAGGGTTGGGCATAACCCGCTCATACTCATGGAATGGCTTTGGGCTTGTTACTTGGAAGGGTAGTTGTTTGCAAATGGATTTATGGGTCCCATGTTTACCATACTGTTGGGGAAACAGGACTGCAAGTCTGAGTCACACAGAGCAGGAAGACTGAACCTAGCACCTCTGGTGGTCTCAACGCTCCGAGCTCAGGGGCCACCGCTCCCACATGCCAGACCAAAAAGCCAAGCCAGCTCTGTCCTTGCAGCTTTGAGCACACGCCCTTTACATATTCCCTTATCTTCTTGCCTTTCTCCATCCTGGCTTTTTCCTAGCCCTCCAAGGTCCTTAGAAAGAGTTCTTGTACACACACACACACACACACACACACACACACACACACCATCTGCTCTTGCTGCGAAGGGTGTCTGCCTCATGTCAGTAACCCAGCACTTGCCTGCATTGTGTCTGTGTGTATTTGCATGCTATATGGTCTTGTTTTTATGTGGATTTTACTTTTCATCTATTTCTCGAACCTAGGAACAAGGTTTTACAACTCAGCCTGCACTTCTCAGTAGAATACACAGCTAGTATTTAATACTGACTGCTAAGATGAGCCTTCTGGGATTGGAGGAGGGAAGGAACAGGGATTCCGACCTCATGGAAGTCACCTTGGCTTCCTTCCTCTATGAAAATGATTTGAGTGTTGGGACTGGTCCTCCATCCTGCCATCCCCGTTAGCCCTCTATACCCGTGACTACTGGATTTCAATGGCTCTGCCTCTCAACAGGAAAGGGAACTGATCCTCAGCTCTCACCCATAGCTAGCCGCCTCCTGGCAGGATCTAGAGGTGGTGCGAGTGAAGTCTCAGAGAAGGTGTTATAGAAGGACAGGCCTCCCTCAGGGCTGCTTGGGAAGCTCCCTAGCAAACCAAGACCAGTAGAGATGAAAGCTTTTCTGGGAGCCAGAGTCTGAGGGAGGTAGCCTTGAGCCTCCTCCAGATGCTCGGAACACTCTATCCCCTCAGCCTCCGGTGTCCATGACTTGGCCAGGCATATTCACAGAGAGAGGGGGAAAGGCAGTCTTGGAGCTATGCAACTCGTTGTAAGGGGTGCAGTCATCCGTGCCCAGTTCACCCTTGGGCTGTGGTTTCATTTCCTCCATAAAGTAGAAACCAGCTAACTGAATAGGGGCCCCATTTTTTCTTTTCCTTTTTCTACTTTTGAGGGATAATAATTCCATTTCTGTTACCCACAAATAAACGTGATTTGCCTTAAATATTCAAAAATATACAGGCAAAATACAAGACTTATCAGGAAAGTTTAGAAAAAAAAAGACTTTTTATGAAAAAACTATGAAAAGTTATATTTCCATACATCAGACAAGTGGAGCTTGAAAACTATATGACTTTAACATTTACACTATCACATTTACATGAACTGCATAAAGAAAAATTGAGCAAAAAAAAAAAAAAAAGAAGTACACTTCTTCTATCCGAAAGCTTAACAATAATTGAGCAATGGATTAGGCAAAACAATTGAGCTAAGAATTAGTCAGATTGTATTTAGTACATGCTTGACATGTAGTAAGAGCTCAATTAAAAAAAAATTACTCCTATCTTTTGAGCCCCTAGAAAATCTTTATATAACAAACAGGATAGTTCCAGAGTTTTCTGTGTCCTCAAATCTAATCTCAACCACACTAGGGGTTAAATTAAGGTCCTTGATGCATTTTTGAGTTGATTTCTGTGCAGAGTAAATGTGCATCTAATTTCGTTCTTCGGTGGGTAGATGCCCAGTTTTGCCAGCACCATTTGGTGACTAGACTTTTTTTCCAGCATGTATTTGTGGCCATACTTGCATGAGTTTATTTCAGGGTCCTCCCTTCAGTTCCATTGGTCTCCATGTCTGGTCCTATGCTGTCTTTGGCTCCTTACTATAATTTAAAGTCTAGTATCGTGGTACCTTCACCAGTGTCCTTTCTACTTACAATTACTTGGGTTATTAATGATTTTTTGGATTTGTTTTTTATAGTTCTGTAAAGAATGTTGGTGTTTTGATTGGAATTGCACTGAGCCTGCCGCTACTTTTGATAACATAGCAAATCGCACAATATTAATTCTGTCTATCCAAGAGCCCTGAAGGTCTTTTCCATCATCCGGAATCGCCTTTGGCTTCCTTTTGCCACGTCTTCAAATTTTCTTTGAAGAGGTCTTTACTTCCTTGGTTGGGTTATCCCTATACTATTCGCATTTCTTCTCTCCTATGTGGTTCCTAAAAGATGCTTGTAAGTGTGCTGCGGGCATAGATCAAGTAACCGGAAAGGGAGGCCCTGAAAAGCGGGCGAATAAATAGAACACTGGGACATGAAAATGCAAAAGAAGTTTCTGGAGTTAGGAGGGTTAAGGGAGGTGGCTGCCACAGGTGGATCAACACATCCTGGCCTTCTAGACTATTCTGTGGGCTGTTGGAAGACTGCAGGAAAGACACCAGGGATAGGATCTTTCATTTGCGCCTCTTCAGATGGGACATGGTCTCAGGGTTAACTGTGTGTGTCTACTGGCTGGACAACACTACCCAAATACTTGGTCAAATGATATCCCAGCTGTCCCTGTGAATGTGTCTTTTCAGATGACACTAAATCAGTGGGATTTTGAGTAAACCGGATCACACCCTTGATGTGGATAGGCCTTACCAAATCAAGTGGAGGCCCCAGGAGAAACAGACTGACCACTTTGGAGAGAGATGGAATTCTGCCAAAAGACAGCCTTGACCTCTTGTCTAGATCTTTGGTCTACCAGCCTACCCTGAAAATTAGGGTATATTCTTTTGAACCAATTCTTAAAATCAGACTATCTGTCTGTCTGTCTATCTATCTATCTATCTATCTATCTATCTATCTATCTATCTATATTTCTGTATGTATGTATGCATGCACACATAAACACCATATATGTATACACATAGATACATAACCTTTTTAGTCCTACTTCCATGGAGAATTCCAACTTATACAAGCAGAATTAGTATGTATTGTCAAGAATGCTCTTGCCTCTGGGCATTTGGTTCACTTTCAGAGGGGCAGCTGCATTGGCTGACCCCTGAGAACCAAATAGTCGTAACATTGCCACTAAAACAGTGAATGGTCTCCTCTCACCAGTTGCAACCCCTTAGGTGAAAAGTGGTTTCAGTGAAGCCTGCCCCACTCAAGGCTCTGGCTTGCAGAGCAGGACTTTGGAAGAGTACTTTTCTCTGTCTTTGGAACAGTACTAAGGAATGACATAGGACCACCGTGAGCAGATCAGAGCATAAGGACCTCAGCGATACATAGTGCACAAGAAGGAAGGAGTACTGTGCACAGATGAGCATACAGTCAACTCCTGCCCCAGGACCAAATCAGTGATGGACTAGAGCATTAAAAGAGCAGCTGGTCCATTTGCTCGGAGAGGGGTCCAACCCTTTCGATCCATCTTCTGTTGTGAGATCTGCCCCACCCCCAGGCTGCCACCAGGACTGTGTGGCTCTGGGGTCAGCTGTATGGCATGTATTCACCACACTCAGTTTTCATGCTCTTGGTTTAAAAGGGGAGCAACTAAATAGAGGATACAGAAGGTCAAACCCTCAGTCAGTTCTGCAAGCAAAGCAGCTTCTCTCTGCACAAGGAACTTCCTCTGGGATTGCATCTGGGACCTGGAACCCTGCTCCATACATGCCTGGTGTGGATAGGGTGCAGGGACCTACACACCCCTTCATCAGTCATGTCCTTTAGTAACTGCCATCCGTAGCTGGGAAAGGTTAAATCTGGGTAGGCACAGACTTCTGGAAGGCTCTCTGGACTGCAGCATGCAATAGAGAAAACAGAATGCCCCTGTTTCTCCAGGACTCCCAAGGGTCCTCTTCTTACTCACCCAGGTGCCAGGGGCTCTGCTCCGTCTTAGAACCACTTGCTTGGATTTTTGTTGTATATCACGAAGATGTTTCAAAGAACCTGATATTATGAGGTGCAGCAAAGCCTTTTTTTGTTATCTGCACAGCACCTACTATTTGCAGTGGTGAGTGTTAGAAATTCTAACTCGATACCAGGAGACTCTGCTGTCACCCTGGTTAAATCTCCGGTCTCTTAGTATAGGTCTCAACATATGCACACATAATAGATGCCTAAAATATAACTATAAATCAAATGAAGGGAGCTAACAAATATTGAGTACCTTTTGTGAGCCCCTGCTAAGCACTGGGTACCCGATACCATACACTGACTTAAGATCATTCTCAGCTACATAGTGACTTTGAGGTCAGCCTGGTCTACAGGAGCCCCTGTCTCAAAAGGTAAACACAAAGAGCACTCACACACACCACACACTGAAGAGTTCCCTTTCTCAAGTTCTTGCTTTGCAAGAGGGAAGGTACGGGATGACTTGATGGATGCAGCATCTTTGAAACCTAACCTGATGTGAGGCAGCCCTTTGGGGAGCACACCTAAGCAGCCTCCTAAAGAGGTACCTCCAATAGGCCAACACTCTATGAATGAAATGCTCTCCCCCAGTTTCAGTGAAGATAGCATCTCTAGCATAAAGCATCCTTTGTCTGGGATTTGCTGGCAATTGTGCTTGAGAGCAAAGGACCCAGAAACTTAGGGTCAGCTTGTAATGCGACATTTGACCCATCTCTTCCCTTCTGGATCTCACTGCCTTTGTTGTATAGGAAGGATGTTGGCAGTCACCCCTTGAAGTCTTGAGAGTTCCTATTCTGGGCCAGGCAAGGACAGTGGATGACATCACCTGCTTCCCAGGAAAACCTGTGATCAGGCACCATTGTCCTCTTTTAAAAACACCAGCTTTCTGTGAAGAGACTTGGTAAAGCCGAAGCCTCTGTCCCCAGCAGGTCCCCATCCGTTCTTCTCTCCTGACATAATGAAGCTTTTGTCCGGAGCTTTCAGCACTGTTGGACTCCATAGTGCTCCCTAACCCTGCCAGCTTTCTCTGTCATTCTCATGCTTTCTTCCTAGCACAGAGGAAGCCCTCCTGATAGTCCCTTCTGAGCACTGGGCACCTGGTGCTGCACACTAAACGCAGGGCGTATGCTAGAAAGACAGATGACAGAGATGGTCCCTGGGCACCAACCTCCCTAGAGATCTTCTAAGTCTGTTTTACTAAAATGCCCTTACAAAGCAGGTGGTGCAGCCTAGGCCTCTCGTTTTGCACATGTGAAGACTCAGGCGCAGGCAGAGGTCACCCTGGGCAGGCAACAGTGGGGCTCACTGAGCAGTCTGGCTGCTTTCCCCAGTTTCCCACAAATATAGAAGGTGGGGACCTTCCTGCTCCCTTCTGCCCCTGCCAGGCTCAGTTCGTAGCTCCAGACAGACTTCAGGACGCATTTGCCCATCCCACATTTCTGGAGTTCCCTGTAGCTAAGAGATTTGTATTCTCCTGGGAGAGGTAGCTCACTGTGGAGAGGGCCAGGGCATACGGTTCATCTATTCATCCAGCCAGGCAGCCGGACATTCATTCAGACTCTGTCACCCTCTCATTCACTTATTATTTATTTACTTCCCTTTTCATTAGTTCGTTTGCTTGTTTATCCATTCACGCATTCACTGACCCGCTCATTCGTTTACTGACCCATTCATTTCACAAGCCGAAAGAGAACACCATTGACTGGGCTAATTAGGGAGACCCATAATGAGCAGAGAACCACAGCACAAAATGACTGCATGCTAGACAGCCCGGGAGGATCATAAACTCTACAGAGGGCATGACCAACTTGAGGATAACAAAGATGCTCCAGGAACACAGCCTTAAGAGTGAGCACGAGCACTCCAGGTTTGGGAGGTGGAAAGGATGGCCTCAGCTACTGCTGGGGCTGTCTGGGGCTACTCCAGCCCTGTGACCCTGACAGCCTGGAGAGAAAGATCCACAACCCAAACTGTGGGTCAGATCAAGCTCCTGGGTATGTTTCCCTTGAGCCCTGGCCCTGTGATCTTGGCCAGTGGTTTCCCCAGGCTGTCAGTGGTGCAGGAGGGGGTCTGGTTGGGTGTGAAGAGCTTGGTCTATCTTTCTTCCCAGTCCAGACTGGCTCATGACCAGCCTCTCAGATTATTATCTGGGTGCATATTTTCTTGAGGCTACTTCTACCTCTGTTTGCCTGCCTTGGAAGAAAAATGGGGGAGGGGAGAACTGGCAAGTCACTAAGAATCTCTTTCTGTGGAGGGCGGTAGTTAAGGCTATTGGCTTTGGAATCAGAGACTGGATTCTGACTCCGCGTTTTCCTTACTAGCTCTGCAGCCCTAGACAGCAACCCCACCCGGGCCCCAGAGGCCATGTAATGAAGCGAAGCATCAACAGGCTTGATCATAAGCTTCATCCCCACTGCTGACAGACAGAAAGTTTGCCAGATATGTGGCTTATGTTCTATTCTTCCACTTGCTGTGCAGCTAGTAAGCACTTGCTGTATGCAGAAATGTCCAAATGGTACTCCAGCTCTGTGGCTGGGCTGTGACTGCTTCAACTATATGGGTTCCCAGTAACTTGAGCTTATGTGACCTCCTAGAGTATCGGATGCCCATGCAGTGTGATGCACCCAGAATCTGGCAGGAGCTCACAGAAGCTCACGAGAGAGGGGAAGGGGAGAAGGTGACATTCTTACCAGCATTCCTGAGAGGCTTCCTTCAGGGGTGAGGTGACATCTCTGACTGGTCAGTTACTCTATTCTGACTCTTAGTTTGTCCACTTGTAAAGCGGGAACCATACCTGTTGTATGGTTAAACTGGTACAGAGCATGCAATGGGCATTGTAAAAGGAAAGAGGCACTCTTTACAAAAACAGAACTGTGTCAAGAGTCCTAGCTGAAGCAGCTTTTACGGCACAGGCATGTGGGCAGCACATGTCATAGTTCCTAGCAGAAATTCAGGTTCTAATGGGAAGAAGCAAAAATGGGGTAATAGTACCAGTTTCTTGATCCTTAGACTTCCGAAGAATCTTCTGAGTGACAGAGATGATAGTTTATCCTCATCGTACCTTTATAGCGTTTCTGCCACAGGCACTGATGAGTGACGGCTCCAGAATATCAGACAAGCATCTGGATGTGAGCCTCTGGAATCTCACTAGTGGATTTGGGGGTTCCTGCCTGCCCTGACTGCCTACTCTGGACCAGGAGAACTCTCTTTCCACCTTGGTGGCCATGATCTTCCAACGCGAGTCCATGGGGTTGGTGCTCCCTGTGGACTCAGTTTACAACAAATGGCTCAGTCTGTTGGTTCTGGTCGCCACACCTGACTGTTCTGCCAAAGCAGTGGCCCAATTACTTAGCTGCGCAAAACCTGTTATCACAACTATAAAGTGAGAAAATTGAACCTTCTCTATAGCACGTATTTAAGTGCAAGCATTAAACTATCCTGAGCTTCAACTGATTCCAGAGATGACAGGGGCTTTCTAGATTGTACCTCTTAATCACAGCTGGAATTGGGAGGGGAGATAACAGGAATGAGAGGCCACCAAAGGGAAGGAGGTTTGAATGGAGAAGAGGCCAGACAGGAGGACATTAAAAGGGGGTGAAGAGCTTCCCTATAACACTGTCCAGTTGCCCCGTGTCCAGTAGCTTCCATGCATTTCTCTGGCCACGTGGAGTTTCATCCCATTTAGCCACTATGCAGTTTTTCTCTCTCCTTGCTGTGTCTTGTGTGACATGGCTTTTCAGCTATGCCCGACTTCCAAGACTCCAGAAAGTGCCCCTCCTCCTGAGAGCCCTTCTTGACAAACACGGTTCTCAGTGATTGGAGGCTCCAGTCCTACATGCTTTGCCAGCCCCCGCTGCTGTGCCTTGCTGTGCCTCTGCTTGCTCTTCTGTCCTCCCTGCACACTAGCAGCCTCCGGACCCCAGGAACACATCTGGCTTACCTTGTTGGTTCCCGGGTTCCTACAGGATCTGGCGCTTTTCAAATGGCAGTGTTGGAATGTTCAATGAATTAATGAAGGAGCAAGGGAAGAAATGCCTGCCAGGCGAGGCTGTGATGTGGTGTTTCTCTCTCTCTCTCTCAAGGACATTTGGATATTTTTTAAATAATTTATTTAATCTTATTTTATGTGCATTGGTGTGAAGGTGTCCGATACCTTGTGGGTGCTTGGAATTGAACTTGGATCCTCTGAAAGAGCAGCAGATACTCTTAAGCACTGAGCCATCTCTCCAGCCCACAGTGTCTCTTTTTCAAGGGCTTGTCTATAAAGGTTTTCCTCTCTCTCCCCTGTGTGTGCATTCCCTCAGTCCATTCACAGTCTGTGGCCCCATTGTTACTGGGGAGTTGGTTGGTGGCAAACGGCCCAGCATCTGCCATGCTCCCAGGGATGCCCAGCTCAGCTTTTCCTTTGGCTGTCTGCAGCATCCAGGGCAACCCCAGGTCCCCGGAGACCTGCAGAAACAGTGTTTCACTCCCATCCTGAATCCTCCCCCCCACTAAATAAACACAGCCACTGCCAAGAGCCTCAGGGACCTGCAATGAAAAACAGATGTCTCCTGGAGACCTATCATCCATGTGCAGCAGTTTGGGGTCACCACCTGGGGTCAAGGAAGGGGAGTGGCAGCTGGGCACACCCTGCATGTGCAGCTCCTAGAGTCCAGCCTCTGGGGCAGCAGTGACTTCTGTCATAGGAGGCTGCACCCTACACCGCCCCCTGACTCTGACTCAGCATGGGTGGCTGCCCAAAGACAGATGCCCACTTCTGTTTCACACCTCAGACTCAGCTTTCCTAACGTGAAGGAGCACTAGGTATCTAGAGCACTACCTAAGGGTTCTTTCTTTACTCCTTCACCTCGTTCATCTCCTTGGAGCCTAACTGAATCTATCCTCCCAAGTGAGGTTTTGAACCTGCTGTGGGATGACAGCTGAGAGGTGCATGATCGAACCCCAGGGATCCTACCCAGGCTCCAGCATCCATGATAGAGAGGCTGTGCAAGGCAAGGCATTTCTAGCTTTCCCTCTCTACTTCCCCGACCTCCTGACGCAGTCTCGTGGCAGGACATCTACTCTCCTGTATGACCCGCCTGCAATGCTTCTGCCTGGTTGTCTTACTCCTTTTGGTAGGAAGACATATCTACTGAGCACCTGCTATGTACCAGACAACTGTTCTCAACACTTAGAATATACCAGTGTGCGAGTCCTGCTTGTCACCCTGTGCTCACTGGCATCCATGTTTACTGATACATGCATCTACCTTCCTCGAGGTATTTACCTTTGTCCTGGATCGGGCTTTTTGCATGTCTGCATAACTTATGACTGAGCTTCTGGTAGTAGGGACCATGCCTGACACCTTCCAAACCCAGAACGCTGGGCACAAAGGACTGTATCTGCGTGGTTTACCAGTGTTTCTACAGCATCCCATCTATAGCCTCGTCCAGTCAGGGTCCAGTCGGTGCCCATCACGCAAGCCCTGCTGGCTCACCCCATGGCCGTTGCAGGACGGATCCGTCTCCTCTCACCTATCCTTATCCTGCTTATTTGAGACTCTTTCTCCTGTAGAGGGATCAGTCCGCTTGTCTTGGGAGGAGCCCAGGTCGGTAGGTGCTGCAGCAATCATCTCTATTTGTATTGGAGCCAGTTCCTTGCTCCCTAGCCCTCACCTCTGATTTCAATTATCCAGTTGCGCTTTGCTGCTAAAACTGCCCCCAAGCAAAGGAGCTGGCTTGGCCCTGCCTTCATTATTTCCCACATTCCTTCACCTTGCACCCAGCTCTTGGCCATCCTAACAGGCTCCTGCTCTCCTCCCCCAGCAGCCACAGCAGAGTGTACCCAGGTCACCAAAATAGGAGCTGGAGAGGAGAGCCAAGAAATGGAAAGTCCCTACAAGAAATCCTCCTGTCACCCTGCTGTGCTTTTCACCAGCATCCTTGGCTAGTCCTGACTTTAGAACACTGGGCTAGGGGGTTGTTGGGGTGTGGTCTCAGGCACGGGGAGCATAGCTTACGACAGGGTCTCGCTGTTGCCCAATATTGGAATTTCTTTCAAATCTGGATTATTTCTTTCAACCCTGCAGCCGCTTAACGCAGGATTGCCCGGCACGCACATGCGACAGCACTGGAAGGCTGTAGAAACCCCAGAAGCTGTGAAAGAGGTGGCAGTTCCACACTTTACACGATGCAGGCAGCCATGTGAGGGGGGTAACAGGACATGGGGACAGCCAGCGGCCTGGAGTCCAGCTTGGCGCTACCACGGACTCTAACTGTGCCGTTTCCCTTACCTGTAAAGTGGTAGTAATAACACTCCCGCACCCTGCATCAATGTGAGAGCTTTTCCTTTTCCTCTAAGCTCCCCCTGCTTTCCAGTTTGTCGCTCCTTCCTGAATTTTTTGTTTGTTACTTGTTTTTAGCCAGAAGGGCATGGCTGCTGTTTTTCACTGGAGCCAGGTAGTGGGCAATATGACCTGGAGGAAAAGGGGTGGGGTGGGGGGAGGAGAAGGAGGAGCTCTACTCTATGCCAGTAGTTTTCGCTAGGCATTCTCATTTGTGGAGTGTTGAACACTATGGGTTCATGTTGCAGGTCTGTGTAGGACCTCAGGGAACATGAAAGTAAACATCTATAAAAGTCAGGAGGGGACAGGTAGACAGACACCTGACGTAAGGACAGAGGGCAGATGGGATTCTGGGTGAGCACTCTGCTGGATTTGCAGGGGCCTGGTGAGCATCTCTCTGCAGTTAGAAATACTGTCAGTTTTCCTGGCTGCAGGGCACACTCAGGTTACTTCCAGGCATGCTACTTCTGGCAGGACAAACCCTATCAACCTAGGTCATTCCCTGCCCCGGGGTGGGGAATGGGGGACAGAGACTAAAGGTCTAGCGCAGACAGGAGAAGAATGGCAGGAACAAAACCACTCTCCCCAAGTATCTAGCAGGCTGTCCTGTAGCAGAGAAGTCAGCGTCACAGAATGTGGAACTGACCCCAGTGGGTAAACAGCCAAGTGAGGATGTACGTGCTCCCCGTCCTCAACTGCCCAGGCACGTGGACTTGGTCAGTTACCCACCGTGAAGTAAGAGGCGGCCTGGCCTCTGCTGGAAACCCTGGGAAAGCACCCCAGATTCTAGCAGTGGGGATGCCTTGGAGGTCCTGGGCAGCCTTCTGGCTCCACTGTCACAGAGGGTCATTTCTGCTGAGCCTGTCTTGGCCCTGTCCTGTGGGGATGGGAATGGCTGGGAGGGGTGAGGAGCTTCCTACAGGGGCATGCCAACCCTGAGAACATGGAAGGATGCCCTTGACCACAGTGGCTGGGACAAGGTCCCCAGGTCACTTCAACCCTGGGGCTGCCCTCTCCTCACCCTCCCTGGCCCTTCTCTGTGAGTTGGAACTGTACGGCTCCAGGAAATGTTGTTACAATTTTTTTTCCACCAGAGCACATGCTAGATTTTCCATGCCACCTCCAGTACATTTTCGGGAAGTCCCAGGTGGTAGGGATCGCGGCTGAGACCCTCCAGAAAGGCCAAAGACCCAACAAACCGAAAGACGGCTGGCTTTTATTTAGTCATAAGTACATATACGTTTCAACTTTTGAATACTGGAAAGGAAAAAAAAAATCCAGCAAACCAAAAAAACACACACATCGCTTTGCTTTGGAGGGTAATTACTCTGAATTCAGTTAAACCAACTTGCTCTAGCTAACTAGATTAGTTTACATCTTGTGGCTGAAAAAGAAATACAAATTACTTAGATTGCAATAAACCATGTTTTTCTAACTAAGTAGATTAGTTTATATCTTGTGGCAAGAAACGAGGGGAATGGCTCAGCAAAGCCTGGAGCTTGCTCATGCCCTCTCGCTTGTTCAGGGAAGGTTGTTTCTGGGTGACCTCTAGCCTCTGACCCCCCTCCCCCAGGTCTCCCTCACCCCCTTCCTCCAAGAATGCTAAGAACTGGGCTCAGGATAAAGAATAAAAAACACATTGAGCCCAACTGCCTTGAAGCCAGGGCACTGTGTACTGTGTTCAGATTCTATTTGCTCTAGCAAAGCATTGCCCCATAAGTCCTACTGTGTGCAGCCAGAGCCTGGACCTTGAATGGACAGGGCTAGCTACTTGAGTGTAAGACCCAGTTGCCACCTAGGGCCCCATGGTTATCTTGTCTCTGCTGACCCCGTTGTGAGACTGGGAATAATTTATGAATGAGGAGCTCCTCTTCGTTTTGTTCCAGAACTTACAAATTATGTAGCTGGTCCTAGTGCACAGACAAGGGTGGAAAGAGAAGGACACTAGAGGAGGGGTGTCTGCCCTCAGGAGCTGTGGCTCCGTGGAGGACACAAGGTATTAACAAGAGTTCGTGTTCACCAATGGAACAGGGACCACAGGGGGCGCACAACCAGGACGCCATCCACATGTGCCAGTGTCTACAGCGTGAATATTTCTCAGAGACCAGACTCCCACATGGTCCAGGCATCATCCTGAGTGAGCCCAGCAGCTTCACTGACTTGGCGAATCTTTGGCTTGTATTCTTTCTAAGAAGAAATATCCTTGCTGCCTCCCATCTGTGCCTTTCAGCCATTTCTGTCCTTTCTATCATGTCTGATGCCTTATGTCATAGGAAAGATACATGGGTGTGTGATGTACAGTTATAAATGGAAAGCACTGAGCAATGTATGAGGAGTCTAGTTTTTATGGATGAGGGGTACAGATTGGTACAGAAGGGGCTCTCCAAGGGTCACTCCAGAAGAGAAGGTCATTTTACCTATAGGCCCCGCCAAGGCTTTGTCTCATCTGTCACAGGGACCTTGTAAGTCTGTTAAAGAGAATATGAATTCAATTTACAAGCAGAGTAGTTTTATGTCAGACACTTATATTTCCTCTCGTGGAAATCCTGGCTGAGACTGTGCTGTGCTCCAGGAAGCTGGGAAAGGTTTGGAGTCCTCTCATGTTTCCTTCATTGCCAGGTGCCTTCTGCAGTCCAAGGTGGCCCAGCATTCTCTCTGCATTCCAGACGGAAAGGAGAAAAGCAGAGCATGGGGTTGGACTTGGGAGTCTCCTTGTACCCATTGGCTACAGCTCGGTCCCTTGGTTATGCTTAACTTCGAGATCACTTCTGGGTGGCTGTGTTCCTAGAAAATGTGGAGAGACCTATGACCAGGAGACCGGGTGTGGAGGTGGAAGAACAGTGCATATGTGCCCCGTGCTTAAGGTTTGGGGTAGTTAGTTCTTTTGTTTTCTAATCAATGGTTCATATATGAAAAGACAATCAGAGAGAGCTCTGTGGTTTCCTGATACTATTCAGGGTTTTGGGGTTTGGAGAGAAGGCCCCTGAACTCCCAGCGAATGTCCTAAGCTCATCCTCAAACTCTTGGAGTGACAGGATGCTCCTGTTTCCCGTGCCATCCTAGGACTTTGTCAGTTTATTGTTGCTGCTTTGGTGTGATGACTAGTAGTCAGGCAGTTCTGGAAACGCGGAGCTCTGAGGCTGAGAGGAGGAGTTCCCCGGTCCAGGCCTTCTAAGGAAGTCCTGATCTCGGGGACCCCAGAGACAGATGGGATGGTGCCGTTTTCTAGCCCCTTGCTCTCAGGCAGGACACAAGCTCTCCATGCATCTCCTTGCCTATAAAATGAGGAAGCAGAACCTCCCTCACACAGTTCCAGTGAGGACCACAGTACTCGCACAGCAGAAGGAAGCACGAGGGTGGAGTGAAGGCCATCGGTACAGAGCTTGCGGCAAGGCTGCGCAGTAGGAAGTTAGAGGCTGGCGGCAGCAGGAGATGAGGCTATACAGCTTAGAAAGCAGGACCTTCCTCATGTCAGCTCTTCTCCTGGCCTGGTCTACGCCCATTTTCTAGAAGCTGAAGTCTGTACAGAGCTGTCCCAGGGATGGCTGCTTTGTATACCTGGGCATGGGAAAGGGCCTCAGGGGACATCTGTGTCTCTCCTCCCAAACCATCTCTACCAGTGACCTGAGATTGTGGGGTTGGTTCTGCAGGGCCTGCCTGCTGCTTCCTCACAGGACCACTGATTGGATTTGGATATTTGGGCAGAACTGGCTCCTTAGTCGTTACAGGTTGTGGACAAGTTCGACAGGGTTGAAGGAGAAAAAAGCTGCAGGTAGGACATGGAGGGAAAGGGGAAAGAAGGGAGACAGGGAATGAGGAAAGGGAAAAGAAGAGACTTGGCAGAAGCCAACCTAGGCCAAGCAGCTCAGTGCGCCAGGCTCTCCTGTGAGAAGCAGATGAGCCAGCAGCAGCCTTAGAGATGGGTGGGGACCCTATCTCAATGTGAGGGAGGAGGCCAAGGCTCCAAGGACTCCTGATTTGTCTCAGGTCACCCTGTCAATGACCCACTTACAATGATTTCTCTTTTTTTCTCCTCTTCAAAACCAGACTGCACAAGTATGTATTATTGTACAGTATGTGATCATTATAAGAGGCGTAAACAAAAGATTATAAAATTCCACCATCTGGTGGAGTAACCACTGTTAACATTTGATGTATATACTTCTCGACATTTCCCCCTTGTGAATCTGTGTCTCCCTCTACATGGACATGAAAATGAATACATAGTTAGGAAACTGAAATCATTCTTGTACGAGCCATTGGGAAACCTCCCATGTTCAGGTCATCGAGTGTCACAACATCTTCCCACTCCAGGAAACAAATACCATGGTATCATTTTTTAGTGGTCATAGAATACATTAGACATTTCCCAAGTCCCACAGTTTCACGGCAGAGAATACTTATCAGATTTTTTTTAATGAGAAAGAAAAAGAAACCCAGAGTATTTGAGGGGAGGGATGAGGTAATAACTCCTGCCTCTCTAGGCTGCACTTGCCAAGACGCTCCAGTTTGCCTTGCCATGCACAGTCTAAGAAGCCCCACCTGGGTGAGCCCAGTTCCTTGACTTCATTGCACAAAGACCCTGAAGGCTCACTTTCAAATCAGTTATGGCGCAGAAGGAGAAAAAGTCCCATGAACTCTCAGAATGATTTCCTACCAGCCTGGTTTCGAGAGCAAGGACTCCCTCTTCCCAGCTTTTCTTGTGAGCCCCATAGGCCTGGGATTCTCATCCATTGGGTGGATGAAGAGTGAGAACCAGCACGATTGCCCTAGCTCCCGGCTTCCCACTCCTAACATCATGGTGTAATGGAAAAAGCACCAGGCCCGAAATTCATACAAAGCAAGTCAGGCTCTCCTCCATGTTAACAGGGTAACTTGCAACCCTGATGTGTATCTGAGTCTGTTTCCCCCTCTGTTAAAAGGAATGAAAATAGAGTGTAAAAGGTGTCTGGTAGGTGTGTAACACAGGCAAAGTTGTTTAGCTGTCTTTGACATCACAAGTTAAGTATGCCTAGTCTGAAATCTCACATGTTCCAAAATTATTTTTTATCGCTGACATGAGGCTCCTAAGTGGAAAATTCCATGCCATGAAACTTTGTTTCATGTGCAAAATAATTTAAAATAATATATAAAAGTCCTTCAGGCTATATATATATCATATATATATATATATATGATATATATGCATATATATATCAAGGTGTATATGAAACTATATATATCAAGGTGTATATGAAACATGAAGGAATTTCACTTTTCGCCTTGGATCCCATTCCCCCAAAGCCTCATTATACACATGCAATTATGCCAAATTTTGACACAGCCCCAACTCCCAAATGCTTCTGGTCTAAGCACCTCAGATAAGGGATCCACAGCCTGGATAATGCCTGCTCATGGTTTACTATCTCATCTACTAAGTGGCTTGAGGAGTGCTGGAGAGCAGATCTGGTGACCATAAGCCTCCCTTGTAAAAAGCCATATTAGTAGCTCCACCCAGCTAATGAACAAATGCCTGGTCATGAAAGAAAGTGTTTCTAATAAGCATGCAAGTGTATCTGCCAAGGGAGCCCGGCCCATAGCCCCAGCTGCTGGAGGTTACAGCACCCCGTGCAAACAGCCCCACTTTTGTGCTTGGAACATGCGTGTTATTGGAGCCAGACGCCCCCTCCTCATGCCAGCCACAGGCCAGTGTTCACATGGACTGCCCATTGTGAGCAGGCAGAGTCTTCCAGCCTGTTCCAGAGCTGAGACCACAACTGTCAGTGGCCGGCCCGAAGCTGGACAAGCACCGCGTTCTCCTCAGTCACTTTCTGCCGGTTGCCAGATGGGGACGGATAGCACGAGGGATTGGTGTTGGCAGGTCCCCCCACTGGGCTCTGGCTCCCCAGACCCAAGCTGAGGGACTTGTGTTTTCTTTGCTGTGCTATTAAGCTGTCTTTTGCTTTTAAGGTTCCCGGACCTGTCATAATACAGGCCATCCCAGCCAAGATCCTGGGCCCCTGTTCCTTTGAACCGCAGGGGCAGCTGTAGAGAAATCCCACTTTTCCTGTGGTGTGGCTGACAGCCGGCTGACAGCTCTCAGCCAGGCTGCTACCAAGCAGGCTACAGCATAGACAGGCTGGGAGTTGGGAACCAGTTGGTCCCCATGGGGAGAGTTTACAGAACTCTGCCACATTCAGACCCTAATAGGAGACAGCAGAGATGAGGTTGGGATGTAAGCATGTCCCATAATGCAGAGACTCTGTGTTCTCAGAAGCCATTACTTCAGTGTGGAGTTTGTGCTGTGTCTTGGGTTGAGTCTAACTCCAGGATGTATTTGCTGTTGACCTTCAGCAAGTTCCTTAACCTCTCTGAACATCTCTTCTGCAAAGTGAGGGGGAAAAAAAGCTTATCTCATAGAGTTGTTAGCAAGGCTAAATGGGCTATGTGTTTCTTCAACGGACTAATGCCAAAGCACTAGTCCAGTGCCTGGCACACCATGATTTTCTTTCCTGGGACCCCAGTGCTGCGGGTGGGCCATGGGAAGGGGGCGCACTCTGCCCTGGTGTCAATAAGTCCACATTCTGATTCCAGCTATCATGGACCCATAAGTCAGTCTTGCTTCCTGAGCCTCTGTTTGCTTCTTTCTGAGCACAGAAAATTGAGAAGCAGCAGTGCAGAGTTGGCCTTAAATACGGGAGTACCCCGTGCGTCAGGTGGAAGACCGGCAGGTGAGGAGGGTGGGGCCTGGTGAGATTCCAGCTAAAGTCTACCCTACCCCAAAGAAAGCCTCCCCACACCTTTCTTCATACTCCCTTCCTTCCTTTACTGGTTCACATATGCCTGTGTGCATTTCTCACATTGTGAGCCAGAGTGACAAAGTCCAGTTGTGGGGAGAGAGCACAGGAAACAGGAAGAGAATGGGGGAGGGAGCAAGGGATACAGAGGTATGTGGAGGCAAACAGATGATCAGGGGGTTTACAGCAGGGAGAGTAGTAGAGTCAGGTGAAGGATGTGAAGATTTCCAACTTGGGGTGGAGGCCCAGCCAGGGGTCCTACACAGATGCAGGGCACTGGTGCATCTTTACCTCTGCTATGTGTGTGTGGGGCGGGGGTGGGGGCGATCACATTTCCTCTTGTCCTCTCAGTCAGGACAAACTCAAAGATCCCTCAGCTGTCTGGTTACCATCGTGCACTCCCTGCACGCTCCTGTACTCCCGTGCACCCCACATCTTTATGCCTGTCTGCTGCTCTGGAGCTGATTCCCATTGCTCTTCCCACCTGAGAAACACCCGAGTTCCCGAGCTGAGCTGGAGCACAGCTTCCTGTGGCTCGCCTTCCCCTACAGTCTTGCCACTGCCTTCTCTTCTAGTGGCCTCCCAGGCCTGACCTCACATTTCCCTACTACAAACACCAGCCTCTCTAGTGCCCTGTCTCAGCTTCCTGTGCAGGGCTCCTGCTATTTTAGGCTGTAGGTAGCTTTGAGGGACTGAGCCCTCCCCTCTTCTTTGGCATCACACAGGGTCTGGCCCACAGGATGTGCTCAGTGGGTGCCTGCCTGATTATAATGCTGATCCTGTAGCCCAGGCCAATGGAGCCTCTGCAGGTTAAGTAGGGATACATGAGATCAATAAATATTTACTGGGTGTTAAGTTTTTAGCCTGATGTAGGAATTAGCAGCCATTCTCACTTGTGGTAATAAGAGGCATGTGCTCCCTTGGGGATGGGGGCAGAAACTCTCTCCACCTGCCTACAGACTGTTTGGAATCCACCCTGCACTAGCCCCTAACTGGCCCTACCCAGGACACCCCAGAAGGCTCTGTGGAAGGGCAGTGTTACCAGTCCTGACTCTACCCTAGACAGTTCAAGTGCCTTTCTTCCCTCTCTCTGCTCAGCTCTGTGCTGGGTACAGGGGACACGGACAGATAAGAACAATGTTCTTCCCCACAAGGGTCCCCTGTCCTCAGATACAAATCCCAACCCTTGATGCCACATTTTTACAAAGGCAACTCCCATTGGATCTCTAGAGGAGGCAGAGCTTGAGTAGTATACAGAACCATGGACTTAGATGGGCTGCCAGGTTTGGGGGTGTGCACAACCCTCTTGGTATGGGGAAGACGTGTAGAAGCTCCCAGGTATACAGGTACAGAAGCTATAGGTGATAAACAGCTCCCAAGAGTGACCTCCACAGACATCACTCTTTTTTAGATGGATGTGGCAGATACACACACACGCGTGCGCACACACACACACACGCGTGTGTGTGTATGTATGTATATATATATATATATGTGTGTGTGTATATGTGTGTAGATATAGATATATAGATATAGATATAGATCTATATTCCTGCAGTCAGAGGGATCAGTGAGAGACAGGAGGCTCTGCCAGGAAGGTGAACCCTGAACAGCAATGCGGAGCAAGATACAGAAGAGGAATGGTGTTTTAGGCCAATGGAAGAAATCATGTATCTAGAGCTAGAGGCAAGACAAAATTTTGGCCGACTAGAAAGACCGAGATAAATTGTGAGTAGACTTACATTGTCCAGTTCAGTAGCCACTAGCCATGTGGCTATTTTAAGAGTTAAATGGGGGGTAGGGTGGGGTGGGATGGAGAAATGACTCAGTGGTTAAGAGCACTGGCTGCACTTGCAGAGAGGATCTGGATTCAGTTCCTATCACCCACCTACCACCCACGACTCACTGAGGTCTGTAACTCCAGTTCCGGGGATCTGGGACTTTCTCTGGCCTCCGTGGGCATCAGGAACACACATGGTGCACAGACATACATGCTGGGGACACCCAGATACACAAAAACAGAAAAGTCTTCTTAAGGAGATTAAATGAAGCTAACTCATCACAGGAAGTGACTTCTCAGAGGTGTGGGATCCCAGGGCTCCTTGCCGATGCAGCAAGCTCAGCCCCTCTGCCCCACTGAATTCTTGGAAATACCCTGTGGCTCAGAACTAACACGGGAAGATGCTGTCGTGTGAGGCTTGCTTGGTGTTATTCATTAACAATAGTTCGTTAATAGCCATCACCAGGGCCGCTATGGGGATCTGGCCAGGTGACAGCTATGCTGGAAAGGGAGAAGAGCAAAGAACAGTCCCTCTGACCAAGAGAAACAGGCTTGATGGGGAAGAAGCATTGCCTCTTCCTTTGTCACTCCACTCCTTCTTCTCCCTCTTGCGTTTTCAGTTCCAAAGTTCACCTCTTCCATGAAGCCTTCCCAGATCTTCCAAGAAGTCCCTGCTGCCCCTTATCCTGGATTTTTTTTTTTTTATGAGATATGTACCTAAAGGCTGCTGATATGTATTTCTTCCTACCTAGGCCCTAAATTCTTTGAAACCCCAACCTTTCCAGTTAACTGAGCTCTTCCATCGGGCTGGGCCACTCTTCCCCATAAATTCACCCCCTACAACTGTCGTGGATCGGTGTCAGCATTGCCTTTGCGCATGTCAGTGCCTGTGTTAGACCTCGAACTCCCTGAGTGCAGAGGCCGTGTCCCGTTGTGCTCTCTGACTGATGAACGGGGGGTGTCAAGAGAGTGGAGACTACCCTATGGCAGAGAAGAGAGACTGTCTGCTCCTCCCAGCCTCCAGCCTTCCTCTCTGGGCCCCTCGCTCCTGCTGATTGCTGCACAGAAGATAATGGCAGACCCCTTTATTTCTTGGACCAGCCTCCAGGCAGAAGGACTTGTTCAAAGTGCCACTTGGTGACTCTTGCAAATTGTGTCTGACAGCCCTGCGGAAGGCCAGGCCATCTGCCTGGCCCCCTCTCAGGATGGAAGGGGCTAAGGTATTAGGTTTCCACTCCGATCCACACTTTGATGTTCAAAGCTGTTTAATATTCATTAAACCAGCCCTTCAGTTGTAATTGCAGTCATTACCCTCCCTTTTATGATCGTCTGTAAATGTTATGGGACAGACGGCACAGCTATCCTAATGAAGGGCCTGATGGCGGATAAAAGGTTGAATAGAGCCCTTCTAGCTGGTCTTCTTGCTCCTTAACACCCACTCCTACCCATTTCTGCCTCCTTTTTCTTGGAAAGGGCAGTGTTTGGACTCAGAGAACAGGATGGCAATAGTGGGGTCAAGGTCAGTTAATTTTACCAAGACGAAAGGGCATACTTAACCTGAACTCCCACATAAGCCTGGGACACAGGCTGCATCCTGGCCTGGCCTGGTCTGTAGATCCCAGAGAAGAAATTTGGGTTTTATTTCCTCCACTTAGAAAACACAGAGATTTAACAGGTTAGGTCCACGGAGGTCACGGGACTTTTGAATTGGCGACAACACTGGGGGAAATACAAGGTCAGAAGTCAGAACAGAATTTCCATCTGATCCAGGCACTTCCACAGTTAGCTCCCAAGATCTGGGCGGTGTGAACCTCTCCAGTGGTCAGTCTCTTCACCCAGGAAGAATAAGGAATGCGGTGCCTACAGGGGTATGGAAATCCCTCTCATGCAGGTGTGCTTTGCCTACATGGTGGGGGTCCTGCCACTCACAGCCTTACCTCTTCCCTGGACTACTGCAAGAGCAGCCAGTCCTGTAGTAAGAACCCCACACCTGCCTGCCATTATGGGCTGGCAGAGTGTGTAACTTGAAGGGCAGGGAGGTCTTTAACTTGAAGGGCAGGGAGGTCTTTGCTTGCTTCCCTCGTGCACCCCTTCGTGAGCTTTCCAAGAGTCACAGGTGAGTTCTCTTGCAAGCAAGTTTGCAAGAAGTTCTGGGCACGTGTTTCAGGTGGAAACAAATTGCGAAGAGCTGAGGGAGGAATCGAGCCCAGGTGCGGTGCTGGGGCATTTCCTGTGAGAAAAGACCGTTCAACACACCTGTCCAGATCCATCACCAATGCGGATCTCACTGGATGTGGGTCGTTCCCGGGGGCGGAACTCTGGTGAGGCACCTCTTAGTATCTGAAGGCTACATTCTAACTCCACTACTTGTAGCCCAGGCACTATGTCCTTTACTTACACAAGATGGGGGAGGGGGACATCATCCTGCCTACCCTAGCCGATGCTCACCATTATGGCCACACACCTCCTTTTACGCCCCCTGACACACACACAAGCTATCACCACCACCATCACACAAAGCACATCCAAATCCTTTTCCTAACATCCCCTGTTCCACAAAAGCCTGTCCTAGTTTACTCCTGCCCACTGCGATCACAAATCACATCTCTCAGAGCTCCCGAGATTCACGGATGGAATTCCAAAGGGTCCTCTTTTCAGGTAGCACTTTCCCACAGCTACCGTGATGTGTGATTCAGGGTCTCTCGGCGGTGTCCAGGTGGCCTTGGCAGGGCTTCTGTGCCCTTCTGGCTTGTGACTCCCCAAGATGAATGAAGCTCAGGTTACCTGCTGTTCCTGGTGTGTATCACTGGTATCTGAGGGCTGGTTTTCTTCGTGTCGGTAGGAAGCCCGAGGACACTTGATTTGCTGAGAGCCACATGTATACCCACAGACCCGGAACGGAAACTCAGAAACGGGACCATGTCCAGTGGATGAGTATAATATGATGAGGAATGCTCAAGGGGAGCTTGGCTGGGTCCAGCTCAGAGTCTTACATCCAGCAACTCAGCCGACACTTGTCAATGCATATGTAGGTGACTGGGACCTTCCCCTACAGCAAAGGGGGCATGTGAGTGTCTAAGGTAGGAAAGACATAGAAAGAATGGCTGTATGGCTGAATGGATACGGGAATGAACAGTCTAAAGAAGCCTAGATACATCTCATTTCTTTATCAAAAACTTTTGTACAAATTCAAGTTAGAATTGGAATTTGGGAGATTTTAGTGTCATATAAACATATATATGTTTAACAGTCTACAGGGTCCTGGAGAAGCATCCATAACTGAGCACATTAATATTTGTTGAGCAAAAACATAAACATTCGCAAAAGTGATCTATATTAATACATGGGATATCGTATAAGTTCAGGTCAAGCTGCCGAAAACCTGTAGAACTTCAGTTTTTTTGAATTTTTTTTTTCTGAATTTCTGAATTTTTTTCTGAATTCAAATTTGTAGCTCAATGAAGGCCGAGCAGGCATGCTGCCTGTAGGGTCGGTTCTCTCTGGTCTCGGGGCCCCTTACAGAGCACACTGGTCTCTCCTGACCATGCTGCCTTTGTCTCAGGGACTGCTCTATCCTAAGCTGGCCTTGGGTTCTCAGGGTCTCTCCTTCTTTCTGTGCCTCTAAAGCAAACCTCAAGTCATCCTCAGTCAGTGAAACAGAGTCTCACCCCAGGTCTAATCACAGCCCATTAGCACTCTGGTGGCACCTAAGTGAGAGGGTGGTGACTTTTGTCAGAGGGAGGGCCAGAGCAGGCTGGGCTTGGCGACTCCTGGAGGCCACCTGGGGAACCAGAGGCTGAGTCTGTGCTTCCATCCATAAGGCTGGCTCTCCAACAGTGCAGTAGCCTCTACACCCATCCCATCACTACCCGACTAGGGTAAGAGATGGCAGGCTTTCTTCCTCTGCTTTTCTTCTTGCTTTCATTTGCTCATTCATTCTACCAAAAATATTCTGGGCCCATGCTATGTGTCAGACCCACTGTGTGCTATTAGAATGATGGTCCAAACAGGATAGAAGGAAAACTCTTCTAGGGTGAAAGTGAACATCAGCTGTTTTTTCTGATGGCAGTGTAGGCTGCTGTGGTTTGTAAGGCGCCTCTTAGGTGTTATTTACCAACAATTTCTGAAGAGGACCAATGGTCAGTCTCATCTTAGGAAGCGTGTGTGTGTGTGTGTGTGTGTGTGTGTGTGTGTGTGTGTGTGTGGTGAAGAGCAACACTAATTGCCCTGATGAGGCAGGGTATGAGTCTTGGGGAGAGAAGGGATAAAAACATCTACGTGGGTTTTACCTAGTGGCCCCACTTTGTCTAAAACAAAAGAACTAGCTCCTCCTCAGATAGAGTGGAACATTTACCAACTTACGTTTAAAAAAATAAAAATAAAACAACCTTCCAGGGGGCTCTACCTGCGGGAGACGGTGCTTTTTTCCCCCTCTGGACACAGCCTTTTATCTTTCCTGATCCTTGATTCAGTAAATCCTCCTTACCTCAAAAAGCAATCTTTCAGGTGGCACTGTCTGTGGTATCCCAAGACACAGCTGTACGGTGGCCTATGAGGTACAAAATGATCAGTGACACCTTCCTCTCAGCCCATCTGCTTCCCTGACCACAACCCCCTTGGCTTCTGTACTTTTTCAGGTGTGCAGACACCATCTTAATAAAAGCCTCTGTCCTGACCACTCCCTATGCCTTCACCTTTCCTCCCTGGGGAGGGGCACTGCTGCATGCTCCTCTGCACGCCTTTATTCCAGTGCTCCTGCTGGCTGACCCCTCTCCTGCCCCACCGCTCCCCTTTCCCCGTTGCACTTTAAACTGTCAACACGCTACAGAAGCTTACTCTGCTTGCTGCCCGCCTACCGCAGCATGTGCAGTGCACCGTAAGATCAAGAGGGGAATTTGTTCTGCTGTGCACTGAACATCCTGGGCCCAGAATGCTGCCCAACATATGGCAGTGGCTCAATTTGTATTTGCTCAGAAACTTTGTTTCGTTCAACCTTGTTAATTTAGACAGCACTCTCTGGGAGTTGAGTTAGATATCGTCACTCCATCCAGGCCTATGCGGAAAGAGAGCATTGTCTACCTGTACAGGTATGTCTGCTGTGGCTGTCTTGTTTCATCTTTATGACAGAGTTTCCTCATTAGTTGCCATGCTCTGATGCCAAGGGTAATGAAGTTTATACCACAGAGTGACAGGAAAAGACCAGGGAACACCTGATTCCAGACCCCATTCTCTAGGCTGCAAGGGGAAGCGGTCTCTGAGAGGATGAACTCAGTCAGTGAGCAGGAAATAGGCCGAAGCCCCAGAGCTGGGCCACTCTTGCTATAGGATTTTGGGTCTAGTGGGCACCTGAGATTCTTTGTCCCAACCTCCTTTTCAGATTTTGGTCTAGAGGGAGATTTGGACACTGTTGGCCTTGTCACTAGAGACCAAAGAGAGCCATGCCTAGATCATAGAGCACACCAGCCTGTCCCAGGAGTGAGGACTGGGCAGTGCACCTCTCTTTGAACTCGGAGTTTCTTTGTTAGCCTTGGGCCTTCACATCCCCCATTGCTGCCTTCCTTAACCCACCCTCTTGTCTGTAACCCCAGAGCCTCAGGCTCCCTATCCTCCCTTCCCTCTGGGCCTCAGGCCAAGCCTCCACGGGCTTCCCTCTGCCAGCCTGTGAATGTCTCTTTGTGTGGTGGCCCTGACATGAGGTCCTTCCTGGGAAGGTGTTATTTTAATATATGAAGGGCAGTCATTGCATTTCATAAAGATAGCTTGTTTGGAGGGGCCAGCAGGGGCCCAGGAGAGATCACACTTGACAGATACAGGGACAGCCTGTGGTTTGGGGACTTGAAATCACAGTACATGCCTGTGCAGCCCAGTGCTGGGCACCATGCCCCTGACAGCCATCGTTGGAATGAGGCCTGCTGTCTGGGGTGGAATTATACAGAGCCTGCCCCCTGCACCGGTGGGGCAATTCCCAGTGGTAGGGCATGTGATCGAGCCTAGAGAAAGCCAAACAGACACAGGGCTCGGGCCTTGAAGCTTACATGTACCCAGGGGCCAGGGACAAGGTCTGTACCAGCTCCATCCTGGTCTCTCTATCCCAACTATGAACCTGAAGAAATCTCTGCCGCACGCACGGGTCTCAAGAACCCATCCCATCCCCCAAGGGCTTTCTGATACTATCATTCCAAAAGACCTAATCCACCCTCCCAGAGGGGCATGGTAAAGATAAATGAGGAGTGAACTCCATCTCCTGCCACCTTGGGCCCTAAAGCCAAACTTGGGTGATGAACGGGGTGACGGAGTCTGAACAGAGCTAGTTTCAGAACAGCCCTGGTTTGCTGTGGAGCAAAACACCTGGTCCTTGGGGAAGCGAGACGTGGAGGCAGCGGCTGCACCAGCTTCTCCGTGACAAGGAGCCTTTCAGTGTTCAGCAGGAAGGGAGGTGGGCAGGGCCAGCCAGTCCCAGGGCACCTACTGCCAGCCACAAGGTTGTTGAACTTGGAGATGTGTGTGCTGGTCTTTGCTCAGCAGAGCAGTCCACATCCCACTCAGCCCTGCACAGAGGGACCAGACGCAGGCTGTGCATCACAGTAACTACAGAGACAAGGAGGCGGTAGATGGACTTCCAAGTGAGGGACAGGGGTCAAGTGGGTCGCATGGACCGTCTGTGCACTCTGGCTCATCCTCCACATTGGGAGTGTAGGTCAAACTGGGAAAGTTTGTCTTCCTCCCTCTCCCAGACATTCGCTTGGCAAATGTCAAAGCTCTACCTTTGTGAATGACAGAGGGTGACAGGAGCTGACTTCTGTCCCGAGGGCCCCTTTGATATACACGCTGAGATAACTCATCATGTAGGAGCCAAAGCTTGGTAAACTAGGTGGGTGGGCGGGCAGGAGGCCAGCAGTCTGGTTTCTACCCTGCATTGGCTGAGTATTGCCTACCTGGAATCTTGATGGTTTGTGGTCATGTTTGACTGTTTCCCTCAGGGAAGGTATGTCATCTGAACCACATCTGTGTCCTTAGCACGCACCAATGCTGTGCTGTGTGGCGATTGCAGGATGGGTGACACACCGTGAGCACCTTTTCAGCCGTTTGCTTTGTTCTTGGTTCTTCACCCTCCTGCTGAAGATGCCCGGTGCTTCCTCATGATAATTTTGAAACCTGAAACGCTCACCTACTGCTGGTAGAACTCAAGGGGGCACAACTGCATCTGAAAACACAAGCACAAGCAAGTCTTCCACCTGGAATTTCTACTCCTGAATGTCCAAAGACACATGTCATCACCAAAAGAATATGTAAGAATATTTAACCCCATTACTCGTAATAGCTAAAGGTGCAAATTACCCCGACAGCTAATGCCTTAGTTACTTTTCTATTGATGCAATAAGACACCATGTCCAAGGAAACTTACGAAGAAAGAGTTTACTGGCGGCTCACAGTTTCAGTGGGTGAGAGTCCATGACTGTCATGGCAGGAAGCATGACAGCAGGCAGGCAGGAATGGCACTGGAGCAGTAGCAGAGAGCTCACATCTTGATCCACAAGCAGGAGGCGGAAAGAGAATGCAAGCTTTGGATATCTCAAAGCCTGCCCCCACTGACATACTTTCTCTAAAAAGTTCACACCTCCTAATCCTTCCCAAACAGTTCCACTAACTTTGAATCAAGTATTCAAATATATAAGCCTGTGGAGGGCATTCTCATTCAGACCACTATGGCACATCAATAATAGAATGGTTAAAGAAATTGTGGTTTATTGTCTCAAGGAAAGTGAGACTTAAAGTTACATGCACCACTAATCAAACACTAATATAATAGTGAAATCAAACACTAATATAATAGTGAAAGTTTTTTAAGAAATCAGATAAAATACACATTGTACAGTTCCATTCATAAGAAGTTTACAAACAGGAAAAATTGACCAACAGCTTTTGATGTGGAATAGTGCCTGTCTTCTGGGTGGGGGCTTGCTTCGAGGGTGCTCTTGGTCTGAGCATTGATTTGATGCCATCATGACTTACATATTTCCTAGGTATGGCAGACATCGATAATATGTCTACAGGACAGATCTGAGAGAGGAGACTCACTTAGCGAAATGAGTGGGAGCTGGGATTGCCTTACTCTGAAAGAAAGTGAGATTACTACTGAGCACTTGATTTGACTTCAGTTGTTTGTCTCCCAGCCCCGGCTTTACTTCATGGTGATGTATAACCATATAACCTGTTAACTCCTTAGGGACGTGAGTGGATAACTTGGGTGGGCTGCCACTAGTCTGTAACCTTTAACCTCTCAGTATGTGCTAGCCTCAACTCCAACTGTCTTTCTTATCCTGGGAGCTTTCCCTGTTTGCTGGAGGCATGTTTGTAAAAGCTGCTGCAGGCTGCAAGAGCCTAGAGAAATGAGACCCAGGAGAGCCCTCCATCCCCACCTCAGCAGCAATCCAGGGAACTGGTGCACAAGGGAGCTTGCCAGGTCTGTCTTAGGCAGGCTTTCAGTTGCAGTGATAAAATACCATGAGCAAAAGAAGTCTGGGCTGGAAAGGATTTGTTTGAGCTTATAACTCTCAAGTCACAGTCCATCCTGAGGGAAGTCAAGACAGAAAAACCTGGAGAAAGGAGCTGAAGCAGAAGCCTTGGAGGAGTGATACTTGCTTGCTCCTCATGGCTTGCTCAGCCTGCTTTCTTATACAACCCGAGACTACCTGCCCAGGGATGGCACCCTTGGTTGGCCTGGGCCCACCCACAGTCATTACTGGTGAAAATCTACTCCACTTACATGCAGTCTGATAGAGGGGTTTTCTCTGTTGATGTTCCTCTTCCCAGACATGTCTAGGTTTATGTCGAGTTGACAAAAACCAACCAGCAGTGGCCATGAAGTGTAAGATCACTCTGAGGTTTGTTTGGGCTCCCTGAGTTCCTGGCAGCAGGGGGCTGAGGGTCCACACTCCACACTCCTGCTTCTCACAGAGTGGTCCAGGAGTTACAGGGTCTGCAAGAAGAAAGAGAAGGCATGCTTTCCCTGTGGGCTCAGCATTACATTTCCCCACCGAGACTACTCCCTCCATCGACAGTCACAGGGCTCGGTCGGGCATGCTCAGAAGATCATCAAGCCCTCTGCCGGGCTCTCACCTCCTCAGAGGTCTTCTCTTGCCACCTTGACTCAGGAACTCACCCGACCACATTCTGTCCCCGTACCCTGCTCTAGTTCTTGTCAGCGCTCAGTCATCACTGAACCAAGTCCACACTTAAAAAGAGCTGAAACTAACTGAGTGCATGCTCTGAATCAGGCATTGTTCAAGACACTTTGTGAGCCACATACATACACCCGGTCACCTAGTTCTACTCCCATACATAGAAAATGGAGTGCAAAGTTCAGTAACCTATGCCCAGGATCACACTATAAAAGCTTAAACCAGCATGTGAGCCAAGAAAGGTTTTCTCTCAGCCCTGGAACCCTGGGCACTCCTGCTGTGTGTGCCTACTGTCCTTCCACCCCATGCTGCTTATCCTGAATCCCTGGCACACAGAACTGCACCTTTCATTTTCTAAGCATTCGATACATTGGAGCGACTGAAGGAGAAAACAAATGAAGGCATATTGGCTGGGATGAGGTCCACGGAGGAGCACAGTTGTTCTCAGACGGTGAATAGGTACCATGGGGCTTAGAGGCTGAGGGTTTAGAGACCTCTCCTCGACTATGTGAATAACTCCAGGCCTAGAAGACCATTACTTCACAAAACCACATTTTGGAGACCCTATCACCAAAGCCAAAACTCTGGATCAGCCAGAAAGGTTGAGGGCTCATAGAACCCTGGAAGTTCACACACATGCCCGAGCCCCTATTCTGTGCGTAGAGATCTTTCTCAGACCTTTTCTTCATCCCAGGAACAACTCCAAGAAGGCGGTGAATGGCCTTTATTCAACAGTTGTAGACACCTGCATTGTCAGATAGAACTCGGGGGCTCCTCTCAAGGGTCATGGAACAGACTGCCAGCAAGTTTGCCAGTGCTGAAACAACCCAGAGAAACCCTGTAGGACCACAGTGGTGCAGGGAACCAAATCCACCTTGGTGAGAGTGGGGGTGAGCAGGGCTTTCCTAAAAGGTGATTGCCCGGGGAACAACACCCGAATGAGATCAAATCAGTTGATCAACACCAACTGGCTTGTATGGACTGATGCTAGAGGGGTATTATTACCTTCACAGGTTTCTCCCTAACTCTGCCCCATTTCCCATAAAGCAAGTGTTAGACTAAGAAGGACAATAACCCATAAAAAGCAAATTGGGGTGTTTGGGGGTGATTTTTATCTTTATTTTATTTTACATGTATGAGTGATTTGCTTACCTGTATATATGCATACCATATGCATGTCTGGTACCCACAGAGATCAGAAGATCTCCTGGGAGTGTAATTACAGACAGTTGGGAGCCATCCTGTGGGTGATAGGAATCAAACTCAGGCCCTCTGTAAGAACACAAGTGAACCTAACCACTGAACAATCAAAAAGAAATTAAAACTATTTGAATATACGAATGACTTAAAAGTATATTGAATATATAACCGACTGAATTGAGGTGGAAATCGGAAAACAATAAAGAAGTCTGTAACTTTATCTGTTCCTCTTAGTAACCCAGGGGGTTGAGACATGTCCACCAGCTGAGGAGCCATCTGGCCAGACAATGTTATGGATGTTATGTCTGGCCTCGGTAGCACTGTCCCGCTGCTGACCTCAGGGTGGCTTCTGCCGGGTGCCCAGAATCCCTAGCCCGGTCTGCGAGGTTGCCTAGTGCATATAAATCAGTCCCCACCAACTTGCTTCTTTCCCTTCCTATGCCTCTGGATGCCCTCATAAAAATTTAAAAGCCTTGCTTGTCAGACTACACTTCCCGAGGCTTTAAACTGCAGCCTGGGTTCATGCCTGTTGGTTTGTTTGCTGGACCTGTAGACAGCCGCCATTCCAGTGACAACTTCCTTTCCTTCCAGGCTAGCTACTGATGCTTCCTCTCCATCCACCCACATCATGCGGCCTGTGGTCGTTTTCTCGCCCTGTCTTCCTTGACCAAGCAGTACGCTCTCTATCTGGAAGCACTTGCTGTCCAGAATGGCCACTCTGTCGGTGTCTCTCTCACTTCAACTGGCGAGCGCCCTTGCCGGTTCAGCTTCCCCCTGACCTCCAGACTTTGTAGGATCCCGGGCTTGGGTTTCAGGCCTCCGCTTGTCTCTCTGCACTTCGTCATAGTCTCTCCACCAGGGACTCCACATTGCTATCATCAGCTTCAAATTCCCTTTGCGTGACCTCTCCAGACTCACTTAGCGCTTGGGTAGACTCTCCACTTGAGTAGCAAATCCCCACGTCAGACCAAAGGGACCACTCTCCCCATCACTGTGCCCAGTCCTGACTCACCCAGGCCAGCTCCATCCTGCCTGTTTATTAGTCCAAAAGTCTGAGACCCACCCTGGAACGTTGCCTTCCTTCAAATACTCCACGTCTAAACCAAACCATCACTATACCTTGAACACGCGTGGCATTCCAGTGTTTCACTACCTTCCCCGCCTGGCTCCGTGACCCAAGCCTCCATCACCACTTGCGTGCAGTATATAGCCCCTAACTATTGTTTTATGTTACATTCCCAACTCTGAGTCTCCACCTTCCAAGGTACCTGGAGCTATCCTCGAAACCATGACATTTGATCAATTCAGACTTCTTAGATGAAAACCTTCCGTGGGCTTCCAATTTTACTACCAGCAAAAGCTTTAGCCTGAAAGCTTCTGCATAATCAGCTCCTGGTTTCTTCACCCCACCCCTTACGCCACCCCAGCCTCATTGGTCCCTTGCTTTTCCGGGAGCATGCAAAATATACTGCTGCCTCTACCAGCAGCTCTTTGACCTAGGTCGTGCCAGTTTATATCTCAACTTCATCCTGGCCTTTTTCAAGTGTTCAGAAAAGACCACATAGGTACTTGAACAGCCTTTGCTATTCATTGTCTGCTCTCCGAAGTGCTACTGGCAGCTGCGGTTCCTACCTGACTTATATGTACCAACTTCCACCTGCTGAAACGAGAGCTCTGGAAGAACTGAGAGCTTTCCTGTTTGCACTGTGGCCAAGGCATAACACGATCCCTGGCATTCTTACAGCTAACATTTCCAGAGCATTTCTGTATGCACTCGGTACGAAACACGTTGCTTGTAGTAATAATTCCTGTAGTTCTCACAGCAAACCTGCGGACTGTGAGTACTATGCGTATCCTCGTTTTGCAGCTTAAAAAAAAAAAAAAAAAAAAAAACCAGAGATTAAGCACAGTTTATATCTCAGCGTCATCACACTGAGCCAGGACTGGGATTTCATAATGGCTTTTACCATTATCTCCTGTGTTCTGTGAAAAGCTCTACAAAGATCTAAAAAGACTGGACGAAGGAGGACCTATTGTGGAAGTTTTTTTTTAGTTGCGTTTAAAATAATTGTTTTTGAGCACTGTTAGAAAAAGGGATGCATAGGCGTTGGCGTTTTGTATTGTTTGCAGGTATTGGGTTTCTGGGGAGGGGGATGTTTGATTGCTAATGATCTGCACGTGCTATCAGTAGAATACCTGAGGAGTTCTGAATCAATAAAACAACTGAGCTCAGATGCTCAGGGTTCCACTGTGATTATGGTATTGGCCATGATGGTGGCTCCCTCTGCTGAAAGGGCTTCCACCTATGAAAATACCTCAGTGTCTCTCTTGCTGAGCCCACACAGTGGCTAACTACAACAAGGACCAGCTAGTAGTCCATGCTGAAACTGATAAGGGTGAGACCAGCCTAAGAACTGCCTACTTCCCACAACAAAGATGCACACAGGACTCCCCCACTGCTGGGCATTGTTTTGTTCTTCTCCAGTACCCATAAAAGACCTACAATAGATACTTATTAAATGGGTGTTCAGGGATGTGGAAGAAAGAACAACTAGCTTTGCTTAGGGGATTCTTCGAGGCTCCTAGAGGTGTTCATTTGACAGACTAGAGGCTTAAGGTAGCAGGCCAGTTGACTAACCTTAGGCCACTTGTGAGTATACACACAGTCCCTTGTATATTCTAGGGACAGTGGTATCTGGAGACAATGGCTCTCACTTCTGGGCACGCTGGGTACCATGAAAGTTTGTTAGGGGCTACAGCCAAATCAGTTTTGCCCGGCACAGAAACAGCAAGGGGCTAGCCTGGCTTGACTGTAGCAATGACTTCTGTCATGGCTTCTGCCACTAGCCTGCCACTAATGCCACTCCTATGGTAGCTGCCACCTCAGTGACCACACCAGCCACTGCCACAACCACATTAGAGGCAGTGCTAAATGAATGTTGGTCACCCTCCCTGCTATTTCATCCTTTACAACACTGCTGAAATTGCTACCCACCTGAGCCTGTGACCCAGCTCTGTGACCAGTATTTCTGGCACTTCGAACCATAGCTACCATACTATTATTAAAACGACTAGCAGTTATTATTAACAACTCACAGATGTAGCCTACCCTACAGTTTACAGTGCTTAGTGGCACCCGTGCTTGCTTTGACTATCATGTCAGGCTACTGAGTCATGAATGACAATTTTTTTTCTAAGATGAGAAAAGCCCAGCTATTGACATTCAGCAATTTAATAACATCCAGGCAATAAAAAGCTTACAGGGATATCGCCAAGTTGGTAGAGCCCTTGCCTAGTATGTACAAGGCCCTGGATTCAATCTTTAGCACCATATAAAACAGATATGGTAATGCATGTCCATAATCCTCTAATATCAACATTTGAGAGTTCAAGGTCACGCTGTACTACATAGCAATTTCAAGGCCGACCTAGGATACATTAAACCCTTTCTTTTAATAGAAAAATAGAAGAGGATAGGGGAAACTCAGAGAGCCAAGGAGACTAGTAGTTTAATTTATAAGCAACTCCGTGCTAAGCATTTTAATTCATTTTTAATGAATTGGTTCATCTAATGAACCAATTTTAATTCATTTCAACTGTGTGGAAACCTTCAAATGTGAATGTTGTGTTATTAATTTACAAAGCTAAGGCTCAGAGGGAGTGAAGGCCATGCCCCTGCACACACAGCTGATACAACTGCCTGTCTTCCTAGCCATGCCCTGGAGGCCGAGAAGACTCATCCAGGGAAATGCTAGTCAGGGATTCGAGACCTGGAGGGTGGTCTTCCCACTGTGTCCCCCGTTACAGTCACCAAGGCTTAGCAGCTGTGTACCTTTGACCCAGTAGCTTAACCTTTCAGGATCTTGTTTGCACGGTCTCCCAGTAGTGCTGGTCTTTCATCCTCCACAATCTGCTTAAGGATAATGCACACTGGACTTATTACCTCTAAGGACCCATCTGCCCCCAACCCTCCCAGGTTCAAGTTCTTGCTATGAGCATGACATAAGAACAGTTCCACCAGCTGTGTTCCCCTAAACCCCAAGCGTGAGAACATTCTCTTTTTCAATGACAAATAAGGACAACTGAAGCGCAGATATAGGAAGAGAAGTACTTGGCTTATGTGCGGCAGAGTCAAGTTCTAAATCAGGCTCCTGACTTCATACCTGGCAGTTGCCTACGGCTCAGGAGTTCAGCTGTGACATCTAGACACTAACACACAGTAGGTGTTACTGGGTTTTTTCTGAGTCCAGGATGCTATGTTAGACCCACACTTTCAGCAGGGAAGGAGAGACACAGCTTTTCTCCTCTGTCTGGGGGGGAGACAGATGTTCTGATGTTTACTACAGAGAATGGGGTGACGGCAGAGATCCTGAGCAGGGGCTAGAGAAGTATGTTCCTCAGGGACCAAGCTTTAGACAACACCAATTGTCATGACAACAGACATCCATATTCAGTGGCTTCATTGCCCCAGTGTGAGTGTTTGCAGTGGACCAGGGAAAACCCAGAGGCCCAGCTCTGAGCGGAGACCCCCAGAAAAATAACATGGATCACACTAGAGAGGGCCTTAGGGGCCAGTCTTGGAAGCAATCTCCATTCCCTAAGCCAGCCTGAGTCATGTGGCCTTGTTCACCTGCCAGGGAGGCTGCCTGCCCTGGAGGAAGAGGATGTGGGTTTGGCAAACAGGTAGCAGTCACTGTCACACACAGTTTGGAAGTGGTCAAGAGCAATTTCCCCGAAGAATCGACATTCCAGAGGAGACCTGAGAAAGAGATAAAAGGCAAAGATGGCAGGTGGCCAGTGTGCTTTTGGCTGGGGGCCACAGGCCCAGCTGCTGTCTAAGCAGTACCAGCACCTTATGGGAAGGATGGCCTGAGCCTCACTCCCAGCCTCGCAGCATTCCTAGGGTGCTGCACCTGCCAATGAGAACTATCTTGAGAACCAGCAGAGTGGGGGACCCCTCTGGGTAGAGGCCTTGCTTCCCTCTCAGATGGAGTAAGGGAATCCTGTGGTCCCTCTAGAGAGGACCCAGATGGTCATGCCAAGGTTACTTCTTCACTGCTAGAAGCTACTTCACAGGCCCATCTGACTAGACTAAGATTTTAACCCAAGATTTAAAAGGACTAGAGATCAAAAGCAGATGCTCCTGGAAGACGCTCCAGCTTTCCCAGGCGTCTGGGGACAGGGCTATGGAGGAGAAGGCAATTCATCACGGAACCGTGCAAGCCCCTGTTCAATAATAAACAGATGTATTATGGGGAAAGAAAGGGATGGGCGTCAGCCCCAGTGATTCATTTGTCTCCCTCTCGAAGTCACCTTCATCCCGGGCTTCAGAGGGCAGGCACAGGCGCTTTGATGCGGAGGCATCATGTCAGGGAAATGGAAACATTTCACGTTGTAAATCCTCAGGTTGTCAGAGAAACCCTAATGAGAAAGGAGGCTAGCAAGGAGCACCCAGGGCTGCTTGGAGGAGGGGGGCTCAACTCTGAGAGACAGGAACCTAGCCTGACACTCTATTGCCACCCTTCTCTTCACTGCTCTCCTGCACCCCTGGGAGGCAGACGGTTCCCCCAGGGCCCTGCTGGAAGCCATGGCGTTTAACAGTTGCCTCAAATGCTTTGGTCAGTTTAAGCCACCCAAGTCTTCTATATCTTCACGACGAAGAACGTGAAAGTGTTTTGAAAAGTCTGAGGTTTAAGTCCCACTGCCTCTCCAGACAGGAAAGCTCCTGGGCCCGATTTAGGAGAAACTGAGTCATGACTCCCAAGCCATCCTCCACTCAAAGCCACAACTAGAAGCATTAGCCATAATAAGTGCACCTCCGCTATCAGAAAGAGATAGTAGACGGCCAAGGTTAGGATGGGGGCGGGGCGCTCCCGCTCCCGAGTCGGTCTTACATACCGAATTCCGTGTCTAACTTGGGAGGCGTGTGACCTTCAGCAAACCTTTTAAACTCTCAAAGCCCCAGATTCTGCACTGCAGGCTGGGATTAGCAGAAACGGCAACTACTAGGGGTGGAGAGAGGGCTCAGGGACTAAGAATGCTTGCTGGTTTCCAGAGGACCCCCAAGTTCCATTCCCAGCACCTACTTCGACTCAGAACTACTGGTAACTCTAGTTCCAAGGAATCCAGCGCCCTCTTCTGGCCTCCGCAGGCACATACCGCACATGTGCAGTTCGCTCACACAGACACACACACGTAAATACAAATAAATCTTGGAAAAGATAAGAATAAAAAAGAAATAGCAGCTGCTATCTGAGACTCGGAAAATGTGAGCTAATACATGTAAGGCACATCACCTGTTAAGGAATGGCTCCTGTTCCTACTTAGGTGCCTCCAAAGTAGAGTATATTTGTCTTTAAAGGGTTGTGCGTGTGTGCATGTATGCACGTTCCAGTGTGCATGCGCACGTGTGTGTAAGTGCATGTGTATGCATGTATACATGGAGGCCCTAGTGTCTCCCTCCAACATTCTTCGCCTTTTATGTTGAGGCAAGGTCTCTTACTGAACTCAGGACTCATCGTTCAGCTAGTCTAGCCCAGCCGTGAATTCTTGGTCTCCACTTCCTGCCAGCTGGAATTCTGGGTGGGCCGCCATGCCCATTTAGCTTTTATGGGGGTTCTGGGGATCTGAACTGTGATATTCTCTTTACACACTGAGTCATCTCTTCAGAGCAGGGCGCGGACATTTAGCCCATTCCACCTTGGGAAACACAGACTTTGAGAGGGAAAGGCAAACCCAGCTCCCATGAGGGCACTGGAACACAGACCTCCTGATTTGTCACCCAGAGCTCTCTCTGCTCTTCCTCCCCTCACCAGCCTCTCAGAATTATGCACCATCTGTGATGAGAGGGTGTGGAGGAGGAGAGGGCTAGAGGCAAAGGACCAGGTAGGAACCCATAGATGAGGAGGCTCTGGACCAAGAACATAACCTTCTTTGTGAGTGTGCAGGAGAAATAGTTTGAACAACTATGTAGAAAGTAAAATCCCACATCGTTTTTGGCTTATTCTCCACTGTATGACATGGATGCCAGCTTAGCTGTAGTACTGAATAAGCATATAACTTTGCTCTCATTGCTTATGGTTAAATGAATGGGAGGAGAATGAAGAGTGAATGAATGAATGAATGAATGAATGATTAAAAGAGACAAAGGGAGATTCTCAGATACCTCCAGGCACTGGGATGAATAGCACGGAGATAGGGAGCACAGGGTCAAAAGCAGGGATCAGTGAATGGTTGACTATAGAGGTAGACTCTAGTAATATTTGGAGTTCCTCTGTGGGCAGAGTCCAGAGGCTATAAACTCAGTGTTTTTCAGGAATCTAGCTAAGTGCCCAACATCTTGGAAAGATAGAGAGGAGAAAGGAGAAACCCTGCTTGCCCCAGGGAAGCCTACAAGAGTATCAGGGATAAAATCACCCAAGATGCAAAGTAGTACAAATACCCTGTGTGGGTCAGCTCAAGGATTGCTCAGCAGAGAGGAGATCCTGGCTGGGTTGGTCATGGAGAGCCCTCTGGAGGAGGGTGAGCTCAGTGACAAATTGGATTTGAACTAAGGATCTGGATGATAAATAAGACACAGGTTTGGTCCCGAGGATGGTTCTGGGTGTGAAGGATCTGATTTATGTCTGGGCCGGCATCTCTGACATTGGTGGAAGATCTGTCGTTGACCCGGCAACAACACATTTGTGCCCTTTCTCTCACTTCCCCTGGTCTTGTCCAGTAGCTGAAGAACAAAGATTCTCTTCGGCTGTGTGCCTGAAGGTTGAAGGCATTCCAGACCCATAAATATTATTTGCAGAACCAACTGATGCATAAAACTAGACTTTGATTAAATATTACAAGCAGCATTTGGTAACGGAGCATGAGACTGTCATTTATCAGCGAGCAATGTGGACATAATAATTCATTAAGCTCCTTTGAGCAGTACCTCAGCTGAGAGCTCAGGACAGAGGGCCTGGGTAAGGTTAAGTTTTGTTTCGACTACCGCAAGACTCCCTCCCAAACTGCTCCTGAAAACCATTAGCTCCCCAGGAGGCCCAGGCTGCTGCCCTCCAAGTGTCCCGGCCACTGAGCCACTTTAAAGGCCTCCATTTATCACCACGAACTCTCTTGCAGAGATTTCAGAAGGCTGTACACGGAGGCTGCCCTGATCCGTTAAGACACTGTCCTCCCTTATTCGCAGGACCTATGCATGGAAGTGCTCGCTGTCCAGTCATTTGGTGGTGCTCCACAGCTACCGCATGGTAGACATAATGACAAACCCTGGAGATTCTAAGGGACAGAAATAGGCAAAGGCCCCACTCTCAAGGAATTCACAGCCTGAAGGGGAGCTGACTGAAATCTAAGAGCCACCACGCAGAGATGCAAACTGTTAAGAGTGGAAATGCTAAGTGGCTATCTCAGGAGCTGGGAGTCAAGGAAGGCTTCCTGGAGGAGACAGGATACACCGAGAATAAAGGATATCCAAGAGTTGGTTAGGTGAGGAGGATAAGTGAGTGTTTTGGGTGTGGGAACAGCATGTGTGAAGCTCTGGAGGTGTGAGAAGCACGGCTTCTTGGAATAACTGAAATTACTTTGGTCTGAACGGAGCTTTGACGATGAAGCGAGAGTTGGTGAGAGCCGAGGCCAGAGAGATGGAGTGACCAGTCCACAGAGTTCTTCAACCTTATCTGGGGCTGCTGTGTGAAGAAGGCGGAGTATATAACACACTAAGCTAGAAGGATTGAGACAAGGCAGATGCCAGTAAGCCTCTGGGGACCTGGAGCAGGTATGTGGGCCCAGGAAGTAAATGTTGAGATAGTTGGGTGAACTGCTGGAATGTGCACCCCTAAAACTCTTAATAGCCCCCAAATGGCAAAGGCTCACCTCTTGTGTGTACTGCATAAATTGTCACAAAGCATCAGAGGACCTCAGAGCATCCACTGTGGAGAAAATGGAAAAGAAGATTTGACACTAGCTCCCACAGCCATTGCCCAGAAGGATCAGGCACCATTTCCGATCACATTTTACCGCCATAGCAAATCCAATGACCACTTCCTTTTGCGGTGGGATTGTGGAAGCCACCCTTACCGGGGCACCAGAGATAGAGCAGGAGACTGTTGGTGGACCACCCTGCTGGTGAACACCAAGAGGCTGGCATCTCTGCTGGCATCCCATTATATAAACCACCCCAAGCACTGGCCCAGGGCTTTCGACACTCAGTCGCGGGTCATCCTACCAGCTATGGGAGGTTGGCACCGGGGTCTCTTCTAAGATTCAAAGCTTAACTTCCCCCAAATCCCCAGGAAGTGAGAAAGACTAGCTTGGGAATCTCTGAGCCTCTGGGACTGTTGGTTGCATGAGGTGTGGGCCTCCCAAATGCTTTGTGCATGGTTTTTTACTTTCACTAAAATGAACAATACAAGCAACTTGTTAAAAATTAAGCCCGTGGCATTTACCACATGTAAGTGAGACATCACGGAGGCTTTGCATGTGCCACCCCTCTGAGCATCTGCCTCCCTATAGTTGGAACAGGAAGATTGTAAATGCATTTCGCTTTGGTGCAGACTCTGGATATGCCCTGGGGCGGTTGTTTATTCTGGGTCTGATTAGCCATCCAGATGTCCTGGTGGGGACACAATTGAAGACTTCAGATTACTGGGTCCTCCAGAATCACAGAGAAGGAACCCGCGGATGCAGCCTCCCCTCTCTGAGACTCCTAGATGGAAGATCACATTTTTCTCCATTGCTGTCTTCTCCCACTGTCCCTCTCTCAGCTTTCTTATACTTGACCCCTTGTGCCTGCCTGCCTACAAATATATTTGAATTTCAGTAGAATTGGAACTGTCGGTGTAACTGTTAATGAACTTGAAGACCAAGACTAATACACTAGGTGTGATGGGTAGGTTGGTTTTGTTTTGTTGGGCTTTGGTTTGGGTTTTGTCAACTGGTCATCTGGGAAGAGGGAACTTCAGTTAAGAAAATGCTTCCATCGGTTTGAGTCTGTGGAGCATTTCCTTGATTGATGGCTTGATGTGGGAGGGCTCAGCCCACCATAGGCAGTGACACTCCTGACCCGGTCCTGGGTTGTATAAGAAAACAGGCTGAGCAACCCATGTGGGACAAGCCAGTAAGCAGCACTCCTCCTTGGTCTTTGCTTTGATTCCTTCCTCCAGGTTCCCAACATGCTCTAGTTCCTGCCCTGGCTTTCCCAGTGATGGACTGCCATAGGGATGTGTAAGCCAAATAAACCCTTTCTTGCTCAAGTTGCTTTTGGTCATGCTCTTCCTCGCTGCAGTAGAAAGCAGACTAAGACAACAGTACTTTGAGCTGAAAGAACTAAGACGATGCCAAGAGTAAGGATGTAGGGAGAACAATGACTTGGGGTCCAACTCTGATTCTGCTGCTCTGATGCAGTGCAGCCTTGGGCCAGGCACGTCACTCTGATCCTCCCCTTCCTCCATGCTAGCCCGGGGCATGGCAGCGGGCTGCTGTAGGGATGCTGTAAAGAGAGATATATCATCGTAAGTGCTGAGGACCACAGTGACTCATCATTTGTAAATGTTTGAAGAGAAACTCTCTCGGTGAAAGCTTACTGTGCCATTGACTTTCCCAAATTCATACACTAGCGTGTGGTACAGTGGGACTCGCACAGTCCTGGGACAGACAGCTTTTCTAGACCCTTCCTCAATTCCTGTGGTCACTGTCCGCCTCTGTGGACACTCACCTGTCTCATCCAGACTTGCAGCTTCTGCTTTGTCCCCAGGGGCCTCCTTCCTTAGGCTCTCACCTTCCTCAGCCCACACAAGGCATTTTCCTCACGACCTAATCTGAAGGTCTGTGTGAAGCCACTGCCCTTCACAGTTATCAATACACCGTCAGGAGCTTGTCACTGTGGGGCCAGCCCTGGAACCCACAGCATCGGAGTATTCTGGGTGATCGCTTCTGCACATAAGCTTTCTGTTTGGTGCTCAGCTTAACGCTAGAAAATCCAACACCTCCACGTGTGTGGCAGAGTCACAGATTGTCTGAAGTAGCCATCAGATGGACCTGCATTTTACCCCTATCAGGAAGGTGGGTGAGTGTAGAGCTGAGATAGAGACCCCTGCCTCCCTGCCAAGGTGTCTGCAGGAGTCCAGACTATAGCTGATGAGGCTTGAATGAGGCAGATTCCATGGGGTCAAAATAGGGAATGAGGAGACAACTTCTGGGATCCGAGAGCCTCGGAGCAGGCACTTGGGCACACACGTGCTCACCACAGTGAGCCCTTACATGGTGGCAGCATGGTGGGGGAGGGGGAGGTCAGAGAAGACACGCTTCTGCTTTTGGAGCCCTGTGTTTATTGGTGTTTACACTGGGAGTGGTATTAATTAAATGCCACAGGGCCTCCTTGGTTGCCAAAAATAAACTGAGCCAGGCCCCCCAGCAGTGCTGCCTGCTGGTCTGCTTGCCTGAAGAGGAGTCGGGCTGTTCCTGCTACAGAGGACAGAGGCACGCAGAGTGTACATGGTGGGACGGGTACAGCAGCCACCTTCTCCCCACAGACAGTGTGGCAGAGTCAGAAGTGGCTCAGAGCTCTGCCTAACTCCTGACAGAGCTGTGCAGATGCATGGCCACACGCAGCCAGCGCTCTCTCTCTCTCACACACACACACACACACACACACACACGCACACACACACATCATGAATCAACATGGGCTGCTGTTGTGCCTTGTTGTATGTGGACACACTGCTAGGCACAGATGCAGTGAGCACACATGAGCACACCGTGTTCTATGTTATGAGCGCATAGAGATAGCCTGGTTACCATGTTCAATAAACCTGCCCCACCTACCATTCATGATCCCATATAGTCACCAGAGCCATGGTCACATAGCCACAGACTCACCAAGACACGCTTGGCTGGCTTCAGGATCAGGAAGCCGCCATCTGTCCTTCAGTCACCTTTTTCGTTTTTCACTAAAAGCACCACCTTGGGTTTGTCTCTTAATCTCTTTGTGCCCAGGTTTCTCAACTATACAGCGGGGTTATCGGCAGTGCCGTGTCATAGGATGCAAACGAGAAAACAAGCCTAATGTCCTTAGCAGAGCCCCAGCTGTGTTCTAAGCACCCCACAGAGCGTCGCTGGTGTGATTCTCACTCCGTACCCTTAGCTTTCTCCTGGGGAAACCTTGGACCCTCAGACATAGGAAGATAAATATGGACCAAGTGACCCATAATATCTCAAGGGGTAGCCTGACCTACGAACGTGCCTACCACGGAGCCCAAGAACTAAGTCTTCCCAGCAACTCACCCAGATCTGTCTGCTCCCCTTCCGTCCCGGCCCCTGCCTCTCCAGGTCTAAGTTTTCTATTTCTCATCCTTTCAGTTTTTAACACTACAGCTGTGTCATGCGTGTGCTTTGCGGTGTCGTGTCCTTCCTCCATGGTGTGGCCCCTTCTGAGTTCATAGCACTGCTTCCTTGCAGCTTACTCGCCAACAACAGTTTGCAAACATGTTAGTAGCTGCGCAGTCTTCTGCTTACGGAAGACTCTCTTTTCATCACATCTTTACTCTGCCTTTCAGGTGATTTATAATTCTATAAATGGTTCTACCACAGACAGCCCTTCGGGTAAAAATGCATGCCTCAAATGTACAGAAGTGTTGTTCAAGAAGGGTGCACATTTTGATAGAGATCGCAACATCCCTTCCAGGAAGTCCCACTAATCTCTGTTTTCATGACTCCTGCCAACACAGGCTACTGTCATTGTGAAAGGAAAAGAGGAGGAGGTGAAAGGAAGGAAGGAAGGAGAAAGGAAGGGAGGAGGGATAGAGGAAAGGAGGAAGGAAGGAGAGGAAGGAAAGGAGGAAGGAAGGGGGAAGGAAGGAAGTGAGGAAGGAAAGGATGGAGGAAGGGGGAAGGAAGGAAGGAAGGGGGAAGGAAGAGGTGACCACATGTGCACACACATGCACAAATATATCTGTCTCTTAAAGAGGTCTCAAATTCAAGGGAGCATTGATGTTTCCGTTGTAAATTCCCATCTCCCAGAGCTCTCAAATCCTTTGCTGCAGCTGTGTTCTAGTGTTTTGGGCCTTTACTCACATCTCACCATGCTGTAGAGTCCTTTCCCGTTGCCTCTGCTGATCCGCAATCTCTTGCTCGCCTCCCACATTTTTCTCCACCCCTACTTTATAACATGTTCTTTGTCTCTTCCCCCACCCATGTGTGCCTCGATATGAACAGGGCCATGTGCGCCTCTCACTTCTAGATCTATCTAGCACACAGGAGGAGTTCAGTACATGTTGGTATTGCAGGGCTGGTAAATGAGGGAACGAATGCAGGACTGGCCCAGCATGTAGCCCAGGGCTAGCGCATAGTTGGCTCTTATGTGCGTGTTTAACAAGTAATCAGATGAATGAATGCTGTTGCTGTCATCAGTCTCTGAATAATGGTAGCACTCACTGACATCCCCCACCTCGCTACCCTCCCAGCTCTGTTGGCCCCTGTGGGTGGGCCCTGGACCAAAGGTGTTTCTAAAATGTTCATAAGGATGCTTCCAGGAAGCCATTCAGTAGCTTTCTTATGTGCACCTGTAGCTCCTTTTCCAGAAAGCTCTGAATCCTGGGGCCCCTGGGGTTTCTAGCCCCTTCCCACCACTTCTATACACAGAGAGACTGGCCCTGTGCCCTTTGTCTTAATGGTTCCATGCTCCAGGGCTGGAAGCAGCTGGCTCAGAAGTCTGCGCCGGTGGCCAGCAGCCATGGGTAGCTTTCCAGGGTTGCTAGGCTCGCACGCCCCTGGAGCGTGCACCCTCCTCTACTTCACCCTCTCCTAATCATGGCAACGATGACATCACGTCGTTCTCTGTAACAGTTTACATGGCTCTTTCCCATGAGTCATTTATGTGATTTTTCCCAGCAGCCCCGTGATCTGAGGGCTTTCCCCCTCCCTCGTTGAGTTGACAGAACTGAGGCTTAGAGGGTGAACCAACTTGTTTGAGGCTACATGGCTACCCAGTGACAAAGCAGGCATGTCTGCTTCCGGGCTGTTCTTTACAGTCACAGTGGGCATTCTGAAGTGACCCTTCGGGGTTGGAACGCAGTGGGGCAGAGGGAACACTGTCTGTTCCCTTTTGGTTTCCATAAGCCTTGCTCCTCAGTTGTGGAACATCGTGTTTGTCTTTAGTTTCTTCACACTGTTTATTCTGTAAATACATGCTAAATGTTTCTGTAGCACACCATCCAATAGAAAGCTCAGAGGACATCACAAGATTGAGGAGACATGAAATACCCAGAGGCCAGGGCAGTTGTCTGGGGTCATTGTCAGAACTCAGGGTCAGACTCTCAGACAGCTTGGGATACTGAGAAAGTACAGTAGCATCCGCAAGGACAGAGTGAGTTACTTCGACCTCTGTAGCTTAGGATCGAAATTATAAACGTTATAGGCAGCATATACAAAGTCCGTGTGTGTGTCAGGGGTGAGGAGATGGAGGAGGGTTGCAGAGACAGGGACTGTTGAGGACGGCCCTATCTTAGTAGGAAGGTCCAGCCTCCACTGAGGACCAGTCTCCACAGAATGCTGACATTCTATTGACTCTGAACAGAAACTGTTTCCTCTCTGGGCTCTGGCCTCCTTTAAACACTGAGCCTCAGCCTGTCCCAGAGAGATATTTTCGACTTCTCTTTGTGAACTGAGCCACACAGCTCAGACCATGCCCCAGGCTTCAGTGCCTGTCCCCTTCCATCCTTCCATCCTCATCAGGCCAAGTTCGTCATGGGAGATGGAGGAGGAGCTCCAGTGAGAGGCAGCAAGAGACACGCGTCAACATAGGAGCTGTCAACTTCTCACTTCTGGGCCCCACTCCTTGAGTGGACTACAGAGAGTCTCACGAGTCTCTCCTGCTCTGGTTTCCAATTCTTCCTCACCTCCCCAGAGCATGAGAAGAGTATGGTGTTGATGTTGTCTCCCGTTGTTCCTTCACGTTTGTGTCTCCTATCTTGTTCCATCTGTAAAAGGCCCTCTGAGGTACCACAGGGAAAAGAGGAGGGCTAGAGACAGAACTTGTATTCCCATTTTATAACTGTGATAACCGGGATGCCTTCTGTACTTGACACCACAGTTCCTTGAGCAATGGTTGGGCATGGTGCCAGGATCCTAACCGCTGCTGCCCACCATGCTCGGCCTGGTACCCATGCGAAACCTCCAGATGGCAGGCATTTGCTGAGGGAGTTGGCAGTTTTGTCTCCATCCAGCTGAGCGTTAAGCCTGAGAGAGTCCCTCCTGTGTTTACATACAGCTTTACAAATGACCGTGAACTTCCACCAGGGCCACGGTGCCCCGAAATTAAAGTCCAACCACATCCTCCAGTTGCCACTATCTTCATGTGCTTACCGGCTACCTTCGTGTTGGCTCTTTCCAAAGAGGTCAGTGGGGTGTTCCGCCAGTCTTTCGTTCTGTTGTTCCTTCACCCAGAACCCCTTCCTCTTCCTGTCAACTTGGAAATTCCTGATTGTCCTCTTTGAAAGCCTCCTTCCTCCCCAAGGCTGCCTTGGTGAGGTGAGTTGCAAGGTTGCTCCTACTAGCCATGTTGTCTGTTGAAAATTCAGCCTCTCGTGCCCTTCTTGTCTCTGCACAAAGCTACTCCTGACGCCCGTGAGGCAGGCCGCTCCTTTCTCTAAGGCATCTCACAGCTTGGCCAAGGCACGTGACAGAAAGCTGTCATTGTCCCCCCAGCACTGGGACCCTCTTCCGACCCATGCTCTGAGGCGCAGTGTTTTATCTTCAGAAGCCAAGAACCACTTCACTGAGCATTCAAATATTCTACAAGCCCTCGGCTAGAGTTCAGCTTTTGCACGAATGCAAGTGGGTTCTGAACTAATAAAATAACATTCTAGGAAAAGTTCAGTTCCTCAGGGCCTGGCCCATAACAAATGGTCTGTATGCTGCTTTCATGGACTCCGTACTCCCACCAAAGCTGTATATTGTTAGATGTGAGTCTAACCTTCTTCCCTGAGAGTGGGGAATCCGTTGTGTGATCTAGACAAAAAAAAAAAAAAAAAAAAAAAAAAAAAAAAAAAAAAAAAAAAAACCTTGTGATTGCATATACTTGTGTGAAAGAGGGTACTGTGTCTTGAAGGACAATCGATGCCCTATTTCTCTCACTACCCAGGCTCTAGGTCTGTTCTACATTGCACAATCCTCTTTCCCACCAAGCACCACCTGCGCCCCCGCCCCTTTACTTATAAAGTACGTGTGAGCTCTTGAGACAGTAAGCCCCAAATGGATGCAGCTACTCTAAATCTGGCAAGGAGTGTCAAATAGAGACGGTGTTCCCACCATCAGCATCACAGCCGTGGTCAGCTCCCCCCTCACCAAACTCATCCCACCCTGGGTCTTCCTCTCTATGCTGGGAGAAGTTGTGGGCTGAATGTTTGTGGCCCTCAAAATCCCAACCCAATGAGTACTAGGAGGTGTGGTCTTCAGGAGGAGATCATGAGAGCTCTGCTCTAGAGAACTGGTTAGAGCCCTTATCAAGGAGACACCACAGAGCCAGGAGTAAGAGGATGACTCTGTGAACTCGAATGGACCCTCACCAGACACCAACTCTGCCAGTGCCTTGGTCTAGATTTCCCAGCCTCCGAAACAGTCAGAAATACATTTGCTTGTGCCGGCTCACAAACTAACAGACTATGGTACTCTATTATGGTTCCGGAAGGGACTGCACTGGGAAGCATCATTATGTAGTGAGCCAAGAATCCTGAGGACCTTGACGGGGAACAGCCACTCCCAGGTGGGCGGACTAAAGCCCTGGCCCTCCACTCCTGCACCTTCCTCCACCAGGCTTCAAGCTGCTGTTACTGCTTTCTGAAGGGACCAGATATGCCCAAGCCCCCTCCCTCTTCTCCTTGGAAACAGGTAAATACCACAGAGGGTTAGCTCGCAGCTCACAGCTTCTGCAAGGCCTTCGAAGCCCTTGAAAACATTGCTTTGCCATCACTCTGTCGGCTCCTGAACAGGGCTCAGGCTTTAGAACCCTGTTTCCTCAGGGGCGTGCTCACACAGAACAGGACAAGTGAGTGCCTGGGTTTCTGCACAGGGGTCTCTGCATGAGGCCTCCGGGTGCAGTCAGCAGAGGGGCACCTGGGCAATGGGTGCTAGGCTGGTGGGTGGATCTCAGAACATAGGATTACAGCTGTGGACTGAGATCAGTGCTCAACCCCTTGGGTGACACCTCTTCCTGCCGTGTGTTCTGTGATGATAATGAGATTGAATGCCTCTGTGTCATCACCGGCCAGCTCCATCTTAAGTACTTAAAGGCCTATCAGCGCATTTAACTTCAGCACAAACGCATCAGGTAGACAGTGATCATCCACAGCTCACAGGTGAGGAAATGGAGGCACAGAGAGGTCGAGTAAAGGGCTTTCCACTAGCTAGAGAATGACTTCTGGACTGGCTGGTAGTTGGGAGATATGTTAGCAGTCAGTACACACAGCTCTACCGTGAGTCCCCCCTCTTCATGCCACCTCATCTCACCCCAGCCACATCAATTCCTCCCAACCAGTGCAGTGAGTGAGCACGGGACCCAGGTCTAGAGTCAGGAGTTGGGTCCTAACTCTGTTGCTGCCCCTGGTCTTCCTGGGACCTTGGGCTTAGCGTTGACCTCTTTACCTGTCCATCAGTTTCCTCACCATCTGCTGTTCTTTCCAGATCTCCCCAGGGTGATAGGCAGTGGAGTCTATAAGGCCAGAGGATACAGCAGCCTGCCCAAGGGCATCTAAAATCACAAGAATGCCTGACCAGCCGACCTGAGACATGTCCTAAGAGGTGGCATGTCTTCCTGAGAGACAGATCACAGGTCCAGAGGGACTGGGGATAGTTAGACAGTAAATAGCAACAGAGACATGAGCTGACAGAACAAGACAGCAGATAAGACAGCAGCACTGCCATGACCACCCCTGGCGGCTGGGGGGACACTGCCCTCTATGAACTGTAGTCTCTGAGTATATCTAGCTCTAGCCATGCTAAACATGGAGCCCCTCCCTCTCACAGCCCACAGTCTGATGCATTGGAAGTAGACACTTGTTCCCTCGAGCTGGATGTGGGGTGGCTTACCCAGATATCTCTGGAAGCTCAGCAACGGATGGAGGTACCAGATACCTGTCTGCCATTTGGCTCATCCCCCTCCTTAGGAAGCTCCAAAAGCCAATGGCTCCAAATCGCTACAAAGGTCAATGGCCTTATGAAGATCACAGCGTTCTGGTACAAAGACCTACTGACTGTCAGGAGGGCAGGAAGGGATGGGTCATTGAGGCAAAGGTCACTGGGCCTGAGGGCAGAGAACCAATGTCCTTAAGCAGGCATCCCTCTCACCTGTTCATAGGTTGTCAGAGGACATTACCTACTTTTTCAGGCCTCACCCTCCTCATGAGGTGAGGACAGGACCCTACCTTCCTGCCTGTGCTGACACCTCCCCGGTAGGCATTGAACATCGGGCGTGATCCTTGCAGAAACCAGTGCACCTTGTGGGAGCAGTCCTCCATTCAGGGCTCAGTGTCCTGCTCAACTGACCTCCTGGTGGCAAAGGGGGAGGGGGAGGTCTTTTCATGTTACATCTAAAATAATGCAAATTTTGGAAGTGAGTGAATTTCCTTGCGGTCTGTGAGCCAACTTCCTCTGATCAGATTTCAATCCCAAATCTAGATCTGGTCCTGGTTAGCACAGGGCTAGGGGGCCAAGGTGAATCTTGGAGGGCACACTGGTCAACAGCTAAACTGCACTTCCTGGATCTTCCTGCCTCTCTCCCCTCCACATGTATACCTCTTTAAAACCCACAATATGAACTCTGAACCCCTTTCTTCTTATGCATCTTTCAGCAAATGCTTGCGTTGGTTCTCTTAACTGTAGGCTGGGAACAATGATAGCTACCGATGTGCTCCTCTGTGAAGACTAAGAAAAGCCAGCGTGTGTACCACTCAGAAGACCATCCGGCGTGCAGGGAGATGTAAAAATATTCACAACTCTGATAGTTCTTACGCTGTGTGCCTTGACTTAAAGGAGCATCTCACGGGAGTCCTAAGGCTTTCTTAAAGGAATGGCCTCTCTCACTCTGCCCAGATGCCCTTCCTTATCTGACCAGACTGGCGTATGTCCACTTACCCCTCAGTACTCAGCTCACGCTGACCCACCCTCTCTGACCCTAAGTGGAAGAGCCCTCCAGATGCCCTGCTGTACTTCCTCCGCATTGACCTATCACACGGTCTCGTCACTTGCTTTCACACTAGCCCTTGAGTTATTTAAGGGCAGGAACCATACCAGATTCATCTCTACCCTGACACAGGACAAGCCTTGGGGCATACCGTAAATATGGTTGGAGAATAAGAGAGGGACATGCACATGAGAAATTATAATGCATGGTCACAGATGCCATGGTGGAGGGACAGGCAGAGCAAAGTGGTACCCAGGAAGAGGATTCATTTCATTTAAGTTAGGCTACAGGGAGTTGGGAAATTGACGAAGGAGGGATGAGGCTGTGGGCTTTCAGCTGGTTTGAAAGTTCCTTATAGGAATCAATTATTCTACAAGAGCCAGTTTGGAATGCCCATGGGTTTCCTTTTGCAACTCAGCAACGTCATTGTGCTGTGTAGTTTATCATCATCAACACTGGCCCAGGTCTGCATCTCTAAGGTGATAGAGCTCCACCCACTGTTCCCCAGGCCCCTGCCCTAACCTGCATCACATCCTCCACCCTGAGTGGAGATGCACTGCTCCCCTACAGCCACAGGTGGGGTGGGAGTGCAAGAGATTCCATACAGCGCACTGTGTGTGGATGTTCGGCTGCAGGTTTCCTGAGCAGATAGACAAAGACACTCGTTATCTGTGGCGAGTGACTGAGATATTAGCCCAGCTCTTGGGACACTTGACAGGATAACTACATATGTTCAGATTTATGTACAGTTTCTGACTTCTGACTGGAGCTGATTGAGACCTTGGGTGTCCACCGTATCTAATGGACTTTGAGTATCAATATGGAGGTCAGAGGAAACCTTGTGGGAGCTGGTTCTCTTCTTCCAGCATGTTAGTCCAGGGATGGAACTCATGTTATCAGGCTTGACAGCAAACCTTCTTCCTTGCTGAGCAATCTCAATGACCCTTGCTGCTTCCTGGTGGCTCTCTGCCACTGGGCCGAACAGACTAGGGACTCTTAGGATCAAGTGTATAGCATCACAGCATCACCTTTCCCTGGGGGCCACATGGCACACATCTACTCAGATGATCTCACCCATTTCAGTGGCTAGCTGGTTATTAGTTTACCCCTCAACCCAGAATATGATGTGCCTTTTGCTCAAAACCAGAAAACGTTTGGTTTCTCTTCTGCCCAACAAGACTTGAGAGGTTTCCTTTTCTTCATTGCTAATCATAGCAATATCTATACTTCAGTAAAATTTTGTTGACAACCCACACAATATAAATGAGACTACTTAAGTAGTGCCTACCTCCAAGATGGGAGAAACAAACACCCGAAGAGACAACTCCACGATACGAGTTTCTTTGGTGGACACCCAGGGAGAGTGTGACCCCCAACTTATTTGAGGAGGAAAGAAAAGGGATAAGAAGGAAGGGGGTCACCCAGAGGGCTCTCCCCAGGGGCACCAAACATTTCTCTGACCACTATGTGATGCTTACAGGCAAAGTCAAGAATGAAGATCCATGAGGAACAGTTGGCTGGGTTAACAGGCTCCAGTTGCCAACAAATAAAGAAAGACATCTCAAGTTTTATAAAAACAACTGAGGGTATCTGCGAAACTGGGGAAAGTTTCATAGCTCAAATCATAGCTCAAAATCCCCATCTCATGTTAGCTGACTGCACCCGACCAAAGAGATAACTCCCGGATCTGGACCCCGCTTCAGGGTTTACAGAACCCACTCAGGGTCTCAGCCTGTGTCTTTCACGCTTTCATCATCCCTTCCTTCCCTCTGTTCCTCCCTCCCTCCCTCTCCTTTCTTCTTTTCTCTCCTCCCTGCCTCTCTTCTTTCCATCTTCCCTTCCAAGGTGTTTACTGAAGAACAGCCTGGAGTCGGGTGCTCCACGCCAGCCTTGACTTCAGAAGCTCAGGTTGTTTAAAATTAGAACATGACACAGTCCCCGTGTCTACCAAATGCCAACAGTGCTCGGGGTCTGTGGAGTTTCTCCACGTCGATGTTTTCTATAAAAGCATTTCCTTTTCTTCACTTCACGTTGGGAAGGAATTCAAGAGAAAAAGAACAAGGAGCTGGTGTTTTCTCAGGAATCTGACTCACCTCCTTCCCCCTCCAACAACAGCACCCCTCCTCCTGCCCCAGAAGTAGGAAGGCAAGTCCAACCCCGTTCCAGGCCTCCCAGCATCTTCTCCCATCAGAGCATCAGTTTCAGTGGTCCATCTCCAGAAGCTTTGTTATTGATTCCAGCCACGTTTTGCAACACTCTTCGGCGGGCTGCTGGTGTTTAGAAGCAGCACATTTCACATTTGCTTTTTTGAGCCCATTTCTTGTTTCCCACATATTTCCAGTGAATGAACAGATTAGTAAGTGCGTCTTTTTTTTTTTTTTTTCCTTCCTTAAAGGACAAAAGTTAAACATCCTGTTCTGACTGCAGAGGAGCTTTTAAGGTTTCTGGAATCCATTAAAACCCAAAATGTCACAGGAAAGTTATTCTGGAGCCTGCGAAAACACAATTTTACACTTCTGATGTCCATTGGACATGTTTGCCTGTCCTTGGAAGGGATCACCATTTCTTTCTTCATTCCCTTTGTCCTCTCTCCTTCCTTCCAGAGAAATGGAAGGGAGCCAAATGTGTAATGCTAAGTACTTTACAAACATTCTCTTATTTAATCATCAAACAGCCCCTTGTGAAGTTGAGTTGGGCTGACTAACTTGACCTGGGTTGTCCAGCTAGGAAGCTGTGGGTGCAGCCTTCACCTATTCGGGGCATCTTTGCTCCCTACCTTCCTCTCACAGCTCCTGGATTCACACCCTGAGGCTTTGCCAACCTCCCTGATGTCTGTAGGAAAGTACAGATCCTGCAAACATGGAGGCTGGTGTGGGCTAGAGGAGAACTGGGGATCTCTCCTTCCCCCTTGGGTGAAGACTGCGTGACTTCATTTCTAAGTGGATACGCCAACTGCAAACCTTACAGCTGGGAATGAGCAGAGCATCTGGGTCCACAATCCTGTGAACGCACTTGTCATTACATATTGTACTTCCTGGCAGGAGACGGGCAGGTGGCTCTGAAGTTGGACAGGATAGCTAAACGCAGGGAAATCCCTCACCTGCTGGTAAGGGCCAGATTGGCTATGACAGAGCTCTAGAACGAGGGTCTAGCTGACTGCAGCTTTGCAGTCAAAACTGGGCCTTTGAAATCTACTAATGGCCTGTTCCTGGACATCAAGGCCCCCGGGGCTTTCCAGCCTGCCTTCATTTGAGCTCTTGTTAGAAAGTGATGGAATAACAGGCCTGGACGGCGTGGCGGGCAGGGGAGGAGTCCGAGGGGGAGCACAACCAGTAAATTGCATCACACGCACAGCCAAGTTCTAAAGCACAAGAGGAACACAGCCAAAGGGTCTCCTCTGGTGCAGCCCTCACCCTCATTCCAGCCTGTGCCTGGAGCCCTTTCCAGGCCTCTTCTAGCTGGGGAAGGGCTTGGGAGGTCTGTACTAGTGATAGTGAAGTTGAAAAACAGGGGCACCGCTTGGCTGGCTTTGTTACGGGCTCAAAAGCATCCAGGAAGCATCCCTCCCAGAGCATAAACTCTGTCTGGGAAGCAGAAAGGACAGCCTGCCTCTTGGCCTCACGGTGTCCCCATCCCCCCAGAGGAAGGGAGAATGCAGGGAAACAGGTCACCCACAGTCAAAGGATGCTTCTTGATCCTTCTCTGATCTTCATGGAAAAGACTCCCTTGGGAACTCGCATGGAAATATGTTCTCTTTGCTCTTGGCAGTCTTAGCCAGCCCTGAGCTCAGATGGCTTGCCTGATTCTGCCTCCCCAGAACTTTCCCTGTGACAGTGAGGAACACAGCACCTCAGACACCAGCATTCACCTCGGGACTGAACAGTCCCGCTTGTTGCTGCAATTTATATGTCAAGGTGGATGTCCCATTAGCCTAGGAGCCAACAAATACATGGACCGGGCTCAACTTCTGCTCACACTCAGGTCAGCGTGCAGGTCCTTACAGGGTGCAGGTCCTTACAGGGTGCAGGTCCTTACAGGGTGCAGGTCCTTACAGGGTGCAAATCATTACACCAGGTGTAAACAAGTTCCTTAACTCTTGTGTTGAACAACAGCTGTCCTAATAGTTATCCATTCTGTATTATCTGCTTAAAGGAGTCTCCGTGTGCGCCTTTACAGAGCGATACCCCAAGCCCAGAGAATGAAGAAACCTGCCCTGGTGACTGTAACGAAGAGATGGGTCCAGGCCTGGCTGAGTGGGAATCAATGTGTGCATAGTAGCATCTCTCATCACTTTGTGTCTGGCTCAGGGCAGCGGCCTGCACTGAGTATTCACCACTTTTCACAGGAAGTGACAATTGTCCAGAATACTAGACTGGCAGACCGTTAGAAACCAGTGTATCCATCTAGGTATAGGAGTACACAGCTGTAAGCCCAGCACTGAGGCAGAGAGATCTAGAGATCGAGGCTAGCCTGGGCTACATAGAGAGACAGAGGAGGAAGGGAGGGAGAGAGAGAGAGAGAGAAGGAGAGCTCTCAGTGGATACAGACTCTTACATTTTGAATGAGAACATTGAAAAAGGACAGGAAGTAGACAACCACTGACTTGTAAGTTTCACAGCCCTATGTCCTGCCTTTTGGGGAGTAACTATCACCCGCGCGGTGAAGTTTTATTCCTTTGCGTTACATGAACTATCAAATATGGAGCAAAACTCTAGGTATTAAGTCTTCAGTGAAGCTCTGTTCCGAGCGTTAGCAGATAACGGAAAGTGTCAGCAGGCGAGTCAGCATCTCAGCGTTCATGTAGAAGTTTAGTTTACTACTCTGTGCATGGGCTGGAGAGACAGAAGGAGTCCACAGAAGCAGGGTTTGTTGGATTGGGAATCCATCAGCAAGGAGCACCCCAATCTCAGATCCCACCGTTAGCTTGCTAGTGTCACCGTTGGGTCAAGGGTTTGACTGCCCACAGAGGAAGCCTGGGCCCAGCTGTGATTCTGAGGGCAGAAATGGGTGCTGGCGCTCAGGGAGACTGCTCCTTAAGGCCAGGAACAAATTGTTAGACCTTGTGTCCAGTTCTGGGGAGACCTCCAGCCACTTCTTCTCTTCTAGTACTCTGGAAGGTTTTCCAAACACGATCTTAGAGCAGCAGAGGCCAAGGATCCAGCTTGAGTGGTCTGCCCAGGTCAGAGAGAAACAGGGACTTGGCACACCCACAGCATAGTCCAGAGCGACTACTGAGTATGCAAGGAGAAGCTTCGGGGCTATTGCAGTATCTGAGCCTCAGTCATTGCCCAGCTTATGGGGATGAGAAGAAGGCAGGGGCTACATGCTGATGTACAAGCACATTCCTCTTGCAGTAGCGTGCCCTGCTCAGGCAAAAGCCACTTGAGACAAGACCATAGCACCCTCTGCTATGAATTTGGCAGACCTAGTGTTCTGGGGCCACAAAAGCAATTTGGGAAGGGAAGTTTTCTAGAACCCCAGCTCCATTTGCTGTGTCACAGCCCTTCATTGTGCCTCAGTTTTCTTATTTGTGAAGCAGACACAAATGCCCACTTTCCAGGATCACTATAAGTAGTGGAATGATGGTCACTCGCAGCTCACAGCAAGAGTGCTTGCTGAATAGCCCTGCCAGTAGCTCCTTAATGCCTTCCTTGGCCTCCTGGGGACTTTGCTGAGGGCTGTTTCGGTGTGAAAAAACAACCTCACATCTTAGATCAGGACGATCAGAGGCCCACCTGTGATCAGCTCTCTCCCTTCTTTCATGTGGGTTCTAGATGCCAAACTCAAGTCTCCAGGCTGAGAAGCAGGTGTTCCTACCCTCTGAGACAGCTGAGGCTATTTCGTCCGCCTCAGCTGCAGCTCTGATCCCTGGGAAGGATTCCCCACTCTTTCCATTGCTGTAGTTTCTGTGTGGATGGCCCCTTCTCTGACCATAGAATGATGAAAAAGAAGAAGGGAGATCCTTGGTTGTGCAGTGAGCCCTGGGCCTTTTTGTGTCATGTTGCCACTCAAAGTCTGCTCCGGTCCATGTCCTAGATTGTCATGGGACATACACACAAGATGCAGTGCCAGCCCTCAGCAGCTCACCTCCCAAGTCCTCCAGAACACAGAGTCGTCACTGTGAACCAGGGTCCAGGAAGGATGACTTGGAGAGTCCTGCCAACAGCACTGAAATCTAGGGCTCTGAGAAGATCAGGAACCTGCTGGGAAGGTGTGGGGATGGACAATGGCTACTCCCACATAGGGTCCTGCCTGCTCACGTGGCAGGAAGTGTGGAAGGCCCCAGCGTTTAATACTGGGACATATAGTGTGGCTGTATTCAAGGTATCTAAGTTCATGGCCCTCAAAGCTGGATGAGGATGACAAGAGCCAAAATTCCTGAGTCTTGACTTCATCCTTCAAAGGCAAGGCTCCTGAGCAAGCATAGAGCTCTGTCACAGGTGGCCAAAGGGGGATGTGCAGGTGTAGCCTACTCACAGGAGAGGAAGAAGAACCACCTCTTGCCAGGATAGGACAGTGGTGATTGGATAGGAGGAAACAACTCCACAGAGGCTTTCTGGGGTATGGGGAAATAAGTCTTGATCCTGCCGGCAAACCAGCCAAACAGGAGAACAGGAGAGGAGGGAGGTCACGGCAAAACCTCAGCCTCCCATTTACACCAGCTCTACTGGGATCCAGACTGCCGTCGGGGATGTAAATGCCCAAGTAAGTGGGGCAAGGGGAGGAGAAGGTGGCACTGGAGGTCAGTGACTCTTACAAGAAAGCCCAAGGTGCCAGTCCCATGCAAGTGTACCCACATGGCAGCTCACAACTGTCTCTAACTCTAGCTCCAGGGGATCCATTGCCTTCATCTGGCCTCCATAGGCACCAGCCATGCATGTGGTCCACAGACAAAACATGCAGGCAAAACACTCATACGCATACAATAAAGTAAAATAAAACTTTAAAAATCAACAATTTAAACACATGTGCAGGCTTCTACATTTCTGCAATTCTTTTGCATGAACATCAAGTATGTGATTAACTTGATCATAGGGTTATTTCACTTTTTAAGAAATCACTCAACCGCTTCCGAAGCAGCTGAAGTGTTTCTTCATTCCTCCCAGTGGTGAAGGTGTTCCTGATGTGCCACAGCCTCTGCTGTTGTCAGTGCTCTGGCTGTTGGTGTTCTGATAGCCATGAGGGGCTACCACATCGCCATTTGATGGCATGAGGCAATCGTACGGTATCTTCTATTTGCACATTTGACACCTGTGACTCTTTTTTTTTTTTTTTTTTTTTTTTGGCTAGGGTGTCTTTTTATTTACAGCCATTGGCACATTTTAATTGAATTATTTGCTTGCTTAATTGTTGATTTTTTAAGAGTTCTTTGTGTATTTTAAAGAACTGTTCTTTATCAGATGTGTCTTTTCCAACACATCTTCCCAGGCTGGGGCTTGCCTTTCATTCTCTTGATAATATCTTTTGCAAAGCAGGAATTTTTAATGAAGTCCAGCTCAACCCTCCTTCCTCTCATACTCTGCAACTTTTATATTTAATCTAAACAAATGACAAAATCAGGCTGATATACTCCACTTAGCTATGATATTCATTGTTTGTATGCATTGTTGAATTCAACTTGCCAAAGTTTTGCCGGAGGATTCTGTGTCTGTATTCATGTGACATTAGCTTTGTAATGTCTTGGTCTGGTCTGAGTATTAGAGAGATGGCCTTCACAGAGTAAGTTGGGAAATATTCCCTTTGCTTCTGTGTTCTGAAAGATATTGGCGAATTGGTCTAAGATATTCTTGGAACGCTTGGTGGAACTCAATGGAAAACCTGGTGAATTAGCCTGTACTTTCTCTTTTGGAAAATTATTAATTGGTTGTCCAATTTTTGAAAGATATATGTCTATTTAAATTGTCTCTTCTTGTTTGAATTTTGGCAGATTGTGTCTTTCAAGAAACTGGGCCATTTTGTCTAGGTTAATCAGATTTGAGGGCATAAGGTTTTTCATTATAGTCCATTATTGTCCTTTCACTGCTTATGAGGTCTGTAACATGTCTCCTCCTCCTTCATTTCTGATACTGGCATCTTAGCTCTAGTTACTGGTTATTTGGGGAGGAGGGGCATTCTGTGCGTTGTAGGATGTTTCACAACACCTCTGACCTTTAACTAAAGAGCAAACCTTCCCCAATTTATGACAACCAATCATACCCCCTGGACATTGTTAGATTTCTCCTGGGAGTGAGAAGTAGCAAAAACATCACCTGGGGTACCAGTCATTGCTACAGATAATCAAATAGTTTAAAGCTGGAAAGCATCATCCTGACCAGACCAGGTTCCATGCCCTTCACAGGAAGGCTGAGGAGTGAGAGCCCCAAGATCCACGAAAGCCTCCTGTTGATAATAAAACACTGGATCCCAGAGGAGAAAATTGAGGCACCTGCTCTTATTCAGGGATCCAGGACCTACCCGGATCTCTGTGTCATTTGTCAGATTTTTGCAGTTGGGACCATTTCCCAGAAGTCTCAAGGCACTAGATAGTCTATGAGGAGTATTGTCTGGGTATCAGCCCTGAATAAAGAGGTACTCATTAGTGACCCTGCTCGCCCCAGTCACAGTTCCAGTTGTACCTGCACACAGCCATGCAGTGTGATGGCTTGAAGGAGGATGAGATTTCTTGAAGCCAGTAAACATAAACTAAACACTTGGAAAATTTCAGCATGGTTTTAAGGCATAGAAACAGCAAGCATAAAGAGGAGGTGATAGTGACGTCAGTCCACTCAGAGTGAGCAGCCTTGGGCTCTCCAGGGGAGAGAATGAAAGCTTTGGGTTGTTAAGGACCACTTGCCCGCCCTGCCAACACAGCCTGGCACCCTTGCTGCCTGGCAGCAGCTGTGTGCTCCAGATCATACTGTCTAAGCAGGCAGGTTCTGAGTCCACTGCATCCAACCTGGGTGACCCAAGGCAAAATACCTCACTTCTGAGCTTCATTTCACACCCATCCGTAGTACAGGGTGGGTTATGGTGAGGGTGAAGTAAGTTCATGTACATCAGGGGGTTAGTTAACCACAAAGAGCTGTACCCAGAGGAATGAGAGCAGCACCAGGAGAGGAGCCAAGACTGGAAGGTGCAGAGGACTTCACCTCGTTGGTAGAGTCTTGTCAGGTGAATCCAATCTGGGTAGGTGGAAACTAAGGAGCAGAGTCACTCTGCCAGACGATGTGACCCCTGATGAGCAGTAGCTACAGCAGGCTTTGGCCTAAGTCTACCCTATGTCTGCTGGAGCACGCAGAAGCCTCCAAACCCCATAGCCAGGCCAGAAAGGGACCATCTCAGGAAGACTTATAAATTCTATAATCAGAGCTTTACAGGTCAAAATGAAAGCACACCATGCCAGGCAATACCTGAGCCTGTTCTCAGATAAGGTTGTTGAGGAGAGGTGCCAATGGAGGCAGGCAGAGAGAGAGCGGCAAACCTGAAACTTAACTGGCCTGGTTGGGCCTAAAGTTCATTCCCTCCATTTATCAGCCAGAGCATGACTGGCCCTGAGTACCCACCTGGGCCATAGCATTGGCAGTAGGCAGGCCAGGTGGAAAGGACAGGCCAGAGTGGAGAACACAGGAGGAAGAAAACAGAAGGTGGGAGACACATTAGGGCCAGCCCACAGAGCTGGGTCTTCCGGAATAAGACAACATGCCAGTCTCAGAAGGGACATCTTTGTGTCTGAGGAAGGGGGAAAATTCCTGGCAGGAGCCCCTTTGCTCCTTGATCACCAATCAGAGCTCTGGATTGCTAGCTACACTCCTTGCCTCCCGGTGGATTAAGGCCAATGTGCGAATAAGCACACAGCCATCTATGTGTGTAGTTGGGAGCCGGGATACATGGCTATATTTGGCCTTGGTTAAGCAAATAAGGCCACCCCAGACCCCATGCCCAAAGAAAATCGTTTTGCTAGGCCTAGATACCCCACCTGTCTCCACCTGACCTCCAGCCTGGGACCCTTCCCCAGCATGTCTGCAGCTTCATCTGCTCCAGGACAGTCAAACCTGCCCGCTAGGCTTGTGAATGAGACAGCTGCATTTTCATCCCACCACAGCTCATCAAAGAGTAACACGAGGCCCAGGCCCAGGACATGTCCAGCTGACGTGTCCTATGGGACTAACATCCCATTCATGAGGCTTACCCTCATCATCCAATCATTCAGAAGGGTGCAGTAGAGACCTCTGGGCTTTAAATGGGAGCATTAAATGAGATATAAGGTATAGGACAGTGCCTAGAGCACAGGAAACAGTCACAGTAGCTACTGCTCATTACGCACTCACCGTGTGTCACAGTGATGTCCAAGGAATGAGACTGCCATGGAGACCAGGACTGCTCAGATCCCCAGGGGTTTGCTCACCCCTCCACTTTATCATTCTTGATTCAGGAAGGCTTCTCCCAGTTGGGGTCAGTGGCCTTGCAACTCAGATGAATAAGAGGCCAAAGCAGTAACTGTGGCTTGTATGTGGCTCGTTTGGACCTGAGTGGAGCAGCTAATAGGCTAGGAGGACGAACACCCATACAACATGCTCTGGAACTGGCTTCATGGAGAAGGAAGGTTCTGGACTCTAAAGGATGCTAATTAGGGGCACTTCCTAAGGCCACCGGGGCTGGGAGAAGGGAGTCTGCGTCATCTAAGGCTGCTCACTTCGTGTGCAAAAGCAGCCTTGTGATGGTCACGATCAAAGGTAAAGCTGAGCAGAGGCCACAGCTGGCCTGACTGCATGGTCGTCTCCTAGCAGACGCTTGAAGTGGAGGGAGGGTACAGAAGGCAGTGCTGTGGCCATCAGGTAGCCACCGATGGGGACTTTCCCGGAATTGCCACAAAACCCATTTCATGGGGGTTTTCTAGACACAAGGGATGGTAAGTGGCAGCCTGTCCTGCAATCAGACTCCAGAAATCCTGGCACTCTAAGCTTCTCTCCTCCTTGCTGGCCTCACACCCACTCCGCTCTCTGCCCATGAGACCTGGCCTCATCATTTATCAAGATAAAATCCATCCGTCTCTGGGCAGGGGGAGGATGAAAAGAGCTTGTGGGAGTAATAAATCTCCTTTACCATAGGTGGTGAGCAAGGAATTTAGCCCAGACTCTGGTCTTGAAAAATGAGAGGCTGTGTGCGGACAGCGTGGAGCCAGGGCGTAGGGGTTGGCTGCCTGGGACCAAGCACCAGGACTCAGCTTCCCCAGGTGGAAGGAGACAGTCTGCTCAGTCCAAACTTACTTTGCATCCCAGAATTGGCTACCTGCCTGCACTCACCCAATCCTTTCAGGACTCACCCTGAAACCCCCCACAGCCAATACCTTCTGAATTTACCCACTAAGATTCCTCAGTACCTACTATGTACTGAGCTTCATACTCACAGTGGTGAAGACCATTATGAAGACCACAGCAGGCTACAGAGGGTGGGGAAGGATCCCTTCTAGAAACTGACAAGAGCGCTGCCCAGCTGTCCTCCTATCCAGTGCTGAGAATGCCACCGTCAGAGAGATACTGGGCCACAACTCTGGGCTATGTGCCCAGACTGAACAGCATCGAAGGCCTTCGACTGGGTCCAGCCACACATGTGTACAAGGGCTTGTCTGTCTTGGTGGAAAAATGGCATCTTCCCACATTCCACTTTGTGGAAGCACAGCGCACACGCGCGCGCGCGCGCGCGCACACACACACACACACACACACACACACACACCACCACCGGGAACTGGAGCCTGCTTCAGTGTCTGTGTGGAAGTAGAAGTGTCTTCGACCGTTCTGGCTGCTGTCACAGAATGCCATGGAGTAGATGGCCTAAACAACTAACATTTACTTCTCAGAGTCCTGAAAGCTGCAAGTTGGAGATCAGGGAGCCAGCATAGTCAGGCTCCAGTGAGGGCCAGCTTCCCTCTGCAGGTGGCCATCTTCTTTCTGTGACCTCACATGGTAGAGAGAGGAAGTGAACTCTCTGAGGTCCCATTTCTAACTCCAGATCTGTGAGGGATGAACACAAAAGGATGCTGAGGCTTTCTGACTGCCAGGCAAGCTGCAGAATCGGTGGAATAAGGAGGGGAGTGATGGAGCAGGCACCCAATGCCCTCCTCTGACCTTTGCGCATTGTTATGACTATTGCGAGCACACACACACACAGGCACGCTCATACACCACACATGCCCACACTTGTACACATGCACATGCACATACGTTAAGAAAATGTTGGGTACCCTCCAGTAGCCCATCTCCATTTTCTGGGCTATCTCCTGATTATCTTCCCATTCTTGTAGACAATAGACACTGTGCTAATACATCTCTTTTCCTTTTGTACTCAAAAGCCCTCTCTCATTTTACAGAGGCTCTGAAATTTCACTTGCCAAAATAGCACAGCTAGTGAGTGGTAGCATTGTAATCCGTGTGTGTCTTTGTAACTTCACAGCTCTGCTTGTGGTTGTTATAGTGTATGAAATGTTCCGGAGACGCCAGAATGAGACCAGAGAGGGAAAGAAGCAGCTATGGTCTTTGCGAGCCACTTGAGGTCTTTACAGGTGGTGGAAGCCCTTCAGGGATTAATCAGGGAAAGTCAGGGTCCTATCCATTATGGAGAAAATCCACTGGAGCTCAAGTCTGGAGAATAAACCAGGCAAGAACCAGGGTAACCCAGGTAGGAGGCTGTTATAGTTGACCAGGCAAAGAGTGCTTTGGAGGGTGAGAGGAAAACAAAGCATTCCTACAGAGCTGTTTAATTAACTGTTAGGGGGATGCGTGGGTAGGTAGGATGGGTGGGTAGAGGGATGGGGAGTGGTGAGACTTAGAAAAAGAGAAGAAGAATTAGTTGATAGCTCCCAGAACACTCCGTACTAACCAATACAGTCACCAAGCAGACCCCAAGCTGGGCTTCCAGAGAAGCTTTTACATTTTTCCTTTCATGACTTTGCTGGTTCTTAGATATGTGTAAAGTTAAGAGTCAAACACTAAAGAAATCCCATCTGAGTTATCCCTAACTCTCAGCCTCCAAGCCCAGTGGCAGCTGCCCCATGGAGACCAGCTGGACCCAGCATGCCTCTGGAAAGAGATGCAGGGTAGTGGGAAGCAGAGCTGTCCAAACACAGATGCCGCTGGAAGTCAGACCCAATGTGTACCTGCAAATATTGATCCTGCCCCTTGGCTAGCTCTGGCCACTGCTGGACAATGCTGGGGCCCCTTGGTGGATTTGGGCCCCAGGCTGCAAGCTAAGGAATGTGGATGTCCAGGAGCATGTGTTTGCTCATCCCCCGGAGCTTGACATTCCCCTGAGTGACCAGTCTCCTGTGAGTGACCCCCTGCCCCAGCCACAACCAAGCTCCTGTTCAGGATATTTGCACAGCGGATGCTCTGCTTAGCTGGGGCATTCATTAGGAAAGGGTTTTTTTCTCTTAGGCCTGTTTCTAGTCTCCCCTTTTACCTGCCCTGCCACCTCTGGCTGCTGTGGGAAGCCAGGAAGTGAAATTTAACATCAAGGAGAATGTAAGACTTGAACAGGTCTTTCAAAGAGGTCTTAGTCACAGTCATTCATTTTAAAGGTGGACCAAATAAAGTTCACTGGAAAGCGCAGTTTTGGGGCAGGTATATGCATAAATGCTTTTCGTTCAATGCGTCAGGAACTAGGGTGGGCAGATGGTTTCATCAGAACACCACCACCATCCTGGCCCACCTTCTGAAGACTGGAGATCTAATAATGGTGCCTGCATCTCTTAGATGAAAGTCAAATCATTTGCAATCAGTGCTGAGAATGCAGCAGGAGGAGAGAGGAAGCACAGAGGACACTGGGACAGTCACAGTAGCTGTGCAAGTCCATTGGTGCTGCAAGAGAGCTGCAGTTCCCAGGGGCTCTGGCCAGACATGACCGGAAGGAGGGGCCCTACTGAACTTCGGGAAAGGCCCGGCTTCTTGGCGCTGTGAGGACACATGGGACCCGTTTTCAGCTTTCAGAACAGGCTCACACCATTCAAAAGGAATCATGAAAATCAGTCCTGCAGTGGGTCGGGAGGTGGGGAGGCCGAAACTCAACTCCCTTCATGTGCCATTAGATTACTTTGGCCTGGAATTCCTCCACTCCAACAAAGGCTGCCTTAGAGTCCTTAGGAGCAGCAACTTGAGGCAGGATCCTCTCAGGCCCTAAGCAAAGCAGCTCTACTCTGACGACACCCTCTCAGCCTCATCCCCAGACGCTTTCTGGGTCCAGATGTCATTCCTGAGACCCATCGAGGTTTCTCGGGTTTTTGGATTAAGGGTTATCCCGTGGACAGTGTCTATCTTTGTGTTTTGCCTCCCCCAGCTGAGCTGTGAGAACAGAGCCCCAAGGAGACCTGATAGTGTCCCCTACATTCCCCTGTTCTGTCTGCTGTTTTTTCTTTTGCCGTTTCTAAGACACTTGTCAGGGGCCACTATGCAAGTCACATTGACTGAGAGCATGGATTATAGAACCAAATAGCCGAGGTTTAAAATCATACCTCTGCCGTATGGTAGTAGAATGGCCCTAGGATTGTCCCTTTACTTCTCTGGTCCTCTGCTTCCTCAATAGTCCCTGCCTCCTAGGGCCAAGTGGAAGTTTCTATAGAGTGAGACAGATAGAGAGGTGTCTTCGTGTCTGATATAGTCACTCCTTGAAATCTCCAGGAACAGGCTCCAGAACATCCTGTGGGTACCAAACTCATGCTTGAGTCCTGTATATAAAACGGCATAGTATTTGCATATGACCCACACACATCTTCCTGAATACTTACAGGTGACTTATAGATTACCTAGAATATGTAATGCAATGTAAATGCCATGTAAATTGTTATACTGCATTGTTTAAAGAGTTATGACAAGGAAAAAAGTCTGTTGTGTAGTCAGTACAGGTGCTGGCTTTTCAGTCCACAGCTGATTGAATCTATCATTCATCTCACGGAATCTTACAGTTGCCCTAGGAAGTTGGGATTGATGCTCCCATTAGAAACACTGGGTACCATTTATCTAAGCAACTGACAAAGACCTTCAACAGAAGCCCCCATCTTCAGGGAAACACCTGACCTTTTTTTTCTATCTCAAGTACAAGTTCAGCCCACGTGGTACAGTGCTTGCCTGCATGCTCAAGGCCCTAGGTTCAATCCTCAGTGATGGGGAAAAAAATAAAACTCCAAAATTCTCAATAACTTGCTGGGCTTAGTGACAAACCTTCCTCTCTCCAAATCTCTCCTCTCCCATGACCACTCACATCCACTGTCTCTACCTCTGAACCTACCCTCTGCAGGTTTAAATATATTCCTGTGAGTCTCCTCAGGCCCCAGAGGCCTTTATTCGGGGGCTAGGTCCCCATTTTGATTATTGATCTATTCCTCGTATTTCAGGGGCTGACAGGCTGCTTCAGTTCTCAAGAGCTAGAATGAGGGTGGGGCATGGGGTGGGGAAAAGGCACAAGTGTCAAATGGTACAGGCCAGGAGCGACTTCCCAGAATGGGGAAGGAGCTGAGCTGAGGTTAGAATGATGTGGATCAGAAGTATCAGGACCGGGGCAGGAGAAGGAAACAGGCATGCTTGGGTGTCAGAAGGGGTGGATCTGTGGTGGCATGAAGCCTCCCCCTGGTTTTGAGTGGTAAGGAGATCACACTGGCTCCTCTCTCTTCTGTCTCTCTACACTGACATGTGGGGGTTCAACCTTCCCCACACTGTCCTCGCAGGAGCTGTCTTTGACCATCAGAGAGCTCTCCTCCTCTCTTGAAAGAGCCTCAACAACAATGCCTTCTGGGTAAAGCTCCGGCTATTCCATGCTAGAAATGGCTTCAAGAACATGCCCACAATCTGTCCGTCAGAGAGATGGGGAAGCCAGATGTCTGTAGTCCACTTTCTGTCCTGGGTGATCCAGAGGGGAGCATACCTGTCTTAGCCTAGGTTGTTCAGAGTGAGGTTTGCAGGCCAGAGAACTTCTAGCAAAAATACAAGCAAAGCAAACAACGAAAACTACTGCCCTGCTGCTGGAAGTCAACCAGGAACATTTCAGAGTGAGGAGATGTGAGCGTGGCGGGTACTGCGCATCCTGGGCCTCCATCTGCCACTGCACGTGAGGCCCCTCTCCTAGGGGGCCTCACACACACACACAAAGATTCAGCCTCAACACGGGCCTCATAGATACTTTAGCAAATCAATGTTGGCTGGAGCAATGAATCTAGATCCATTGACTTCTGTTCTTGCAAAGCTTAAAGAGGCCCCTTGAGGTCATTTTGGCCAACTTGCCATATCATGTCGTTGGAGTCTTTCCTCAGCTTCCAGCAGTAGCTCAAATACCTCCCTTGCTGATAAACTTAGCACTATTAAGAATAGCCTACTCCTCTGAGGCAGCACTGACCATGGGACAGACCTCCATCAGCTGTCAGTCTGCACCGTCCAGACCTTTGTCCCTGCCCTGGCGAAGGAGGGCTGGGTTAGCTCCTTTGGGAAGTCTGTGGCATCCTCTGAGGACTTGTGATCTCTGGAAGGCTCCCCCAGAAGTCACACCTTCTGTGCTGTGTTCCAATGACACAGTTGTCTATGGTCCAGCCACCTCCCAGCTGAGAGTGGGAAATAGATTTTCTTCAACATAAACAAGTAGCTCAAAGACCTAAGGCTGGGGAATTCGACCTGAGTAAATGCCTTGGGTTTTGCAATTCTCCTGTGAGTCTGTGGGCCAGCGCTGGCCGGGTCAGCAGCTTCTTCTGGAAGGAACAAGCCTGTGAAACCCTGGGTTGAGCCAAATGGCCCATCAGGGGATTCTACTTTTGGCTGCAGGGGGTGGGGAACTGAGCAAGAAGACAGTTGTGCAAGGCTGAGTGCTGACCACAGCTGTAACAAAGGCACTAGGAGCCAAGCTTCCTCTGCTCCAGAGCTAACCATTCAGACCCTCCCACAGCGCAGCAGCAGACAGACTCATAGTGCCCGACGCCAAATGGAAATCTGCAGTGTGTAGCTCCTGCCTTCTCAAAAGTAACTCACTGGCTCTTAGGGACTTAGAGAAGTGCCCACTAATCAGTGGGGGAAGAAGTCAGAACTGGGGGTCAGACAACTCTGGTTCAATCTCATCTTGGCAGCACGGGTAATGTTTTAGTCTGCCGGAGCCGCTATACCAAGCGGCCACAGATTGGATGGCGTAATCAGTAGGAATGTGTTTCTTCATCATCCTAGAGGTGGACTCCAAGGGCCAGGTGCTGGAAGGGCTGCTTTCCTGAGGACCCTCCCCATGGATGGTAGACAGGAGCTTTCTTGTTGTTTCTTCACATTGTCATCCTGCTGTTTACAGCCCTGGAGTCCTTGAGTCCCAGTCTCCTTCCACAAAGATGACAGTCAGGTTGAATTAGGGCCACACAAGGGCCTCGCATTTACATTAACATAGTAACCTGGAGAACATTCCATCTCCAAATGCAATTGCAATCTGAAAGACTGTAGTAAGCCGGCATGGGAGGGGGGGCACGGTTCAACCTGTTCATCCACTCGACAGCTTCGGTTCTCAGGGGTTTCCTGTGATCTGGACTCATGTGAAGCTCAGATTAGGGCACACATGGGAAGCTTGGTGTAGGTTTAGGTGGCCTTTCAAAGGTGGAAGAATGGATAAATGTGTAACAAATTTGATAAAAGCCATAGTGGTGGTTCCATAGAGGAGGGAATGAGGGGCATGTGACTATCCGAGAAGACAGATTCTCCTTTTTTCTTTTTTTTTAATGAAGGCCCATGGTCAGTAAGAGTAGGAGTTCTTAGGGCCATGGAATTGGGCCTTGCCAGCCATGATTCACCACCACTGCTGAACAGGGGGGGAAGTGGGGGAAGCTGGGAAATTCCGTTAGGTTGGGGGTAAGGTGACCTTGACCTGCTCTGCTCCTCTTGGTCTCTACTCTGACATTCATGGAACACTTCTAGGCCCTCAGTGTTCTCATTCATGTCATGGGCTCTGTGCAATGGTGACAGCCATAACCCAGGTGGGAAGCTGACGTTGTCTTCCAGGGTTAGGGCTGGGCCAGTTGTTCTCTACAACTATGACTTTAAAATCCCAATCCCCTGTGGGCCCATGAAGGGGTCCATTTATACATAGTGTGTATAGTGTGAGCCCCAATCCTGATTACATATTGGCATGGGGAGATGCGAGTGGAATAATAAAGAATCATACCTAAAACTGAGGGCACCGCTTTGTGGACCCCCTTTCTTCTAGATGTGGCCCTTCTGATTAAGACAAATTGCAGAACAAATCAGTCTGTCCCTCATCAGAACAAAGGTAGGCCCCCACTCCTGTCCCCCAACTGTGTTTGGTGGTCTGCGGGCTAAGAGCCAGGGCAGGAGGCCATCTTCCTCTCCTGGCAGCAGCAGAGAACAGGAGGGCAACACATCCACGAAAGGTATCTCTCCAAAGCGTCTGTCCCAAGCTTCTGGCTTCCAGGTAGCTAGAATTTATGGCTTCAGCCCCGCCCCATGTCATTAATAAAGTAAAATTAGCCCTCTCTGGGTGAGGACATTTTTCACTGGAGTCTGAGACCTGTAATGAGGAGCTATCAAAGGCCCAACGTGCCTTATGAATTTTATATGCCCCGTTTCCTACAAGTTCTGAACAGCTCGGCCAATTTATAAGGTAATGATTTTTCCATCCATAGTTTCTTTCGTATGATTTTTGTAATGTGGACAATTTCCCCACCGTCTGGGCTTCACACAGCCTAGTTGAGTGCATTAAGATAGGCAAGGGTTTAGCAAGGGGAAAGGGGCTTCTTCTGAGGCCGAAAACAATATGCAAGAGCTGTTGTGTGCAGATCGCCGTTTTTGCTGCCTCTTGCAGCTACCTTGAGCTCTTGACTTAATCATTCAGGACCTCAGTTTTCCCATCTGTCCAGTGGGATAGCACTTCTTAGAGTCAATCTATGCCACTGTCATGGAATCTTCATTTCTTTTCAACCCTGTCCTTTATGTCAGGCATTTTGAGGCATGTCAGGCACTGTGCTGACACCGGGAACACAAAATCAAAGTGGAGCCCCCACGCCCAGAGGGGATAGATATATGAATGCAAGTTCATGAGAACACAGGTGATAAGTTCTGGGGGTGGAGTAGGTTTGATTAGCATATCAGAGACAATGAAATCTACTTGACTGGTCAGAAGAGACCCTTTTAGACATTCCCAGTGTCCTGTTCAGCCCTTGGTGGCACTTTAGCAATGGACTTAGATGATCTGAGTGCAAAAACACCTCAGAGGAACACACACACACACATGCACACACACACACAGACATACACACACATGCACACACAGACACACATACACACACAGACACACACAGACATACATACATACATACACACACAGACACACAGACACACATACACACATACACACACAGACATACACACACAGACATGCATACATACATGCACACACACACAGACATACATTCACACACACATGCACACATACACACACAGACATACACACACATGCACACACAGACACACATACACACACAAACATACACACACATACACAGACATACACACATACATACACACACACACACAACACACACACACACACACATACACACACACACATAACACACACACATACACACACACACACACACACACACACACACACACACACACTTCTAAGGAAGAGTTGTCTCCAGAGTCGTTGCCAGAAAAAGTCTTTCTTCTCTCTCCCATTCTCCCTTCCCAAGGCCAACGCCTGTCCAGATGCACAGGTGGGGAGGAGACAAGAAAAAGAGTCTCTGGGAGGAGCCCATACGGCGCTCATAAATCTACTACTCCCCATCCTTTGGTCCAAACACTCCTTTTCCCAAGAATCAATGCCCAGGAGTCAGGTAGTGAGCCAAGGGTCAGAGGGCACTCAGCCCTCACTATTGATTGTTTCGGTGTATATATGCACATGCTTTTGTGTACACACACACACACACACACACACACACACACACACACACACACACTTTAGCTCAACCTGGCATGAATTAGGCAAAGACAGAGTGTCTTAAAGTATATATATATCATCCCCAGTTTGCATTTAGTCCCCACCTTTTGCCCATGTACCTGCTCAACAGGGTTCAAGCTGTAAGACACCAGAGTCCCCAGATTCAGTCTGCAGGACCCACTGGGCCCCTGCAGGTAATGACTAGGCATCACTGTGACCCGGTCCCCATATTCCATGCACCTCATTGTCTCCCTGCATCTACCCACCACTCAGCTATCAGTCCTGCTGTTGGGTGGGAAATAAAGCCCAGAACAGTCACAGCCCAGTCTGGAGCTCTCTGACTCCTAGGAGGGTTCCCACTGTTTCCCCATGTGCTGCTCTTGTTGCTGAGCCCACTTCACAGATGTACTAAGCTGGGCGGTGGGACCCACACGAACAGGCCTGGAGGAAAACAGGGGTGGCGGAGGCCATGGGGTAGCTCTTGGCACCCCTCTTTTCCATTCCTCAGAAGTCAGTGCATTTCCCTTGGAAGGAAAAGCCACTTCAGCTTTCCTGTAATAAAGTTTTCTAATTAACTGGAGAGAAGCATGCTGGATGCATTAACCGCATCTTAGCTGCACACTGCCCACCCCTGCTAAGCTCCTTCGCTGAGAGGTTTTAGGAGTCTTTGCACGGCAGCTGTTAAAGTACTGCCAGAGAGCCAGACACGGGCCTGGGACTGGCCTCGTACCCAGACTGCCTTAGCAAACTCATAGCTTCCTTCTGACCCTCCCAGAGCACAGAGGACTCTAGAGAGAAGAAACCCACTGTGTGAGTTAAGAATGAAGCTAGTTCATGCCCTAGGCATTTATGAGCACCAAACACGTGCCAGACATTGTTCTGGGCATTTCACTGACTAACATATTCATTGTCCTTAAGAAATTCATGGTTTAATGAAGACAACACATATTAGGAGTTAATTCCTTACTTTGCAAAAATATATTTTCCGTTACACAGAAATAACGGTTTTTAAACTATACCACCTAAAATCCCCAAAGTCAACCTTAAACATTCACTAATGTCTTTGCCATGCAAGCTTGAGGAAGGTTGGCATATTTATTACTATCCCCGTTGTCAATAACAACGCGCTCTGAATGAAATTTCCCTGGTCTGTCTCCCAGCATCATGGATTACTAGCTGGGTGACTATGAATAAATTGCCTTCCCTTTCTGAACCTGTGTCTCAGGAGATACAGCAGGAGGATAACAGACTGCCGTAGCTCATTTTGAAGTTTAGCAGTCATCATACCTGTAAAGCACTTACTCCAGTACCACGCACTTTAATAAGAGCAAAAGGAACTGCTCACGGCTGTGGTTGTTATTATCCTAATGCCAAAGAAGAGGAAATTATAGGTTGGGAAGGTGAAATACGGCATGTTTGGTTAGACCTGAGTCTTATCTGCTAACAAGAGATCTTAACTGATTTTCAGTTTACCACCATGCTAATGGACCCACCACTAAAAGTTGAGCTTTGCTTGTGGATGCAAGGGGTTAAGCAGAGTCCTCGGGACCCAGTAGGGCAAGGCTGGTCACAAGCACACACACACACACACCTGAGTGGTATCTGGAGGTTTGGTGGATGGGGATAAAGATACTGAGCAGATGTCTATGTCAGATAAAATCCCCCTCATCTGAGAAGGTACCACCCTCCAGGGGAGATCTGCCCAGGTACACTTACTTCTTCCTGCACTTCCTCCGTTTTTACTTTCCAGGATCCCATCTGCCTAGGATCCAGATAACCTGAGGGTCGAAGACTCTGAGCATCTTAGTTAAAGAGTGTGGACTTCTGTGGCAATCCAGGTGGAGAATCCAGCCAGCCCTGGACCTCAGTTCATGTGCCTCTCTGGCCTGCATCTTGTCTGTTGAACTTTTATGCTTGTACACCCAACAGATGCTCCTGAATTCACACTTCCTTCTGCATGTGTCTCTTACGATGTCCCTAGTTCCTTCTGCTGTGCATTCGGATTTCTACACAGCAGAATTTCTACACATTGTTGCATTCATATGAGCCACATCCGAGGACAGCTAAACATAGGAGCTCAGCGAATGGCCCGGTAGAAGATGTTGGAAGTGATGCAGATTTGAGCTGAAGGACTGAATGGTGTTGGGGCAGTAGGCAAAAGGCTGCAAAATAACACAAACAAATGACACAGAAAAGATAGACAACACAGCTGGGCTGCCAGCCAATTCTGGACCAGTTCTCAAGTCATTTGGACCTTAAGAGCCACCCTCCTCACTCCTAAGAAGACATGAACACACATGACTCTCACAGCTCTTAAAGAAAGAGACCATTCAAAGGGTGACCTATAAAACCTTTTTGCTCATACTCATGGGCTTGTATCTCTCTTAAAAGTGTGGTCAATGTGGTGTCATTACATGGGGGCTGCGGGGGACGTGGCGTGATTTACTTGGGTAATTAACTGGTTGCTGTGCCCAAACTCTAAGCAAACATAGTGCACTTGGCTGAAGTGACCTGCTTCTGAGCCCCATCTTTTCTTGTGAGGCTCAGAGACATTCTAGGAATTAGGAATGAAGGCAGCTTCTATGGGGGCTTTCCTTCCCAGATTGGGGTGCCCTCTAGAGAGGGCCATCAGTCACGCCCCTCCGTTTCCAAACAGAGCCATTCTGAGTTGGCATCATGAGAAAGATAACCAACCTCGGGCTTGGTTCCCTCTCCTCCCAGGTTCCGTGTAGCCCTTGTCGGCCTTTACTGTGAGGGTGTCATCCAGCGAGTGGCCTTTGCCTGACTGGACAGGTTCCCCCTCTGCCCCTGATCTCCAAATGAGCACATCATGGCTCTGAGCACATCAGAGCCATCTCCTCAAACCTCTTCTCTCCTCTACCTTTTGCTTGTCTTCAAAGTCATCTCCCCAGTTCCCATCTCCATCTAGTCTCCCTTTCTGGACACAAGACTTTACCTCATCTCATGCAAAGAGCGCATCCCAAGTTGAGCTTCTGGCATGAGCCCTAACTACACTCACACTGTTTCACCCATAATCTCTGGACCTGTGGGCCTTCTTTCCCACGGTCACTCCAGACAGCCCAATGCAGCCGGACTCACTCTCAGCTCCTCCTCTTCTGCCACCCTGCTTCCAGTTTGTCAGCAAATTCTATTGGCTGTGCCTTCCAGTATACCTGGAGCACCTGCGGCTCACGTTCTCTTCCACCAGCTCCCCAGTCCGAAGCCCTCCATCTCTCCTGGGATCACTGCAGGAGACTGAGCTCCCAGTTTCTGCTGTTACCATTTGCACCCGTCCTCCAAACGACAGGCAGAGAGGCTTTTATAGTGAGGTAAACCGTATAGCTCAGTGGTGGAGTCTCTGCTTCTCACTATGAGGCCCTGGTTCAAATCCAGCCACGGCAAGATAACAGCAGTAACAAAAATGATAACACTATAATCCAAGGCCAAGTGGATCGTATTACCTGCAGCTAACAGGTTCCCGCTTGCTCAAGGAAAAGCCTGTGTCCTCAGGACGGCCTGAACGTCCTACACGATAATCAGGACTTTAACCACCGCCCCCCCCATATTGCTACCACCCTGACCACACCTTATGCCTCCTCTCTAACCCCTCCAGCTGTGCACAGCCACTCTGGCCTCTCGCTGCCCCTCACACGGGCTTGCCATGCTCTGTCTAGAACGTTCTTCAGATACTTTCATGGCTGCTCCCTCTGACCCTCCATTACCTTATCTCAATTAACCCCTCCCCGCTTGCCTTGACTAGACAGTGCTCACAAACACATACACCCCAAACCCCCATCTCCCTGGTGTGTCATCGCAGAGGTTCCCTCCCTCAGCATGCAGAATATTGGCTTGTTTGCTGGCCCCAAATTCTTCCTCTAAAATGGTACCCTGAATGTGGTAAAGTTTATCCTCATTTCATTTCATTCATTTTCTTTCATCCCCTCCCATTTCTCTAGGCTCTGAAACAGTTTCGAAATGGGTGAGGCACATTCATATGGATGAATCACCCTCATTAACTATTCTGTAAACACCATAGCGAAGGAAAACAAGAATGGGAGAGGTAAACCACTTGCCCACAGTTGCACAGCTAGCGTGTGGCCACCATGGAAGCTCTCTTCATTTTGGACTGCATACTTCCCGGACATAGGAAACACCTTTGCTTTCCTAGAGTGTGGGCTGCCAGACTGTGGAAGTGTTCTGCAGGTCATGGTGTTGAGAGGGAGAAGGAGCTGACTGTAGGAGTGACCCCGATAGGAGAAGAGCAAGGTGGGAGGGGAGGAAGGCGAGGGTGGAGTCTGTGTTCTAGGCGTGGCTCTCAATAGTGGAGTTAAGCACAAGTCCTCGAACAGAGTCTGAGATGGCCAGATGAGTGGCCTGCAGCCTTTGTCTTGTGTTCCAGTGTCCTCTGCCAATATTCCCAGTCCACATGAGCCTTCACACAGCAAAGCCCCGAAAGGGAACCGAACGTCACAAAGTCAGGCCTCTGTACAGGGAACACTTAAGTGTTCCCTGGAGCCCTTTTTGTCAATGGGGCCAAAGAGAATGGCTAGGCCCTGCAGGGCCTGCGCAGGGAGACCTGGCTCTGTTCACGCCTGGCCCCGGAAGCTTCCAGTTTGCCCTTCCATCTCTTCCCCAGCTGACTTCATGTACCCGGGCTGCAGGTATCGCTGAACAAGGCGTTCTGCTTTCAGATTGCTTCTCTCTGAGAGCCTGGGTAGTAGATGGTCATGACAGGGAGTGAATGAAGACACAGTTCCAGGACTCAGGCTGTGGCCCCGCCGTTCCTGTTGGCTGCAGAACAGATAAGGGTCTGAAAGAGCCATAGCCAGGCAGGCAGAAGCCTCTCTTTATTGATGTAGTTTCTGAATGTGTTGAGTTGAAGAGAAACTCGACCTATCTTGGGAGATGATGTGGGTATCTGCATGTCAGCCCCAGTCTGGGTCCTGAGGATGGTTCCATTGTAGCATCCCGGCATTCAGAAAGCCCAAGAAGCTTTTCTGGGGTAGAAACATGACAGGATGGTGACACCGCAGAACTTGAGGACCATCCCATCCCTACACTGAAGCAGCAAATTTTCCTCTGCTTCCTAATCCTTGAGAAATGTCATCATGCCCCAATTTGATTTCTTCTCCCCGGGCCCCAATTCAGGCAGAAGCTGTGCTGCCAACAGGGAGTTTGGAGCTCATAACTCAGCTGTGGGCAGGGCCTGGGGGGTCTGATTCTAATTAAAGATGTCAAATGTATTTATGGATTATGCAATCAACAGGTATGCAGCAGCCTCGATAGCCGACGGGGCCACCCTGAAGATAGGCCTGTAATTAATTAATCCCAGCAGGTCTGCCAAGTTCTGCTTCCAAAATGAGTCCTTGTGCTCAGAGGGATGCTGGGGACCAGGGCTTGCTTCTGATCCTGTGTAGTTTTAGAGAAGGACAAGGAGCTGGACCTAGAGAGTCTGTCTGAGCAGAGAAAATAAAGACAGACACAGACGCAGGGGCTGTGGGCTTGACTCGTGAAGGGCCTCTTGCCAGACAGTGCTGTGGCATGGGACAAGTCATAGAAGCCCTGAAATTGGACAGGATGCTGCTCACTTCTGGAGGTGGTGCATGTGGAAGGACCTCACCCAGTGAGTGCCCGTTGGTTGTTGAGTGAATGAAAGAAAGTCTTTGGAGAGGGCTTGCTTCACTTTACCTGAGAACAACTCCTCTGAAGAGAGCCATGATAACTCTCAGGCTATTAAAAGGGCCACAAGCTCTTCAAAAATCATCTCCAAAGCCAGGCGGTGGTGGTGTACACCTTTAATCCCAGCACTAGGGAGGCAGAGGCAGAGGCAAGCGGATCTCTGTGAGTTTGAGGCCAGCCTGGTCTACAGAGTGAGTTCCAGGACAGCCAGAGTTATAACAGAGAAACCCTATCTCTAAAAACAAGAAAAAACAAACAAACAAATAAATAACAAAAATTTAATTATCTCAGAGCTGCACTTTGCTGTATAGAATGGGCTTTCCAGGCCTGACCTCTCATCTTTCCTTGCCCCTTGAGCTCTTATGTCTTGATGGAGACCCAGACGGAAGCTCAGATTGTTCGCTCAGCAGTGTGGGCTCTGTCCAGATCCTGACCTAGACCCCAGGTCCTAGGACTGAATCTAAAGACATGACCACTCTCAAGGAACCCCCAGTCTACAAGAGTGAGGGATGCCCATGCCAACAGAGACAGACAGTGTGATGATCGTGGCAGCAGCAAGCTCAGCTTTCGCTCCGCCAGAAGCTGTACCCAACACTACCCACACGGCGGTTTATCATCCTTGCCAGACAGACAGACCTCCATTTGATGGCTGGAAAGAAGTCTCAGAGATAGATAAGTGGCGTAGCATATGTGGAGCACATGACTTTTGGATGCTCTGGGTGGAGGCTATGGTAACGGCAGTGGTGACAGTCAGGATGGTCCCATCACTGCACGTGCGTGCCACATAGAAGCAGAGCTGCTGTGTTGGGAACCTTTGCTGTGTTCTGTCACTGCTTCCTTCACCGCAGAGGCACGGGTTGCATTTCGTAAAGTTTACCCTGGTTTCAAGGAGCCCCAAGAGGTGCCAGCATGAGAAAGTGGTTATGGTACTAGGGACATTCATGCCAGCTGGAAGACAGGTCAGGTTTGATTGTGTGTCTGTGTGTCTGTGTGTCTGTGAGTGTGCAGTGTATGTCAACATGTGGTGAGGTGCGATATGAGGGGGCAGAGTAAAAGGGGTCAAGCTCTTGGCACCTGCCATAGAAACTTAGTACGTACATAATGTGTCTCCTACTTGCTCCCTACGGGTCACAGCGTATCCGTCAAAGCCTGCCAGGAGCATGCTCTCTGTGAACGCACTACGAGGTAATGGAGCTGTACAAATGTCATCAGAGTGCTGCACAGCTAGACCTCTCTGGAGCCCACACGACTTGTGAGCTGGGTTCTCTCCCAACTTACAGGGCTTGAAGCCAAGAGAGGTAGCTTTCTCCAGTCCCTGGTGAGCCAGGAAAGACAGACCCTGTGCCTGCCCAGTGCCTGCATTTATCCAGGATGGGCAAGGATGGGAGCCTCCCCGACAGCAGCAGGGGGTGGGGGGTGCAGCTCCAGCCCCAGCTTTTCACTGGACATCCTTTCCATTTCCTCTCAGAAGAACTGGGTGTCAGTCTTGACCCTCTGAATAGCCCTCCCTCTGCCCCTCCCCAAGACAGGGTCTCAATAGCCTGAATCTTCTGTGGTGCCCAGTATATCCTGGGCTCATCTGGGCCTTAGTCTGTTTGAGAATTGCCCAGTTGGTAGTCAAGTCATTTCTAGAACTGACCACTGGTGGTTTACACTCTGCCGCCAGCTGGACGTGGTGCTGCATGCCTATAATCCAGGCAATCAGAAGGCCAAGGCAAACAAGTTCAAGGCCAGTCTATCCTAAAACAAAAACCTACCACCAAAGTGATTTATCTTCTCCAGTGTGTGACTTGAGTGAATTTCTAAACCTATCAGTAACTCACCACAGAGGCCTATGTTCCACACCTGCATGTTACTGACCAGGAAACAGAAGTTTTGGGGTAAATTATGCATTGACCAGAGATAGACAACCAGGTATAGACAGAATCAAGCCTCCCAGAGTCCAAGGAGCCCTCCCAGGTGACCTGCAGGCTCTGGTTATGGTTGACCTCTGCCTCTTTCCCCCTGGTTGAAGGTCACCTCGTTATTGGGAAGTCCACTTCGTGTTGTACTGATTAGCTGGGAAGCTTCAGCCATCCTTGTCCCACTTTGTCCCAAGACAAATAGCCTGCCTGCCTGCCTGCCTGCCTGCCTTCCTTCCTTCCTTTCTTCCTTCCTTCCTTCTTCCTTTCTTCCTTTCTTCCTTTCTTCCTTTCTTCCTTCCTTCTTCCTTCCTCCTTCCATTTGTTTTTGAGACAGGTTTCTCTGTTGTAGCTCTGGCTGTCCCAGAACTCACTCTGTAGACCAGACTCGCAAGCACACACCATCACCACCATCACCACCCGGCAAGCATTTGTTTTCTTGCTAGCCTCCTCCCAGGTCCAGGATGAATGGTTTCCAGAAAGCTTGGCCTGGCTCAGAAGCTGGACACAGATGTGTCCAATGTTCCTGGAGGGAGAAGGGTGACAGAGAGGATAAAGCTGGATGACACTCTCCCCTCACTGTTGGCCGGACTCCTCCTGGTGTTGAGTGAATGAGCACCGAACAGAACCGAAGCAGGCCTCTGCTGCCGTCCCTGGGACCATATCTTCTCTGGAGTGGCTGTGTGGATTGTGGCAAAGCATATGGGCTCTTCCTTGAGAGTGTTTGGATGCTTGTAGGGGTCCAGCGCATCTCTTTGGACTTAAGCACATAATTTATCCTCTGCACCTCAGTTTCCTCATAGCTTGAACTGGGGTCATGATAGTATCTACCTCAGAGGGTCATTGTGAGGACTGCAGGAGCAGAGAGATGGAAAAGTCTACACAAAATTAGCACCATCTTTCCATCCCTCATTCATCCTTCTGAGAACTTGGTATGGTTCTTGGCCTCCCAGATCATTCTCAATCCATCACGAGTATTCAGGAGGCCACAGAAAAGTATCTCCAACTGTGACTCCTCTCTCTCTGACCTCTGCAGAAACCTGAAGGGACAGCTAGTGGAGCCAGTCAGGAGGAAGATAAAAGGTTCTGGAGTTGGGTTCGGTTGCGAGGACCCTCTTGAGTGAGGTGGCAAGATGAGACTCAGGGGAAGGTCTGGTTGATGTCATGTTAGAGTGGGAGGCAAGAGGTTCCACATGGAGACTGTCAAGGTCAGCAGTGAAGAAGTGAGGAAGGACATAGTCCAGAGAAATTGTGGTGGGCCCTTTAAGAGATTTTAAATGGGCCCAGTCACCCTTGAATCCCAAATATCTCTCAGGGTCAAGGAAGCCATTCTTAGCTAAATGTCCTAATGTGGGAAGAACGCACATCTGCTCCCTCTGGGTGCCGAGGTTATGGCATTTCCTGCCGAAGAGTCCATTGCACTGCTGAATCTGGCCTTGGACTCCCAGAGCCCAACAGGGGACAGAAATGGATCCCACAGTGACTCCTCTCCTGATTCCAGCGTGAGTCCCCTGAGCCCCAGTTTTCTTCTTTGTGGTATGCACTTTCGCAGGAACTTAGAATTTGGCTGGATGATAAAAGAGCTAGTCCATCTAAGGGGTTCCTAACCCTAATCCCTAATCTTGAAGACAACTCAGTTGGTGACTAATTCTAGCTTTTATGTGCATGCTGTCTCAAAGTTCGTGTTTCAAGATGTGATCCCCTGTGTGATGATTTGGGGTCGGAGCTTTGGAGAAGTGATGAGGTCATGGGATGAGGTTGTCATAAATGAGATTAGTATGCTTGTAAAAGAGTCTCCAAAGAACTCCTTTGTCCCCACCCCATGCCCCATGGTTCTAGGACACAGTAGACCTTGTGAACCAAACGGAGCCTCACCAGATACCTCATCTGCTGATCCAATCTTGGGTTTTTCAGGCTCCAAAACTGTGAGCAGCGTAACTTTCTTTCTTTATCATCTACTTAGTCTCTGGTGTTCTGTTTTTATGTATATTTTTTAAAATCTTAACTTCTCTATTTTTTGAAGGACAGTTTTACTAGATACAGAATTCTTCACCTGCCAGCATTTTTTGAATATGTGGCCTTTCTCATTACACGTTAGTACACCTCTGGCATCCTTTTGTCTTCATTATCTTCTCTCTCTGTCTTCTTCGGACCGAATAATTTCAATTGAACTATCTTCAGGCTTGCTAATTCTCTGTCTAATAAAAATGCATTGAGACCCTCTCATGAGGGTACTATTTCAGCACACTGCACTCTGCAACTATATAATGTGTGGGTGTTTATTGTACTTACCGATGTCTGTATATGCACATGTGTATATATATGTGTATGTATATATGTATATGTATATATGTATATGCATAACTGCTACCTTTACTGATACTCTGCATGTGATGAGCCATCATTTTCACGCTTTAGTTATTTTTTAGATTTATTTGACTTTACGTGTATGAGAGTTTTGTCCGCATGTATGTATACGCACTACATGCATGCCTGGTGCTCACAGAGGTCAAAAGAAGGCATCAGATTCCCTAGAACCAGAGTTATGGATGGTTCTGAGCCACCAGGTGGGTACTGATAGCTCAGCCTGGGTCCCCGAAGAAGCAATGAGTACTGTTAAGTCTCCAAATCATCTCTCCAGCACCAATGCTTTAGTTCTTCAGACACTATTTCTTGATTTCTTTTATAATATTTAAAATACATGGTTTAAAGTCTTTGCTTAGGAAATATGACCTCTGTACTTCTCCAGTGATATTCTCAATTTACTACTTTTTTATACTTATGGGCTATATTTACTGTTTCTATGCATGTCTACTAAGTTTTGGTTGCAACTGGACACTGAAAATAATCTGACGCCTCAAATTATAGATTAAAGATTATAGATCTTTCCTTGTCAAAGCCTGTTGTTTTTGTGTTCATGGTTGGTGGCTTTTTAGAACCAGTTCTTTAATCCTCTTTTCGTTGATGTGTGCAGACACTGAAGTCACTGCTCAGTTAGTTACCTTAACAAGTGGATAGTGGTTAGACAGAGATGTCCGTAAATGGCTAGAGCCAATAACCCTCCCAGTCTTGCTGTCGAGCTGTGTGTGTGCGCTGGACACATGTTCAACATTCACACATGCTGTTTTATAACTCCATCTTTGCCTTCCTTTCCTGATGTAGAGCCTCTGGGTTAGCCAGAGGTGAGCGCCTGGGGTCACTTCAGGTCTCTCCTAAGCGAGCACATACCCACACAGCCCAATGCACGCACGCTGCCTTCTAGAGTCCAAGAATCTACCAGAGTTTCTCATTGCTGCTGTAATGTTAACCAATTGCCTCTGGTTGCTTCCAACAAACACCTCCTGGAAAAGGCTATTCATTCAGGTGCTTGACTCAGGTCAAATATAGCCTTGACAGTGGAGGTTCAGTCATATCATATAGTGACCATGCTCTAGGTATGGGGCTTCAGAGGCATCCGTCTCTCTTCTGCCCCTTTTAGTGACAGTCAGGCAGCTGCTCACTGTAATTGCAGGGGTAGGTTCTCACAGCTACTGATGAGGCAGTGTGGGGAATTCAAGCAATGTAACATGCATGTTGCTCTTACTGGGAGCTATTTTTCTTGATTAAATTTTTCCTGAATCGTGCAAACCTTTGGTTCATATTCAGAGTTCTGAAAAAGGTTGATTCTGATAATTTTCCCAGTGTTCTTTTTTATTTTGAGGAGGGGCTTTTCAGAGGTCCTTAGCCTGCCTAGCCCATTGGTAGCCATTATGCACCAAGAGGGAAGTTGGGTGTTTAAAAACCTGAAGATATATTACATGCCCAGAGGCATGGCCGTGACAGTCTTCAGAAGGGTATTGTCAGGGCAGACTAAAATACAAGAGAATGCCATTAGCAGAGGAGGGACTGGCTTGTCACAGCTGCCATGAGGAGAGACTGAGGGGTACCATTCGCCAGCACCTTCTGTAACCACAGACCTCTTCTGTGAGTGCTCACCACACTGGCCAGAACTTTAACCAAGGCTCACCTTTCTCATTCAAAGGCCACTGCTCCATCCTCAGGGGTCATTTTCATGTTTTAAGTTTCAGACAGTCAGAACTTCAGATCTGTCAGATGGCCAGAGACTTATCTTAAACCATAACCGTGTTCTCATATGCAGTGTATCCTTCCCCCTGCTGATCTGAACTCAGAACCAAGTAACCAGGGCCTCCAAACCTGCCCACCAGCGTCCCCCAGTGTGGGCAATCCCACCATCACCACAAAATCATTCTCTTGCCCAGATATTTGCACTTAAATAGGTTCAGACTTTCTAACAATCAAGTCCCAGGACAATTCTCAGCCTGGAAGTCAAGCCAGGCTGATTCTACATCTTTCCATAAGTGTTCCCAGAACAACTGACCTGCTCCTTATTCTATGCGTATAATAAAAGGAAAGTCTTACTCAATAAAGTAGGAGATGGGGAGCCTGTGTGGCTCTTGGCAAAAGTCACTTTCTCAGAACCTACCTCTGGCCTGAGTTGATCGCCCCTAAATAGTTGACAACAGTTTAGATCTCCTCTCATAGCTCCCCTAGATGTAAAGAGGACTATGAAAGTGTCAAGTTTGCTTCTTCCTGCATCCAGACTTGTGCATGCTAAGTGTTCAAGTGCTGTTAATCTCTACTGAAGGGTGCATAGGACTTGATAGGGTTTTCTGATAGCCCCGTTGTGGCCCTTTAATATGAAGCCTTAACACTTAGAGGGAAGTGTATTAGCTAAGGTTTGATTGCTCTGCAGGATTTCTATTGCATGTCCATGACCAAAAGCAACATGGGGAGGAAAGGGTTTATTTTATCTTACAAGTTTGTAGTCCTTCATCCAAAGAAGTCAAGAAGGAACCTGGAGGCAGAAACTGACTCAGGCTGTGCAGGAGTGCCTCTTACTGGCTTGCCCAATTTGTTAGAGCATCCGTGAGTGCCCGCCGAGGGTGGCACCACCCACACGGTGAGTGGGGCTCTCCTACCCATCAGTCAGGAAAATGTACTGTAAGATTGCACGCAAGCCAATCTAGTAGGGCCGTCTTCTCAGTTGAGATTCCCCCTTCCCACATGACTCTAGCTTGTGTCAGGCTGACATAAAAGTAGCCAGCACAGGAAGTCTATGACAGGAGGAGAGAAATGGAAGATTGCAGCCCTCTGAAGTTTGCCAACATTCTCATATCTCTGAGCCCTTCACAAGCGAAAACTTAAAAGGCCTCTATAGATGCCACGCACTCACCCCGCCCCCGCCCACCCAGTTGCTACTCTTATTCATGTTCTGAGAAATCATGTGCCTCCCCTCCCTCGTAGTAAATGTCTATCTGACTGTGGCCAACCTGGGCCTCCTAATCTGTACCTCCTACATCCAGCCTCTTTGGGTCTGACCCTCGGACAGACAGACACTAAGGGTTATAAAGCAGGAACTTCAGAGGGCAAGAGATTTCAGCTTTATCTTCATGCCTAGATGTGACAGGACACAGTGGATGTCAGTAAATGCTCATCAAATGAATGGGTCTTAAGCATAGGGAAGGGATGAGTGACAGCTAGCTGTCTGACATGAGCAGAGAGAGCCGTTTGCTTATGCCGTGTGCCAGACATGTTTCAGACTCACTTAATTCCTTCATCTGCCCCCCCCCGAAGGGTGGGAACAAAACATGGAGGCCAAGGGAGTGCACCAACTTGCCTAGATCCCCCAGCTGGAGATTTGCACCTGGGCACCCGGTGGGCCAGGAAACAGTTCCTCCAATCCTCCATTGCTTTGGCTGCCCAAGTCGGAAGGGTCCTTGGAACCAGCTGACTCACTCCGCTGGCTTTATGGAGAGGAACAGGGAGTAAGGGATAACCCGGCACAGCAGCTCGGCTGCTGGGCTGTCATTCTTGGCACTTAAAAGTTGCCCAGAGAACACACCCTGTGAGCTGACAAAGGTCCCAGAACCCAGAAGTGTGGACACATGCCTGTAAACTCACAAAGACATTCATGCTGCGCCCGCCACAGCAAAGGAGCCCCAGGCTCCTCGAAGTGTATTTTAAATCCATTCTGACTCCCCAGAAAGTCTGGTTTTGTTATTCACACCGACCTTTTAAACTCCATGCAGTCCTGCATTTTTCCCAAGGCCTAGGTAGGACCTGTTAATAATTGCGCTCTCCCACCGAGGCGCTGGGCCACAGCCGGCTTTCTTACTTGCTGTAAAAGCCAGTCCCCCCAACTGCTGGCAAGCTCACCCCACTCCAGATGATCAGAAGGAAAACCCCAGCACCCCAGACCCCAGCCGTGGGAAGAAGAGGCTGCCTGCCTGCTTCAAAGGTGAGGACAGGTGGTCCAGCAGCGACCAGGGACAGAATACGGGTATGAGAGGGCTGGGGGCATGTGGCTGAGTTGGGCCCCCTGCCTCTGGCTGCTTTCTACTCTCTCTCTGAGCAAACATCTCTGCAAATAAATCTCCCTTTCTTCCTTTCTCTCTCTCTGCTGGGTTACTGCTTCAGTTTCATTAGAGACTCTGGAAACATTCTTTGGGCTCAGCTGAGATATATAATGCGGAGAACAGAGATTTACTTCATAACCCACAAACTATTAAAAATATTAGTGTCCCCCAGAGAGTCTCTCTTAAAGATCCCTGCTCCCTTTCTGCCGCCCTCTCCCCCCCGGTTCCCAGTGCCAACAATAATGCAGGCGGACTGGTTGGAGCCATTTCCTTGAAAGAAAATAAAGAAGAGATAACAGACCTTGGAGAAACCCGTCTTTGTGCCTGAATACCATCCATCATCCTGGATGTCTAGCGTGAGCTTTGTACTTATCAAAGCCCTTTCACTACCAAGTATCTTGTCTGATCCTCAAAGGCGTGCAAAGAGGGGTCACGTCCCCTTTGTTAAGAGGGAAAATTAAGATCCAGGAGAAAGGAGGTGGTGATTCGGCTTTGAGGCAAAGCTGGGACTAGAACCCAGTTCCTTCAGATTTCTGGCCTATGAAGCTTTCTTTTTATTAAGAAAGAACTATTGTAATTACTACTTAGATAGAGGCTGTTGTAAAATAGAAAACTATACCCTCATCACTGGCTACTTTTAGTTAATTAATTTAATCTGTGTGTGAAAGAGAGAGGAAGGGGAGAGAGAGAAAAAGAGAGGGGGAGGGAGGAAAAGATCAAGGGGAGAGGAGAGAAAGGAGGCAACCTTGGGAATTGGTACTTGCCTTCCACCTTGTTTGAGCCAGGGTTTCCCTGTTGTCAGTTGCGTCTGCACACTCCGTGCTTGCTGGCTCAGCAGCTTCCAAGGAAGGATTCTGCTGTCTCCACCTCCCATCTTGACACAAGAGCACCAGGATTGCAGATATGAACTACCGTGTTCAGCTTTGTGTGGGTTCTAGGACTCAGATTCAGTTCTTTGTGTTTGCACAGCACTGAACCTCCTCCCCAGCCCTGCTGGGTACTTTATATTTTTTTTTCTTTTTCATTGATACATAGTAGTTGTACATATCTATGAGAGACATTGTGACATTTCAATGCACCGGTACTCTGTGTACGATCACATCAGGGTAAATGATCTATTGTCGCCTCAGACATTTTGTGGTTTTGTTGTTCATTCATTTGGTTTTTTTAGGGGGGTGTGGGTGCCATAATGATTTGCGGGGACCGGAGGACAACCTGGAGTTGGTTCTCTCCTTCTGCTCTGTAGGTCCTGGGGAGGGAACTCAGATTGTCAGGCTTGGCACCAAACACCTTTACCCCCTGAGCCATCTTGCTGGACGCTTCAGGCATTTACCATTTCTTTGTGTTAAGAACATTCCAAATCCTTTGTATGAGTTATCCTGTGGCAGTGTGGAAGTGGGAAGCTCCTCCTTCTATCCAACTGCCCCTTGCACCCACTGACCACTCTCCAGCCTTCCCTCCCCCACACTTCTCAGGCTCTGGTATCCATGCTTCTACTCTTTCTCTAGGTCAAGTCTCAGCTTTCACATAAAAGTGAGAACACGTGAGTTTGTCTTTCTGTGCCTGGTTTATTTCTTCCACAAAATGCCCAGCAGTTCTGTCCGTGTTATTACAAATGACAAAATTTCTTCCTTTTTTATGTCCAAATGTTCACTGCGTATAAATAATACATTTGCTTATCTGTAGACACCCAGGTTGAGTCCCTATCTTGACTGCTGTGAATAGCATGTCAGTGAACATGTACAGATGTGTCTTTGACATAATGGTTTCATTTCCTTTGGACATATATCCAGTAGTAGGATGGCCAGATCATGTGTTTCCCATTTGCCGAGGAGCTTTTGTACTGTTTTCCATAATATCTCTGCTAATTTACATTCCCACCAACCGAATCTGACAATCTTTCCTTTGCAACCTCACTAGCATGTGTCTTTTTTTTTTTTTTTTTTGATAACCATTCTAACTGAAGTGGGTGATGGCTTGTTATGATTTTGACACATTTGCCTAGTGATGGTGAGCATTTCTGAAACGTGTTCTCCTACAAATAGGTCTACGAAGTTACTTCCTTTCTTGATAACAATGCCAGGTCCATAAGCAACCTCTGACCCCCTCTGTCCTGATTATCTGGCTAAAGGTCTGTACTAAATGTCATTTAAGTAACTTACCTATTCTTTGTTCACCAACGAAGTACTGAGGAAATGCACTGATCCAGACCCACCCTTGGGACTAGGAAGCAGGATGAGAGGTTAGTGGGGGTGAGGTGCTACTACCTTCAGGGAAGTCTAATCTAGGTGCGGCCACTCTGGGACACAGGATGAGGCTCCAAACAAGGCAAAGAGAGCACAGAAAGATTCCTGGACAGATGAGACTAGGATTCGGGAGTGATGTTCTGGTGTGACTTGCACAAATGGACAGAGGGGCTTGGAGAGGGTTGAGGTGATATAGAGAAGCTAGTTCAATGCCTAGAAGTCAGAGAGGACATGGCATTTTGACAGATCTACCAAGAATCCAAGTATACTTGAGACATAATCATGGGGTAGCCAATGACAAGAGGCAAGGCCATTGGCCCCAGTGCTCAGAGCCGTAATTGACTTTATCCTAATAACAGTAGGGTATAGCAAAGAACCTCTTGTGGTTGGGAGTGTTTTGTAGAGTGTCGTAGTGCCATGCGTGAATGTATTTGTGGAAGGCTCATTGAATGTGCCGTGGATGTTTGTGTTCCCATATGGATCTTCAAACAGGTGGAGAAGGTGGTGCAGGAGGTAGGGATGAGGAAGGGAGGGCAGAGATGGATGGAACCCACCACAGAGTCCTTCACGCTACATAGACTACTCGACTTTTAAACTCCATGTGGTGTACCAACCAAGTCTCAGCAAAAGTCTGGGACCTCACTCATCTTACTGAGAATCAGTGCTGGTGTGTTACTAAATATTCCTTGAGCCTCTACCATCTGCTGAGCACGGGGAGTATATATTGATTACCATTCTCTTGGAGCCTCTGACCCCTCCCTACTTGACAAGAAATCAGTAGGGACTTGCCCAGTGCCACCCAGAAAGTTAACTGATGGAGGCAGAACCTGCAGCCCGACCCCTGACTTCCAGTCCAAGGTCCTCTCGCTGTTACAACCTCAGAGAACCTCTTTTCATTAAGAAACGAGAAAGACCGCTACTACATGCAGGGAATCCAGCAGCTTCCTCCCAACTTAGTACATACTGAAGAAAGCATAATAACACAGTAGTGAATGTCTTTCTGAACAGGCTGGGTGTGAAGAGCTGCCTCCAGGAGCCCTGTGTTCCCACCCTTTCAGGGCTCAGAGTCCAATCCCGGAGATGCATACATTTGTCCACTCAAATCCCTGAACAAAAAAATGCCTAGCCTAGGTGGGTACACATCCGGTGGTAGTGTGATGGAAACTTTAGCTGTGTGTGAAAGAGCAGTGGCCTCCGAGAACTTGGGAGTGGTAGATTGGCATTGTGTATGGTGGGCACATGCATATATGGGGAGGGGGGTACAAAGGTCAGAGGTCACCCTCAGATGTCATTCCTCAGAAGACAGCCACCTTGATTTTTTTGAGACAGGCTTTGTCATTTACCTGAAGCATGCTCAGTAGGCTGTGCTTGCTGGCCCCAGAGATCTGTCTGTCTCCATTTACCCACCACTGGGATTACAAGTGTCTGTCCCTAAGACTGGCTTGTAAATTGACTTTTCAGAACCCGGAGGAGTGTGAGAGGTGACCATAAAGAAAGTGGTGTCAAGTCATAAAGATGAGGTGCGGTGCCATGGAGGGATTCAAAGCCAGTCAGCCGGCCTGAGTGATGCTATCAGCCAGTCACTCTAGTGGCAGGTCTAGGGGCAGGTTATGCCCGGTTTTCCCACCCCAAGCTTCACAGTCTGTGTTTCTAAGCTGGCCACCTCGTATTTGAGGCAGGTTTGGCAGTAGTCTGGGGACATCAGCACATCCGCCTTCATTCCTACCCATGGTCCCTGCAACGAAGGCATCCAGTTCCTTCTCCCACAGCCCCTGCTCACTCAACAGCCTTGGAAAAGCCAATCCCGAGTCAAACTGGGCTAGCCACTCAGCTTCCTTACAGAGCATGTGATGAGGGCAGAGTCTGTGCTGGCCAGGCTGGCTTCCTCCGGTGGGCAGCCATTTCTAATCTGCGGTGCTTGGGGTCTTGCCTGGCCCAGGGAGGGTGTGAGCTGAGCCCCCTGGGCCTTTTACAGACTGTTTATGATGTGCTGCTGTGGTAACTGGCCCATGATTAGCCACTCTGCAGGCCACTCCGGGCCAAGGACAATGAAACAAACAGAAGGAAGGGAACCATGAAAGGGTCAGGAGCCTGAAATGTCACCCTCAGTAATTCCTCCTGCACCTGTGCCCAGCTCCTTGGTTCTAGGATCCATCTCTCTCTCTCTCTCTCTCTCTCTCTCTCTCTCTCTCTTCTCTTCTCCTCCTCTGCCTTTGTCTTCTACTGCCAGTGGGTTCGAGATGTGGACTAGACAAGGAATGGCCTTAAGAGTCAGGTATATGTGGGGTCAAGTGCTACTTCCTCTACTCGCCAGATGACCTTTGTGCCTGGACACGCTGCTGCCCTCTGTTGGGCCTCTGCTTCCTCCTCTGTAAAGTGGTCATGGAAGCCCCACCTATCCATCGATAGCAGTAAGATTGCTGAGTAAGATTGCTCATGTGTCACAAGACAGGTGGCCAGTGATGTTGGGGTAACTGGGGTTCAGAATCTAGTCTGCACAACATCGAGTGGAGCTAGAATCCTCCTTAGCCATTCTCCTACAGCCCTGCCTTTGCAGAAGTGGGGAAACTAGTTTATGGGTGTCTGTTGCTTAGAGGTGGGTCTACCCTGACACGGCTTCTCTAAGTGAAGGTGGAGCCAGCGGAAGGGTGTGTGATCATGGGTTTCTTGAAGCCTGGGGAGCCTTCTCTCCAAGTCACAGCGAGGATTGGGGATGGGGGTGCTTTCCTCTTCCTGTATTCCTTTGTCCTGCTCCCAGCCTGGGGGACCTTATCCAAATGTCCTAGTGTGCTGAGTGGCTCACTGTGTGTCATGACTCAGGGCAACCCTGTAAGATTGGTAGAAGTTACCAGGAGGAATTCTGGGCTAAGGAAAGATAAGGGAGTTGCCAGCCTGCCTCCCAGGACCCGAAGGGACCCATCCTCTGGGGCCCTAACAGCTACTCACACTAGCAGACATCTGAGACCTTCCCAACAGAGACAGGGTGTCGATGTACTGTCACCATGCTGCCGTCAGGCCCAGGTGGAGCCCTGATTCCTGAGGCCCTCAGCTGTCCCCCTCTGCATAACTTCCTAGCAGAAGAGTTCTGATGTTTCACTGCTGGGCTGTGGCCCTACTTGTGAAGACACAGAGGGTGAGCCTACAAGGAGGACCTCTTCGGCACTCCACAGTCTCTGTGCTGATGCTCTGTGGCCGCCTCTGCTTTCCTGTACAGCAGGGTGAAGGCTTGCCCCTCCCCCACATCCATTCTCAGTCTGCAAGGAGACTATACCTCCCTCCTCCCAGACCGTTATCTCCACCAGCTCCATCTGCCCCAACAATAGTACATACTTGATCTTTCGAATCAACCATGAAGGCCTTCCCCCAGCCGAAGACACCATCGAACTCCCCTTCAGCCAAAGAATGCAAGCAGGGGCTGGTGTACTGGTGCAGGGAGGCCAGGCAAGGTGAGAAGGCTTGCCTCAGCAGAGATAGAGCATGGCTGGCAAAGCTCCAAGGCCTTCCAGTACCCCAGAGCCTGCAGCCCCAGTCAGTGACCTGGGCACGACCCTGCTGGGGCCATGAGGCCCTCACTCTCACTGGGAAGTGAAGTCAAGGAGGCCCTGTGCACTGCCCCAAGAATGTGCTGACGGTGCACCAGCTTGGCTGCCTTTCCAAGGCTGTCTCTCTGGTGCAGCTAGGGACCATCCTTTTGCCTTCTGAGTCTGCACCAGGACTCTAAACCACAACCTATGGCATCTCAGGGGACTCATGAACAATGACAAGACCCTGTCACACCAGTGGCTCTGTGGCCGGTACTCTCTGGCTTCCTGCAGGCCTCACCAGCACCATGTCCCTGTCACTCTTCCGTCCAGGTAAGGAAGAAACCCAAGAGACCTTGGGGCAGAGGACACTAGGGGGCTTCTCCAAGACCAGGATCTAAGGATGTGGAGGAGGTGGCACTCCTCTTGTAGGCACCCAGCACTTCCGGCAAGACTGCCTAGGCAGGGGTAGTGCTCCATCATGGGCACAAGTCAGCCATATGGTTATGGACAGTGGATGTTGGCATCCGAACACTAGCTCCGATTTCCGAGTTTTTATGTTCTGAAACAAAGAAGTGGGCAGAGATAGACGAATAATGGTAGAAGCAGAGACAAAAGAGAGAACAACACTTTCTAAGACAGAAGAGGGCCAGAACTGGAGAAGGTTCACAGGCTCAATAGCGCTGGGCTATGGGAGTTCTGACATTTTACTTAGAGCCCACCTACAGTCTCCCGGCTTTCCTTAATCATGCTCTGCCCCTTGTGTGAGCCCTTGGCTGGGGTTTCTGGTCTTCATTCTGCTACTGTTTTCTCTTATATGCTAATCTCAATGCCTTGCTCAGCCTTTGAGCCTCTCTTTCCTGACACAGACACCCATTGCCCCATTCTCAGGAGGGAGGTGCTGCAAAGGAAAATCGTAGCCCTGTCTGACCATTTAACTTCTGCCTATTTCCTCATCATTAAGGTAAGGTCCTGGTGGCACCTGTTAGAAAGAATGAACGTATACATAACATCTCTAGCTGTCAAAACTACAAGAAAGATACACAACCCATGGTATGGGTATATAAAACAGATACACAAACCAGACATTTATTGATAACAAATCATGAAAGATTTATGTATTTTATTTTATGTGTGAGTGTTTTGCCTACGTGTATGTAAGTGCACCGTGTGTGTGTCCAGTGTCCTTGGAGGTCAGAAGGTTGAGTCAGATGCCCTGGTACTAGAGTTATATGAATGGTTATAAGCCACCCTATGGATGCTGGGAGCTGAACCTGGGTCCTCTGCAGCATGTGCTCTTAACCAGTGAGTCTTCTCTCCAGCCCCAGGAATTTATTTTAAAGCAAGTGTTCAGTGTACATGTAAGCTTACTGTTTGTTAGAGATGAATATGCCTTGGCACAGTAACAAGATGGCTGTGCTTGTTTATTTTCACACAAAGCATTAAATCTTGGCTGAATATTTGATTCTGCTGGGTACAAGCGTCTTCAACATCTTCCAGAGTTAGACAGATACTCTGGTTTCATAACCATCAGTCGAGAATGTAGCTGTGCATAAATGCATAATGCAAGATGGCAAGAGTGTTTTTAGATCCATTTCAGAAATCGCTGGGAATTCTGTCTTATTCCCAGGCCAAAATTCACTCAATTATTTTTTAATGAAACTCGAGTCAGCAACGTACATAATTTTAAAATTCATGCTAAAATTCATTCTAACACAATAAAATCCAAAGACACATTAATGTGATACTTACACGCTGAGGAATGATGTCAGGAGAAAAATTTAAAGTCTCTGCTTCTATAACTAACCCGTCGTGTCTCTACAAGAACAGAAAACTGTGTGTACAGCAAAAAGTCTGCGAAAAGTCGTCCAGTGCAGCTGTGTGGATCTTGGTATGAGCAGAGGTGTTTCAGGTGGCATCTGTTAGCAGCACATGACGTGACGTGTGCAGGATGCGTGAGGGCTTTGTGTTCAGAACTGAAGCTGCAGTGAACGTCCATGATGTAACATTGGCAATACTGCCAGAAATACCTCCAATTCATCCCATTTGATTTCTTGAATATTTCTTGGTCATTGCAGGTTTAGGAATCTTTTTACTGTTGCCATTATGTGTGTGTGTGTGTGTGTGTGTGTGTGTGTGTGTGTGTGTGTGTTTGTGTGGGGGGGGGTGGGAATATGTGTATGTGTTTTCCACATCCAGTTACATAGTGTTGGGTCAGACTGAAACGGATGCAAACTCCTGTTTCATGTAAAAGCCTTTGTTCAAAGGGCCAAGGGTATGAGGGGCTACTGTTTGGGGCACAAAGATGTGGCACAGCCCTCTGAGTGCCTGCCTGGAAGGCTGCCAAGCTAACTCCATATCCTGAGCTCTGGGATCACTGATTCCTGTTTCCCCAGCCCAGTCCCTGCTACTGAGAAGTTGCTGCAGGTTCACCATGTCCCAAACAGCTCAGGGCTTTCTTACATTTGAGTGAACACTTGGAAGAGGTGAACAGATACGCCTTAACTGTGCAAAGGAATGCCAACCCAGTGCCTTGATCATTGATGTGAGTCTCCACCCATCTCCTGGCTCCAGAACATTAAGCCTTTTGCAGAACAGCCACAAGAACAAGTGGCTACTGCCTGTCTAGCTGCTGCCTGTCTGGCCATGGCCTGTCTGGCTACCTGCTTAACCCCATCATGTGAAAATGACACCCTGAAATTTCTAGGCCACCACAGGGAGAGCCAGAGAGAACTTCCAACACAGAGCTGAGAAGCTGTGGAGCCAGGGAGGGATTTTCTGAAAGATGGCGGTTAGAAAGGCAATCATCGACCCACAAGCCCGGAGGAGGCTGAGGCCAAGGGAGCCTGAGGGCTCAGAAGAAACGATAGAAAACCTCAAGATTCAATCTGCCATCATGTCCAGCCTCTCCGAGCTTTATTTTAGTGTTGTTATCTTGAAAACAAATGTTAATTGTTTCACAAGATTTGGCAAGATTAAATGAGACTCTGTGTGTGTATGTGTGTGTGTGTGAGAGAGAGAGAGACAGAGACAGAGACAGAGAGACAGAGAGAATACCTGTGAACTTAACCTCACTGCCATTCCTACCCACTGAGAGGAGATGGTAGGTCCCTGGTCCACATTACACAGGAAAGAGAATGGCTGGAGAAAGAAGGTGGGAGAGAATACTTCAGATACTCTTTTCTGGGGCCTTCACTAGCCAGCTGGGGAGCAGACTGTCCACAGTTCCGTAGACACATCATTGCAGGAAGTGTCTGAAAAGACTCACTCTCACCTTGGTTCCTTTTCTCTGAGCTTTGTAAAGAGAACAGTTGGCCTGGTTGATGTTCCACACCACCTTGCTTCTCCCGAGGAGCCAACACTGTGAAAGGATAGAGCACGGCCTCGGGGGACACAGAAAGGACCCGGAATGGTGGTGACATGAAATGCCAAGAGTGTCGTTCGTTCATTCATGAGACACTGGGCATGTTTTCTGTACCAGGACTAGAGATGAGTTTATGAGTGAAATCACTGGGTTTCCTCTGTCGTGGGAGGTCTTTCTCTTTGGAAGGTGACACAATAATGTGGGAGACAAGTAGCTAATAGTGTTTAAAGATACAGGAGAAAAGATGGCAGAGAAAATGGTGACAGGGGTGCCCAGGAAGGGGTCCCCTGGAAAGTAAAAGCCAATGGCGCGGCTCCATGGAGAAGTTGCCAGGCACGGTGTCTCCTGTGCACATGTATCCCGAGGTCCCCGGTCTGCACCATGGAGAACAGCACTGTGTCTAAGCCCACCTCAGAATCCCATCTGCCACCAGATTCCAGGGCTGGAAAGAATGAGGCAGGTGTCCCTGAGCACCGATTAACTTTCGAGTTACTCGGCTTTGCTGGGTGCAGTTGAAGTTTTAGCAAGTCTCCCGGGATCCCAGGCAGCTTCAGCCTCAGCCTGAAAGAACTATTAAGATCCAATCAAAATAAAGTCAGATCCAGGAAAGCAATGTGTTTGTGACTGCAGACCAAACACTCGGGATATTCATACAGAAACCCAGCACCCCACTTCTTGCAGAGATTCCTTACTGGACTGGTATGGCCCCATCCTCACCAACACCTCCTCTCAAAGGCCCAGAGCCATGGTAGATAGCCAGGGCCCAGCTGTGGGCTCAGCAGGGACTTGTGGTGAGCCAAGAGAACAGGCCGTTCCACCGATACATCACAGAAGGTGTCTGAACATGTGTTCCCATGGTGTGTAGCCGGCCTGGCAGCAAGGAGAATCCTGACCATGGGCATCAGGAGTGGAAAAGGCGGGCCCTAAAGCACATGATCTAACAGAATCAGAAACTAAATTAGGAGCCTGGTGCGGTGGCACACACCTGTAATCCCATCACTGGAGTGGCTGAGGCGGAAGGATCGTGAATTTGAGGCTGCTTAGTGAGACTGCATTAAAAAACACTGAAAAAAAAAAAGTAGAGGAAGAACCAAAAGAGGAAAAGGGTGAAGAAGAGGAGAAGGAGGAAGGGGAGGCAGAAGACGACTCTAAATCCCAGAAACAGTCTCAGTGCTAGCCTGCACTGTCACCAGGCATCGGAACCCCAGTGGGTCAAGCTGAGATGCTAAATCCTTACTCTTACAACTAGATAGCCCATTCATGGTTCTAGATATCCAAGTGAAACATGAAAGCCAGGACAATGCTGAGGAGAGGCGTGGCCCATCACTGCTGCTAAGGGCCTCTGATCTTTCCCTGCTGCTTTCTGATTATTTGATGATTCCACTGGCATTCCTCATTGATCCATGGAAGAGAATCGAAGGCCTACGGAGATCAATCACCAGCGATACCAGAAGCACCTGCCCATTCTTAAGGTTCAGAACAGCCAGCAGAGAAGCCACTGAGACCCCAGAAGCCCACTGGGTGCTAAGTGCACTACCCTGTTGGAGACTAGACTGGCCTGGAGCAACTGTTTCCACATGCTAAGGATCTCTTCCTTGGCTCAAGCTGGCTCCCTGTTTCCCTTTGCAAGCTTCTCAGAGTCCGAGATGGTCTCTGGCCTCCTGTGCCTACCCTACCGCCCTGTGAGCCTTCCTTCCTACTGCCGCACCCCCCATGCAGCCTCTCAAAGGCCCCTTGTGCCTGCTGAGGCCTCACCGCCTGCACACGGAGCTGGTCTCTTACCTCATAAACGGCTAATTTGTTACATATTTTCTGACGCTGTAAATGGGAGAACAAAGACCTTTTCTCTCTCATATTTTTGTTCAATTATGTTTGTGGGGGAACCTGATCCCCTTCAAAGGGGGAGGGCACAGGCTGCTGGGACAGAAGCCTCCTAGGCTAGCTGACATGCTCCTGAGCTAGCAGCCTGCAAGGGTGGCTGCGGCCTGCTGGGCCTAGGTGCCAGAAGCATGCAGGGAACGACTAGGAGAGCAGCTGACCAGCTCAGAAGCAGGCCAGATGAAGGTGGACTCCTTCAGGGCAAGGGGTCAGACATCCACGGGGCTGGCAGGGGTGTAGAGGACGAGCTCCTTGACTTACTTGACACTTGTGTGTCAGGGGCCTTGGAAAGAAGTTCCATGCTGAGAACCCCTGGACCATTCTTGAGCCCCTCATCCACAGAGCGGCTTCACCTTTGGGTTTTCAGCATGCCCCTCCCTCCCTCCTTCTAAAAAAGCACACTTACTGGTTTTGAGCCAGGGCTGAAGGCTGTGCATGTCAGAGCTGGTTGTCCTCAGGTGTTATAGCTATGTCCTAGGTACCAAACATGTAGAATGAGGAAGGGGGTTTGGTCCCTGCTCTTGTCATATCTTCATAGAAGGTGGCAGGACCTGTTTGGCCCATGATGAAATTATCCAGATAGTCTTTGTTCATCGACCATTTGCTGTATGACCTTAGACAAGTCACTTAGCTACTGTGTCTCCTTGCCTCCCTGTAAAATGGGATACAGATCAGAAGTATCTCAGAGCTGTTGGACCGTATATGCAATGAAACTAGTATTGAACTTGGTACAGTGCCTGGCACAGAACAATCATTGGTAGTTACAATTAAGACATTACAATTAAGACATTAAATATCAACCACATGCATGGGTGAAGAAAAACTGTTATCCGTGCTCAAGAGAAAGAAGAGAGGAAGTAAGAGAGCTTTGAAGGGAGCCCATGAGCTCTACAGAGACAGGGAAAGAATCTTCAAAGGATAGTACTTGAACGATAACTTAAATGTTATCTGGACATTTGTGAGGCAAAACAGGGGCATGATGGGAAAGGCGTACCTGAACCAGCATGTGCAAAGGCCCTAAAGTGGGAAGGAAGTAGCACACTCCAAAACAAGCCTGGAATTCAGCACATGGAATTAGTTAAAACACAGAGCTCAGAGGATAAGAGGCAAGTGAAACCCGGGGAGAGAGCAGAGCCCTGACACGGAGCACAGAGAGGCCGTGTGGACGCAGTTTGTCTTTATTTCTAGAGCCATGTTGTGTTCCTATTTATGATGTTCACAGTTCACAGCATCCACAGCTGGTCTGTTAGCTAGGGACGCTCAGGTACCAGATGCAGTCTGGCCCCTAGGCCTCAGGGCCTAAGATCATGGTGTGCAATGTCCCCATGGAAAGACAAAAGAGTGGGGGGAGGGATGAGGCTGAGGACACACACAGGGAGCCAGGTCAAGGGCCTGGCCAGCTAGTCCAAGACCATATGATGGAGAGGGGTAGAGGCCACTTGGTGTTTGTAAGCAGGACTGGGTCACATCAATCTGTCTCCAGGACTCCTGGACCATACTGGCTCGGATCATAGGCCATACAGTTGATCATGAGTCTGTAGCTAGGCTTCTCTGTGGCCGGGATAGCATGTTTCAGTCTCTGTCTTTCCCTTACACATACACAGGCTCCTGCAGTCTTAGATGTCCCTCAGAGACCTAATCCCAGGACAGACCAACACAGTGGCATGTATCTGAGCCTTCTGGTCATAAGAGCCTAGAAAAGGCAACCCCAGAATGGAGCCAGGATCTGGGAGACCTTTGTAGGGTACATAGGCTTCCTGGTATGTCAGGAGGGAAGCACGGGCTGGGGACAGACTGAGACCAGCAAGTCTAGGGCCCCAGAGAAAAGCTAAGGCAAGGTCATGAAAAGCCAGCAAAGACCTAAGGCTCAGGAGAAGATTCTAGCCAGAAGCTGAAAGGCTGAGTAGGAAGGCTGGATCCTGAAAGCATATTAGCCCCTAAAAGCTGCCCTTTGTGTGTGTGTGTGTGTGATGGGGGTGGGGTTTCTGCCTGCCTCATAGCATATTAAATCCACCTCCCAGTCAGACCCCTGCAGCAAGGAGGCTCATCCAGAATGAGCTTGCCTTCTGTGTTCTCGCCCAGAGTATGAGGCCTGGGCTTCAGCATGACATTCTTTCACCTTATGGTCTCTCTATGGTAGAGGGAAGAAGGGAACAAGGGGCCACAAGAGACTTGACCAGAGCAAGAGAAGCAAAAGATGCTCCGCCCACCCCACCAATTTCATCTACATCCTCTGGCTTGCTGTGTGGCCCTGACCTTGGGCACCTTCCTGTCCTCTCTGTGCCTCAGTGGCCTCTGCATTGTAAGGAGGCCCATGCAGAACCTGAATGTCCACTGTCACCTGTCTCTAGTGTCCGACACCCCCTATCTGTTGCTAGGCGCTGTGCTCTGTACTTTCAAACAGGCTAAAGCCAGAGGTTGGAACTACTTTGCCATTTTTCTGAGGCTCTGTGCAGCTCTCTCCTTTAATGTCTCCTAGGAACGTTGTTTCCACCCCCCTCTCCAGAACTCAGGGCCTCGTGCAGCGCCACAGAGCCTTCTGTCTTTTCCTTCCACTCTGGGCTGCCCTTCCCCTGTCCAGCTGCTGCCCCAAGGGGTGGGTGTTGAACATAAAGGAAGAGGAGAAGAGAGCTCATCTGCAGACAACAGGGTCAGTGCTGGGCCATGAGACAGCCTCAGAGCCCCAGCCCGGAGTGCTCTAGCATCCAAAGCCAGAAGACGGCTGTGGTGCTCACCCTCTTCAAATCCCCCTCTTCATCTCCGAGGCCTGGGCCAGAGGAGGGGTTCTTTGCCTCTCTCGACCACAGGGCTGAGACTGTCTTCTTCTCCCAGAGTGCCTTCTAATCTCTTTTTGCAGGCACCACAAAGGTGGCCTTCTAAATCCAAAACCTGACTGGTCCTTTCTGCCCCATCAATCTGTTATCTACCAGTGAAGCCTGAGGGCTGCATCCCTGTCCCTGGCATCAGGTCCGCCCTGTGCCCTCCTCCACCAGCCTTGACGCTACCCTCCAGCCCGTGGCAGCTATTGGCATGGTGGGGGAGCTTTGGAGTCACCCAGCCTTCTTTCCTTTCCTGGCTGCCCTAGGCATGAGCAGAAGCTGCAGAGCTCCTCCCTGTCCATCTGCATCACTGGCAGCTTCTTTTCTTTCCCTTCTGTGTGGCGAATGCACGCTTCCACAGCGTACTTGCCGCAGTCATCGGCCTCGAGAGTCCCCTGATTGTGGTCTCAGCCCCTTGGCTGTTCAGACCCACGGCATAGTGCCCACCTCTCGATCCTGCCCTTAACGAATATTGTTTGAACAGGGCATGTCCACCCTATGAGCCACCTCACACCTGGAACAGATTTGGTCCATCAACCTAGCAACCAGGAACCCTGTCCACGCTTGTTTTGAGCTCTGGAGCCTCCTCTGAATCCCCCGAAGCAGAGCCTTTGGAGAGCACCCCAGCTCATAGGAAGCGAGAGCTCGTGTGTCCTGTGTGTGTTCCTGTCCCGAGGAAGGGTAATAAGTACTTTATGAGGTTTTTAAAATGCTAGCCTCAAAGGGGCAAGACTGTTACCACACAGACCGACCTGACAGATGGGTAAGCTGAGGCCCGGAGAGGAGCAGGGCCTGTCCCACACGGAAAGATCCAGAGCAAGGCTTCCGTGGTCTATAAGCGTAGGTCAGGTCTGAAGACCATCAGAGAGCCCTACCTTGTCCTCCATTCTTTGTCTCAGACTCACTTAGTGATGATGGCTGCATAGGCAGGCAGGGAGGCTGTTACCATCTCTCTCTGTGCTCTGTGCTCCCAACCAGGTCCCTCCCACCCTGGGCCCCCAACAGGTGTCCACTCCAGTCCGGCCCTCCCTAGCCATTGCTCAAGGCCAAAGAGAGCAGAGGTCCCCACACAGCTGGAGAGCCTGGGAGGCCATTCCCCCTCCTCTGTAAATGGGTAATTGCTATGTGGTCAGACCAGAGGAATTAGAGGAGCCCTCTAGGAATTCCATACTGATTTTGCAAATTAATGTGGAGTCTTGCCTTTTGAAGTCCAGGCAGCTGTGTCAGCAGGGCAGGTCTGAGGCTGAAGCAGAAGTATACGTAGCAGGCTTGGAGTCCGACACAGCTGCTTAAAAACAAGATGAGGGTGAGCCCATCTCCTCCCTCCCGTGGAAACTGGGTTCTCCCTGTATCATGCCTTCCCCTTCATGGCAGCTAGGACAGGCAGGGCGCAACCCCTCAACTCCTGTCCTCTACACCTTCTGCCCTGAGCCCACTCACTTGCTCTCCACCATAGGAACCTTTTCAGCTCAGCAAAATGCACCTTCACCCTCTCTGGCTGCATCAGGAAGCCCCCCGCCCCCGAGTGCCCTGGTTTCCATTTCTCACTAGCTCATCACTGGTGTTAGAGCCAACTGGTTTCTCCAGCTTCGTCCCCTTGAACTTGCTCGCAGCTCTGTAACTAGGAGGGGCGAATCTAGATGCTTTCCTGTATTTCCTTTTCCTGGCATGTAGAGTATAACGGTTTTAGACTCCAAGCCCATTATCAACTCTAAACTGTAGAGGCTCAGAGCCCATGGCCTCTGGGGAACAGGTACAGAGCTGGACAGCAGGGGGAGGAGCAGGGGGACACACTGCGTTCAGGAGAAGCGCCACAGCACCTGCAGGGAATCCAGCTCAGAGAACATGGGGTGTTGCCTCTCCCTGAGCCTCTGTCTATAAAATGAGGTCAGTAATACCATCCACCCATCAAAAAGGACAAAAGAGCCTAGTGAAGGACACCCCAGGACGTCTGTTGAGTCCTGAAGGGGTAGCTGTCATAGCCAAAGATGTTAGGGTCTGGAACAGAGCCTCCAGGGCCAAGATCTACCACCAGTCCCCACCCTCATTTCACAGGAACCCTGTGGCCCTGCTTGTCTGGTCTGCAGCACCAGATTCTGGGTGTCAAGTCTCCCTTAACCTATATTGGCTGAAAACAAAGGAGATGTCCTCCTTGCACAGGACAGAGCCCACACAGACTCCTTCCCGGAGCCCCTTGGCCACCAGCCTCCCTGCCCAGTAAGTCCCACTCCTCTCACGTGGGCAACTCTGCTTGAAGGACCAGTGAGGAGCCCCAGATAGGACGGCCTGTGGGGGAACAGCCTGGCCCCCAGAGAACAGAATGGAAGACAGCACATCACCTCTACTGCAGGCCAGAGGAGGATGTGGCTGCTGGCACAAGGTCCACCCTGTGGAGTCCACAGAACAGGGATATTTGTGTGTGAAGCTGAGCTTGTGGTTCTCTGTGTGGTGGCTGAGAGTAGCAAGAAAGACAGGTAAAGCTGCTGTGCCTTCAAGCTGGCCTCCTTCACGGCACCTCCTCCTCTCCACACCCAACAGCAAGGGGTCTCCCTGATTTCAGCTACAGATAGTGGCAGCTGGCTGATGGGAGTGGGAGGAGCTTAGGACTTGCTGGGAGAACTGGACTCCTTTTCCTGGGAGCCTGTGACCTCAGGTCCCCAAAGGGTCAGGAGCACAGCTTACCCCACTCCTGTTTGCACACCTTTGAACAGCCCTGTCCTTGGAAGAGCTCCAGTCCCCGTCTCCCCTTCACTGTGGGTTCCTGTTTCTCAATGCCCACCTTTTCTGCCCCAGGGCCTTTGCTCAAATGCTCTCTTGTACCTCCACAGGGCTCCTCAATATCTTCACACTTCTTTCCTCAAATATTTTCCCAATATCTAATCTAAAATGACAGCACCAAACACACACACACACACACACACACACACACACACACCACGTACACACAGCACACAGACAGACATACACCCACAGTGCACACACACACCACACACACACACATGCACACACACATACACATACACCACACACACAGCACACAGACAGACATACACCCACAGTACACACACATACACCACACACACACACACACACACATACACATACACCACACACACAGCACACAGACGTACACCCACAGTACACACACACACACACATATATACCACACACACAGCACACAGACGGACAGACATACACCCACAGTACATACACACACCACACACACACACATACACCACGCACACATATACACATATACACTTCACATACACACACACAGACACACACACACACATACACATACACCACACACATATACACATATACACCACACACACACACACCACACACACACACATACACACACATACATACACATACACCACACATACAGCACACAGACAGACAGACATACAACCACAGTACACACACACACACCACACACACACACATGCACACACACACATACACACACACCACACACACACACACATGCACACACATACACACACACACACATACACACACACACACATACACACACACACATGTATACACATATACACCACACACACAGTCCTTTGCCTTGTTTTCTCCTTAGCAGCTGTCATTCTTATTGCTTTTCTCAGTTCCAGTGTTCTCTTCTTCATGTAATGAAAGTCCCACAGGGTCTGGGGCCTTTGCTTGCTGTGTTTACTATTGTGCCCCCTGGCCTGGACCAGCAAGCTGCTGTGCAAAGCTCCATAAATCTTCAGTCAATGAATGTGTAAATTGGTCCCTGTCACAAATAAACCAAGGTCTCAGGAAGAAAAATGATCCACCCTGGGCTTCCTAGCAGCAAGTCAGATGGTGGCTAGATCCCTGCTCCTGGCTACTAGCCGGAGCCAGGCCCCCGCTCCAGGAAACCTTGTGTTTATTTGAATGCCTACTGCTTTATAACCTGGTATGTGTAGAAAGAATTCTGTGCTGGAAGCTTTGGAGACTGTGAACACGGAACAAAAAGTCAGGAAGTCATCAGTGGTGCTTTGGTGCTCTTCAGTGGGGTATGGAAGATGAAGCCTTCCATATTGCAGCAGAAGCCTTGAGAGCTGGAGCCTCTGTGTGAGTGAGCCACAGAGATGGCGTTGGCTTCTGTGAGGGAAGCTGCCCCTCCCACCCCTGCACTGCATGCTGACAGATTAGTCTGACCTCAGATCCAGGAGAGCAGTGCTGCTGGTCTGGGTCCTGCTGGGGAGCCGCTAGGCGTTAGGGTCATGTGACGAGTGATGTCCTCAGCTCACTCTGCACTGATATATTCATTTTAAAAGTATCTCTCAAGTATCCTCTATGTATGTGACCGGAACTGTGTTCTCTCTGGGGAATACCCAAAGCCAAGATGGACAATGTGCCCCTTATAGGGGTCCTGAACTGGCCTGAGGTTCCATCAGGCTGATACAGGGTAAAGATAGCAGGAGGCTAGGCACCAGTAGTTGGGAGTAACCCCAAAAGGATAACCTCTTTCCCCTCCTCACATGTCAATGTTGACAATACCTGATAGTCAAGTCTCTAACACACTTTCTCCCTCCCTCCCCTTGCTCTTCCTTCCTCCTCTTCTTCTTCTTCCTCCTCTTCTTCCTCTCCCTCTCTTTCTCTCTCTCCCCCACCCTCCTCTCCAGTTGACCACTCAGAGTCTGGGCCTCACAGGCTGGCTCCAGCTTCCAGTTAATTCCTGTCCTTCTACTTATAGAGGAATGGAGGTGTCTTGGGAGGTATAGCTCAGAGAGGGCAGAGGGAACCCAGAATCTGCCTATTGGCCCTGGATCCGAATCCCAGCCCTAGTTCTCCAAAGAGCGACTTTGAGCAATGTCTTCACTATCCCCACGGCCTGGGTTCCTGACTTGTCACATGGGAATGGCAATCCTCATCTGGAAGGATTATAGCATGAGATGGTTCCCCAATGTCTCTGCCGTGGGTCACGTCATCCGATATGCTTGTCTACTTAAGCTGCACCCCATCGCATCTTCAGCTCTGCTCATCCTGGCCTCTGCTTCCCACCGTGCGCACACAGGGCCTTCGCACCTGCTGGTCCCTCTTCCCTCCATACCACTGCCCCCTTTCTTGATTCTTTTCTGAAGCACCTACTGTTTTTGCTATCCAGGAAATGGATAACTACATACCTTCTACCGAGAAGGTTTGTACACATACCCTCGCCTGCAGCCGATGTCCAGCCATGTGCCACTTAACAATAGGAAGATGTTCAGAGAAATGGATCCTTAGCTGATTCTGTCATTGTGCACACATCACAGCGCATGTCTCTACACACCTAGAAGCTCAGCCTCCTGCACACCTAGTGTGCTCTCCCCGCTAGCATGCTCAGCATGCTACCTCCTGAGCAGAAAACTGCAGACAACTGTATCCTAATGCAAATATTAATGCATCAAAATGCAGAAAAGGTATAATTTAAAAAATGGTAGGCCATAGATATCTGACTCCGCTGTCATTTATGAAAGCGTGCTCATGTGTGTAGTTCACCATTGACAAAAACATCATCATGCAGGACATTTGTATGATGCATTGCTGTGTATATGCATGCATGAATGCGTATGCATGGGAGAGACATAAAGACAGTGAGACAGAGTCATATTTCACACACAAATGTCCCACGTCTTTCCCTTGACATCCTGTAGCTTAGTATGGTGTAAAGTTAACAACACCTAAACACCGTGATAGGCACAGTCATACATCCATGTTACGTGATAAGAGGAGGAGAAGGCAAAGATGTTTGAGATAAATACGCCCGGACATGAGTCCACACTTAGCCTCACACACAAAATAAACATGTTCAGGACTGAGGATACTTGCCTAGCATCCACAGAGCCCTGGGTTCAATCTCCATGGAAAGCTAACTAATCCTCTTAGCGCTGAGGACCCAGGCTCCAGCCCCACTGGCTGATTCTGCCCTCTTTGTCTGTGGTTGCAGAGGTACGAAGACCCAGAGTAGCCGGGAGACAGCTTCACTGCCAATTCAGCAGGCCCTGCAGTGTCTCCGCCACGCTGTGTACTGATATATCACTGATGATAGTGTTCCTTCTGTCACACCCAGAAGTTACGCTGTAGGAGAGGGAGGCTTTTGTCTGCGGTGACCTTGCCTGGTGTACTTGTGCCTTGGAGTGCTCTGTGAGCCTTGTCAACGCACTTAGGACTTAACTGTCATGACTCTGGGCTCCGGTCTGGGTAGAAGTCCTCATTGACCATCCCAGACCCTTACTCTGAGAGCCAGGCCTGCCCCAAGAGCCCTGGGTCCAAACCTTCTCCTCAGGTGACCTGGGTGATCAAGTGAGCATAGCCCTCAAGTCTAGCCTCCTAGTCTCTCTAGGACTATTTAACTGGATTGTTCTGGAACAATAAACCTGTCTTCCGCCCTCTTGGAATTTCCATCATGGTCTTCTTTTGAAAACCTATTTAGATTCCAGGCCCACAACTTGATGCCTCAGGCCACCTTGTTCCCCATGAGTCCTAGTAAGGCCCAGGCAGTGGAGGATGCACAGGGTCTCTTGGTGGCCAGAGTTCCTGGTGGCTAGGACTCCACGCAGGCATCCAGGGGGAGGGAAGCCTTCTGCTCTTCACAGTGTTTGTTATTCCATGTCACAGCCTTATCATAAACATTATCCTAGTGTGAGCCACTGAGGCTCCTTGCAAGGGAGGTTTGTTGTTCTAAGGTGGCTGGCTGGGAGTCAAATGCACAGAGGCCTGGGGGATTCTGGGAGCCGGAGAGAGAGAAGCAGAAGTCAGGGTGGTACTTCACTGTAAAGCTTGTGGCTCTGTCGCCCTGGCGTGAAGGTCAGTGGCGTGTCTGCCTCCTGCACGGGTCCCGTGTGCTTAGTAACCAAGTCGTATTTCCTCATCAGATTCAGGTCCCTGCTGAGTAGCTGCTGAAAGTCAATGTTTGGTGAAGGAAGGAAGGGAAAGAGGGAGGGAGGACAGAGGGAGGGATGCAGCTTTCTTCTGCTTGTTAGAAGCACCAAGAATGCTCACGAAAGAGGACGTATCACTTAAAGTCCTAGCTGTGGTAAGCCGATGTGGAGCCAGAGATCTGCAGTTCTGCCCCAGCCCTGCCTTCTGTGAACTGTGTAGCTTATCTGTGCTGTCAACAGAGCCGAGGGAGGACCCTGTGAGCAGCGACTAAGAGGACGAATGCCAAATTTCCCTCTCACATCTCTCCAGCCTTCTCACCTTGGGAAGGTAGTGTTTCCTTGCTGTGGTTTTTCATTTTGATATTACCTTGGAGCTGCCATAAAGACTAAATAATGAATCCGTTTAGGAAGTTTGTGGTGCGTAGTAAGTGCTCAGTAAAACCAGGGGTCCTAGTATGAATGGGTAATGACTCCTTTATGAGTTACAAGGAGTAGGAATAGAGCAGGAAGTGGATGGCACACGATTTCAAGAAAAGGCACACCTTCCTTTTTTAGTATTTCCTGAGCATCTGCTGTTGGTGACATTGGGGTTCAACAGCAAGCAGAAAGTCTGGGTGCTGAATCAATTCCATAGGATGGGTGCCTCTGAAGTGGTCTGTATACAGGAAGTCTGTGGGAGGTACCAGATCTCTCCAGGATACAGTTAATGTCACCAACTAGCTGAGATATGCAGGGAGCTCTCAAACTCTCAAACTGCCCGGCCTTAGCTTCCTGTCTGTAACACTCCAACAGCAAACACCCTTGGCTGCTTCACAGTGATCCTGAGAAACAGTGGGTGTGCCCATGGACATCAGAAGGTCATGCATTACCAGCCTCTTGAGACAAGGCTGGGAGTCAGGACCCTTGGGTGCAGCCCCCTCTGCCCGGCTCACTGTATGGACTCATGCACACACCATCCTACCTGCAGAGGACACCGTCCCCTCTTTTCTCTCATATGAGGGCACAAAATGAGGTCAGCAGTCCTTTCACTGGGCTCCAGAGTCCCCGTGGAGATCCCTGTAGCAAGAGAGTCTTGAGTCCATCCTGCCTCTGTTACATGAACCAGGCCTTTCCATTTTTATGTGTCTCACGTTCAAGATTCCTCTGGGAGGACAACAACAAGAATAAAAGAACTTACAGCAAAGAACAGTTCAAAAACCTGTAGATCAGGTGAATTCTAAGGACCCTTTTCCAGAACCAGGCTAGAAGGATTTGGGGCTCACTCTTTTCTCCTAAGTTTTATTTAATGAACACACACTCAGCACTCATTTCATGCCAGGACGGTCCTTAACACCCTGCAGCCTGGAATATACTTAATCCCCTGGAATACCTCCCAGCTTCACAAAGGCTGCATCATTGCAGACCTGACTTCATAAGTCAAGCAGGGTCCAGGGGAGACATTTACCCTGTAGCCAGGTCTTCTGGCGCCTAGACAGATGACCTCACTCCAGGTCAGGTGGTGCCTTGGCAGGACTGATCTAAGAAGCGGCAGAGCAGGCACATGCAGCATCTGGGTGTGGTCGCAGAAAGTCCCTCTGTCCTAGGTCTTCAGAAGAGGAGAAAGGATCAGCTCGACACAGATACGTTCATCCGAGGCATGCACCTTGTGGGAGGCAGTGCGTGTTGCGTTAGCAATGTCCACAGCGGGGAAAAAAAAAACAAAACTGCCTCACTGCCTCCTGTAATTCATCCCCCATCACCACTATCATCGGCACTGCACCAGATGGCTGCAGATCTGATTTCAGTGGTGGCGGCCCGAAGCCCGGGAGCCTGGAGGAGCCCCAGAGGTGGGGCAGGGGGTTTGACCTCACCTCCAGCCCTCTCACTAAGGGGAGCAGTGGAGCTCGCTGCAGCTTGTGCAGTCAGGTTCTCCGGCCATTAACAAACATGGAGGGGACACAGACATCCTTATTTCCTGTGTCATCATTGCCAGCCTGGCCCTGTACACCTATTTCAAAAGCTTTTTATGCAGATTATATGTCTTGGTGGGAATGTCTGCCAGCCTTCTCAGTGTTTTTCTTAAGGGCTTGTGAAATACCTTCAAACTATGAAGGAAACAGCGGGTCCCCAGATCCTACAGAAAAAACAGAGCTCGCACTGCCCTCTCTTCCCCAGGCACAGCGCTAAAAGCTGCAGATTCAAGAGCCAGGAAGATGCACTTCCTGTCTTCAGGAAACTCAGCCTGCCGTGAAGCTGGCAGTTAAGCACAATGCACAGCCAATATACACACGTTGGTGGAAGGAAGCACGGTCTATCAGTCGTCTGTCACTTAGACTATGCTGCGTATCAATTCCATGCGGAGCTCAGGTAGCCAGGACCGGTTGCTGGTAGACGCTACTGATCTCGCTGGTCTCACATGTCTGGATGTTGGCTATCTGTCCACTGGTCGGAGCACCACTGGCTCTGTAAAGTTTTGCTCTGTGTGTCTCTCACCCTCCACCAGGGTGAAGTCAAAGGCAAAGAGTACATGAATGAGAAACAGCCACAGCACTCAGGTGCTTTTCAGGCCTTGCGTTTAATGTTTACTGCCAGTGTCCCATTGGCTGAAGCAGGTCCAGCATCAGAATGGATGGGATCAACAGAGTCCCTTGCTTGGCCAAAGGGAGTCTGGGGTACCTGATCTTGTGAAACAGACTTCAGCTCAAGCCACGTGGATATAATGCTTTCCAACTCCCTGGACCTCAGTTTTCCCATCTAAAACTGGGTTGCTGGCGTGGTGGTTTGTGCCTATGGTCCCAACACTTGGGAGGTAAGACAGGAGGACTGTGAGCTCACAGCAGCTGAGGCTATGTAATGAGAAGGTGTCTCAAAGAGACAAAATACAATGAGGAGGCTAAAGCAGAGAGTCTCTCAGGGCCTGTGTATAAGAGCCCTGTGCTCTGTGAGAGTCGTGGTCTTCAAATACCGTAGGCTGCTCAGAAAGTGCCTGGGAGCCTGGGAGGCGTTCAAATTCCAGGGTGAAAGCGACTTCTGTATAGTTCTCCAAGTGTCCCTGATGCCTGGAAACTGCATCCCCAGAGCCAGTACTCCAGAGGACAACAGAGACTGAGAGCGTATCTGCTGAAGGCGTGGGAGGGTGGGCTCCAAGGATCCAGCTCCTCTGGGCCTTGACCTAGACCTGGGATCTTGTTTTCATTTATTCATTTCCTTGACTGCACTTGGGGTGCTATTGATTATAAAATGGGTTGGCTTGTTCTAGAACAAGCAAATGAGCACAAAGGAGTCAAGAGGAAGACTTGCCCCAAACTCTAAACTCAGATAGTTTGCCATGTCATATGCTTGCTAGTTCATTTCTGTAGCCCTAAAGTCCAGCGGGTGGAGGGCCGATCCCAGAAGCCAACCAGTACTTGAGCACAGCCCTGATGCCCTTCTCTTTCCCTGGCCAGGTGCTGTTTGCCCTGAACCAGACTCTGCTGCAGCATGAAAGCGTGCGGGCTGGGAGCCTGCAGGCACCCTACACCACAGAGGACCTCATCAAACACTACAACTGTGGGGACCTCAATGCAGTCATCTTCAACCATGACACATCCCAGGTGAGGCCTCTTCTCTTCCTGCCCCAACAGCCTTTGTGCCACCAACTGCAAAGACCTAAGCTCACATAAGCCCGTCTGGCATTTATCAGATGCCTGCTGTATAGAGGGCATAGACCAGATTCTCTCTGGCTATGATAAACAGGAACTGCTGTTCTCTCCTATATAGAGGGGGAACTGAGGCTCAGAGGAGGCTCAAGGCTCTACAGCTTATTGATTGTTAAATACCAAGAACAGTGACTCAAACCAAGTCTGCATGGTGCTAGCCTAGAAGACCAGGAGGCCTCTGAGAGGTTCAAGTCAATATCTCGGGAAAAGAAAGCTCACAGAAGGGAAAACCTCATTGCTATGAGCTTGGCCCTGAGTCTGCCCCTGGACCTTCTGCGTTGAGTCATTCAAATCCTAGAGCAAAGGTTACCAGCTGGCTATCAAGACCCTGAGTAGAGCCCCCAAGGGGTTGAGTTTGACTTGACCCTACTCAGACTTTACCATGCCTCCAACAAATCCCAAGGCACTCCATCCAGCCTCAAGGGCCCCTGAGACCTGCCCTCCGATGGCCTTGTCACAGCCTGTGCCATCACTGCCCCCTCTGCTGCTGGAGTGCAGAATTTACAGCTTATCTCTCAGCACCTCTGAGCCTTCGTCCAGGCTCTTCCTCCATTGAACTCCTCCAATTTGGTCATGATTCAGTGTTTTCTCCTCTGAGAAACCTCCCTGTCCCCTAGATGGGATCAGGTATGTCCCCAGGTACCACACAGTTCCCCCCCCCCACACACCAGGGTTTCCTCTGTCATGGTATTTGAATATCCATCCACTCAGAAATCCTGGATTGGGCAGAGGAGGCCGTACCCTGCTCTGGACCCTGCCTGCAGTCCCCATTTTCTCAGGGTAAAAGCCAGTCTCTGCAGTAGCCTGTGTGCGCCCTCTCTGCCCCTGCTCCTGACCCCGTGTCCTGTGTACACCCCAGCAGCGTAGTCCAACATGTGATCCCAAGAACCCCCTCCATTTCTGCCTTCTCACTGGCTATTCCCTCAGCATAGTGGCTTCTCCCAGGTATCACCACAGCGAACCCCTCTCCATCTTCAGGGCATCACTAGCTCGATAACACCCACCCTGTAACTGTAGACTGAACCCCTCAAAGCCTCTCATCACTTTATTATGCCCCTTTTTTCTCCCATGGTCTGGAAGACCCTCTAACACAACGTATGCTCAGTCCTTTCATTAGTAACTACTTACTGTCTGGTCCTTCCCACTGGAGCATACATTCCATGAGGGAAAGATTTGGGTCTGTCTTATTAATTCATTTCTTCCCTCTGGCCAGAGCAGGCCCCAGCCTGGAGTATGACTCTGTAAATATTGCCAAATAAGTGAAATAGTTTGTAAATGTGGGGCGCAGTGCCTCAAAGGGGAGGATACTTCTCATGGTACTTACCCTTTCACAAGGAGCCTGGGAGACCCAGGAAATCATTGCCTCATATAGGGGACAAAAGAGGTATGGTTAGAACCCATGGGGCAATAAGGAAAGATTCCTGTAAAGTAAGAGGCCACAGAAGAATCCGCACTGGCCACAGACAAAGGAGGAATGTTCCAGAAGTGAGTGAGGTGTGCAAATGAGCCAGAGACCCAGAGGAGGAAGAATGGGAAGTTCTCATTGGAGACCAGCCAGGCTGGGGCCACAGTGTTCTGTCTGCGCTTGCCACGCAACCCTTAGACAGAGGCTCCCTGAGGGCAGGAATAAGCTGCTCGTTCCTTGGTCCCCACTGCTCTGGAGACCCCTTGGCGCCTGTCGCAGAGTGCTTGCCAGTGAGTGACTGTCATGCACAACACTGTAGGTACATCATGTACTTAGAGAAGCTTAGAGTGTGGAAGAAGGAGCCCAGCCCTTACTGTGGGAGGCACCAGGTCTGAGGACTCTGGTCTCATGGTAGAGGAGGGAGGAGAAGAGTCTGACTCCATAAACTGATGGGAATCTCACCAGGGCCTCACTTCTGGTGAGCCTCACTCTTAATCCACTAGGGGCCAGGTTGGCTGGAGGTGTTGGGGGGAGGGGTCCACAGCAAGGAGCTCTCGGTTGCAGGTTGAATAGCTGGCTATAGTGTGGACAGCCTGGGGAAAAAGGGGTGGACAGGACAAGGCCTGTGGCTGACTCTAAGCCGGGCGAGAGAGACATGGGGTGAACTTGAGGGGTAGACAGTTCAAATTTCCTTTCCGCCTCCACTGAGAAGCACTGCCGATCTCTGTGGCAGCAGCCATATCCCCCAGCAGTACAGACACCCAATGTGGAACACAGTAAAAAGACAGGTCCTCCCAGATTTGAGTCACAGTCCAGGCTGCATATGAGGTAACTGGGAAACCTTCCCCGAGGTCCAGAAAGGCCAGGTCATGAGGCTGAACCCTACCCTTGCGCTTCTTGCTATGTGAGGCTACACCTCCAGCCAGGGGCCTCTCAGCCTCAAGGTCTGGGGATCTAGAGGTCTGGGCTTGTCAAGAAGGTTTGGTCACGGCGTGTGAACTAAGTTTGTTAGTGGAGCCTCGTGGTTGAGAATGGCAGCTGACAGGAGGCACTGGGTGGTGGCTCCAGAGGGCATGGTGGGCAGAGCGGCGGACGAGTGTGGGGCGGGAATGCTGGGGCGGGAATGCTGCTGATGAGTGGGAGCCCCCGTGAGTGTAAGTCAGGGAGCATGGCAGTCAGAAAGATGCCACTGGCTGCAGTGGGGGAAATGAGAGAGTAGCCTTTGGAGGCCAGGGTGGAACAAATGCAGTGCCCGAGGCCCCACGCTCCTTACCCCTAACTATATGCCCCGACTCTGCCATCCCCACCCTCAGCAGTGATTGTGCCCCGCCACGGATACTTTAGAGTCCATAATAGGAGAGCCACAGAGAAGCCCTCCCTAGGATAGGCTGTGGTACCTAGCTCCCTGAGTGGCACAGTAGCCACATAAATGTTTTCTCCAAATCCAGATACTTTTGACAGGAGACTATTACTCAGAGTCAAAATAGCTAACAGGAGTGCATCTGTCTTCTCCAGCCACAAACCTAAGCTGACCCGGACACACCAGACCATGTCGTCACATATCAGGGACCCTCTGTGAGCCCCGCTTCCCTCCATTGCCCTCTCCAGCTACGTACCCCAGTGTTCTTAGGAGTGTAACTGACTCCTCTACTGGTCTGGAGGCCTCGTGGGAGACAGCAGACCCAGCCTGAGAATGCCAGATGGCCTCTAGCCTGTCACTGGGCAGGACCCATGGAGGTCCTCAGAGGGTGCCTACTAGGTAGATGGGTACAGGGGAGTGGGTGGTTGAGTATCATCAAGAGACCTAGCACTTGGCCATCCCTAGCCACAGGCCAGGGAAGCCTACACTGAATCCCTCCAGTGACCTCACCCCAGCCTGCCCCAGACCATCTCCTTGTCACCCTGTCACACACCAGTCTCTCTATGGCTCTAGGGACATTCCATGATCTCTTCAAAATGTTATCAAATGCTCTGCACTTAAACTTGTTATGGGAGATTTAAGGCCCCGGACAAGTCTAATGACATCATTAATTTGCTTCTCCCCCAGCCCTGGCCCAAACCCAGGCCCCATCCTTGGCATGGGGCCAAGGCGCATCAGCGTGAGACACACAAAGAGTACTGGGAAGCCTAGGGGAAGCTGAGCAATCCCCACTACTTCTTAGTGCTTTTTGAAGTTTCACTTTCTTGTCCTTGTAAATAGTTTCAGTCCCCTGGGGAATCCTTATGCAGGTACACCTTGTGGGCAGGGAAGCCTATCAGAAAGGAAGGGCACGTGCCCAAAGTCACATGATCCATGGGAGAAGGAAGAGAACCAGACCTCTGCCTTCACATCTCTCCACTGTTCTAGTGAGGGTCTCTGGAGGACACCCTTTCCTAGTAACCTGTGGCAATACACGGGAAGGTGAGGACGTGCAGTGTACAACCTGGCGTTTCCACAATGCCTGACTCGGCTACATCTTCCAAAGCTGGTCTCGTTGAATCCCTGCAACAAGCCTGTTACCAGTAAGGAATAGGAGTCTCAGAGATAACATGCCTTAGTGAGTACCAGGCCAAGACTGATGGCAACCCTAACTGCACTGGCAGTGTGCTGCAGGCCCTGTGACGTCACCACTCCTCCTCAACTGCTGCTCAGCCCGCTCATCCACCCACCTGTCCACAGACTAAACAAAGACTCGGATGGTAAAGCATGGCCTCCCGTGCTCTCCCATACCCCATAAATGGGGAGAAGCCTTTGAGAGGCGTGTTTCCAGAAATAGCCCTCTAGTCATGGCCTCTCTGTCCTCTGCCCTGACTCAGAAGTCTGGCGTCTCCAGTAACTGCGTCAAGTCAAGTGTGACCTATTTCATCGGGGCTGCCAGTCGTCCCTTCCAGTGTGGAGGAGGGTAGGAACTCAGTTCCTTCATTTGTCTGTCTGCCAAACAAGCAGTCTCTGGGTGCCAGCTCCGTGCGGGCCTAGGCAGGAGCGTGACTGCTGCGTACGTTGTACACATTGTGCACTGCTCACGTTGAGACAATCACATCGTTTTCTTCTTCATCCCAGAGCAGTGAGTCAGGAGTGCCCTTACCACCCATTTCACCCACTGGTCCTTGGCCAGCATACCAGAGGCACAATGTCCCACCCTTCTCAGACACCCGCAGGGTTCCGTCTCTGTTGACTCCACCATTTTTCACGGAAAGGATGTTGACAACTCAACAGTGGCTGTAAAAAGCTATATGGTTGGCTAATTGGCTCTTCTGAGGGACCGGAATCTCTAGGATATTGGTATCTGTAGGCACAATCTCCCTCTCATCCTTCAGTCAGGACTGGAATTCTGTGTTTTATGCTTGGGTAGGTGGCAATGAGAAATGGAAAACGTTCTATGAACAGGAGCTTGGAGGATGTTAGGACATGAGTGGATTGAGAAAAAAAGTGTGTGTGTTTGATTCACTGCCTCAGTTTCCCCATCTGTCCCCATGTGTATGTTGGAGGAGATGGTGCTAGAATGCCTAGACCTACCATGTAGGCCAGACCGATGAAATGGTAAGAACATCGCAATCCAGAAAGGACAGTGCAGCCTTATATGCAAAGTTTGAAAAGGAAGATGGTAGACATCTGGAGAATTGGAATGACATAACTTCATCCTTAAATTCAGGGATCTCTCTGCCTAGTTCAAGAGCACATCAGCAAAGCTGTTGCCAGGCCTCAGGCTGGGTGTGGAGAGCAACACAGTAGTGAGGGTAAAGGACCAGAACTGTAAAGATGGACAGTCCCTAAGCAGCTTATCCCACAAGCATCAGCCTGGACAGATCTGTGATCCTGGAATAGTTTTCAAGAAAAGACAAAGGTCTAGGAGTGTGAAGCCAGATGGGAAGATGGTGGCTCGGACATGGGAAAAACTCAAAGTGATCCCCCTGCTCATCTCCATAGAGCAGAGGGCTGAGTGCAGCCACAGTAGCACCCATCGCCTGGTTTAGTCCCGCCCATACCATCAGTCCTTCCTACAGATGAGAGTCAGGGCTCAGCAAAGTAGAGTACTTTGTTCAGTGTACCCAGCATCAGAACTGAATCCAAAGCTCAAGTCACCCAAACCTATAGCCCTATAGCCTTCTTGTCACAACTGACATCTACCCCCTCTTGCTGAACTGGGTTCATTGTCCAGTTCACGCTGGGCTCAGGCCTGAAGAAAGGACATAAGGAGTCCAGCGTGGCCCCAACCTCTAGAGAAATACCAGGCAGGTCTGTGCGGGAGTCTTACCACCAGGCAATACGGTTGGGCCCTACCATGCCCTAGCTCTGAATGCACATGTCTCAGGATCTTTCCCCATCAGGCTTGCTTCACATGTAAAACTGGAATAATGTTCATCTTGAGGGCTTGGGGGATTGATAAGAATCAGGAACCACAGAGCCTTGCTCTAGGGCCTCAGAAAAGGAAGCTGCCAGCCCTACCTGGACGGTGTGTTTATCCGGCATGTGTCCTGCTCCATCAAGACCTAAATGTGGCTTCTCTCTTACCATTGCAGCTACCCAACTTCATCAACACCACCCTCCCACCTCATGAGCAGGTGACAGCCCAGGAGATCGACAGCTACTTCCGCCAGGAGCTCATCTATAAGAGGAACGAGCGCATGGGGAGGAGGGTCATGGCGCTGCTTCAGGAGAACCAGGACAAGATCTGCTTCTTCGCCTTCGGAGCAGGTTTGGCCCTGACCTCTACTTGTCAAGGGAAAGGCTGAGGCCCAGAAGAGGGCAGGAAAGGCACATGGTAGTCAGTAGCAGAGCTAGGACCCCTAGCACTTCCCCAGCTCTGACGAAATATTCTCTCACAGCATCTTCCTTGGCAGGAGAAGCAGCCCCTGCCCAGTCCAGGGTGACTTTTGTGGCTCCTTCCAGTGCCAAGGGGACATATGAGAGCTTAAAGCAATCCTCCAGTGTCCAACCCGGCCTTGACCCACCCAACTTAGAACCAGGACTATCACAAGGACCCTGTGGCCTCAGAGGTGAAGAGATGGACTTTGATTCCAGATCCAACCAGGCCATGTGTCAAGTCACCCTAGCTGATACTTCCTTAAGGGTTCAGTGTTCTCTTCTATTAATGGGAAGGATAACAATAACCCTTTGATGAATTAAAAGTCTCTATGTTGTAGAATAGTTGTAAGGATAAGTGACATTTAAATAACCTGTCGTATAGTGGGGATCCAGAATGGCAGCTATGATCATCATCATCATCATCATCATCATCATCATCATCATCATCATAATGAAATTAAGCATCACCATGGCAACACATCACCATGGCCATGAGCTAAATGTTTATGGCAATCTTTCTTCTCCTGCAAAGGGTACTAAAGATGTCTGCACAGGATTCCTTGTGGTCCCTATTCCTTCTCTTCTCCTCTTCTTCCTTTCTGCTTTTCTCTGTGGCTGTCTCTGCAATGGCTGCACTGGTGCCAGGATATTGTGTTTGAGTTCTTTGTTAATCAGCTTTTGCTCAATGATTGACAAGAACCATTTACTTCTTGTCATTTAAATTTGTGGAATTCACCTGTGTTTTACGAGAATTAATGGTTTACAGCCGGGTGTGATGATAACCCCAACACGGTGGAGACAGAGGCAGGAAGATCTCTGAGGCTAGCCTGTTCTACCTAGCAAGTTCAAGGCCATTCAGAGCTATGTAGTGAGACCCTGTCTCAAACAAGCAAGATGGTACCTTATAGATACCATACATCAGTCTGAAGCTCTCCCCTCTTTCCATGTTTAGCCTCTAGGCTAAACAGTCAGTCTGATCTACAACTGCCCCCGTGGACATCCTGACTTTGTAATGAAGCTGTTCACTGTCTCTCTCTGTGTCTCCTCTGCCCCCATTCAGCTCCATGTATGTCTAGGGCAGAGCCAGGGGTATATTTATCCAGGCTGTTCTTACCCCTGCTGAATCTCCAACACAGTGAGACTCATGGGAAGTACTCAGACATGGATATAGACCCTTTGAAGACATCTCATTAAGGCCACAGAAGCGGCACAGAAAGAGCTCTGGACTCACACTGGCTCTGCTACGGCTCACTGTGGCCTCCAGCAAGGCTGCTTCCCTCTTATCTCACTTTACTTACCCTCAGTTTACTCATTCAGACACGAGGAGCTGGTGTTGGCTTGAACTATCTCATATTGCGGGCTGTCTAGAATTCTGGCACAGGTGTAGGAGACAGGTTAGGTCTCAGAAGGGATCTAGAGGGGCCTCCTGGAGGAACCCACATGAACAGAATCTGGCCTAATGCACAGATATGGAGGAACCACTCTCCCTCTTGTGGGTTATCTGCAGGAGGCATGGTGTGAGCCAGGGAGCTGTGAAAACCTGTGTAAGGAAGTGGCCCCTACTCACTACCGGCTGCCTCTGAGCAGTGCATTCTGTACTAAGTGGCCTTAGCTGACTGTAGAAGAGCAGCCACGGGAGACGCCTAGTTCCTTGGTTCCGCAGACTTGAAGGAGCCTCCAGAGAGCACAGTTACTGAGGGAGGCCAGGGAGAGAGCGGGATGACCCTCCAGAAATGGCCAGCATGCAAGTCTGAGATGAACAAAGAGATGCTGCCAAGTTCAAGGAAACTTTGGTGGCCCTTTTAAAGCCTCATTACCTAAGTGAGATGGCTGAGGCTGCTGGGAAAGGGGGGGGGGCGCTTCCAAGAAGGCAGGAAAGGTGGAACTAGATCAAGGTGGGAGAGTTGGTCTCTGGGCAGAAGAGGGTACCTCCTCATAAGTGTGTATGAGCAGGTCCGCTTCTAACCAGGTCCCCTCTTTCAACTGGAAGGTAAAGTTGAGAATGAAGACGGAGGGCTCTTGGTTTGAAGAGGAAAAGCATTTGACATGAATACAAGAGAGGCTGACCACAAACTTGACCAGGACAGGAAGTTAGAGTAAATTTGCCTCTTGAGCCTCTTGTGATTGATTGCTAGTGGATGCCTTGAGTGTGGTACTGTAAAGAGCACATCAGACTCCACAGAGGAGTCCTGACCTATTCATAATGTCTGCTGAGGGCCAAGATTCCAGCAGGTGCCTGCCATGAGCTTGCTCTCTCTGCTGGCAATGAAGGCTTATAACCCTGCCAAGTTGCAGGTTGTTAAGATTTCTCTAGCAACACCCAACAACTAGGATTTATGCATGGACACTGTATGGAGCTGCCTCTTGAGTTTACCTGCATATGCCCTACTTAGTGGCCATCCCACACATGAGAACTATACCGAGACAGGGCCCACAGTGTCAAAATTGCTAGCACCTGGCAGATTTTATACAAAGACAGGGTGAACCAAATCATACAGAATTAAGAGTACTCCGCTCCAGGACATCTTATGAGTGAGATAGGGCTTAGTCCTGTCTAGCCCTAGGAGGAAATGGAAATTTTATCCTGCATTCTAGGGAAATAAATATTCTCTCAGGATGTTTATTTGTTCAGCCATCCAAGGATCTTGTAGCATTTTTTTCAACAATAAAAATACATGATTCAAGAACTGGAGGAGCTAAGATGGAAACAGGTTGTAGGGGAGGGGTGGAGGAGGGAGGCAGGTAACCTCTAGGGCCCATTCATTTCCAACTCCAGCAGTTGGAAGTTATCAGTTTCTGTGGCCCTAGCATACTATAGTCTGAATAAAACTTGAACTCAAACACTCCACCCTCCTTGAAGCCCAGCATGCTATTGGTCTAACTGCCTGGTTGCAATGTTCTGGCCCTCTGGGCTCGTAGCATTCCAGTATTCCAGCATAGTTTACTTCCATGACTCTTGGAGACTTGGGAGAAGTATGGAGTCTTCCAGAACCCAGACATGCCTTCCAGGGCAGCCACCAACTGCCCCCACAGAAAGCAACTCCAAATAGAAGGCAGGATGTCAGAGACACAAACCCGTTGCTCTGAGTGCTGTGAATTCCAGAACACTCAGCCTTCGGGTTGCTGAACAGCATTCAGAACCACACCTATGGGGCTGAGAAAGGGACAGATTAATGGTAAAGATTTAAACTTGATGGAAAGGAGAGATATAATCGCACTACACTGAGCCATGAGCACACTTAAGCTAGACAACTGCATTGGCTGAGATACAGCTCAAATATGAAGCATTTGCCTAGCATCATCAATCCAGCACCACCAAAAATGAATGAATGAATGAATTAATCAATCCATTAATTAATTAACTAATCAACTACTTCCTGTAGAAAGTACACTGTTCTGTTTGACAGTCCACTCATACAGCCCCTTGCTTGGGACCTCCTGTAAGGACAGACTATCCCTTCTGTTCTATTGGCAAACAGATACCTGGAGAGGCACACAGGAAGCAAGAGAATCTCAGAGTTCCAGGGAGGCGATGGTGTTGACTCTTCCTACTGGCCAAGCTCCCCAAAACAAAATCCAGCTGTTGCTCCCTCTGTCCTCAGCTCCCACAGTGTCCCGAAACTTCATCCTCACACTCTGCTCACACAGCACACTGTCCTGTCTTAGACCAAGTTGCAGCCCCAGGACACAGGAGATGCTCATTCCTCACTTGTTGAATGAATAAATGGGTAAATGAATGAATGTGATGGCCCTGAGGTATGCAAACAGAAGCGCCACCCACTCCTGTGTTACTCCAAGCAATCTGATCTAGAACCTAAGTCTTCTGTCCCCGTAGTAGGACTTAGGGACTCTGGCATCATTGAATCTGCCTTTTGGAAGGTGAGACTACAGTAACAAATAAAAGGCCTGAGAACTCACTAGAAAGACAGTCCCGATCCCATTGAGCAAACCACACAGGCTGAGGCAGGAGGCAAAAGTTTAATGCTAACTTAGCAAGGTTCCCGGGGGGAGGAGGCAGCAAATGGTAAGCAAGAGAAAAGAGAAAAGTAAGCCATAGCAAGAGTTAAGTCAAGGCCATGAGAGTGGGAAAGGAAAAGAGCTTGGGGTCGTGGAAACGGCTTGCCTTCTGAGATAGTCCTATAGTCTTCTCAGAGTGGTTCCCACTCCATCTGCACAGCAAGGGACCCACAAGAGGCGAGGTGTTAGGTTCCTCCAGCCCCTGCATCCCACATCCCGTCCGTCCGTCCGTCATGCATGTTGGTAGCAGCTCACTCAGAAAAGTTTTCCTGGAGAGGGTGGGACCCAGCTGAAATGCCCCTATGCAGATCCAGAGGCCCTCCAGTTTTTCACAACATCCCATAGTCCTCAAGACAAGATTCACCCTTCCCTGCCCTTGCACTTGCCTCTCTACTTGCTACCTTCGGACCAGAAGCCCCTCAGAGCTCACAGATGGTCCAAGGACAGCCGGAGTCTGGACTAGAGGCTGCACTCCCACTCTGCCCCATGTCTGTCCTGTTCCCCAAGCACAGACATGACGCTAAAGCTCCCAGAAATGCTGCAGAATTTCCAACATTGCTAAAAGAGCCCTTCCACCACACCCAACGCATCTAGAGACTGGCATGCTTGCCAGGTTGCCATCCTCGGCCAGAGCCATTTCCAGTCGTCACAGAGCATCTGGACAGGCAGAGGAATGCCCCCTTCTGGCATGTGCCTGGCTGGCCTTCCCTTGGACAGGGAAAGACAATAGGAACTGTGTGCCACATCTCGAAGCTTGTCTCCAGGGCTGTGCTGTTGATGGAAGTTCTGAGAATCCCAGCTATGGGCTCAGCACTCCTGCTGGGTGGTGCAAGGAAGGCGAGAGGAGAAGTGTACCCTTTAAAGCTAGGCTGAAGGAGAACCCAGGTTTCTCCTGAGAGGTAGCTCTGAGCTGGTCAGTGCCTTCACTTCTCCCAGCCTCAGAGTCCCCTCTATAACCGGCCTGAGAATCAGTGATTGGCTCAGGGCCAGACACAGCTCAAATGGCCTGTCAGTGTAAACTTGTGCAGCCATTACTGCTCCAGGACCCCTGGTTCCTCAGAGCTGCAGTCCTCCGAGGACAGGGCTACTGGCCGGGAGAGAGGCAGGCGGACCCAGATGAGGGGCTAAGGGACACCTGTGGCACTGCAGGGAAATCCCAAGAACCAAGATTGGTGCTAAATAACAGTGAGGCTGGAGACTAGATGAGCCTCTGTCCCTGAACACGTGTCTAGCCAGCAGGGAGTCCTAGATCCTGGGATTGGACTTCAGGAAAGAGCCTGGTGCTGTAAAAGGTGATTGCCCTGGTCACAGCTGGGACCTGACACCTGCAGTCATAAAGCCCATCACACGTCCCACCCTGGGCTAGCCTGGAGCGATCCAGCAGTCATTGCTTATGTCTGTGGTCATCTGGCACCAGAAGGAAGAGGGCTGTCTCTGACTCGTCTTGGACTCCCAAGGCCTAGCATGCATCTAATATGCATTAGATACCTGTAAGGGTTTTTATATAAAGTACTGTGGTCACCAAGTCTTCAGGACCAGGCTGGCCGAAACCTCTGGGGCTTCTACCACACCCTGAGTCACCCTGAGTCACCCTGCAATGACAGGTGCCGGCAGAGAAGTGGCCTCCCAAGCTCTGAGCAGAACGCTAATTTTGAAAGCATCTGATCCAAATTACCTAGGCGCTTCAACTCAGGGTTTTAGAACCAAGCGAATGGCTTGATAAGGAGAGGGGTGCTTTCTAAGAGGAAGTTCTCTCCCAGTGACATCCTGAGGAAGATGACAGCTGCCAGACAGTGGCAGAGGTCCCAGGGCACCGACTGGTCTGAACTGGAGCCTCCGGGGGGGGGGGGGGGTCTGAACTGGAGCCTCCCCGGAGCCCAGAGGCTGAGCATTGTCTGGCCAGACTCCTCTACAAGTGCCTTGGTGTACACACACCTGAGCCCTGCCTAGACCTGGTCCTGGCTCTGCCTTTTGTGCCTGTACGGCATGGGCAAGTTGGACCATTGGGAAGCTGAATGAGAAAATGAATGCAAACATTTGGCACATCCCCTGCTGGGGACATAGCTGCCATCCCTGGTGTTTGTGTCCGCCTTTGCCATATGGACGGCAGAGCAGACCAGTGTCTCATTTATCACTATTTCATGACTATGCCTGGCATCCCAGCAGCTGCCGCACAGGAACACAGAGTAAAGGCCACTAAAGGATGCAGGGACTGCGGATCTATCCAGGCATCACCAACTTCTGGGGATATCCACATTTCCCCTAGCCACACCTCAGGAAGTGGAGAGCTCCCTACAGGGCAGTCAGACAGTTGCTGGGGAGAGTGTCTTCTGGTCCATCCCTTCCCCCTCCTCCTCTGGCAGCAGTCAGAACCCAAGGGCTTATCCCTCCTGGCCCAAGCATGCTCTTGGTACCCACCTCCTCTTTCACTTTGTATTCAACTGCAGAGCCACTGTTGGCCCCAGCACACACACCTCTCTGCCCCTACTCCCTGGTGCCATGCCTCCATCCTCCCTCTGTCTTCACTCCCTGATCCCTGTGGCCCTTCACCACCACCCTGTGTCCCTATCTCCATCTGCACGGGTAGAGACCACAGTGTGTCTCAGATCCTTGCATGAGGCTGGCTACAGAGGTGATGTCAAGTCAGTCTCGGTGAACTGAGAAGGCTTAGCCTTGTGCTGGGTGACTGCAGAGCAGGGGGGGACAGCTCAGCCAGGTCCCCTCCACAGGGTCCTGGATAGATTAGAAGCCCCAGTGCCCCTCATTATCCACCCCTCCTGTCACACTTCCTAGGGAAAACAAACACGGCTCTGGCTTGATATCCGGCTGGAGGCCCTGGCAGTGAAATTCGCATTTGAAAGTTTCCCTTGCATTAATTTCAGACGGAACATAAATACGGACTTGGGATGCCTCTTCCAGGAGGAGAAAACTGGAAACCCGCGTGCTCACTGGAGAGAAAACATGTGTGCTGGCCGAAGGCACCCGCGTTACTCTGGAGCCTGTGCGGGGGAACATCTGGTTCTCTCCTCCTCCGCCACCCAGCCCCCACTGCAGTCTTGAAATTGCCCTGTTAATTGGCGCATTGTTCATGCTGAACACTTGACACACTTTCCTCTCCAATCTGCTGAACCTTGGAAGGTACACGCGATTCTGACCATTTCCTGCCCCCAACCATGAACTTGGCATCTTTGCAGCTGCCAAGTACTTCAGAGTGGGCGTGACAGAGCTTGCTGTGAACTGGGACCATTCTGGGGAGAAGCCCAGAGAGCCTTGCCTCTTACCAGCTGTGTGACCTTGGGCAAGTCCTATTCCCCTTGCTGAGCCTCAGTTTCCTCATCTGTAAAGTGGGAGCACCTCCAAGGGCTACTTTGAGGATGAAATGGAACAGTGTGGCCCGGAGGCTTCCTAAATGTGTACCATCTGCTGGAACCATGCAGGTGGAAGGGCCCAGGAGGCCAGGTGGTCCAGCCCCATATGGGGAAGCTGAGACACAAAGAGGGAAAGGAAATTACCCAAGGCCACAGGGTTCATTGTGGGCAGAGTTTCAGGTCCAGGCTCTACCCTGCCTGCCCATGCCAGAGGGTCACATGGGGCCACCAGACTGTGCTGTCTGCCCTCCAGGCCTTGTGCACTGGCACAGCCCATCATGGGCCCGGAACAAAGGAACGGTTCTCCACTCGGAAACCTCACTGGCCCTTTCCTGTTTGTACATAGATGTCTGTAAAGGACCCCGGGTCTTCTCATGGAGACTAGGCCAGCCCGGCCCCACAGTGTGGGGCTTTTGCACTCCCCGAACTTGGATCCCCCTGATGCCTGTCCAATCTACAGTGAGCCCTCTGCTTTTGCCTCTGTTCTCTCTCCGTCCCTCCCTCCTTCCCTTTCTCCCTCCCTCTCTCTGTTCTTCCCTCTTCTCCCCGTGCAGTTGTTTCTGCATGTCTCACAGCTGGTCTCTGGTCTCTCTCCTCTGCCCTTCTCTTTTGCTTCCCAGGTCCTGGACTTCCCTCCTCTCCACCCTGTGACATCCTTCTGCTTTTCTTCCTACTTCCTCTTTTTTTCTCCTTGGCTCCCTGTGCCCCGCCCTCTCTTTCCTCTTCTGTCGTCCAGAGCAAGCGAAATGGAACTTGTCTTCCTGCAGCGAGCTGGCCAGAGAACAGCTGGAAGCTAACGCTGGAGGGAGATGCAAAGCAGTGGCCAAGAGCCCCAGGGAGGCTGGGCAAGCCAAGCAGGCCAAGCCCCAACGTTGTGGGGCCCCTTTGGAAACCTTCCATCACCTTGCCTGCAGGTTCCAGCATGGGGGCTGTGCCTTGTTCAGAATTTCCAACTTCGGAGACAAGCCTAATCCGTCTGTCAGCCCCTGGGGACAGCATACACTGGACCCTGATGCTGGCCCGTATAGGGGCCAAGCTCCTAGGATTGGTGGGATCTAGGGGAGAATCACCAAGGGCCAGGGCTGGGCTACAAGAATGAGGGAAACTCAAGTCTCCTGGGGACAGGATGAGATCATGGAAAGGATGTGGAGTAACAGGCTGTGTCACTCATTCATTCAACAAACATTCGAGGAGCCATGGTGGTGCGCCAGATTTGGGCTTAACTCTGGGGACAAAGATGAATCAGGCATGGTCCCACCCTCAAAAAGCTTGCATCTCACCCCCATCCCTGTCAGGTGGCTCTTTGAGAGCACGTTCCAACAGAGTCAGCTCTGGGCTGTGGGCAGGTCAGGTTAGCTGCAGTGGGAAGGGACTGGAGAACAATTATTTCTGCAGTTCGGCTGCAGGTGTTGGAGGCTGGACAGTCCAGCGTATTTGAGAGGTGACATCAGGGGTCTCTGTTGACTGTAGGAGAATGAGGGCCAGTATAACTTGATTAGCAATGCCCGGTATAGGCACAGTGCCAGCATGGGGAGAGGGCAAGTAGGGTTGGTGGGCTCCATGGAAGTATTGGGTGGAGATGGCACAACTGTGTCTGAGGTAGAGGGCAGTTCCAAAGTCATCACTAGTGTGGGTCACCACATTTCCAAGCGGTGAGGACTGGTAGCTGAGGGGTGAGCAGAATGAAGAGGCCAAGGACAGGTTTCCAAGGCTCCTGCTTGGCCTGGGCAGAAGAAAGCCCACCCACAGCATCACCAGAAGAATAAGAGCATGGTAAGAAATGCACGGGCCAGAACGGGGTTTGGGCACTAAGAAGTCACAACTGTGGTCTCTTGAGACCAAGCACCAGAAAGGGTGATTGCCAGGAATGTTGCCTTGGCAGACAGGACTTACATCTCTGAGTTCTGTGCACAGACCATATAGAAGAGTCCCTCCTGGGGTTATGTAAGAAGCAGTTGGGGAAAATGCCATTCCCCCATACCAGGAGGACGGATGAGAGGGAGAGCAGAGAGTGTGGCCCAGAGAAGAAGGTAGAAATTTGACCTTGACCCGTTCCTACTTGCTTTCTCCAAGTATCCCTGTCCTAAGAAAAGCAATGCAATGCAGAAAGCCTTAAGGCAGAGGGAGTGCCAGGGCTTTTCCAGGAGACATAGGAGACACCAGTGCTCAGGGCCCAGAAGCATCCCTTGAGGTCTGTACCATAGAAGCCACATAGGGCCGTGCCAAGCCAGAGCCCTCTGGCCGTCCACAGTACAGCCTCAGGACAGTCAGTGATGTTACCTGCTTCTCCTGGGCAGCACAAGACTGAGTTTTCTCAGCTGGCTCTTGAGACCTTCTGGGCAGACATGGAGACCATAGTTGGGCCATCAGAGCTCGTCTTTAAACCTAGTTCTCCATGGAAACAGAAGAGGACTTATCTCACTGACCAAAGCTGAGACACATGCTCCTGGCAGAGTCCTTCCTCCTGGGCACTGAAGGTCGCTACCCACTGCTCTCTTCCAGCCCAACAGAGGAGAGTCAAGTGAGAGGGGATGGCTCCAACCTAGCCAGGGACAATTTCAGCTCCTTTATGATGGCACGCTGGCCAAGGGCTTTTACTCTTCCTTCTTCTCTGTGTTTCAACTGAACTGCCCCAGAGCAGGCCGAAGAGCCATAGGCCCATTTGACATTCGTAAGGGAGACGCTGGTGACAGGCAACCTAGCTAGGATCACAGACTGTCTTTGCTGGTTTCTGTTTCTGTGACAAAATGCTCTGACCAAAGGCAACTTAGAGGAAGAAAGATTTTTATTTTTTCTTGTATTTCCAGGTAACAGTTCACCTATCAGGAAGGGTAGGGCAGGAACCTAGAGGCAGGAACTAAAGTAGAGACTGTGGAGAAATGCTGCCCACTGGCTTGCTCAGCTTGCTTTCAGCTGGTGGTTGGTACCATCCACATTGTGCTGAACACACCTACGTAAATCATCACTCAACAAAAATGCCTACAGATGCACCCACTGGCCAATCCAATAGAGGCAATCTCTCTTCCCAAGTGACTCTGGTCTCGGTCAAGTTAACAGAAACCAACCAGCACACAGGCTGATGGAGAGACATGGGGCATGCCAGCTTCAAGCCAGGTTCTTGGGGACCTGTTCACACCTGTGCTTCTGTCTCCTCTCCTGGTCTTTGCACATGCCACCCTCCACCTGGAGCCCCCCCACCCCACCCCACCCCCGCATCCTGTCTCCACCCAACTCCCATCCCTACCTAGTAGCACTCCCTCCTCCAGGATGTCTTCCCTGTCTTAACACTGGTGTGGCTGCCTCCCATGCCTGCACAACTTCCTGTGATGTCTGATGCATTGTAGGTAGTGCTCAGATCCCAAGAGCCAGACTGGGTGACCTAGAGGACCCAGAATGGGACTCAGACTGTCAATCACCATCCCGCACAGGATATCCAGTAGTCAGTGTTTACTAAACCAGTGACATAAGTATATGAGAAAAGGTGGGGAGAGTCAATGAGGAAAGGAAGGAGGGAAGGAGGAGGGAAAGGAAGGAGAAAGAGGATGGGAAGAAAAAAATCAAAAGAAAGAGGAAGGATGAGGAGGGAGGGCTGGAAAGAAAGAGAGGAACATCTTTGCATGGGGGTCTTGAAACAAAATCCCCACTCCCCCTCTCCCCCATGGACCATGAGCTAGGAGAGCCCATGTTCATCCTGCACTCCAATTCCTCCCTCCAACATAGCGAAAAATGAGACACTGGGAGGTGCCCTATGTGCCCAAGGGCTCAGAGGAAGTATAGCAGATGCTGGGGTAGAGCCCTTAGCATCCTCCCTGCGTGGCGATCATCCCCGTGATCTCCAGGTGGAATCACAGGAACTCTGACTGACCAGCTCTGGGGACATGAATGGACCCAAGGGTGTCAAGCCAGTGGGTCAGAGGGCTGAGGGCAACCCCTCTGCTCCAGCCACTGCATGGGCCCTGCAGGCTCCCTCTGTGCCGGGAGCTTGTGTATTCCTGCCAGCTTGTCCTCTGTGTTCTCTGCCTTCCTGGGGCTGTCAGCACGCTGACCTTCCTGCTTCTCCCCTTTCACCACTCGTCACAGGCAATCAAAGTCAGGGGACAGTGATTAAACACCTTGCTTCCCATGCCCAGGTTCTGAACTCAATGTGAACAGGAAGGCAGTCTTCCATGTGGGGCCGTGAGAGAGGCTCAGTGTGGAGTGAGCACTCAGGAAGCATAGGCCAACCCAACAGCTCATGTGGCCAAGGAAGGGAGACTAAGGCCAGGAGGCAGGGAGAGGACAGGGCCTGACCCAGGCAGTTCCTTTGTCCACGGTCACTTGGCCTCCCCAAGACTCTCCGTAACCAGAACCTGAAAAGGTACAGACATCTTGCCTGTACCCTGGGGAAGGGAGGCCACTCACCTGCACTGAATTATCCTTCTGTGTATTCGTGGTATCGCACGCACAGCAGATGCACTCGAAACGCTTGCTGAGAGGATGAATAGTGGATGGGAGAAGAGATGGACACTCTCCTCTCTCTCTCTCTCCCTCTCTCTCTCCCTCTCTCTCTCTCTCTCTTTCTCTCTCTCGGTTTTTCAAGACAGGGTTTCTCTGTTGTGATTCTGGCGTCCCAGGCTGGCTTTGAACTCACAAAGATCCACCTGCCTCTACCTCCGGAGTGCTTGGATTAAAGGCATGCATCAACACACACACACACACACACACACACACAGACATACGGCCTTCACATGTACTTCTGAAAGCCACCTTAGATCTAAAGGCCACCTTGGGAGAGTTATTCTGTCTGTACCTCCTCTAGGTCACTGTCAATGTCTGCTGCATTCGGGAGGGCTTTATGGCCTTTCTAGTCCTCGGGTCACCATGGGTAGATGGTGAAGGAATGATTCTAAATGCTTAGATCAAGGCAGCACAGACCGAGCATGTGTAAGGCCCTGGCCATGTGTAAGACTGTGTGGCCAGGTGGTCTCTGCCCCCTGGAGGGCTCTCAGGGAACTGAGGAAAGGAGGCGTGAGTTTCTGATGGAGTTTACCAAGAGCCATAGACCTGCTAGAACTGGAGTTTTCTTGGAGCTAGGCCTTTCGGGACTGCTGTAGGCTGACAACCATGGATGGATAGGCACTGGGGTCAGCTTAGTAGCATTAGGCACAGTAATGCAATTGGTAGCCCTTGGGAGCCCTTACTCTGTTCTCTGGAGTCCTCAAAGACTAGGGGTGGTGATTATAATCACTCCCACTTTACAAATGAGGAAACTGAAGCATGCAGAGGTACAGCCCATAAGCAGCAGAGCTGTGATGTGGATACAGGCTGGGGGGACCAGGGGTGCATCTTCCCCACTGGGACACACTATCTGGATTTGAAGGAACCGTACTGCTAAAATATGGGCATTTCCTGTCGCAATACCCATCAGGGAGACCATTAGGGGACCTTCACTGGCATAATTCATTGACCCAGACACCCAGGGGATGACCACATATCCACTGGATGACAACCTAGCATGTGACTGAGATCACACTGTATCTTATGTTCCAGGTCACTTTCTGGGGAACAATACTGTCATTGATGTCCTAAGACAGGCAGGGCTGGAGGTGGACCACACCCCTGCTGGGCAAGCCATCCACAGGTAAGCATCAGAGTAAATGGTGGCATCTTGGAGCTGTGAAACAGACTACTCTGAGATGGGAGTCTCGGGAAAAGGCTGGACCAGGCACTGTGATTAGAGGGTGCTCTTTGGGGTGAGCAGGCTTGTATGCAGACTTGTTGGGATCTCCTGGTGCAGTTGGAATGGAGGAAGAATGAGGATTTGTAAGATTCTTGGGGTCCAGATGCAAATAGATTGGGTAGGGGCATAAGTGACCTCAGTTATTCCCTAGAAAGTCAGTGGGCAGGCAGCCAGTTCCTGAATGAAGATGGTACCACGGGAAGAAGAGGCTACAGTTTATTCTTCCCTGTGTCCACCCGTACTGCATGGCCCCTTGCTACCCCACCCACTCATGGTCCACTGCTTCCTAGATGTACTTGCTCCATTGCCTCCTCGGAATGTGCTCCTAGCTTCTAACTTTCCTGCCAGGACGCTCCCACTCTGCCCACAAAGCCATTCTCCCAACCTCTTCCTGTGTGGGTTCCTATTCTGCCCCTCCCCACCTGTCCCCACCCTGGAAGATTCCCAAGGACAGGGACCGGCTCCGCCTATGTGGGCATCTACAGATCAGCATCAGGCAATGACCTGACTCTAGATCTGAGATCTCCTGAAACTGTCAGGTCAGTGTCAGGTTCCTCAAACTCAGAGATCCATGCTCCAGCCTTGATGCAGGAGCCTTCACACCAGCCCACAAGGATGGCCCCACCATGATTTCAGCCCCTGTCATGGTTACTAGGCCCAAAGTCTGAAGGTGACTTCCTCAGTTACAGCTGAGCAGGCATGTGGTATTGGCTGCTCACTCTGTGGGGCCCCAAGTGCTTCTAACTCATTGTCGTAGCCCCTGCAAGGCCTGTTGTGAACTCACTTACAGAAGGACACATTTGTATGACAGCCTGGTTCTGCAGACTCCCTGGGCTCCTAACCATTTAGTATACCTACTTATACCTACCTCAGTGGGACAGGGAGCTCAAGAATGACTGAGACCTTGACCTTGCAAGAGGAAGCTTTTCTTGGGTCCTCAGAGCGCGTGCTGCCCCATATTACACCCCTCTAGTGCGCCTTCTATAGGAACCTATGAACCTCAGTGTTAGGACTCCATCCCAGCCTCCCACCACTTTCTGTGAGCTCTGCCAGAAGTTCTGGAGGGGGTCAGGGCAGGTATACTTGAGGACTGAGGGATGCAAGGTAGCCTCGGGGTCAAGGCATTCCTCCAGTTCCCTCCTGTTCTCTCCTGTTCTCACTCCACCCTTCTCCCCATGCCCCCAAGGACCTATCCCTTGAAGCTCATTGTGTGTGGCCAGGCAGGGCAGGGGAGGCAAGCAGGATTCCTCCTGGAGTGCAGGCATTAGAGGAGGAGATCTCCTGCTCTGCCCCCACGGGGTCTGCTGGAGGCTCTCTCTGCTCAGAGGATTCTCAGCCTTAGTCTCCAGTACAGGGGGATGAAGCAACTGGCAGGGCCGAGGGGGTGGGGAGCTTGAGGAGGCAACAGCAATAAAAGCCACCCTTGGCCACAGGTGCTTCCTGTAGCTATCTTTTCGTCTGACTGTTTTGAATTACCTCCCCAACAGCTGCAGCATCTCCAACAGTCTGGAGTTGCCATGGGGGCTGGGAGAGGATGAGCTGAGCGATGGCCTTTTCTCTTCAAAGAGAAGCTCCTCACCCGCTCACCCGGTGCAGTGAGAGGGTGGAATGGGAGGCTGCTTTCAGCCCTGGGTACCACCTCCCTCACAAGCTGGGACACAATTCCTCAAACCACTCCCAACCCTCCAGGACCAGACGTCCCCAGGGAATTCCTGTGGGTCCACAGATAAAAGAGAGGGTCTGCAGGCTGAGAGGCATACCGCTACTTTGAGCACGAATTCCTCAAACGTGACTAAATGGCCCTCGGAGTGCCAGCATAGTTAAGTCCTTTGGCCTGGTGGCTCACATCTGAGGAGTTAGTAGGCACCAGGCACTGTACTGGCTCTCCCTCGTTCACCCCGTTCCTGATGAAGCAGATAGTAATATCCCCTCTCTCCTTTTTTAGACCAAGCACAACTCATCCAGTATCTGGGCCATGAGTTATAAATCGGGATGTGAACTGTGTATCAATCAGCCTCAGGTGGAGCTCTAGTGACCTAGCCCTGTCCCACTCAAAAGATGTTCATCAGGCACACAGACAGCTGGATTAATTAATAACACAAGCATTTTGAATAGCATCAACTATTCAGTGACCTGGGCTGCCAGGTACTCTTTTAAGCCCTACGCCTCTCTTCACCTGCATGATAGAATTCACAATGTCCCCGGAGAGGTGCAGGCCATCATACCCCCACTTTACAGAGCAAGAGACTGAGGCAGTTAGATAACTCACCTGGAGTCCCTCTGCCAGAGATACTGCTGAGTGAAACCTTGCTCAAGATCAAAACTGAGCATAGACTTCCTTTCCCAGCCATCCTCTCCATCCCTGGGTTCTCGAACCTGTCTCTGCCGTATGGTCATGTTCTCCTCAGTGGTGTGGCCGCCTGATGGTCTTTCTTCCATTTTAGGGTATGAGCTGTAGGAAGCATCCGTTTGGGTCACTGCTGGTACTTAATTTCTAGAAAAATGCTAGCTTCAGGGAGTTTGTGGACTAAAAGATAAAAGAATACATCAACGTTCTGTCTCTCTATAACAGAAGGCGGCTGCCCGGGTCCAGCCTGTCCCAGCAGGGGTGCTCTGGCGTTTCCCTTGCCGTGGACACACCCTGCTGCATTCCCCATTGCACACATGGTACACTCACATGCTGTTCCCCTTTGCAGTCCTGCTGCTGAGAGCCCAGCTCCTCCTCCTGAGGGGACCTCTTCTGCCAGCCCAGCCCCAAAAACCCCAGCTGCTGTGGTCCTGGAAGCAACCTCAGCGACCCCCACCACCCCTCCTGAGGAGGAAGGTCCAGGCCTGTCCCCACACCTCCTGCTCCCCGACAGCCTTAGCCAGCTGGAGGAGTTCGGAAGGCAGAAGTGGCGCAAGAGACTAAACAAACAGCAGCGGCCCAGGCAGTTCAACGACCTCTGGGTCCGAATCGAGGACAGGTGAGCAGGGAAGGGACAGGTTGTCTAGAAGCTAGCTGTCAGTCACCCGAGGATAGAGGTGTCAGAGTGGAAACATGGAGGCAGGTTCTTCTCTGTATCCAGAGGGTCCCCATGGGCATCTTTTGGGGTGTACAGAACATGTTCACATCTGGAGGTGTATTCTCAACATGAGAGCAAGTAGAATTCTCTGCAGTTTAAAAGGGTACAGGCCTGTAATGCTGATGCAAGAAGATAGTAGGTTCAAAGCCAGCCTGGGCAATTAGTGAGAGTCTGTCTCTAAGTAAAATGTCTGAGTAGAACCGTGATAGAGTGTGCACAAGACCCAGCCTCAGCCCTCAGAACTGCCAGGATTTAATGGGTTAATTAATCAAAATTAAATTAAAATGAGGATGTGGAAGCTCCCTTGGATGCCACAGACAAAAGTCTGCCACGCCCAGCCTGTTCCTGATCCATTGTCCCATGGACTGGAGGTGAAAGGAGCGACCAGGGCAGGCTGGATATATCAGAAGGTGTCACCTCCCTGTGCTGGGAAGGTTTGAGCAGCCTAACTGCAGCAAGGGGGCTCTGGAGGGGCCCCCACCCTGTGAGGCAAAGGAACAGCAGGCAACCGACTGTGTCTGGAAGTGTTACCATGAGCCTTACCGTAAGCAGGCAGGTGCAGAGCACATCCTCAGGTGCTGGGACTCCCCCACCCTCTTTGCATATGCTCCTCCTGTCACTAACATCTCCCTCCTCAGCCTATCACAAAAGCTCCTGTTGCTCCAAGATTCTATCTACCACCCCTGCTCAGTTTCTCTTCAGGGCAATCTCCTATGTCAGCTATATGGCAGAGATCTCTACATACAGTGAATGTCACTGGGGAATGACTTAGGAAGGGACCAGAGCCCTCCCCACTGTGGGAGCCCAGTCCCGGATCTGATATTTAAACAGTGGGACCTCAGAACCCGAGTCCCAGCCTGGATCTTAATGTCATCCAGAATTTTCCAGTATCCTGAACAGAATCACCTTGGGTACTTGTTAAGTATCCATGGCTCCAACCCCACATGGACCTCATGCATGAGAGTCAGCAGGGCAGAGGCTTGAGAACCTATGTGCCCCAGGAGGTTCTAAGCAGTTCTAGGGAGCTCTGGCCAAACTGTGCATTTATGAATACAAACCAAGATCTGTCCCAGGCCACCCAGGGAGCCAGAAGCTGACCAGTACGTTCTGTTTCCTGGCTCTTCAGGTAGATGAGCTAGTGACAAAGGCCCCATCATTTGATGGTGGGCATCAAGGCCACTGAGCCTTTCCGTGTCGGTATCAGGTGCCTCCTGTGGGCTACTGAAGTAAGTACTTCTGCAGGGGCCTCACCAGCCCTTCCTGCCACAGCAGAGGCATCCCTGTAGCTGAGACACACTGAGACCAGGTACCCGGCTTGGGCTACGCTGCCTAACTGAGAGCAAGAGCGTCAAGTTTTGGATAGCTGCATCCTTCCGTTGCGGGCAAGCTTGCAGGCTACCAGCAGTCCACTGGAAGCTTCAAGTAGTCCGGTCACTCAAAGTCCTGGTCAATTCATCATTGTGATCTGGAGACTTGGCCAATGGAAGAATCTAACTCATGGGGTAGCTGGAGGCTAGGCTGCCAGTCCAGCATTGAACCCCAGTCCCTAAATGTGTCTAAAAGGGAAATGCAGACAGTTGACACTGGGCAGTTTCCCTTTCACGACATGGGATCCGAAATACAGAGCCTGGCGTCAGAGGAAGAAAGCAGTTATTCTTTGGCACAGGAGAGCACTTCTCCACCCCAACAGGTAAAACTGTGGTTGGCTGACGCACCTCCCTCTGCTTGGGCTGGAAGAGAAAGTTTCACCAAAGAGCAGTTTGTTTGTTAAACTCTCTCACTGCTTCTTGAGAACTCTGTGCTCCCCAGGAAGCCCAAGTAGAAGACACAGGCTCCCATGCTCACAGGACTTACTCCACCTTCCTGGAGTCCCCATGTCTCCCGTTTTCCAAAGGAACAGAGACCAAGCTAGAGCTCATCTGCATCCCTTCTGACAAACCACCTTTCTTAGAGTTTTGGTTTATTCAACATTTCTCACTTTGTTCCTAAATCCAACTGGAGCTGGCTCTCCACGCCTGCCTCTTCTGCCCATCTCCACTCCTATAGCAGCACCCCCGAGGGTCTTCTGGTCTCCGGTCTTGCCTTGCATAAAACGGTCCCTCTACCTACAGGGAAGCTTGCCTTCCTCAGGGCTCTCAGCTCCATTTCTGCCTTCCACCCCAACTGGGTCTTCACCAGCCTTCACGCCACCGTAGGCTATACCCTGTCCCCCCTGCACATTGAACTTTCCCAAGGTGGCATGCCAGTGGGCCCTTGCGAAGCTCCCACTGTGCCAGGCACCTATATATATCATGGCATAGTCCTATCAGGAGTCACAGAAAGCAGGCCTGTTTCACAGTGAACGAATCAGAGTCATCCAGATCAGGGAACTTGCTGAGTAATGGAGACTCAGAACAGCCATTCTAGTCTAGCTCTAAGGTTCGTATTCGCCACCCACCATCTATGAGCTCTTGCCGTCCTCACCTGGCTGAGCTGTCCTGTCTGCCCTAGTCACCCATGGGAGCCCTTTTCTTAGCACCATTGCCCACACTACATTTCTTTGCCTTTGTTTCTTGGTTGGGGAGTCCCGGGCACATACCTGGTTTGGATGGCTCCAGGTCACCTGAGGCCTCGTTAGGGTGGAAGGGTCTTTGACTGTAGGATTGAGGCAGGAGGAGGGAACCAGGGATGCGGGCCTTAAGTGCCTGGCTGGGACACCACCTGGGGCAGGCTGGCCTCCCTTCGCCCCTCATTACCCCTAGATGTAAACACAGCGGAGGAAGTTTAGAGTAGCAGCAGCCTGTGGCAGGATGATTTATGGGGACCCGTGGAAAAGGCTGAGTGTGTCCACAGACGGAGGCATGGCCGCAGAGCGTGCTCAGGAATCCCTTACCTCTGAGCACCAGAGGCAGCAGGGGAAGGTGTGACCATGGCAAACCAGGACAGAGACCATTCCTGTTAACACATGGCCTGTGACAGTCCTAAAGTGACTCCTTCTGCTCCATTAGGGCTGTGGCTGGTTTCTAAAGGCTATGCCAACTCTCGTTCTCCATGTCCCCAAGGCTGCAAGCACACAGAGGTGTGTGTGTGTGTGTGTGTGTGTGTGTGTGTGTGTGTGTGTGTGTAAGAGAGACAGAGAGAGAGAGAGAGGGAGGGAGAGAGAAAGGCACGGTGGCTGGCACATCTGTGCTGGAAGCATGTTAAGGGTGCACAGGTGTAGAGAGGAAAGTGCCTTCCAACTGCTGGGCATTGGCCAAAGCCAGGCCCAGAAGTGAGCATCAGTATGTGACAGACACAGAGCCCTGGTTAGTGCCACTAGGTAAGTACAGGCTACACAGGGTACACAGGTCAAAGCCCTCAAAGATGGGAGAGAACATGGTACCCCTTCCAAAGGGCTCTGTATAATCCTTTCCACTGCCCTTCCAGCTCAAGGTATTCCTCGCTCAGACCTCACAACGTGGGGTAGCCCAGGTAGTTAAAGTGTTCTGTGAAGCCAGAACCCCACCTGAAGTGGGTGGTGGCCCGTGAAGATTGGGGAATGTTAGAGAATGAAGCCATTCAATTATTTTAAAAATACTGAAAGAATCAGGCAGAGTAGTCTTGCAACCTTGCTCCACAGGGCTTTGACAGTTAGAAGACGCCTGTAAAGTTAACATCAGCCCAGCAGCAGCTGCTGTCTCTAGAGTCTGGTCTGGGGTGTCTCAGACTCAATCTCCCCAGCAGGCTGCTGCTTAAGGCCTTCAGTGTGTCTTAGGCTTAAAGCCATCAATGATCCATTGGGTGGGGGCTGTGAACCACCCTCAACTTAACAAAGACATGTTGAGTACACACCTGTCACCCATTACTGTGGATTAGTGCAGGTGGGGACAGTGACAGATGGCTCCTAAGACAGTGTGACTGAGAAATCCCTGGAGCCTCGGTTCTCTAAGACCCTGGCGATTCCATCTATGGGCCCATTTTTCACCTCAGGAGAGAAAGTTCCTTCCACCTTTGGCCCACTGTGAAGCTATTAGAAAGCATCAGATGGTTTACCACAGTCTGCAAGGCTGAGGGGAGGGAGGGCAGGCAAGCTAAGCAGTCTTTGTCTACATCTGATTGCTTGGCCCAACAAGGACAAAGCCCAGTCGAGACGTTTTCCTCCAACTGATGACACAGAGGAACCTGTCATCCAGCCCTGGTGTCCCCCGCTTCTCTCTGAGGGTCAAGGAGGTAACTGGAGGCTGGTCCTCTTCACCAACCATCACTTCCCTGTAACGCCACCTGAGGGGCAAAGAAAGAAAAGAAAAAAACTCCAGGCTTGGGGAGGGGCTTTCATCTTTGATTTTCAAGGAGCAAAAAGTAAAGCTTGTGCCCCTAGTTAAGCACCAGCTCCTCATGTTAGCAAGAAAACCAATGTCGGTGATGCCCAGTGCCCAGCCCTGGAGACCTCCTGCAGACTTCTAGTGCCAGAATTCACCCCTGCTCCAGGGAACCCCCGGGAAGGGTGGCAACTGACACAGTGCCTGGCACTAGCCTCACTGGTTCGTACTTTCCCTTGGACAGAGGACTCTGCCTGTGATCTTACTTCTGCCTTTTACTGCTTGGAAGCAGTTCAAAGTCCCTGAGTCCATTCTTGCTCCTTTGTTGTATAGACCAGGAAACTGAAGCCTAGAAAGCAGTATTGGCCCCAGGACCAGTTTACACACCAAGCCAAGGATGTAACTCAGACTTGCACAGAGCTCTGTCTTCCAGTCAGAGGGGCCTTCTCTCACTTGGGGTCCTGTCAGCTCAGAGCAGAGTTGGCCCCTCAGTGCCAGCCATCTGCAGAGCCTGGGAATGTGCGGTGTGTTTGGTTTGGCCTCTAGGCCGTGGTGCCATGAGACAGTTTTCCCCAACACGAGCCTGGAAGGGGGTGGGAACCTGGACCTCGGACCTACTTTGTGAGCAGAGTAAGTTAGGAAGGAAGGAGGGAGGTTGCACTCGGAGGGGCCCGTCCCCGTCTCCAGTCCCACTTCATTTTCCTGGGACTCTTTCCAAGCAATAAAAACCCCAGTTGAGCTCCAAGGGAGAGTTTTCATCTTTATTTTTCAAAGTGTGAAAGAAAATGTCTATAGGTGCCTGTGAGACGTAATTCTCACTTGGTCTTGCCCCCCCCAACCCTCCTCCCCACCCCACCCCCAACCCCCAGTGAAAGGCAGCCTGAGCAGTAGCTCCAGCCCTCACAGGGCACCTAGCCCACTGACCTGAAGCGAGCCCCAGGGACCTCTCAACTACCCAGGCTGGGACACGCAGCAGCCGCTGGGCCTGCGTGTTTGTGTGTGTGTGTGTGTGTGTGTGTGTGTCTTTTTCATTAGACAAGAAAAGGAGGGTAGAGGCTGAGGTAATAACCTCTACTAGGCCGGCATTAATCTCCTTCGGGGGCTGCAGCTAACAAGACCTCAATCTGACCCTGGAACCTCCATGTCAGTGTTCAAGGTCTTACCAGGAAACAGTGCGCTTCGCTGATGCCCACCGCCCATGCTGCAGAAACAGATGGCCCCAGTGCATCTCGTCTCAATTAAGAACGAGATTAAGAATCCACTCCCCTTCAAGCTCAGTAGAAGCGGTAATGTGACATAGGTCTAGCCCTGAGCATAGCGACTGCCTGTACCCAGCAGTGCATTGTAAATGAGGGATGTTGTTAGTGGAAGAGGCAGAGACACAAAACTATCAGTGATAGTTTTTTAAAGAGAAACAAAGCCTTCTCGCACCTTCCAGGCCCAGGCACTGTTCTGAGACATCTCAGATAGAAACCTGTTCTCCAGCCCTCATAGACCGCATGCCCCACTACAACAGCGAGGTTAGTGGGAAGAGGATGGTATTTCATGTGAGCCTTCGCTCTTCAAGGTAGCAGGGCCGATCAAAGGCCTCCAGGGGCGAGAGGGAGGCAAGTCTCTGGAGGTGAGTGGACCAATAACAGCCAGACAGTAGATATGATGAGGGTGAGGTAGAGCTAAGTCAGCCAGGCGTAGTGAGATCCTGACAGGTCCCATTAGTTGAAGGCCAGCGTGGCAGGAGACAAAGCACATTGGGTTCAGTGAGCTAAAATGTGCAGTGGAAACCCCCTGGCTCAGCCCTGTTTTGCCTATACACTCAGTAGGAGCACCATGCCTGCATCCTCTGAGTAAGACAACGGTCTTTCCTCTCCTGCCCCATGGATGTACAAACCTACTTAGCCCCAGAACCTGGCTACCAGGTAGCCTCTTTGAGCACCCCCTGCCCTGGAAAGGGAGTGGTAAGGCCCATTTCGAAGGCTTATTACGAGGAAGGCTTATTGAACAGCTGGGAATGGGAGTGCTCCACCAGTGGCAGATAGGAAAACTGTGTACACACACACACACATGTGTGTGTGTGTGTGTGTGCATGTGTGTGTGTGCATGTGTGTATGTGTTTGTGTGTGTTCTTCTACCTTCAGCAACCTTAGAGGGAGCCCCCAAGGGGAAGAGCACCTGTAGATTGGTGGACACTCTGGGGACCCCAGAGCTATCTCCTCCATGACTTTGCAATTGTTTCTGCCTGGGCCCACCCTCATGATCAGTCAGAGGTGGGTCCAGCCTGTCCTTGGAGGTCAGCTGAGCTGGCTATGGGGTTCTAGACTACTCCTCTTCCCTAAGATATCTGGTAAAGACAGAGCTGAATCCCAAGCTCTCTTCCTCAGAGGAGACTGCTGACAGTCACTGTGTTTCCCCCTCCAGCACTAGTGTCTCGCCACCCCCGCTGCCCCTCCAGCCTACTCCCAGCTCCGGGACCACCGAGCCCTTTGTCAAGTCCTCACACCAACTCCAGGAACATGACTCTGCGGGACCTACCAGCAGTTCAGTGCCCGTGCTGGGCCTCCCCCCTGCCATCGCTGCCACCATCATTGCTCCCTTCCTACTACACACCCTTGGGCCTTCCTGACCTCTGACCACTCCTGCAGAGAAGCCAGAGAAACCACAGGAGTCTGTGGCCACGCCCACCATCTGACACCATCTCAGAGGGTGCTGAGACCTCAAGGCAGTTCACACAGGACAGGGACCTTAGAACACTAGAGCTTTATTGTACCCAAGTTACATCTTCTTTTTTGTAGAAGGTCTTAATTTCCCATAGTGCTATGGGGCTCTTTTGTAAAATATGTGTCCATATTAAAAGAGAAAAATGTATTTATTCTATCGATAAAACTATTTTTATGTAGCCTATGTTACAGTCCCTGAATTAGCCCCAACACCAACCCAGGGAAGGAGCCCAGGTTCCCATGACCTCTGTGACCTCTGTGACCTGTATGGACTGTGGCTTTGAATTGGCTCCAAGCCTCCTAGTCAGGCTTGGGTTCTCCCACTGTAGGTACCTCTGAGGGCAGGCAGAAAGGCAGCCCTAGTGTTTATAAAGCTGGATTTTAGAGCCAGAGGCATGGTGACCGACCACCCCACATCCCTGGATGTGTCCAGGCCCTGGAGGGACAATTTAAGAAAAAAGAATGCTGCTATTCTAAAGTCCTGTGTGTCTGTGGATGGGCCCTCCAGTGAGATGTTCCATCAAAGTGAGAAATTGGCGCTGAGGACAGATGAACCCAGTCCCATGGTCAGATAGCTACACTGAGACCCAAAAAGTGAATGGGGTTACCCAAGGTCACAAAGCAAGTGGGTGACCTATGCTCCAATGGCAGTGGTCCGACTTCCACTCCAGAGGGGCTGGGAAACCACAGCTGAGTGAAGCGAGCTGGGCAGAAGGCCAGGAGTGGACACAGGACGTTTTCAGGGGTGATGGAGCTCAGGAGCCACTGATGTTATGACAATGGTAAAGAGGGCCACCTGCCAGAGGCCTGCAGCAGGGTGGGCGCTCCGCGCTCTCCCTTCCTCCGTAGGTCTTCACATCCTTGCTGGGAGACCTGATGATCCCCCATCTCAATGATGAGGGGGAAAGATACACCCAAGATTACCCCTTCCCCCCACCAGGTTAGGGTGACACAAAAACTGTCCTTGTCTCATGGACTGTGTTCTGCTCCTGTTCTTTCTGCCTGGAGAAGCTTCAGGGAAGGCAGATCTCCCAAACTGGAATCCTCCCAGGTTTCCCATGGCAGCAAAGAGGCCTTTCACCAGCGCCCCCTGCTGGTTTCTGCAGCCCCGGTGGGGGTGGGGGCTCCAATAGGATAATCAGCCAGTGTGGGCAGGCAGAAGCTGAGACAGAGAGGCTTACCCTTCTGCCCCTAGGAGCTGACTGGGGACAAGGTGAGCCAAAGTGGGCTGAACCTCAGCAGTAATCTCAAAGCTGGACTTGTGGCTCATTAATTATTTAAAGAGTCCTAAATCCTGAAAGCAAGAAAGATCCCCCTCACCTGCAGGAACAGTAAGAGTAACGCTAAGGTCCAGAAAAAGGAGCCAAGTCTCCAGGGTGCACAGCTGGGGCAGGCGTGTCGACTCCAGCCCTGCTCTCTCACCTCACTGCACATGGGTTTTCCTGGCAGGCTTGATGGCGCCCGGTTGGCTACAGCACCACCATGCTCAGGTTGGCAAACATCTCGCTTCTGAAATGGCAGGATTCTGGGCTCGTTGGCTAGTCAGGGGTCCCACAGGCAACCCAGCGGGCAGTAGAATTCTTTCCAGCCCTGCCCTAGTGGACAGGTTTAAGCCTGAGACCTGGCAGGATTTTGGAACTCTGCTTCACAGGGTCCCGCCAGTCCCATGGGCATCGCACTGTAAACTGAACTTGACCTCAACCAGCACTGGAGTCAGTTTATCCTCAGCAAAAAAAAAAAAAAAAAAAAAAATTGACTTCCTATTGCTGAGCGGGAAGGGGCTTAGCTGACTTTTAAAGCAGGCTCAGAAGTTAGACTTCAAACGGATCGCGCAGAGAGCTATTGGGATGAGATAAGTGTACAGGAATTGGAAACACACAGGCCAGATTCCCCCGTTTGGGGCATAGTATGGCATGAGACGTATGGAGATCAAGCTTGAGGTTAATTAAAGATGAAGCATTTGGGGAAACAGTCCAGGCACCTGACCGTGTGCCCAGACCTGTGCCAGGCATGGAGCCAAAGTGGCGAATTAATGCAGCATGTAATCACTGTGAAAGTACAGTGCCAGGCTTACACTCACAGGCTGAATTGTGCCCAGTCTTCTTGGCCTAGAAGAGCTCACCATCAAGATGGGACAAGTGGGGCTGTCCTGGACTACTGCTGGCCTGGCCTCAGCACCAGGCCACTTGTCTTTCCACACCCCTTCTTAAGGAAGACTGGAAGGGAAGGAAGTGTTCCAAACCCTCTTCCTCAACCACACTTTCGAGTTTTTAAAGAAAGATGATGTGCCGTGCTCAGTAGCACGTGTCTGTAATGACTGTACTTGGGAGGCTGAGGCAAGGGCATCATAAGTTTGAGGCCCAGGCTGGGATACATAATGAGTTCTACAACAGCTTGAGCTATGTAGCCAGGCCCTATATGAAATGGAATGGTTGGGAGGGAGGGAGGAAGAAAGGCAGGGCCAATAGATCAACAAATTTCTAGTTGGCGTGGACTTAAGAAAAAGCCATGGTTGGTCAGATATCTAGAGACAAAGTTTACAGGTCACTGGCAATCTCTACCAAGCCAGGGTTAGAGGTGAACTCAACTTGCTGGCCTCCATCCCAGGAGACCTCGGGCACAAAAACAGATCTATGGCTAGGCGACTTAAACTTCTCATCCTGCTCTGGTTTCTGAGACTTCATGTTCTATCTAGCTAGACTCGTGAAACACACAGCCCTGTTCCCTTGAGAGTTCCGTGAGTATTTTTAGGACTTCCATTTTGACTTTGAAGCAGACAGAAAGATGGAAGGCCTGAGACCCAGCAGATTAAGTGGCCAGCACGAGGTGAGGGTGAACGGTTCAGGGAGGTATAGACGCCAGTGCCCAGGGTCACAGGTCCCGAGTGTGCAATGTGTGCACTGAGGGTGACTCAGGACATTTGTCTCACACTGAAGGACCCAAGCGCAGCCTCCTCACACGGAGTGTGGTCACCTGCTTCTTCCTGTTCTCATGTAGACGTGAGCAAGCTGGGGAACTCAGGTGCTTTGTCCCACCGCTCAGCCCAGTGCCATTGTCAAAGAAGAGAACTGCCACCAAAGAGAGTTTCTTTAGAAAGGTGATAGTCTTCCCAGAAGTAGTAGCTTTGATGACATCCTGGGTGGCAGAAAGCAGAACTGAGGTGTCGATAACCATGAGATAAACACCGGACCCTGCACTTGGCATTCGGGATCCTCCATGACCCCCTCAGCCTACCTTGCTGGCCACGTCTCCTCCCTCCCACCCTGGGCCTGACAGATGGAATCCTATTTGCTATTTCTAAAACAGACGTCGTGTTTTACACATGTTGCACCCCAGGGGAAGCAAACCCGGTGGCACTTGCTCCAGGAGCCTTTTGTGTATTCCCGGTACCCATTACCACGTGCATGTCCCAAAGTTGGGTCAGTCCAGATATGAACTTGTTCCCTGCTGGGAATGCATGTGACTCAGTGGGGTGGGTCATGTGGATTTTTTGGGGTTTTTTTTATGTCCTTCAACACAAAGGTGATACTCTGTAAGTGCATCGAGAGGGACAAGGGAGGAAGAAAGGGATAGAACTAGGAAAGGGGAAAGACAGCCTTGGCTTTCTGCTTGGGACAACTTCCACCTCCCCAGATGGTAAAGGACAGCACCTGACAGCAGAACTCTCTGGGTGGATGTAGAGGTATGCAAGGCCCCAGGGCCCACTGGCTAAAGATGTAGTAACCAGCTGGAAGTCTTGGCAAAGGACTGGTGTAAATGACACAGAAGTGCCCCCTGGCTCTATGAGGCTCAGGTTCTTTAAACATTGTTATTTTTCCAAAAATTCATCCAGGCAGCCAAAACTATCACCCTGGCTGGCTGTCCAAGCTGGTCGATTCAGGACTCAGTCAAGCCGCCCTACACCCCTCCTGCATTCTTCCACAGCCCAGCCAGACTTGCCATGAACCGGCAGGAATGCCTGCCTGCTGCCGTTGGGCAGGAGACCTCTCATGGGGAAAAGGGCTGGATTGAAACCCTGCCCATGGCTCTAGCCCAGAGCCACTTCTTTGTCTGTGTCCCAGCTCTTGGGAAAGGAAGAGAGGGCTTTTCAGGACCCTTGGGACCCTTCTTGACTCTTTCCAGGATGTGTCAGCTTCTCATACCCTGTCTCCAAAGGCAGACTGAGATCTTCCTCTCTGAAGGTGGCCTGCATCTTCCCTTTGCTTGCTGCCTTTGGGAAAGCCCCTGCCCCCGCACCTCCTTGAGTCTCCGTTTACTAATGGGCCACTGGGAGAGTTTCCTGGGACCAGGAGGGGAATTCTGTATATAATCCTGAGTTTCCTTGAAGGCGGGGTTCTACCCTTTCCCAGCCCAGCTTTCCATGTAGGCCCTGCAGGCTGCCATGATGGGAACATGTAACAGACAAGTGTAACCTAAGGGCTCCCTGCATCCTAAGACCTGCCTGGGGGAATGTGGTTTTGAATGGGATCCAAGTCTAAGTGCCTGGTGGGAGAGACCAAAGACTCAGACCCGAGTCTCTCTGGTTGCCAGGATGGGTGGGTGGGGTGGCTCTTGGCTAAAGAGGGTGGATGCTGGCCTTGGCCTTTGCCCAGTTCTAAGTCTCAGATGTGCGGATGTCCCACTGTGCCTCACTGTGCTAAGCTGGTTTCAGCTCTCACCGTATTTGTGGTGTTCTTTATCGCCTCTTCCCTCACCCTTGTGAATTGTCATGAAGAGTTGTTTAAGAGTATAATAGAAGACAAAGAAAGATGCTATTAATGTTATTTTGCCAAAAATATTTTTGTAGCATAATATATTAATAAAAGATATTATGGACTTGACCCTGGTGTTCTGTGTACTCAACTTCTCCTTCTACAGGGAACGTTTGGGGAATTGCCTGGCTCGTGTGGGCCAGTGTCTGTGACAGTGTGGCACAGAGAATGTGAATGACCCTATTTTCCATACACAGATTTGGGTGTGGGCTGAGAGGGTGGCTTGAGCAGGGGCCTTGTAAGTGCAGAGGTCAGGCACCGAAGGGTGTGGGTGTGTATGAGCCTTGCCCGGCAGAGAGAGCTGCCGTGCTTTGAAGCAAGAGTTGTGCAGCTGCCTTGCACATCGCTGGGACCTGGGCTTTGCTGGAAGAGCCTTCCTCCTGCTAGCTTCCTCGCTCACCAGGGTTGTTACTAATCATCTCCCCACCTCTCAACTCTGTGGCTCTCCTTGGCTCAGGACTACTGGGAAATCTGCTGCCAGCCACACCCAGGTCCCTCTAGTCTACTGCCTCCCCTGCAGCCAAAGTGGGCTCTGCACACCACCAAAATAGTCATGTCTCTCCCCGCTTCGAACGCTCGTCAGTGTCTCCCCAGTATTCTTGGCAAAAGGCATCCAAGGTCCTCTAAGATCCAGCCCCCACTTACGTTTCTAGCAGAAAACCGCTTCTTTGTAATTGCTCTCCCAGGATGCAACACTCCAGTCATTGTCTGTACCTTCTGCTCCTTGGCACTGTCCGCCCTTGTCTCAGCACACGGCCTTGCCAATGCTGCCAGGCTCCCTGCATCTCCACATCTCACCCATCGATCCTTGGGCCCCCGTGTATCCTACGTGTCCCAGCTCCAAGAAAGCTTCCAAGCCCCTAGCTGCTCCCTTGTTCCCACAGCCTTGTGGACTGCTGGGCTAAGATAGCCAGCCTGTTCTCTCTTCTTGGCTCCCAGTGCAGTGCATCTCCGTGCTGTCACCTCCGAGCACAGTGACTGACAGCTGCAGCATGGACACTGTCTGTAGTGAGTGCTCGAGGAAGAAGGGTGCAGTCCCTGAAAAGGGAAAGAAAGAAGAGGGGTGAGTGCCAAACAAGACACACTAAGCCTTTTCTACCACAACACATGGAAGCATCAAGTGACAGCTCCTGGGATTTGCAAGTTCCACCAGGGAGAGTCTCCAGAACTTGGGGACAAAGGAAACATCCACTAGAAAGCTGGAAGTCATGGGCTGGAGAGCTCAGTCAGTAAAGTGCTTGCCATGCGCGTATGAAGCCCTACGCCCAACAACGAGCCCGTGTTTTGCTTTGTTTTTAAAGCCAGACGTGGTGGTACACATCTGTAATCCCAGCAATGAGAGGCCAGGATGAGCCAGTCCCCGGGCTCATTGGTCAGCCAGCACAGCCTACTTGATGACCCTGGGCTGATATACCGTGGTGGTGGGCCCATTTCTAGACACGGATGTTAATGCTGCAACTGGGCCAACATTTATGGAGCATTTGTGGCGTAACAGAAAATGTTCAAAGCGCTTGGTTCTAGAATCCTTTCCTCTTCAGAACGCATACGCCATAGCTCCATTTTAAAGGTGAGGTTACTAAGCTACAGAGATGCTAAGTAACACAACTGTGGTCACACAGTGTCGGGCTCAGCACCCACAGTCATGCCCTGAGCCGATCTCTTCACTTTCATTCTGGGGACACAGGGGTGGGGGTGGGGGGATCTGTGAAGTGGACACAGAAAGGGTTGACACCCACACTCTACAGGCCAGGTGGGTGAAGTCAGCATTCCATGAGGCCAAGCTTGTCCTGGAACCTAACCAAAACGCTGTGTCGCTGACAACTTGATGAAGGAAAAAAAACCCTGCCCTGTTCCCAGACCCTGTGAAGGTCTTCTGGGGTGACATCAGTGGTGTGAGGGTTCCTGTTATGGACGCAACCCTATGCTCTGCCTCCCCCCATGCTCTCTGGGAGCCTTGTTCCTCAATTCAAGCACTCCCCGAAGAAAGCTGTGACCCAGGAACGGGACATGATGGGACAGGCAACTAAGAAAAGGGACCCCTCCATGCTCCTACCACACTGCTCTCCACAGAGCAACAGGTGACAAGACAGGACACCCCAGTGTTTGTACCTAATGTGCTGTATGCTTTGCTCTCCCCTCCAGGAAGCCCCGCCTAGATCTTCCCATGCTGTGCAGATAATCATGCAATGGAGGACACACCACAGCCACCCACCTCCGGAAAGCAGCCCCAGGCAGGCGCTTTCTATACTGCTATTAACAAGTTCACAGCTGACCCAGGGAGGAAGCTACGGGAAGGTGGGCCTCAGCTCAGTGAAGGGGAGGCCTTCCTAGGACCCATACCCAGCGGGAAGGGTAACAGTTCTAGAGCAGAGAGTGTGTGTGAAGAGGGGCTGAGAACTCTCCGTGGAGAGTGCAGCTCTATCCCAGGCTGCCTCTGTTCTCCTCACCTTCCCTCCCTCTGTCTATCTCCTGCCTCCCGACCACCCAATCCTGTGTCCTTGAAACTTCTTCAACATGTCAAGTCCTTAGGGGTTCCTCTCTCTCACTCAGAACATCTGAAGTTTGAGAATCAATCCTAACACCAGTATTAGATGGTACCCCATAGCAAACAGCCTCTTGGGATGAAGTCCACAAGCCCTGATTATCAGTCCTAACTGGGCCTTGGTCCACCTTATGGCCTCAGGCAAGCCCTGCGCGTCTCTGAGCCTTAACCCAGAGACTGAGGTGGGGCAAATCATATTTACAAAATCCTTTTCAGAAAGAACATCTCTGGAAGGCTGCCTCTGCCAGGATTGGAGGTTGGAAGCAAAGTCAGCTTCTCCCATCTCCAAGGAGCTGGAAAGAAGACATTCTGTATGACCTGCAAGGTAATTTCTGTGTCTTTCCTGACAAAGAGAAAACTGTGATGACGTGGCAAAAGGAAGAGCAGGTGATAGTCAGATTTCTGTTACTATATCAAACACCTGAGATAAATCAATTTATAAAGCAAGGAGGTTCATTTCGGTTCACAGTTTTGGAGGCTTCAGTCTGTTCTGCCGATTTGAACCTGTGACATGACAGCCATCACAGCAAAAGCACAGAACTGCTTACCTCATGGCTTCTAAGCAAGTAGAGAATAAAGCCAGATCCAGTGATCCCCCGTAGAGGGCCCAAAGATCTCCTGCCAGGTCCTGCCTCTTAAATTCCCACTAACTCCCAACACAGCTAGAGATCAAGTCTTTAACATGTGGGCCTTTGGCGGACAGTTGAAAGCCAAACTATAGCAAAATTCCAGGAACAAAGATGAAGAGAGACCCAAGAGAGACAAAGAACCTCTCTTTCCTGGGGAGAAAATGTGCAAGCAGGTAATTTCTACATCTGAGCCCACAGCCCTGCCCTCTCCAGTTAAGTCCCCACTGCTAGTGAAGAATTGAGTGGGGCCCATAGAAGGGGCTGTTTTTCATGATCAAATAGACACGGAAAGGCCAAGAGGCAAGCTCTGAGGCAGGGAGGCGTTGGGAAGCACTGGGGATGCGAGGACCTTTGGCAGCTGCTACAGGATAGGAACGGCCTGGCCATGTCTGGGCTGTGAGTAGGGAGGACATGCCTGCCAGCCAAGAGAGCTGAAAGAGACAGGAAGCTTCAGGCTGTGCTGAGCCCGACTAGAACCTCCTCCCTCTGTCCTGGAGATGCTAGTGCAGGGCAGAAATCAAGCAGAATGGGTAAGGTGGCACAGAGGGTGACTCCAGCTGCTGTTCAAATAGTCATCAACCCAGGGAAGCAGGCAGGCCGCCATTATGACACTGTAAAATAAAGCTATTTTCGGAAATTCCTTTTTATGTTGGTTGGTTCTGCACTTGGGAAGCAGTTCCTCTGTTCCTCATTTGTGTGTGTGTGTGTGTGGTGCTTGTGTGGTATGTGTGATTTGTGTATCTGTGGTGTAGGTGTGTGATTTTCTCTCTCTCTCTCTCTCTCTCTGTGGTGTGTGTGTGTGGTGCTTGTGTGTGTATGTGTGTGTGTATCTGTGTGTGTGATCTGTTTCTGTGTGTGTGTGTGTGTGTGTGTGTGTGTGTGTGTGTGTGTGTGTTTCTTTTATCATTTCTTTCTCCCTGACAGTCACAAATAAAAAGGAATAATATTTCCAACCTGAAGCTCAAGTTCCTAACAAGGAAGGCTGGACTATCATGGGGTCTCCTGATGTCTCTTCCTTGTTTCCATTCACCTCTTGTCTCCTGGGAATAGAGGTGGGGGATGGTTGGGTGTGGAGTGCCACAAAAGAAGGCCCTTGACCAAGGACTAGGGGAGAGAGTGCATGAGATCAAGACTTAGGAAGGGGTGGAGAGGACACATGGCCAGTGGAGACAGAGTGCTAGAGAGAGGGGGAGGGGAAGGACTAAACAGGTAGGGTCCAGGCTGGAGAAGACAGGAAGAAATGAACCTAAGGGAAGTTAGGAGACTGGAGGATGAAGGAAGGAGTAGCAGGGTCTCTGTGGCACAAGGAATGCCACCACGGGCTCAGCATAGATTGGTGCTGGGCCAGAGGCTCAGACATGGAGACAGCACCTCTCAGACAGAAGCTTCCTCTGCCCAGGGAGACTTGAAAGAAATCACTTCTGGGACCAGCCAGACTTCCCAAACTTGACAAGACAGCCATTTTCATCCCACCCTAAGATTCTCCAGGTTCAGTCAGTCTCAGGCTCATCATCAGGGCCCTGGGTCCTGGTTCTGCCTTGGGCTAGACCTCAACTTCCCCTCCCTCGGGCTCATTTTCCCTAGTTCTATAATGAAAGCACATCAGTGGTGAGCATTTGGTGAGATGGTAGATGGGGAAATGCCTTAGAAACAGGCTCCCTGTACAAGTTAGCTGTCTTTTCTCCCACTGTGGGTACCACACACCTGCAGCGGAGGTCAGGAAGCAGCTCTGGTTGCTGCTTCTGGAATATTCTGCATGCAGAGTGTAAGGTAACAACAGAGGGGATATGCCAGCTATGCCAGTGCAGCTGAGCTAGGAGCCAGCAGCTCTGGGACACTACTCTGTGAACACTCAGGGGCCACAGCAGCTTTAGAACAGAGGTATATCATGGTACAAAGTAAAACTGGGGCCTTGTAGCCAGTCTCTTCCTTTTACAGAGCCTCAGCGTTCACAATCTTACAATGGGAAAATATAACCGAGCCCAGAGTTGCCCAGAGAGTAAAGTAGGTGCCCCTGTGCTTTGGAGAGGCGAGGAGTGAAGCCCTGTGTTGCTGGTGTCGGGATGAAGCCATTAGAAGAGAGGATATTTAATGGGCCTCCTGCCTTAGCCCTCGTCACAGAAACAGAATGGCCCATGGGCTCACATATCTCATAAATCCCTCTGCTGCCTCCACTGAGATCCCAAAGAGGAATGGACTCTGCCAAGTCCTTTCAGTTTCTTCCTTCTCCGAATCACCCCGCATCAGCCACACATAAGAGTTTCTGAGGGTGTTTATGCTTAGGAGATGGCATTGGCTCCTCAACACCCAGCAGGCTGTGACCTTGAACTCTGAACAGGCAACCCAAAGGAGCAAGGCTGGTGTGGAGAGGCAGGCTGGCTCAGTCCCCTCATTGTACAGAGAAGGGGAATGAAGAGAGAGCATAGCTGTGGTTTCTGCATATTTGAGGTATAGGCAAAGGTCCCAAGGCCCTTGGGCTCCTCTTTCAACCTGGTGTACCATGGATCACCGAGATACAGAGCAGTGGGCCAAGTTCTCCTGTTCTCCTCGGCTTCACAAACCTCCTGCTCTCCAGAACCTGAGGCCGTGGAGCACCAAGCCCCATGCCGAGAGCTGGAAGCTCAGAGCACATAGATAACATTCAGAGGGACTCATTCATCCCATAGAGACTGCGAGGCGACACCACTGCGCTCCCAGCCAAAGAAATAACGCCTGCTTTCCTAGAGAAGGCAACCAGGTCTGGGAGCAGACAGTGCTGTGAGCATCTCCTTTGTACTCTTACCTCAAGGGTTAGCCAGTCCTCAGGGAGCAGGGACGCGGTGGAGCGAGCATGCGCTTGCATCCTCTGCCTCCTTGCCCTCCACCGCCCTCCAGATCACTTCCTGGGCCTCTCCAGCTTGCCCAGGCAATGTCTCCAGCCACATGTCCTATCTCTCCTCTGCTAACCAGGCTCCACATACAGAGCCACCGAGGGCTCTCTGAGCATGTGTCTGGTTTCCCAGCAGCCCACTCCAGACCCACTGTCCCCGCCTACTTGCTGCCTAGTCCCCCTATTTCTAACTGAATGCTTTCTTCCTATTGCTCAAGGCCTAATCACATTTCTACCTCCCTGTTAGAAGTCTGCCTGGATCCAACCTCACACTTAACACCTTTCCTGAACTCCAGAATGCTCTACACATCCAGTCTCTGGATATGGTTTTCTCTACGTCTGACCATTAAAATGCTGACTTTTTTTTTTTTTTTAAAAAGGCAAAGCCCAGGCCTTATTCATAGTTGCATTCCCTCAGAGACCAAAAAGTCTTTAGAACAGAGGAACGCGTTTATTTTATCCATTTTAAACCTGAGATGAAGCACCGTCCGGTATGGGTGTTAAATTAGGTTCATTGACAGCAAAGTAGTAGCTGGGGCTGTAGGATCAGGGCTGCAGCACTTGGCATGTGCACGACCCTGGTTCCACCCATCAAAAGTAAGCAAATAAATAAATAAATAGCAATATATTTTTTAAAAATGGAGGGAGCTACCCTTGTTTGTCTTTAAGCTAGCTTCTAAATATGTTTTCTCCCCAGGGGTTAACTTCTACTCACAGGTACCAGGGGGTACGTGGATTTGGGGCATATTGATGTTGGGGGCACGGGGGTTGTGGCTGTGGATCAAAGGCGTTTGGTAACTTATAGAAAGACTCGTACAGAGGATTATCCCTGCAACACCACCACCCCACTCCCGCCATACAAGCATTCCTAGGAATGTCCGTTTGTAATTATCTGAGCCTAGAACCTAAATCCATTTCACATAAACACAGAGCGTGTGTTTGCTAAGTTTTAATGCACACTGTGCTTACAAGAATGCCATCGCTGTACATATTAGAAGGAGGCTGTCCTGAGGCTATGCTCCAGACTTTACCAAGAGGGGCCCCATCTCCAAATGCCACCCCTTCCAACACCATCCTGCTAAGGTTATGACGGTGTCATAGCCACACATACCCTCCCCCCACTCCCTTGTCTGTGTTCTACCTGTCGCAGAGATGACAGACATGTGCAAAGTTTTGTCTACTGTGTCGGATCCACAAGGGATGTTGGCCACAACCATTAACAATCCAAATCACATGTTATTTTGTTTTAAACTACTTTCCTTTTCTGTTTCCTCATACTCAAGGCATTCAGTTTTGCTTTGTTCTTTAATCACCGCGTTGGTATTGTCCATAAGTTTTATTTACACAATATGGAGGACTTTCTAAAACATTTGCACTGACATGGACACTGGATCTGAAACTCTGAAGGACCAACTGCTGCTCGGCACACTTTAAGAAGTGATGTCTTGAGTGAGCCTGGATCTAATGTATGTTTGTCCCATTTCCCTGCGGCCTTCACTGCATGGTCATCCTAAATAAAGCAGCACTTTGCTCCCAGAGACAAAGGTAGCATGGTGGAACACTACAAAGGACAGTTGGCCTAGGTCCCAAGGCCTGTCATGGCTGCTTACTGTTAGTTTGTCCTTGAACATGTCCCTAAACTGTCAGTGTGGGAAGCCAGGAAACCAATGAAGGCTACCTTTACGGAGCTGGGGCAGTGATCAGCGAGACAGCACCTGGAGAGCTTCATACCTGCAAAATTGACACCAGCGTGTGTATGGTGGTCCTTAGAAGAGGCAAAGCAGGTGCCCACAAACCCTGAAACCGTACTCAAAGACTCGAAGGGACTAATCCAGTCTCAGTGCTGTTTCCAGTTCTGCTTTGCCAACAATCCCATAAATACCATCAGGACTGAGACTCGGTTTCCAACCTGGAAAAATGCAGGATTAGAGCAGATATCTACAAAATGCCTCCTGGTTTTAATTGGCTGGAATCCTTTCTCTACCTTCCAACCTCTTAATTCAACTGCCAGATTTTGAAATCATCTCTTCCTAAAAAAAAAAAAAAAAAAAAAAAGATTGGTATCAAAGGCTAAATCTTACCAGCTAATTGCCACCTGTGTGAGCTTTCTGCCTGGGCAGTTTGACTCCGTTAAGTTTCTCCAGGACATGGCAGGGACATTCTCAGGAACATGTGAGAGGCCCTGCAAACATCCCTGGACTGACTCAAGGTCAGCATCCATGGCAGTGCAGACAACAGGCTGGGGGTATGTGGAACCACAGGCAGGAGAGGCAACCACGGAAGTGTGGGTGGGGCATAGGAAGGCAGGTGGGAGGGAACCACCAGGAGGTCACAGGTCTGGAGCTGTGTGACCTGCAGAAGATGCACAGAGATGACCAGCGCTCCGCCAAACTCCTCATCTGGGAAGTAATGAGCAGTACTTGGAGGTCCAGACTTCAGACCTTACACTTGATCAGTGACTAACATTTTAACAAAGAATTAAAAAGTCACCTCTCTGTGTGACACGGATGCTCTGAAGGCATGCAGGAGTGGCAACCCTGCCAGGGAAATCAGGAGGCATAGGTGGCTGGGCCAACTCTCCCAGCAGGCTGGGGCCAGTTTGCCAGAGCAGGGAAAGAAAACAAACACTGGCCAGATGAGGCAGATCAGGCACCAGTGATCCTGCCGAAGGCCCCCTGGTCTCTACTGTTGGCTACACACTAGTGTCCACAGGACTGACTGGCTCAGCCCATGCTAAGAAGCTCTCCCAGGCCATCATCCACCATAACCTCTGGTCCTCACTGCCTGGGGACTCTGGCCAGCAAGAAGTGTTCTGCCTGCTCTGTTCTGCGTTTTGCTCATGAGGCACTCCTTCCTTCCTAGAGAAATCTGCCCGGCCTGGGCTCTGGCTCCAATATCACACTTCCCTTTCAGCTTTTGAATTTCAAAGCAAATCTGAGACTGACTGCAAACAGATGGATGGGGTCATAAAAAATCCCCAAGCAGGGAGCAAAGAGGCTCAGGGCTGCAAAGGAGAGGCTCCCTGGAAGAAAGCGTGTGCCTACGCTGCGCCCCACTCTCCTGGGCCCCTGTGAGCGCTCAGCAGCAAAAACACCACACTATCTTTCCTATCTTCCCCAAACTCTACTGGCCGACAAAGCTCAAACCCATTCTACCTTTCCCAGGAAGTTTCATGGTATGGATCATACACATCCTGCTCCATCACTGACGAGGATTTTACATGTCTCGCCTCTCCAAATAGATTTCTAGGTTTAAGATCAGGAAAAAAAAAAAGACTCTCTCTTTTTGACTAATCCAATATTGGCTAAATCGACACCAACTCGTTCCTTTATATAGTTTAAAGGACAACGGTCAGAAGTGGACAGAGTCAGTGCTACCACCTGTGGCTGATGTGCGGATCTGTTAGAAAGTGACTCAGGAAACGGCCTTCTCCTGTGGGGGGGTACTACCAGAGTGCTTGGCTGCTCCCAAGAAGAAAGTGACCGAACAATCTCAGATGGGGTTTCAAAGGGGACACGGAGATGGATTGTCGGGGGTGTGGAGTTTATTAGAAAAGTTATTAACACCATGGACAGGCAGACAGATAAATAGCAGTATGGCTGGGACTCTGAGGAGATCCCAGGCCCCAGCACTGGAGACAGATAGCATGGTGGAAGCTCCGAAGAGAGAAATCCGAGCCCACACAGCAGAAGTGGGAGTCTCTCCTTAAACTTTTCTGAGGGTGGGTAGGTTTCACAGGGCCGGCCAGCAGCCACACGCTCTGATTCCCATGCAGAAGACAAGGTAGGAAGCAGGATGTGTGGCCACCAATAGCGGCTTTGATGTCATCTCCCTTCTCCAGGTGAGAGATCCTGACCTGGACATCTGTTAGCTCGGGGTCTAAGGGGGGGATCTCAATAGGGGGCTGTTAGTGTTCTGTGAAAGGTGAAGACTACCCATGTGCTGCGGCTGAGCAGCTTCTGGAGTCTAACATTATCTTCTTACCGTGCTCTATTGTGTCTGCCGAGTTAGAACACTTCCTCTTGGCAGGTACAACAAAGAGGCTGAACAGAGAGCAAGCTGGGTGGAGAAGCAAAGTGAGGTGAACACCACAGGCTTTAGAATCAGAGAGGCCTGGGTTCAAATCCTCATTCTGCTCTTCCCGAGTTCAGTCCTGTGAAAGTAACTCAATTTCTCTGAGTCTCGGTTTTTATCTGTAAATGAGAATGATAGTAAAATCTATTCTATGAGCTTTGAGACCTAAAGAGGAGAGCCGTCTTCCTTGAGAGTGAAGACCTCACCCCTGCTTTATAGAGGAGGAAGCCAGGTTTCATAAGGTGAGATTATTTACCCATGATCATTCAGCCAATGTCAAATCCCACAACCTGCAGGCCTAGCCCACCCTCTATGCTTCAGATGAAAGGGAAGGAAGGACTTTAGATGAAGGAACTACTGTCTTACGTAACAAAATGTTACTTGGAATTTTTCCTAGTATCTATGAGACACAGCCGAGGCTCCAAAATTAAAGATGTGTCTCTAGCTGAGAAAGGAGTCAGTTAGTCCCTGCGGGGCTGGCTGAGGTAGGGCAAAACTGGTTCAGAACTTCCCACACACCACCTGCCGAACAACAACAACCAATGGAGACTCTTACCGTACCTGGCAGTGATGGATAAAAGCCATCGGATCTACATGAGTGGCCCTATTTGGTGTCTGTAGCCCATCGGATCTACATGAGTGGCCCTATTTGGTGTCTGTAGCCCATCGAGGAGTGGTTGGGGAAAAAAATGAGTCATTTTCTCTTTTACCTCACCAAGTGCAGCCAGATCAATAAGCGGGTTCCGTTTGGAAGCCAAGCCACTGGAGCGGGCCACACAAGCAGAAGGAAAGAGGAATCAAAGCAGATTGTCACGGGGTTCTGCCTTCAGCTATTCTGGATAATCATTCTTCCTGGGTCACTTGGAAAGGACACGGGAAACCCATCTCAGAAATCAGTGACGTGGCACTTAACGAGTGAGCATAATTGTGACTGTGTTAACTACATAGCGAGTTGTGTATAATTCTCATTCTAAGGTATGGCTCAAACATCCCCAAAGTGAAAGTTCAAGTTACTTAAAAAAAAAAAAATTCCATGCAGACCTTGTGAAGCAGACACGTCTTAGCTAGATTTAGACACTGGGGTCAGGAATCAATGCAATTAGCACTTGATGGGAGTTCATTTCAATAATGAATTCCTCGGAAGAGATCCTGGAAAATAGCTTCTCTCCAGCTCAAAGGAAGATTGTTGGGGTTTTTTTGTTTGTTTGTTTTGTTTTTTGTTTGTTTAAGGTTTTTTTTTGAGACAGAGTTTCTCTGTGTAGCTCTGGCTGGCCTGAAACTCACTCTATAAACCAGACTGGTCTGGAACTCAGAGATCCACCTGCCTCTGCCCCCGAGTGCCGGCCACCACTGCCCAGCTCAAAGTAAGATTTTAGTTCGCTAACTTAGCACTTAAGGCTATGTCTCCCATGGGAAACGCCAGTATCAAACATCCACTGAGAGCCTGGTGTGCTCCTGCATACCTGTAGTCCTAGCCACACGCAAGAAGCTGAATCGGGAAGATCCTGAGTTCAAGACCAGACTGGGCAAAACAGCAAGACTCTGTCTTGAAAAAAATCAAACACACACACACACACACACACACACACAGCCCTCCACCGTCTTAGGTCCTCATTCATCTGAACACTAGGGTGCTGTAGTTAAATTCTTTCACGCATTCCACCACTGATCCTGAGAAGCCCGTACTCCTGGGCCTGACTTACAGACATGGATATTAAGGTTTTGAAAGATGAGAAGTGGCTAAAGAGCATCCTGGGTCTAAGTTTCCCTTCAGCCACATCCTAGCTATAAAGTCTGGGGAGAGGGTTTCATCTTTCAAGACTTCAGTATCTGTGTCTACCCCTTCTCCTGGCTTACCTATGCTACCTTACCACACGGTTCTCCTTACCCTTCCCTGGGGTCCTGGCATCTGCCAGTGCTGGCACTTTGCCCTTCTCTCCCCAGTTCAGGGTATTCTTCCTTCTGCCCTCCTTGCACTCTGAATAACAGCCCCTTTTCCGAGACATCTTCTCTGGGCACCCCAAATGAAATGCTGCCCCTAGACTCTGCTCCTTTCCCTAGATGGTTTTTTTCATATCAACAGTCACCTTGACTGACATCTCTTTATGAGTCTGATATCCAACACCCCCCCAACTAGAACACACAGTCCCTGTGACTGACACCCTTCCTGCCTCTCTGCTGCTCCATCTCCCTGCGCTGACTCTGCCTCTCAAAGCAGTGATGTCACTTGAAAGCTCCGATGTGATGTAGATGGGGTTCTCTGCTTTAATGAGGTGTGAGTAATTATAGATAAAGACCAGCCAAGACTCCCACTCAGGAATTCACCCACCAGCCAGCTCTCAGATGTGCATTCTGTGTGAGTTCCCAGGCAGGCTCTGAGGAGTCACAGATTAATAAAATATGCTCCTTAGAGTGCAACCAGAATCTGCACTGAAGAACTGTCTGGCCTCCTGTGAGAGACCTACCAGCTAACAGCAAGCTTTCTTGATTATGGATTGTACCACCCTTGCGCTATAGGTCATGGCTCTGGGTGATAGGACCAAAAACCACAGTCAAGGCAATACTAATGCCATAAAAAAGCGAATTGAGTCCCTCAATCTGCTTAGCTCAAGATAGGTAACACATGGAGAGTGAGTCACAGATCCTCAAGGGCTTCTATCTAGTCCAGAGAATAACCTGTGATAGTCATGCTGTTGGCTTTAATGAATAGAGTGCATTAAGTCTATAGCAAGCAAATGCAAAAGAATAAGTAGCAAGTAGCAGAAAGAAAGAAGCAGTAGATAGCAAAACACCATGAGATCAGGGGCTCACCCAGTGGAGACAGCTGGGGTGGCCTGACATCATCAACCCAGAGGCTTACAAGCATCCAGGTGTTGTTGGGAAGTTGAGGCAGGCTGCTGGAGTTCCCAAATGAGTTCTTCCCCACAAATGAGCTTCCCATGGCTAAACTTCCTCTTCTTTCTCTCACTTCAGGTACGTTTATATCCTGGGACAAATGACAGCAACCCCTGTTGAAAACGCTTTTCCTTCTAGCTGTTTCTGAGGACTGTTTTTGCTCTAGAGCCAGTGGTTCTCTACCCTCCTGATGCTGTGACCTTTGAATACAGTTCCTCATGTTATGGTGACCCCCAACCATAAAAATATTTTTGTTACTACTTCAAAACTGTAATTTTGCTACTTTGATGAATCATAATGTAAATATCTGATATGCAGATGGCCTTAGATAACCCCTGGGAAAGGGTTATTTGACCCTCAAGGGGATCTCGACCCACAGGTTGAGAACCACTGCTCTAGGGATATTTTGCTGTTCTCTTACTTTCCTATCACAGAATTGGACAAGACCAACCCATGCTTTGGACAAGGGGTCTTGAAAGACTCATGGAGACTCCCATGCTTGGCTCTGAGATGGAGTAACTAACCTGCTTCCAGAGCCAGCCTCTCCGTGAACTTAAATAGCACAAAACAACTTACAAATACAATGTGCTTCCCGGCTTCACGGCTTCATGGCTGCGCGTGGATGTGCTGGGGGTGGCGATTTACAGACAGACAGACAACTGAAGAGAGGGAATTGACTTGCAAGCCAGTGATGGAGCAGAGAGCGGAGCTTCAGTAAACAGGTAGACAGGATGGAACTGAGCAGGTAAAGGGGAACCTCTGCTGATGTGTGGGGCTCCCTGCTACGTGGTCCATTCCATAGCCAGTAGCCGCTGGTAAACCCCCCTCATAGCCCTAGACTGGAAGTGTTACCCTCGCTGTACTACATCAGTCCGAGAGCGGAGGGTCATAGGATCAGAGCACTTCAAAAGAAAGACCAGGAGTTGCGATCTCTGATAGGCGAAGCCACTCAGCTGACAGACAGATGGGAACTGAGAGTGCAGCTAGTTTCAACAGGGCACATACCACACCCATCCTGTGTTTCCTTGGCCGTGCCAGTCCCTTTCCTTCCCCTTCTGCCACTACTCTGTCTATGGATCTTTCTAACCCCTGTGGTCCTCGTTCACAAGAGGATGTCTGCATCCTACTTCACTGAGCCTTTGGTTTGAATTTCCTCAGCTAGCTGCCCCACCCCGGACCCCAGGTCCCAGGCACACTGCTCACTCCCACACAGCCCCCCTGGTCTGAGCCAAGACAGGACCCTTCTTCCTTTCAGGGTTCATCTTCCTACTCACATGTAGGACTCCAGTCTTTTCCTTTTCCCTGTCCCAGGCCCTGGCCTCATCCATCACCCGTCTCCTTTGCCCTCAGCCTCTCCTCCTTTCTTTATCGCCTTCTTTCAATATAAAAGCAGGATCAAGTGACCCTCAGTGCCAAGGGTGTGAAAAAAGCACCTGTGTCCTAAGGTCTGAAACCGTGACCAGTGTCTTCTTTAGGGTTCCCCCAAGAAGCACCTCTGCTCCCGAAGCCAGTTTGGACTTCTGCTCCAGTTTACTCAAAAAGATGAAGAAAGTGAAATGGTTTTTTTTGTGCCCAGATAAAATCGGTCATTCAGGCCGCCTTATGGGAAGGAGCGTTTCCACCAGGAAGCAGACCACAAAGGTAAGGCCTCTGGTGACAAGTTCTGGCTGTCATGCAGTGGCTCACTCAGCCAGAGGCCCACCAGGACATTCAACCCCATGCCAAACCTCGTGTTTGGTTGAAGGCTGTGTGGAGCACTAACATGTTTTCACAGGTCTCATTAATACTCGTGGGGGTGGGAGGGGAGAGATCACATGGCCAAATCACTATCATGAGTACTTTCATACATCTCTAGGCGAGAGATTCGAGTTAAGCCCAAGATCGGTTGCTGATATTCAAGTGTAATGCTTGATGACGTCCTTCAGCAAACGCCCTTCTTGGCTTAGCTGTCTCTCTCTTTTTTAAAATCATAATCAGGCTCTGCCGTGTGCCCACGGCAGAAGAGACTCGGTGCGTCTCTTCAGCCACGTTGGACTCTCCGAGAAGCAATGTGAACATTTCTGTCCGCCTCTCAGATTTCAATGTGAACTTTAGAATTAGAATTTGATTTTTAAACAGTATTTATTTTTGATAAATAACTCTCCAGGGATAGCACCTCTACCTCTGCTAAACCGAGCTGCTTAGGGTAGAAACAGTGTTGCTGGTCACACTTGTACTTGACAGACGGACTGTCCTGTATCCGTCGGTCACACTGTAACAAATCACCCATGTTGTAGTAGCTTCAGTTGCAAGCATTTTCTCTGCTCATATGTGACCACTGGCTACCTTAAGCTTAGTTGCTATAAGTTCTGCTGAGTGCCAGTGTCCACAATGTAGAGCGGCTGAATTTGATCCTCATATATCCCTTCTTGAGCAGGCTGAGGAGGTAGTGACTTTCTTTAGCAGTCACCTAAAACACAAACTCCTTCAGGCTCACTAAATCAACTGGGTAGATGAAGTCACAAGGCCAAGCAAAAAAATCACCGGAAGAAGGCGGCTATTCCCCTCGCTGTAAAAGTGTGCGGCAAAGCCTGTGGCTGTAGAATCCTGCTGCACCGGGTGAAGAATTGGGGCCAGAAATACAAATTATCCAAGTGGCCAGAGAGCTCCCTGCTCCAGCTGTCTGGGACCGTATCAGTATCGCATGGAGACGGTGGTACTTTCCAGTACTTATGTGATGAGCCAGAGGTGGGGGCAGGATCGGAGTGCAGACCTCTGGCCGTTCAATTCATGCTGATTGGGTAGTCACGGAAAGAGCCCTTGGACTTGACGTCACACAGACCTGAGGGCTGCCCCGGGTTTCTATGTAACCTTGTCAAGCTCCTTCCCTTCTCTGTCCTTGAGGTGTTCCCTCTGGCACACCAGTCAGAGCTGAGCTGGGGCTGTGAGCTGTGCACACTCACCCATCCACTCAGCAGATACCTAACCTGCCACAGGGCTCTGTGGGGTTGTCCTTGGATGCTCACCACTGCCCCTGCCCTCCTTGGGCCTGCCTCTGAGCCCCTGGCTCCTGGAGGGACCTCTGCAGCAGGCTGTGGGTGCTACTCTCCTGTCAGACATGAGCCTCAGCTGGACTTCGGTGTCCGGCAGTCCCACTTCATCCTTCTAGTCCCTGTCTTCTTGCCCTCCTGGTAGTATCCATTGCATATCATACCCCAACCCCCACCCTCCGACACCCCGCCTCCTCACTTCGCCTGGGTCATCACCTGGCCTCCGACTTCACAATAAAAGACAAAACCCTCGGATTGAAACCCTCCCCTGCACTTCTGCTCACATACCCACCCACCTGATCCTCTCTGCCTCTACTACAACACTCCCCCTGGCTGAGCGAATACCCTCTTCCCCCCTCTACTCCTCCGCAGGGTTGAAGGTCATCCATTTTTGTCTTTCCTCAACTGATCCCTGCCAAGCAGACCGTGAGCAGCCACGTTTAAGCATGCTTGAGCCTTTTACACCTCAAAAATAAAATCCTTTCCTGGACCCAACAGCCCCTCCCAGCTGCCATGGAGTCTCCCTTCTCTCCTGTTGCTGTGAGGTTTCTTAGCTATGGTTTGTACAGAAACAAAACGTACAATGCTGAAACGTATCACAGAGTCCTGCACACAGATGGTCCTAGCTGCCTTAGTCATAGGAGCCAAATACTGGGCATGACTTTAATCTTCCCCACGGTGGCTGGAGAAATGTGATAAACATAGTGGCCACTCACTCGCAGCCAGGAGGGCTCAGTTGCTACTGCAGATCCACACACTAGCTGCAGGGAGCAGAGACTTCCATGCAGAAACTCATAGCTCCAAACCAAAGGAAAGGAGTCTTAACCACACACTGAGTTTGTATAAGACCCTCAAACAGGGAAACTAACAGATAGATCTATCAAGCAAGGAGCTCTCTGGGGCCAGAGGTTCAGAGAGAAACCGGCTGCAAAGGGGCACAAGGTAACTTCTGGGAGTGATGGACGTACACAGCTTATTGGAAGAGTGAACCCATTGGCATATGAATTTCTCAAAGCTCGTTGGATGGCACCACATTCAAGTTGACTTCAATATTAGAGACACACACAGATGATAGGTAGGTGGATAGGTTCCCTTGCTTACAAAATTTCCAGGAGGACAGGGGCTCTGGATTGTGTCCATTCTAGCTCCTCGTTCACCGCTCCTGCCACGCTCCCTCTCTTGTTGCCATGGCAACACCCCATCCACCCCTTCCACCCCACTATCGTTCAGCAGCTCTATTGCCCTGCTAGCTGGGACTCCTTTCACAGCCATCATCACTATAGAAACAGTCCCCTGAGTCCTTCCTCTCTTGCTTCACAGCCCCTAGTTTTCCAGTCTGGGCTGGCACTTGAGCCCCGCTCTGGGCCCCTCTCAGTTCCAGGTCAGCCATGAAGACAACATCAGCTACCTGCCTTGTGTTGTGTGTGCTGGGAGGTAGGCCCGCTTTTCAAAAACACTTGAAGCCAGGGAGTTCTCCAAACACAGGACAATGAGGCTATAGGTTGAAATGCATGGGAGGCATGTATCATTCACCCCAAAATCTCAAGGCAGTTGTCTCCCCTGAATCCACCATCGCACCTGCTTTGCACTTTCCCACTGCAGGGCGCCTTATGCAGCCTCCATTGCCCTTCCCAATTCAGCTTTCTTAAAGTCGCCAGGAGCCTCCCTTGCCATTCCCTCTAACACACAATCTCATGTGCTAGCCACTCGCCCTGGAATCCACACTTCTTACAGGTTTCTGAGGCTCCACCTCAATTCAGTTCACTCCCTCCCTTTCTGTTCAGTCTATTTCATGGGAGCACCTTCATCTGAACCCCCCTAAAACACTAAGCTCCCCAAGGTACACCAGAGCTCTCTTTCCCACACCACACTTCTTGCTGGTGACTCACGTGCTCTCTCTGGTCCAGGCCTCTCCTCCAGGCTTCAGACCTGCTCAGCATCTGCACCTAGAAGGCTCTAAAGCAACACACCATCTTCTTCTCTTCCTCCTAGGACAACAGAGAAAAAGACAATACGGACTTACAGAGGGAGAGAGACATCTCAGCTTTAGCCCCAGTGAATCCAGATTTTAAAACTGCTTGAGTATCTGACCACAAGCCTGCTTTGTGAAACTCACAAACCCAGTGCAAGTCCTGGGGAAATGTACCCTGGTAAAATGTCAAATACAGTCCTGCAGAATCCCAGCCAGCATCCACAGAGCCATAGCCACCAGAGCAAAATCCCAGGTTGCGGAAAGTTCCACTAGACCAATGACTCCTTACCCCAACATGCTCTCTGCAAGAAAAGGGGGCAGGGAGAGCACACCATCCTGCAGCAGGCAGGCCCAGAATGATGGAGTTGGATGGCCCCACCTGCCTGTGGGGAGAGGACCTCTCCTTACACAGCTTTGCCTCCTCCTGAGTCGAGGAAGGGATAACAGGATGAGACTGTCCCTATAAATGTGTCAAAAGTCAAGTGCCTGTTCGTCTCACCCGGACCTAATCATTGTCCGAAGGCTCTTGCCCGAATGATGACAGCAACATCCATCTCTCCAGATGCCAATGTCAGGTGTCCAGCGCGTCTCCTCACTGCTTAGGCCCTAGGCCATTTCCATCCTTAGACTAGAGTCTTCCCGATGAACAACTCTGCACCCCATTTCCACCTTTCACAAAGCCCTCACCCCTTTCCCATACTCTCAAGATAAAAGCCAAAATCTCTGGTCTGAGCTGTGTGCTGTGTGGGCTAGCCCCTGTTTCAGCTGTAAATCCCCTCCCACCCCCACATGTCCAGCTGGCTCCTCTCAGCACAGACCTCCTTTGCGGTTGGGCTTCCTCCCTCAACTCTCTCTTCTTGTTGACTCTTGGCTACTTCAAACCTCACCTCTGCTGAACAACCATCCTTAGCTGTGCGCTCTCCCCAGCTAGCTCAAGTACGCCTGCAGTATCTGTCTCAAGCACGCCGTGGCTTATTCACACAGGGGTCAACTAATGTTGGCCACTCTTGCTTCTCATAAGCCGCATGCCTCGAGGGATGCTCAGCCTGCCACGTTATCTGTATCACAAACCGTGACAGACCTCAGGTGGGACGCGGTAAGTGCTCCTGGCCTGAGTGAATGAGTGAACGAGTTAATGAACAGATGAGACCTTAGCCTAGTCCATCTCTTCTGGACCAAGCACAACCTGAGCTCCCTCTCCTTTTCTCCCTCTCCTTCTTTCCTTTTCCCTCTCTCTCCTCCATCTGCTTCATCCCTTTTCCTTTCTTTCTTTCTCTCCCAAATTCCCAGTAGCTTTGCCCAAACACCTCAGCCCAAAACTTTTGCGGCCACAGCGCCACCTAGAGTCCACCCATCAGATGGACCAGGAGCCAGAAAGTCCAGCCCCCTTCAGCCCAGTTCTGCCATGTCCTGCACTATAATTTTTCTGGGTATATCTCTGCCCCTTGACTCTCCACTTTTCTGGCTTTGAGACCCCGTTGTTTCTTCAGTCCCCTATGTGCCACATGAAGACTTTAAACAGAAAACTGCATCAGATCGAGGAAGAATGTGGGCAGGTCTCTCAGTGACATCTTCCTCTGGCATCCCATCTGCCTGCCCTTTCCTGCTGCTCGGCAGATCTGTTCCCCTCCGCTCACCTCCAGCCAATCGTTTCAGCTGCTATTACAATGCCACAAAGAGAATGCTTCTTCTCTTTGTAAGAAGCAACATCTCTGAAGGGTTCATGCAAGATCTCAAATGTCACCAAGGAAACCATTTGAGAAAATAGGTGCTTCTCTTCTCCTAAACTGCCAGTTCTCCTCTAAAGCCACCTTCCTTGTTCTGTAGTTTAGATCAAATATCTTAAAAGTCCATGTAGTATTCCCATCACCGAGTGTTCGTGCATAAGGGTGCATGGCACATCGAGGCGTATAATAGTAAGTAGGCAGAAACCACCAACCTGCCCCACAACTGAAGAATGGGTAACCATGGCATGTGCAGCCTCTAAAAATAATGCACAAGAGTGTTTTTACCATAACATGGAAGCTGTTTTTTTAAGGCAAATTGGGGTCAGAAAATAATACAACGCTTGCACTTGTGTACAAAATGTTAACTCCACCATGTAAAATAACAATAGGTGTGGAAAGACTCTAGTACAACCAGATATTCTCAGTAGTTATTCTGGAGTTTTTGTTTTCTAATTTGCTTTTTTCTGCTTCCTAAAATCTCCATGATGAGCTTATTTTTAACACACAATGAAATATTACAATTAATCTGAAAGAAAATTAAAAATGAATTATACCAAATAAATCTATATTTTCATAGTTTTATGAATAGTCCATCAGAGTCTCAAACTGAGACATTGCCAGACATTTCTTCTCCACAGAGTTCTGAGGTCCTCTGAGATTCGAGGTCTAGAAACCCAAGTGTCTGTTCATTGCCAGGGCCTCAGCCAGAATCTTCTGGGTGCTTAGTGGTATGGTAGGACCCCAGCAATAGGGGAGATGCCTCACCTGCTGTACGACCAAGAACATCTCAGACTTGCTTGACTGCTTCTCACTCCCATTGCTTTGTGAGTCACTGTAGTGACACCTTCTGTGGGTCTCCTTTATAGAACCAAGCATTGGGTAGGAGAACATTAAAAATCTGCTGAATCTGAAGCCTCCAGTGCTTGGTGCTTATACGTACACTGCTTCATTTAAGTTTTGCCCAATGAGGAGGAGGATAGCATTATTATACCCATTTTACAGAGAGAAGAAAAGAAGAGAAGAGAAGAGAAGAGGAGAGGAGAGGAGAGGAGAGGAGAGGAGAGGAGAGGAGAGGAGAGGAGAGAAGATGAAACTGATGATCTGTTCTAGACAGTGGCTAGACAGTAGCTGAGATGGCACCTCAGGACCTGTCTGTTTCAGGCTCTGCATCCTCTGTCTTGATAGCAACTGCATGAAAGAATGAGAAGACAAAATTGGAATTTGACTTTGCACTCAATTAGATCTTGAGTCATCCATCATCCCTACTAATTCATCATGTGACTCTAGACAAGAATGTTCTTTGAACCCTAGTCTCCTCATCTGTTTAAGGAAGCTAACGATAATCTTAAAGAATGAATAATAAAATTAATTCATTTTCCTTAGACATGCGTTCTGCCTCACATGTGCAGAGCGAGCCCAGAGCTGCAGGGGCTCACATGGCCAGACCACTGTGAGGGTTCAGGTAGGAGCTGATCTCCAGGCATCATCGTGAGATACCAACAGGAGGTCACCAGGCAAAGGAATGTGAAGGGCTCTCAGGGCAAAGTCCTAAAGGCCTGGGACTGCTGGGAGGAGCCTTGAGCAGGTCACTGGTCATCTTTCCACGAGTAGTTTACTTTTGCTTAAGAGAGACAAAGCTAGATGGTCATAGGCTAAAACTCCCTGAGCAGGGAAAGGGAGCTGGAGGGAAATACAAATGAGAGAGGAATGGCTCTCCTCTGTCTGTGTGGCTTATTTTCTTACAAGAACAGGAGACATGGGAGTATATGCTTGCTAAGAAGTGATATGAAGGAGTCATAAGGAGGTATTCCATATGCAGCACTGGAATTTAAAAAAGGGTTGTAGAGGCAGCGTTACCCAGCCATTCAACTCTTTAATTTTTAATACACATTTTTAATTGACTTACAAAGTGGCAGGCTTCCATAGGGCTCTTTCATCCATCCTTCCTTTGGTTAACTCTCCCTCCCTGTTCTCTTGTCTCCTTTGCCTTCTCAACCCATCCCTACCAAACCATTTCACCACCAGTATCTTCCTCTCTGCATTCATAGCACTGTGTTTCACTAGGGCCCCTCTAGATAAGAGGGTTTTCTAATACCAACTTGTCCACTGAATCCGGGCTATGTGGGAATAGAGTTTGGTATCCTTATGTGGTGAGGTGGCAGTGGCTGGCTGGTCCTGTAAGGTTAAAGACTGAGAGTGTGTGAAGGGAATGTGTCATTTCTGTGGGCAGGTTTCCCCAGCAAGAAGGCTCTTAAACCCACCCATTTTCCCTGTAGTGGATGAATAAGGAAATGAAGAATGTTACTTTATCTGGCTTCTCTTCAAGAGGAAGGAAGCATTAGGAGCACAGACGAAATAGTTTCATACTCCCGCCTCAGCAACACACATCTCTACAGTAAGGAAAGTGATGGTGGCCATAGCAAGTATTCTGGGATATCAAAAATGAGGCTGGCACATGCACATGGTATGGTAAGAAAATGTCATTAGGACAACCATTCCTTTGTACAACAATGAAGATAGTACTGAACCTAGGACCTTGTCCATGTTAGACAGGCACCTGATCACGATGCAGTAGTCAAATCTCTCTATTGTTTTAGAGACAGGGTCTCACTAATTGCCCAGTCTGACCTACGATCTTGCCTAACTATGAACTCTGTGAACTCAGCGTTAACCTGTCTGGAAAGATGTGCCAACTGGTGCAATAGTAACCAGCAAATCCTCTGGTTGGATTGGAGGCATGCTCCATGGCAGGGAATCTATTCCTGACATGGTAAACCTGATCAAATATCATGGCTAGGGAGGTCATAGGCCCTAGGTGGGTACTCACTAGTGTTTAGCTAAATTGGCACTGCACCAAACTGCATTCTGGCTGTTCATATCTATACTCCTAGGCAGATCCCAGTCTCGGCCTTAATGTTTCTCTTTGGAGGATGATAGTATCGGTGATGAATTCAGGGATGCCTGGCTGTTCAAGGTGGTGAGAACAAGAGACAGTTGAGCACTCGGTCCAAAACAAGAGATTTACACCCCTCCTGTCTCTCAGGCTCAGGGAATGTCACAGAAGATGGAGCAGAAAGAATATAAGAGGGACAAGGGAAGGGGCTGAAAACGTCATCTTCAGAGGCAGCCACTGCAAACTCACAGCAGCTGTGGTTCCCTGCACCGAGCCACACAAGCCTGGGCCTGACAACAGCCAACCATGCAACAAAGAGGGGCTCACGAGACCCCACCCTTTCCTGTTGAACTATTGACTGCTGATGGATTCTGGGGGAAGGACATTTATTTTTTTCCTTTGTATCCACTGGTGAACCTACCAAGGTCCAGAGGATACTCCTGATTAGGATCCATGGGTCACAAAATGAAACAGAAAGACAGGAATAAGGGTGCTCATAAGGAAAGGGAGGGAATTACAGATGTGAGGGGTGAGGGCAGGAGTAACAGAACACATTATAAACATATATGCAATTGTAAAAGAACAAACTTAATCAACTATAACTTAATAAGTAAATAAAAAGAAAATCCTCTTATCTCACATGTGTGAGCTACAATCTCCATAAGTAACACTGGTGATGAGCTAGCCCGCTGGGACTTTACTATCTTGTCTACATTGGTTCTGAATATGATCAGGAGATAGGTGAAGATAGTTGTTATGGGATCCCCATGAGACCCCACCAGTATTAGCTAGTACAGTTGAGAAGATCAAAACCAAGAAACCAAAAGTATTTTTAAAAAAGCAAAGAAGAAAAGAGAAAGGAAAGGGAAGGGAAGGAAAGGGAAGGGAAGGGAAGGGAAGGGAAGGGAAGGGAAGGGAAGGGAAGGGAAGGGAAGGGAAGGGAAGGGAAGGGAAGGGAAGGGAAGGGAAGGGAAGGGAAGGAAAGCTGGGCACGGTAGTACCTATGGTCCCGTCTCTCAGGGGCAGACGGAGAATGGTCTGGAGTTCCTAGGCTATCTAAGCCTGGGCGGGGGGGGGGGGGGGGGGGGTGGAATTGATACCCATTCAATTAGAAGATACTGTGTAATGAGGGAAACTTACAAGACCAACACTAAAGCTAAAATATCTAGGAATAATCTTAACTAGAAATGCTCAAGACCCATGTGAAGAACACTTGAAGGCACTCCTGAGAGACATAAACACATGCCTGAGCAAAAGGGGGGCAGAGCACATTTCCGACTGAGAAGGCACGACATCATAAATACGTCAGTTCTCTCTGCGTCATCCCAATGGAAATGTCAACAGTGCTTCTCAAACAAATAAGTCAGTTCTAAGGTTTACATTGCAAAAATATGTACGCAATAATATTCCAGAAAAGCCTAAAAGGGGCGGGTAACGAGGGATGGCCGACTGTGCATTTGAGACAGTACTCACAAAGCCACATTTATTAAAACAACTTGCCCCTGGCACACAGACCGGCAGAACGCAATAGAAAGCACAGAATGAGACTGGAAGACATGTGAATTGTGTGCTGTAAAGCTGGCCTCTGAAATCAGCAGAGAAAAACATGAATTATTCACTAGCTGATATGAAACCAACTAGGTAGCCTTCTGAGAGAAGCTAGAGTTTAACCTCACACCTTACCCCAAATGGTTCAAAGATTTGAAACCAAAAGACAAAAAAGACAAAAGTTCGCAGGAAGGGAGGGAGGACAGTTTTATAATTCAAATGAGAATGACCTTTCTTCATATGCTAAAGACAAGACATTTCAAGTCTGGGGGAAAAATAAAAGACAAATTTGACTGTTTTAAAAAAAACTATAAAGTTTCTTCAACGGTAAGAACACTCAATAAAAGTATCAACAGTGTCTTTTTTCAACTTCACAAACTCTAAAGTTCATATGGAAACGTTAGCCTGTAACAATTACTCCCAAGGAATTGCAGGCCAGACACTGAGCTGGGAATATACTTTCTTCTCAAATCACAGGCAAAAGTCAATTTCCTTTGAAATGTAAGCTGTAAAGATCAATTGAAAACACGAACAGTACCGCTAGGCAAAGTGTAATATTCGTAGTGAAAAACTGCTCTGAACTGTAAGAAAGATGCTCACGATCACAGTAAACAGAGAAATGTAAATCAGGACCTCAGTAAAATCTACTTTATACCTATCAGACTGGATGTCATCAAAAAGCTTGATACTGGGGATTCAAGATGGCTGCTTGCTGCCTTGCTGCCCCCACTCAAGGAGCCCACAGCCCTGCACATGCTCTTGGGATGGGAGGTGCTTCATTGGCGTCTGGTCTAGCAAGAAGAGCTATGAGAATCCAGAGTGGTCAGAAAGATACCGCAATGGTGACAGATCTGGAGGAACCTTGGACCTTGAGTCTAGAGAGGAAACATGGTGGAATGGAATGGTGTTTTCTGGCCTGCAGCGTGGAAGGGGGGAGCCGGGAGCAGAGTCTGGTGGAGAAGCACCTCCACAGGGTGGGCCTATGGTGCCCCTTGCTGCCTGCAAGGTGGGGTTCCCAGTCTACCCATGGGTTCTGCCCATGAGGAAACCACAGCAGAGAGACTCCAGGCGGGCCTGCCAGGCACCATAGCTACCTGGCAGGTCAGGCCCCCACTAGGCCCATAGGTGCTGCCCAAGACATGGAGGAGGAAGGTGGTGCTGGGAGTTGGGATGGAGGGATCAGAGCCGCAGACAAAACTCAAGATGTTGGCAGGACAGTAAGCAAAATCCAACAGGGCTCTGGCTGCTGCTTATTGCCTCAGGTGTGGTTATGCCTGCCCACACACCCTCACGTATTCGTGGACAGGGAGAACTACACTGGTGCCTAGTCAGGAGGGAGAAACTTAGTGAATTAAAAGTGGGCGGAGAGACACAGTGTCAGTGACACTCCTGGGAGGTCAGCTGACTGTGAGTGGACAGGAGTGACAGTGGAACAGGATAGAGAACAGGGCACCTGGGTGTCCCTGAGAGGAAAGGGTGCTTGGGATACCATGAGGCTGAGGCCACAAGGTGGTCACCCTATTGTGACCCACCAGGTTGGAGCTGCCACTCCAAGAATGGAGCAGGCACACTCAAAGAGAGGCAGACTTGAGGACCAGGCAGATAGGGGAACAGCAACAAGTGTCATTAGGAGACACGTGGCTGGAGGGGGGACAGGCATGGGTGCTCACCCAGAACAGACAAAGGATAGGTCCCCAGACTGCTACCAGCCATCCTGCCTCTTCACTGCCTGCCAGGCCAGTTCTGCTGATCCTGTGGCCATGGCTGCCACTAGTATTGCTCTCCCTTATGGGTAGAGAGAGCATGCATTGCTGCATTGCCCCCATGGACTGCAGGCACAAAGGCCATGTGAGGAGGGCAGGGTGGGATGCAGCAGTCTGGAGCTGGACCAAGTCCTGTCCCCAAACTAGCTGCCAAATCACAGGATCACCTTGCTCCTGAGCAACAACAGGAAAGCCCAGCTGAAGAGTGTTTCATCTCCTGGGCTGAGTATCCACACAAGAGACCTGTCCTCTGGTGACCAAATGACCCTCCTGGCCTCTTCACCACATACCTGGCCAATTCTGCCACTCCTGTGACCTCTATTCATATTGCTCACCCTGATGGGGTGAGGGAGAGCATGGACTGTGGTGCTACCCAAGGGCTGCAAGCACAAAGGCCAAGAGGGCAGGACAGATGGTGATAAGGGGGCTATGCAACAACTGGAGCTCAAGCAAGTCCTGACCCTGAATGCTCTGCCAAAACTCACGATCACCCTGATCCTGAGCAATAACAAGATGACTTAGCTGAAGAATATTCATACTAGGGATTAGGTCTCCTCCTTTTGAGAGAGATTGTAGGAACCATAAAATGCTCATGTGGACCAGGACAACTAGAGATCTGTCTGCATTGCTGACACCATCAGAGTTCAGCAGGTGCTTGAGCCTGGCTCCATGGGGCACTTGTTCTGTTGGACTGTTTGGTGCCTGCATGAAATTCGTGTGCCTACCTGGAGTCTGAGGGCCTGCATGAAGTCTTGGTGCTGATGTGGCATCCAGATGCCTGTGGGAGGACCAGATCCCTGTGGGATAGCCAGGTCTCTACAGGAGGACCAGATGCATGCAGGAAACCCAGGTGACAATGGGAAGTCTGGGACCCTGTGGGAGGTCCTGGTGCCTGTGGGAGGTCCAGGTGCCTGAGGGATGGCTGGGTGCCTGCACAATGGCCATGTGCTTATGGGAAGTCTGGAAGCCTGTGTGATGTCTGGGCATCTGCAGCATCTCTGGTACCAGTGGGAAGTCCTGGGGCCTGTAGGATGCTCTGGTGCCTGTGGACGGTCCAAATACCTGCAGAAGGTCCTGGTGCCTGTGTGGTGTCTGGGTGCCTGTGGGATATCCAGATGCCTGTAAGATGTCCTGGTATCTGTGGATTGGCCCAGTGCCTGTATGATGCCTAGGTATCTGAGGATTCCCTGAATCCTGGGAATATCCTAGTACCCACAGGAAGTCCTGGTGCCTGTGGAATGCCCTGGTACCAGCAGGATGTCTGAGCATCTGTGAGATGCTCTGGTGCTCGTTGAACTTCCTGGTGCCTACAGGATGTCCAGGTGCCTGAGGGATGGCTGGGTGCCTGTGTGATGTCTGTGTGCCTGCAGGATGTCTGGGTACCTGTAAGATGTCCAGGTGTCTGCGGGTTGACCCAGTGCCTGCATGATGCCGGGGCATCTGTGGGATTCTCTGGAGCCTGGGGGATGTCCTAGTACCCACTGGAAATCCTAGTGCCTGTGGGAGGTACAGGTGCCTGCAGGATGCTCGGTGCTTGCTGGATATTTGAGTGCCTGTATGGTGTCAGGATGCCTGTGTGATGTCTGGGTGTCTGCAGGTTGGCCCAATGCTTGCATGATGTCCTGGCATCTATGGGATGCTGTGGAGCCTAAAGGATGCCCTGGTGCCTGTGAGATGTCCAGCTGTCTGTGGGTTGACCCAGTGCCTGTGTGATACTCAAGTGTCTTCAGGATGCCTGGAGCCTGGTAGATGTCCTGGTGCCTGTGTAAAATCTGGGCATCTGTGGGATGCCCTGGTCCCCTGGAATGTCCTAGTGCCTGTGGGGGGGTCTGAGCACCTGTGAGATGCTCTGGTGCCTGCAGGAGGCACTGGTACTTGTGGGATGTCTGAGTGTCTGAGGGATGTCTGGGTACATTTCTGGTGTCTGGGCGCCTTGTAATGCCCTAGTGCCTGCATGATGTCCAGGTGTCTGCCAGTTGGCCCAGTGCTTACATGATACAGTCACATCTGCAGGATGCCTTGGAGCCTGTGGGATGTCTGTGGGCCTGCAGGATGCCCTGGTGCCTTTTCTGGGTGCCTGGACAGTGTCCAGATGCCTGCTGGAGGCCCAGGTGATTGTGAGCTTTGGCAGTAGGGCCTAACTTTGGGTCAAACTTCATTGTGTTTGGTCTCAGGATCATAAGGGCCAGGTGAATACCCATCATCAGAGCAGCCTGCTGCCCCCAGGATCCCTGATGATACCTGTGATCCATGCCCCTGCCACACTATCTGGACTTAATTTTCTTTCTTTTTTCTTTTCTTTTCTTTCTTTCTTTCTTTTTTTAGGGCACAGGAAGTAGAACAAGGGGAGAAATGGGAAGAGGGTGTTGTCAAGATAATAATAGAAATATTATTAAAAAATAACATTAACGTTTTGCTATGTTTACCCAAGATTGTTTTTTACATTTAAAGAATAAAATGTTACATATATGTGAGGGGGAAAAAAGCTTATTATTCTCTGTTAGAAAGATGTGTGGAAGCCACAAGCCTCGTACCGTAAAGGTGTCTGATGAAAGTGACTTGCTCCAGCGAGGGAGTTCTGCGATACTGACATATACACTGTATCCTGGAAGCTCTACAACCCATCTCCAGGGCCTTACCCTGCTGATACAGTTACACACAGCCAAAGTGATGTTTGTACAAAAGTTGTTTTTCTTAAGCATCTCCTATAATAGTACATAATTAGAGACAAGTAACCTTGCAACCATTCTTTGTGAAACTCTATGGCATGAGCTGCAAGAGACACTGTAGAGTGAAAAAACAATGAGCTACAAAATGTAATGTATGGCGGGCTGCCCTTTCTAACTTCCAAGAAGCAGGAGAAGACCATATGTTCACATTCACTTACAAGCACATGAAAGAGCTCTGGGAAGTGTCATAAGAAGCTTGTGGCACTGGATCTGCTGAGGGACGGTGGTGGCATGCAGCTGGAGCTGGCCGAAAGGTGCTTTGCACTCTGTGTCACTAGTAAAACAAAAGCTATGTGTTATTTCTGCCCTAGAGTTAGAATATCCATTTGCATGGATAAAGTGAAAACTGGCCATTAAGTAACATCATATAAAGCTAGTGTCTTCCAGTTCCTTCAGAGGGGGCGTCTACACAGCTTGGGAAAATGTGGATGTATTGTCACATGTGGCTGAGCTGAGTGCTGTGTTTCTGTGGGTTTTTATCGACCTCAACCAACAAACAGATAGGGGGAGGGTGGCGGCTGCTGTTGTTTTCTCTGTATGGGTTAGACTTCACCGTGCTGGTGAGTGCATTTGCTCACACGAAGTCTGAGCTGAGAACTCCAAAATGCCCAGATCTATGGTGACAATGAGCGGGCTGAGTTGGACGGAACACAAGTGTCCTGCCAGCTTGTTAGAACTTCCATTACTCAGATGTGGGGAACTGTGTAAACCGAGGTTCACTCGTGCGTTTCTGAGCAGACAGTCTTAGGGTGGTTAGGCCAGGACTTTAACTTTGTAAGTAAGGAAAAAAACAAAAAACAAAAACAAACAAACAAACAAAAAGCATTCCTTTGCCGATCTGCAGGCCAGCCACCCTGCCACCAGGCATGAGAAAAACTCCTCTCATCAGGCCTGTGTGGGGTGGCTCAACAACCACAGAGAATTCAGGCTGGGGTAGTGATGGGAGGGTGTGGCCCGGGAGACAAGGGTTGGCTGTGTCTCAGCCTCTCTGCAGACGGCAATGCAGCTTGAAAGGGATTGCAGGATTGCTGACATAAGAATCGCAGGAGAAAACACAGACAGTATATATGTTCTGAGTGCCTTCCATTATCCATGAGTCCTCCCGGATAAGTTTACAGGGCTTTTCCACTGCCTTGTGAGGAATGTAGGGGACAGAGTGATGGAGGGGAGCACATCCGTGCCTCCCAAGGCCAGCAGTGAAGGAATAGAGGATGACTCTATTTGAGGTTTATAGTTTGTTGCTGTGATGAAACACATCGACCAAAAGCAACTTGGGGAGGAAAGGGTTTGTTTTGCTTACATTTCCACATCACTGTTCTTTAGCCACAGAAGTCAGGGCAGGCACAACTTGCTTTCTTATAGAACCCAGGACTACCTGCCCTCCTACAATGTGCTGGGTCCTTCCCTATCAATCAGTAATCAAGAAGATGCCCTACAAGCTTGCCTACCACCCAATCTTACAGAGGCATTTTCTCAATTGAGGTTCCCTCTTCTCAAATGACTTTGTCGAGATGACGTAAAACAAGCTAAGACATGTAGCCTAAGAGATCCCCGGAGGTCTGGAGTGCCACTACCTCTGTCCCTAGTGTCATGATGCAAAAGTTGAAACCTGAACAGAATAACTGGGGTCCCAGCACTAAGACTTCATTTGCTGACACAGATCCCAAAGTCCTAAGCTCTGATATTACTCTCTGCTATGAAGAACTGTGGACTCTTCAAGGAGTGTGGGTCCAAGGCTTGCAGAGAAACTAGAGCATAAGAATAGCTTAGGAGTCCTCTGCTCTTTCCAGAAAGCAGGACCACCTTAGATGGGATTGGTTGAAGTATTTTTTGAACAAGGAGCCAGCTTACAGTGCCTTCCAGTGGCAAAGCTGTGGCCATCTGAACAGCACACCATGAAGAAAGAGGGGCAGGAGAACGATGGTTTATTACATCAAGATAAGTTTGCAAAATTCTTGCGCACAAATGTTAATAAAAAACATACAGAAAGGTGGTTGTGGTGAAAAGGTAAACATAATAAGACCGAGTCGCTTTTATTATTTCTGTAAGTTGGAGAAGGTTTACATGTGGGTATTTTACTTTTCTAGTAAAAGTCTTTCTCTGTAAAGCATCGTTATCTGTATGTTTTTAGCTATGGAAACAGGAAGGAAAAGTCACAGGGAACCATAGAGTCATGAGAGAGAAAAAAAATTAGGTGGAAGACGAGCCCCCACCGAGCCAGCCAAGCAGGGGAGCACACCCAGCAGCCTCTGCTGAGCCAGTGCACCGGTGCACCAGTGCGGCCAGGTGTTCCACCATGATGAATTAGCTGGGATCTTAGGGAGGAGAAGAGACATGCAGACTCAATCCCTCATCTCCTGGGAAACCTCCAGATGACCCCACTAATTATAAGATAATAAAAGGATCTAGAAGCCCTAAATAATTCTCACAGACTAGATCCATCTGTCACAATGACAAGACAATGGGTTGTGGAACTCCGGCCAAGTGAGACTTGCAATGTTAAAATTTTGGAAAGAGACACCAGGTTGCAGTAAAACTGGAGATTGTGTGAAAGGCTCTGATTTATACATTTTACTGATGGAACAAGTGAAGATTAAGCGGGAGAAAAAGCTGCCCAGCCATTGTGCCAGGATCTCTTTTTCAAACTCTTGGAAGATGAAACAATGTCCCAAGCCCAATAGGAGATTAAATTGGCTGCTACCGTATCCTGGTCTGGGTCAGCCGTACTTTTTGATCTGGAAGATAAGTCACACTGAGTAAACATAAAAATAAAATATCTAAAATGTTAAGAGGCTGTAACATTGAGTGTAGAAATAGTAAAGAAATACACTCGCTCGCAAAACTGATAAATGTAAGTGGAAACATAGTCATAAATTTGGGGGATTGTTTGCTTGCTTTGCTTTGCTAATGAGACAGGGGTCTCATGTAGCCCAGGCTTGACTCCAACTCACTATATTGCCAAGGATGGTCTTAGACTTCCGATCCTCCTGCCTCTCCTGTGTACAGAGATTAAATGTGCTCTACCATGTCCAGTTTATATAGTGCTAGAAATTGAACCCAGGTTTTCATACATGCTAGGCAGGCACTCCACCAACTGGCTACAGTTTTGAAAAATTATATGCACGTGTGTATGCAGGCATACGTGCACATGTGTAGAGTGCGTGCCCGTGGAGGCCAGATGTCAGCCTCAGCTGCCATTCCTCAGGTGTCACCCGCTTCATTTGAGCTTTCTAGACAAGGTCTCTCACTGGCCTGAAGCTCACTAAGTGGGTTAGTCTAGCTGGGCAGCAAGCCCCAAGGGTCCACCTCTCTCTCCTCCCCAGTGCTAGGATTACAAATGTAAGCCACCACTCTTGGCTCTTTAAAACGATTGTTCTGGGGATCGAACTCAGGTCCTGTGCTTCCGTGGCAACTTTACCAGCTGAGCTATCCCCTAGCTGCAATAACATATTTTAAAATACATTTTATGCAGCAAAGGCAGTGGGCCTTTCTCCGCAAGCCCAGACTCTCCTTGCTCATTGTAAGCTAACTATGTCTATTTATAAGCAATCCTAAATGCAGCAGCTGACAGCAGCAGTTTTAGTCTGCCTCTCCATCTCAGAGGCTCAAGAGTCAGGCATGCTGGGCTAGGAAGTCCTTCTGCTCTGGGGAGAGTTCATTCAGAAAGTTATGGGCAGTTATGGGGGGGCAGGGCTTGGGATCAAGAAAGATTCATTCTGATACTGAAGACTCGACAGCAGGAAGGTAGATCCAGTGGGACCCTGTGTCTCAGGGCCTCTCCACGTGGTTTCTCCATCAGAACCATTGGACTTCTTACCGGACAGGTCAAGGCTCCCAGAGCCAGGGAGCAAAGCTCAGAACTGGCACAATATTACTTACACCATAATCTAATGATCAAAGTAGCCACAGGCCAAACCACATTTAAGGAAACAAGACAGACTACATACAAATCTTTAAAGTGAGGCCAAATCATCTTGACTCTTCCTCTATCCTTGAACACTCTCTCCCTGAAGACTGGGAAAGAGGTCAAAGAGTTTGGCTCCGGACTAGTTAGGAGCTGACAATGACGGCGGTAGTTAACCCTGAAAATTTTATTGAGTGTTTACTAGGTGCCTGGCAATGCTGTAAATGCTTCGTATGTTTGTGTTATTGAATCTTTGCAGCACCACTGTGAAGGGTCTGTTACCATCCCAGGGTGTAGATTAACAGGCTGACTCATCTGACCTTGATCACTCACCCCAGAACCACACCTTACATACGAAAGAGTTACAGACAGGGAAGGCTGAAGCAGGTGAACAGGGACCTGGACAACAGCCTAAGAGCACTGGGGTCTCGGTGGAGCAGGGCCCACATTGTGGGTGGGGAATAAGAGAGAGGAGACGGAAAGTGGGAAGCCAGAGAGAAGGCTCACGCTGTGTTCTAGATGTGAGAAATAAGGCAGGAGAGGAGGACGGTGGGAGGAAAACTAAAGCAGAACGCAGGAGCTGGAGGTAAGAAGCCAGGACCTGAGAGGTTAGGGATGGGGTGGATCCAGGAAAAGCCTCAGAGGCAGAGCCCCCATAGTTGTACCCCAAGCCTGAGCTAGATACCGTGGGGACGTGAGTAACAGAGTTCCCCCCCCTCTATAGTCCTCTCTCTGTAGCAAGGACCAAGCCCCTCCCTGGACTCCCACATACTTTTGTAGAGTTTGGAGAAATTGGGGTGTTGGTGGGCAGGGAGCCAGCAGGAAGGGCCATCCAATGAGCACATCTGGAAAGGGCAAATTCCCTTTCCAAATTTTCCCCTGAGAAGCGACTCCAGGGAGTTTGAGCTAGCTAGGGTAGCTTGTGTCAGTCCCAGCCCTACACAGTCTAAAAACAGAACTGAATTCTGGGTCACTGGGTGTAGAAGACCTGGATGTCGGTCTCATGCAGGTTCAGCACACAGGTTCAGCATGTTAGAGTGAGTAGGGCGAGCATACTGGAGCCAGGTGCAGGCTTCTGGCAAAGCCTGCCTGCCATCCTCCATCCCTGCAGACTGCAGACCCCCTGTGGCCCACATTTATAAGCCACTCCAGTCCTTTAAAACCCACTCCCAACCCTGAAGCAGTGTAGCACAACACAGTTGTTAAAAACTTCCACATCAAGTAAAAAGCAGTCCGAATCATAGTTCTGGGGTTGCTGACTATAGAACATGGGTAGACATCTAACCTCCCCAGGGCACGGCAGGAATGCCACACAGTAAGATACATACATACATCACACGCCTATCATAGGGCCTAAGGCATCGTTAGGACCGGGCAACTAATAGCAACAATAATAACGACAACAGTAAAGCCTGCCTTCTTTGCTTTCACCCTGTCCCAGCTCCCACTGGCCTCTTCCCTCTCCCCCTCCCCTCGGTGCAGCGGACCACGGGATGCCGCTGATGTTCTGTGCGTTGTTTCTGTCTCTTGGATCAACTCTACACTTCAGCACTCCTTCCCAGAAGAGAGTTAAACAGTTCAGAAACTGGAGCTGGGGTTTCTGCTCTCCCTCCCTCTCCCCAGGGCCCAGGTTGTCCTGGTCAGGTACCCATAGGAGCACAATAAAGACTGATTGGGCTAAATGGGCAATTTACGGCTTCTCTTTGAACAGGCCTTAGATGATTACCTTTTATGAGGCTTACACTTTAGACTTGAGATGTAAAACAGAAGCTCAGGCTAAGAAGCAAATAATAGGATATTTTATGCGCTGTTCTGGAACAAAAGTCCACAGCTTTATTGCAATGGTTGTAAAAAGAATGTGATTGGAGGAGCTTTGGTTGAGAAACCCACATGGAAAGAGCCCCGAGTCAAGAGACCAGAGGCCCAAGTTTCCCACCCTGGAGCACCACCTACCTAGGCCTTATACTCTCTATCTTCAGATGCAAAACCAGGGACCACCTTCCACACCAGCAAGATCTTCTCTGTCCCCACTGTCCGTGGTTCTTCTCAGGGTTTGGTGACTCCAACATGTAGATTCTCCAGACATGACTAATCCAGGACATCAAACACACAGACACTGTCCGGACCGTCTCCAGATTCTAGCGCAGATAGAGCATGGTGGTTGCAGGCATAGAACTAGGTTTTGGAGGCCTGGGTTCAAGTTTCCACCCTGCTCATCGCAGTTTGACTTAGGACACATCAATATAGAATGAAGATAAAGACCAACACTGTGGGGTGGTGCGGCTGTTGTGTCTGACACAGAGAAAGCTCTTCAAGGATGTTCCAATACTCAACGAACATAACATCTCAAAAATCTAAAATGCTCCACTGCACAAGAATGCCTGAGATTTTAACTGTGACTCGAACTTGCCACCTTGGGTCTGCAGGCCCAACAATCCAGAAGCGGGGTTGTCAGCATAGCCATGGCCACCAGAGGGCAGGCTAGGGTTGCTGGTCTGCCAGCATGCGGGGTCAGAAATTGCTCTGGGACCAGCCCTTCTCCCCTCCTGCTCTCTTTTAGTTCTTCCTCTAATGGGAACAGCAAGCTGTGGCATAGGGAGAGAAGGTTGCAATTACTATGTTTTTGTGAAAAGTCAAAACTAGCAATGCAAAATGAAAGGAGACCATAAGAGGTGGGTGGGTTTGTTAAGAAATAAACTCCCTGTGTGCAGTTTTAACACCTGGCTCCTGGCTGAGACCTGGAGAAGCTTATCAACATGTGAAGGCTTCAGGAGGTAGCCCACTGTCCAGCTGCCCAGTGTCTGCCCCTCACCTCTGTGTGATGATGAACTTAGGTGGGGTTCAGGGTCACCCCAAGGCTGTTCTGTGTAGATGCCAGAATTCAGGTGTGAACCTTCCAGAGACAGTGCTTTGTTCTGGATAAGCTGAGCCTAGCAGAGTCTAGCCCAGCAGCCACCTGAAGGAAAGCAGTAAGAAAGAGCAGGTATCTTACTATTGTATCTCTAAGACCACCCTTCAACAATCCTTAGGGAAGGAACCCTAAAATGACACCCTGAGGACCCTGCAGAGAAAGGATCTGCCCCATTACAGAGTGGAGCCTGAGGTCAAGCCAGTGTACCCAAATCAGACCTAGATACAACACCAGGCAGGAAACGGGTGGGCTACTGCTGATCCTCTGCGACCTCGGCCAAGGCCTGTTGATGTCTGGCCTTCAGGTACCTTTTCCGCCCCAGGGATCAATCCATTGAGATGGCAGGAGTGGGCCCTGGTGGTCCAGACTGGACCCTGGGCTGGAGAACCCAGCGGGGCTCCTTGATGCTTGGGCGGCGGTGTGGCCAATATTGACTTTGATAAACACCATTTTGCACTGAGCACCGGGCGAGGGCGGGGGGCGCCCTGACCTGAGGGCGGAGGCAGCGGCTCCGCATTTAGACGAGGCCATTAGCGGCGATCGATGGCTGCGCCGAGCGCTCTGGCCGCTGGGCGCTCCCAAATGAAGGTTAAGTTTGCTCTGCGCCCCTGCGAGGCAGGCCATGCGCCCGCATAATGGCCCCAGGCCCGGCGGCCCGTCGCCCAGGTTAAGCTCAAGCAGCTTGGATGCAAGCTTTTTTGCAAGGATGCAAAAAGAATGAAACTTGGCCCGCAGACACGGGCAGCGAAGGCTGGGCCAGGTTTGCTTAGACCCCAGAGAGAGTGCCCAGCTCTCTCTCCCTGTGGGTCACTGGCTGGGCTCCTGTGGCTTTTGTCTGGTGTGTGCTGTGCCTCTCTGCCTTGGCTTCTAGGCACCCTTTGTAAGGCATGGTCTGCGGTTGGTGTGTGTGTGTCTGGTCTTGCAGTCTGGTACTGCTCAGCTGGAGAGGCTGCCTGGCACTCTGGAACTAGCCAGTCTGGGAAGCAAGAGGCCTGGGTGTTATTCTTCTGACTGTCCCTCCTCTCTCTACCCAGCCCGGGTCTGGCTCCTTGGAGCCTTGTGAGCCTGCTCTAGACAGACCGGGATGTGTTCACACGTGTACTTGTGGGTGCCCGGGTTGTAGAAGCACACTGGAGGTTGTGTGTGGCCAAGGGTGTAGTTGTGCCCAGGTGAGCCTGGTTCTGCTGCAGCCAGTTGAGTAGCTCAGGGTTGGAGAGCACCCCTGGGCCCTGTTGAGTGTTCTCTCTGTAGCCCAGGCAGCTTTGTGTTGCAGATTGACAGCGCTGGGCCAAATCTGGCTGTTTCGTCTGTCACCTCTATCTCGGATTGAGGACAGTTGCCACTTTGCATATTTAATGAATGCCTTCAAAGTGCCCAGCGCTGTAATGCTATCACATTAATTCTCATATGCATTCTTTCTCTCCACTTTGTGCAAATGAGGAAATGGAGACTTGGGGAAGGGGAACAACTTGCCAAAGGAATGGAACTCAACTGGTGGAGGAAGCAGGATTCGACCATGCTTGATATCTGCACCTTGCTGGGCTATGGCTGCAACCTTGGAGGACAGGCAGTCTGAAATGTCAGGTCCTTGGGAAGCAGGAGATGAGAAGAACGCTGGATGTAACTGCCTAGGCATTTCTGATCTCTTTTGCAACTCTGCCTATCCCCATTAGAGCTGAGCAAAAGGCAAGGCTCGAAGATGGGAAGGGAGTTGTCTCTACTCACACAGCAAGTCGGTGTCAGAGCAGGAGCATTGTGCCTGGTCTTGGTTCTGTGCTGTATACTACAGCCGTGATCTAGAAGGCAGTCGTCAGAATGTGACAGAGGGGAAGAGACCTGTCAATCTCCCCACTAGGAGCTGAGTGCCTTGTTGGCACTTAGACAAAATCCTGATTCTCTTATGGCCCAGACCCCAATCATTAAGAGGAGGCTGGCTGACCATTGAGCTCTGTGCAAACGAGGTGATGGGTCAGGGAGAAGGGGTTGTATACTACCTCCTGGGGACATTAGAGAATATCTGCAGACATATTGTCACAGCAGGTGGCCTAACAATACTAATGTCCTGCACAAAGCAATTGTCAACGCCAGGGATGTTCTGATGACTAGAAAGCCTGTATACAGGGGGAGTAACCTAATTCCTTTCTCTCTCTCCTTCTTCAGCATCTTTCTTGATCAAGTCTAAATAGATAAGATCATACCTCTGCTGCCCTTGCAAATGAATGACCCATGTCTGGCCCAAGTCCCATGGGAGTTATCAGTGGCTGTGTCATGCCACCCAGAGGGACCAGTGCATGCTCTGGGAGCTGAGAGACCATCTTCACTGTTCCTCCAGCTGTCTAAACCTTTGTTTTTCTCTCACAAGGCAGGAAAAACCTCAGTGCCAGAGAAGCAGGATGACGTGCCTGGTTTGCAAAACTATATACTGTACTGTGGATCTAGAACCCTGGCTTCCTGGATCTCTCCTAGGACTCTGTGCCCCTGTCCCTGAGCACTACAGTCCTGGCTCACCCACCTTCCATGACTTGAGTGGCTGACTTTGGTGTCAGCTCTGATGTTCATCGTTGCCGCTCACTCCTATGAACACAAGCTGCACACCTCTGTCTGAAAGAGCCCGAGCTGCTCTCTGGGGTGAGGACTAGCAGGCAGGGGGAGCACAAGGTGGAGAGCAGATCATACTGTGTTGTCTCCACATGAGTACTAGGCACAGGAACAGGCATCCCTGGACCCTGAAACCCAAGACTCAGCACCATCTACTCTCACCACAGGTTTCTAGGGCCCTTGACACAGTTGTCCCTTGTCCAGCTTTGTCAGCTTCAAGTCTCGGACTGAGCTTCAATATCATGAATTTAATCCTCAGAGTAACTTAAGCCTAGATGGTGTAAGTCGTTGTCCTGGCTCATTCAGTGAGGCAGCAGTGATGCTTCCAAAAGGAAAGGAAACTCCCTACAGAAACACCAGTGTCCTAGATACCTCAGACTGGTCAAGTGGGAAGAAGTGTAGTAGTACACTGCTGTGGCTCAGCCAAGAAAACAAGGAGGCATACTCATTGGTTCAAACCCTTCCAGACATCAGCAAAGGGAATGATTATCCTGGCAGGTACCATACTCAACAGTGGAACCCTGAGAGTCTGAGCTAAAGTGTTTTTATTGGTTTCAGAACTCAGGTGCAGATCATAAGCAAACATCCCCACATAAATCCATCACCTGCAGATTTCCCCTTCTATATAAGACAAAAGAAAAATTGCTTATCTCTATAACATAATTTAATACTACACCAGCAAAACCATTTACAAGAGGAATAATCACAAAGACAGAACCAAATAATACCAAACATCTATCATGCTTTTCACAATGTCTCTGGACAATAGAAAAACATTATCAATGTCCAATTATCTGGAATTCACTCATGATCTTCTGGGCTCCTCCAGAGCTTGGATCACTTCTCTGGCTCTGCCCTCTGCAGCCCACACAGCTTGTCTTCCAGATTCTGGCTGTCCCCACTCGCTGCTGCTGCTATTCTTGATGGTTGTCCCATGATACTGGCATCTTCAGAACTGCTGCTAGGATTCCTTGCTACAGCTGGGCTGTGCTTTCATCAATAGCCTCTCATAGGCTCTCTTCATGGTGCCAAGCCTCAGTTTATCCGCATGACCCCTTCATTCTGGGCCTTCAACTGTTAGTGAGGCTGCACCGACACCAATGGTCTCTCCAGATCTCTCATATTGCCAAGCCTCAACTGCTCTCTAAGACCTCTTCAAGCCTTCAAAACCAGCACTACCTGGATGACTTGTACAGTACCAAGTTTGGCTACCAGCATGAGATACAACCTCTCCAGTTGTGGAAGTCTGGAAGATAGTTTCTGTGTGCTGATCCTGAGGAAATACTTTTCAGATTTTAAGACAGAGTCCGATTTGCAGGAAAAGCAACTGGTCCTTTTTGCAGGAAGGGCTCCCTCATGGGATGGAATTCTCATCACTATCACCTGTACAGGATTGAAATAAAAACTGGTAAGTTTAACTAAATGGATTTTTTGCACCAAACTGTGGCTTCCATGACAGCAGGGGCTCCTGGGACAGTGGGAAGAATTGCCGGTTGAGACATTCTGGCAGTTTGGCATTCTTTTTCACCACCACAAAGGGAAAAAAGACAACCCTTTCCATTGATCTCAAATAGAACATCTTGAGCTTCACAGACACACAACACAGCTATCAGAAAGCTCAGTTTGTGGGGCAGTATGCTCTGGCTTCCATTCCCCGTGCTCTGGCTGCTGCCAGCGGCAGGAGGGAAAGTCAGCTCCATGATCAAGAAAAGCTGTCAAAACCTTGCTTTTTTCCTTGTTCCCAGCTGAATTTTTTGTTTTTACCGTGAACATGTCTTTCTCTAAAGGCCTCTCTTCTGTGGCTCTCACTTTTGAGCCCTCATTCTCATTTACTTTTCACAATCTTCTCTTCATAGAGGCTTATTTCCTTCCTCACTCTCCTCTTCCTTCAGGAGACTTCTACTCATTGTTTTTGCATATATATATATATATATATATATATATATATATATATATATATATATATATATATATATATATATCTGTCCTCTGCCCTGAGCATACTTTACCAGACTCTGTGAGGTCTGGAGTTTCCTTTTTGTTCTCCCTTGTCTCCACGTTGAATGACTTCAGGCCCCAAGTTGCAGGCACCACTTGTAGCTGTACACCTACTGTGCTGGCTCAGCAAAGAAGACAAGGAGGCATTTTCATACGTGCAAACTCTTCCAGACCTCTGCAGAGGGAACCACCATCCTACAGGCCAGTGGCATACCGGACAATGGAACCCTGAGCATCTGAGTTCAGGTGTTTTTATTGATTCAAGACTCCTCAGTCATTCTGCTGACAGCACACGTAGATCATTAGCAATCAAGCATCCCCCACATAAACCTAACACCTGCAGACAATACAAAACTCCAAGACCTAGGCAGTCTTTCACCCAACAGTGCACAAAACAATTATTTCATACATAACTAAAAATAAACTTCCACAACAAAGAAGTACACATGGTCATTGTATTCAAATGCACAAGTACACGTGTCTGATGGTGGAAGGGCTAAGGGGACAGTGGGCCACCAAACAGGTCAGGCTCATCTATTCTGACGTGAGGGAGGCTATCATGAGGCAGTTACATTGGAGATGGGATCTGCCAGGCCTCGGGTTAGAAGGTAGCATATATCTGCAAAAACAATGAGTAGAAGTCTCCTGAAGGAAGAGGAGAGTGGGGAAGGAAATAAGCCTCTATGAAGAGAAAATTGTAAAAAGTAAGTGAGAAAGAGGGCTCAAAAGTGAAAGCCACAGAAGAGAGGTCTTTAAAGAAAGACATTTTCATAGTAAAAACAAAAAATTCAGCTGGGAGTATATATACATATATATATATGGTTTCTTGAGACGGGGTTTCTCTGTCGTACCTCTGGCTGGCTGTCTTGGAACTCACTCTGTAGACCAGATTGGCTTCCAAATCACAGAGATCCGCCTGCCTCCACCTCTGGAATTCTGGGATTAAAGTCATGTGCCACCACCCCCAAGCTTAAGTGATTCTGTGAGAAGTGTTGAAATGGGTCTACAAAGGCCAGAAGAGGAAAGGGAGCTGGTGAGGAGGCTGTGTGCGGCACAGGTATGAGAGGCAGCTCGTTCGGATGGAACAGGAAGAGCCCCAGATGTGGGTGGAAGGTAGGTCTCTGCAATGGTCTCCCTGGAAGAGGAGGAGGAGGGATGTCAGGAGGGAGCGATGTCAGGCCCCCTGTCTTTGGATAGATCCCTGGCTACATGTTGGTATCAGGGCCTGGAATGGGATTCTGTTTGGGGCCTACTGACATATCAAGTCTCTTTAAGACAGAGTTAACGAGGTAGGTAACCAGTGGGGTGGCCGGTTCTTAGCTTAGAGTGGATGGACTTTTCTGCACCTGGTAGCTGAAGCCAGAAACACAGTGCAGAGAGAAGCCCCAGGCTAGAAACAGTGAAAAAAAGATGAGATCAAGGCAGCAGAGGACCAAGATGCTGCAGATAGAACACAGGGCGGTAGGTACCTTCCCAGGAGTTTGGGCTGCTGTTGAGCTCCCTGGTTTAGCACAAACCCCTCTTTGGCATGTATCTGCTCCCTGGCTCATAGTGAGGGCAGATTGCTCTGAGAGGACCTTAACCCTACCTCTTCCCCTTAGTGCTCCAGGCTTCCTGAAGCATCTCTCTCCTTTCTCTGGGAAAGACAGATTGTAGAAGGGGCCAAGCCTTGGAGCTGCCAGGCTGACTTCTTGGAGGCAGGTGCCCTCTGAGTGCCTCAAAGCTCGTTAGCTGCCAAATGGTGTAAGAGCTACTGGCAGGCTTCATATGTATCGTGATCACCAAGTGACGTCATGCATCTCAATATGCGGCTCATAAGGAACACTAGATAAACAGAAGCTCTCATTCTCTAAGCTCAGGCCCAGCTGGACCAACATGGTCTGCTTCTGTCTCTTTCTTTCGTCCAGTCTGTGAGCTCTCATCCATCTCAGATTCACCAGAGCCTGACCTTCGATAAGGCTCAGTGAGATGAGAGGCAGGGGCTGTTCAGGGGATGTCTTGCATGAAGGCAGGTGAATCACAGCAAAGGGAGACCCAGAAGAACCTCACCCCCACCCAGAAGTGCAAGGAGGATCCAGGGGAGAGAACGGAAAGATAGGACCAACCCCAGGAGAGGCAACAGCCTGAACACATTTTTCCCAGTTAAGGAGGCCAGAGAGTGACTTCTTTGCTGACCTTTAACCTCCAAGTCACATATCTTCTTTGAACTGTCAGGCAGCCCCCAGCCCTGTCACTCTCCATCTAAGCGAGGCCAAAAGTGAAACTCCAGCCCTGCCCTGGAGCAGTTCCCATGAGCTCCATGCCTGGATTTCTGGTGTATAGGGGGAGGGGCATATCTTCCAGCCAGGACCCACTGCACATCCCTGACCTAGGCTCCTGAGCTAGTTTTAACTGCTAACCAGAGGTCCCCAATGGCTTCTCTCTGACCTGGAAGGGGAGGGGCAAGTCACAGCCCAGGACTGGGCAGGAAACCCGCTCCCCACCACAAGTGTGGGGACCTGAGGAACTTAGGGACCTTCCCTCACAGAACTCTGTGGGCCACAGTTGTCCTGAAGAAAGGAACCATTGGCAGGAGGAGAATCTGTGAGAACGAAAGCGTTATAGAATGAAGCACATAGCTTGACCTGTTTGCCCCTTTTGCTCACCTCGGACAACGGCCGGAGGAGAGGGAAGCATCCAGTCATGTCTCCCTGGGACACCAGTGCCTCCTCTCACAGAAACTCAGACACTGAAGCAGGGCAGGCATTCCACCCAGTACCACTTGTGAGGAAGCCAGGGCTTACAAAAGTAAGGGAGGCCGTCCAAGAGCAAGTGACTTGGCTCCGAAGTGGCAGAGCCAGGATTCTAATGTAGGTTACTTGACCAGGGCTCAGCATGCCTGGATGCAGCCAGAACAGAGCAAAGACTAAGAGTTGGATGGGCATCCTCGGGTCTCAACACCACATCATCTGGTCCACACGCGTAGACCCCCTTCCCTCCCTTGACCCTTCTGAGCCTGTCTCCTTGTGAGAGGTTGGAAGACCCCGTGATTCTGTACCAGCGAAGCCCAGAATTCTCTCTTGGTGTGTGTAGACTCTGTAACCTAGCATCCAGAGTGCTCAATAAATACCTTCTGAGTTCCCAACTCTTTCTAGAACATTCATGAAAGCAATAACATGATAGATATCGGAGAGTAAACGTGGAAGATGGGGGTGGACTAACGTGAGCGACTCACTGAATTGTTAATTTCAGGGTTTTCTTTGTTATCTTTTATCTGTGACCTTCCCTTCCTTCATGTGGCCCCTGGTGGTTTGAATGAGAAATGTCCCCCACAGGCTCGTGTATTTGAACATTTGGTTCCCAGCTGGTGGTGCTGTTTGGAGAGGTTATGGAACCTTTAAAGAGGTGGAGCCTTGCTGGAGGAAGTACATCACTGAGGAAGGGCTTGGAGAGTTTATAGCCTGGCCCTACTTCCTGTTATTTCTTTGCTGCTTACTGTGTGCGGATGGGCTGTGATCAGCCTACTTCCTGCGTCTGCTAACAAGTAGGAACTATTATTGTCCCAATTATCAGATCTGGAGACAGGGACCAGGAAATTAAGTAGCTTCTTCAAAGTAACTTAGCGGTGGAGCCAGGCTGGCAATATGGAAGCTGTGTAATGGTGAAGGTGCTGGGAACCCCTCTGGGCAGGAAGCCCTGGGGTGGGAAGAGCATCCTCTTAGAGGTCTGGAACCTCCACAAAGCACCCCTGGGGACACTGGGTGCCCAGACGGAAAGGGCATAGACAAAGAGAGTCTATGGTGGGGGAGAAAAGGGAGAAGTAAATGCTAACTAGAAAATTCAGCCTTATGTCTGCAAGAGAAGTTCAAGTTCACTTTGGTCCTTCTTGGGGGGCTCCCAGAATATCCTTAGCAAAAATGTGTGTGATTAAACAGGCTGATCTGCTCAGTTTCCAGTGGCTTGGCTCTGGTGGAGAGACACCAGGTAGGTTGGGATGAGACAGAGTCCAGGGAGTTGAGTGCACATATCTGGTTTAAAAATCACATGGCTTGTAAGAGCTGGCCTGCAGTGGTCTGTGACTCTTGCCTATGAGAGAGGCGAGTTGGGAGGACGTTGACTGGAGCTGGGCATGGCTGAGCTGGACTGACTTGAATAAGATGGAATGGTTCAGGGTTGGGTTGGGTTGGGACACTGTTAAAGTCAATGGAGGACAGGGTGGTTTGGAGGATTCCTTAGCTTCTAACATCAGAGACAGAATCCACTCTGGGTATTTCAAGAAGAAATAAATGTAGCAATGGTATTGAATGGCTTACAGAAATATTTGGAAAGCTGAAGAAACAGACTCTGGGCTGCATCTTCGGGAGCAGCTCCCGAAGCTGGGCTGCAGGAGTGGACCACCAAGGCAGCCGCTCCTGTTGCAAGCATCAGGAAGCCATCTGCCAAGCCTGGAAGCCTCTGGCCCAGCTCTGCCTCCAGAAACTGGCTCCTCAGCATGTCCACGCCAGCCAGAAGCACACCTCACTGTGAGAGCTCTGACAGCTTTCCACCTCCAGGAAGGAAAATGTGGCAAGGAAATTCTCTGGATGGATACCACAAAATTGTGGAGATGCTCCTAATTGCTAAAGCTGGGTGACGGGACACAAGAGCATGCATGCTCTTCTCCAGAGGGGCATCCATTTTCGTCTTACAAATGCCTTTTGAATGGATGCTTTCCTCCTGTGGCTCGGATTCTCTTAGTTCACATCTGAATTCAAGACTGTGTGACGTTAGTGAAATCAGCCTCGCATCCATAACTCTAATGACAGGGCAGTCTAAGAAAAGCAGCTCTGTGCTTTCCTTTCAGCCTGTGTGGGATCATCAGAAGAATAGGGAGGTGTGTGATTGGACCGGGTAGGGGTTGGGGTGAGAAGGTTCTGGATACGCATGATTGGCTGTCTGAGCTGGGCTGGGTATGGCCGTGGTGGGTTAGAGGTGTTCCCTGTGGGAGCCACTGTGAGGCTGACGCTGGAACATTTGTGCCAAGCCCTTTGAGTCAAATAGAGTGTCTTATTCAGCCACCGCTAGGGAGACAGGACTCCGAGGGTGACCTCACTGAAGACAGTGACACTCTCTCCTCCCTGGTTCCAAGCCCATGAGCTGTTCATTCAAGCCAGATCTGACCCTAAGCCTAGGACAGTTCCATTGGGCAGCTCAATCGCCTCTGCCTTCCTTAAAATGAAATCTATGTTAGCAAGAGGCTTGGGAAATAAGTTCTCAAGCAAGCAGAGAAACTTACAGGATGTATTGTCTTGGGGCAAAACAAACCTAGCCAGGATATCAGAACCAGATGCCCCCCTCTCTCCACCTCTGTGGGAGGGATTGTGGATTTGATGGAATTCAGGACCAGTTCCGGAGTCCCACAGGTGCTGCGTTCACTGAGCCAAGGAAAACAGGTGCTGGCAAGCATGCGTGTTTACCCACACCCAAAACACTGCAAACACTGCCTGTAAGCTCAGGGCTTTCCAATCAGCAAGGGACCTTCAGCTGATGTTTCAGAAGAATGTTGTATTCTGGATTCCCCACTCTAACCGGATAAAAGTTCATTGAGTTGTATAGTATTTGGGTCTGGATAGTGTGGGTGTGTGCTACTTTTTTGTTTGCAACATTTTTTAATTATAAAGTTTTGTTTTGTTTTTAAAGAAGAATAAGGCAGGAGTGCCTGTACAACATGTTCAGAGAGGCAAGGTGGCTTGCTCAATGACACACAGCAGATCTAGGATTAGCATTGTGTTACTGTTGCTTACATAAACATATATGTCCTTGACTGAATCTAGTCCACAGGGTATGTAATTTTGCCCATCTTGTTTGTGGTAGCCTAAGCATGTAGAACATGATGCAGTGGGCACTTGATATACATTTACTCAAATAAATGAACCAAATTAATCAACAATGACATCCATGCCTCAGAAACCTGTATTTGCTCAATGATCACACAAAAGGGTGTATGAAAGTGCACATACACACACAAGTCCCAGGATCTTGAAGTGGCATCTCTGCTCCTGGAGTAGCCTGGACCACATAGGTTCATGCTTTTCCTAATTCACTGGCTCAGAGTCTATGGAAGAGGACTCTGGCTGTGAGCCTGCCACGAGTCTGGTGTGGTGGATAAACAATTGGCAACCCCCCATTTCCATTTGCCTTTACAGAGACATTCTTTGGGCATAGAATGGACAGGCCAATTCCAGTTGGAAACAAAGCCTGATCTTCCAAGAGAGGGCAACAATTCAACTGGACTGAACTCTACCCAGACCAAGCGTCATAACTCAAAGGCAGAGATGGAAGGGTCGCTGTACACATCTTGTTTCTAAGGAAACTAAGGCCCTTAAAGGAGCCCAAGGTCACATGGCTAGTCAGCACAAAGCCCGAATCAGAAAGGACCCAGTCAGTATGACTCCAAGGTCCATGAGTATCAGTGACTCACAGCCCCAGGAGGCCAAAGGAAGTCATCTCCTTCATACCTGGGCTCTATGAAGGGCAGGACCCAGTCCTCTCTTCCCTGCACCCTGCCTGTGTTCAGCAGGGGTCAGAACATGGCAGGGGTAGGAAGACACTGCTGGCTGGCTCTGACTGATATCGACGGGCCGAGTGACTATTGTAAATGCTATGGCGTTGTATAATCAGTAGGAAAATGTGACTGTGTCCCCAGAGATGCCAATGGCATTTTAGAGTAAATCCTAGCCTTGGTTTTCTGGGTCTGCTCAGCTGAAATGTCTAGGTGACAGGGACGGGCTGGGGAGCTGTGCTACACAGGACCTGGGCCACTCCCTGTTCTGGTCTCTATCTAGGAAAGTGAGGGTTGGAAGAGTTCCTAGAGTCTGGGCATGGACAGAGATCTCTCTCTGTGTGTGTGTGTGTGTGTGTGTGTGTGTGTGTGTGTGTGTGTGTGTTTGTGTGTGGGGGGGCAGAGAGACACAGAGACAGATGGGGGTGGGGAATTGATTCTTTATTGAAATAGTATAGCATAATGGCCAGAGCAGGCAGGAGCTCTCAAGTCACAGAGTTGGCTGTCTTAACTGTGAGTCTCTTTCTTTATTAGGGTTAACATTGCTGTGTGCTGTGGAAAACAAAACAAAAAAACACTAACCAAAAGTAACTTGAGGAGGAAAGGGTTAATTTAACTTAAACATCCTGAATCACAGTCCACTGAGGGAAACCAAGGCAGAAACTGGAACAGGCAGGAACCCAAAGGCAGGAGCTGTTGCGGTGTCGATGGAGGCGTGCTGCTTACTGGCATGCTTACCTTGGCTTGCTCAGCCTACCTTCTTATAGCACCCAGAAACACCAGCCCAGAGGTAGCACTACCCAAAATGGGCGGGGCCCTCCCATGTCAATTACTGGTTAGGAAAATGCTCTACAGGCTTGCCAAAGTCCGATCTTATAGAGGCATCTTCTCAACTGAGGTTCCTTTCTCTCAGATGATTCTAGCTCAGGTCATATTGACATAGAACTAGCCAGCACCTTCCCCAACTCCCCATTTCTTCTTCTGTAAGGAAGAAACAACTCATGAAGAAAGGAAGTAGAAAGTACTTAGCACAGGGCCTGGTCCAAGGCTGATACACAATAAATATGCGTTAAGTGAAAATATATATATATATATATATATATATATATATATATATATATATAAAAGCAAGTGAATAAGCATGTGCCAGTAGCAAGATGATAGCATTCGGAATCAGGAGACCCAGATTGGAGCTATTTCTGTCACCACCTGGCTGAGTGACCTTAGGCAAGTCACTTAACCTTGCTGAGCCTCAGTTAATAATAGCAATAATCCCTGCCTCTCGGGTCAGTGTGAGGATTAAAGGAAAGCCCTGGTGGAACCACTCCGTGGCAGCAGGGCACTCTGCAAATGTTAGTTCTAATTATTCTCTGCAATTATGATGGTTCCACAGGAGGCACGTGTGTGAGTGAGGTTCGCAGGGAAGCTGGCTGTGAGGGTGGGTCTGTGACCAGGCTGCATGCATGTGAGCATTATGTGTGTATGTGTTTGGAGAAGCGGGGCCATTAGAAAAACCATCATCCCTCTGAGTTGTTCTTTCGTTGGCTAAACTCAACCCGCCAAGCTGACATCGGAAACAGGCATTAGTGTCGAGTCTGGGGGGACGGGATTAGCGGCTGAACTTTCTATTCCTGGAGACCCTCTTTTCTCAGGAGGTCAAAGCAATTTCCATATATTATCCCGATGGCAGCTTGGGAAGGTCAGGGAAATGGCAAACACATGCCACAAATTCCTCAGATGGAGAAATCAAGGCAGGAAGGGCAGCCGCTGCTGAGGCCACCCTGCTCCGCCTCTGCGCCATCTGAAGAACTTCCCAGCTGCCTGCACCTAATCCCATCAGGTCAGGCTGTCTCCTGGCTGGCAGCAGTCCATTCCTTTGAGTAACTGTTACAGACCCCTCCCCAAGTCTCCAGCTCTGGGCCGTGTATGTCAGGAGGACGCCCAAGTCTCCAGCTCTGGGTTGTGTATGTCAGGAGGATGGTTGAGGTGAGACCCCCAGGTCCCTGATAGGTGTGTGTGCACCCCATTCAGGGAGCCACAGGGCTGTTCCAGTTCCACACCGCTGGCTTAAAGGGGGGGGGAGAATGGCCCCCTCTTAATTTTTTCTTTTAAAAAAAATATTTTAGTGTGTGTGTGTGTGTGTATGTGTACACATGTGTGTGGATGGCCACAGAGACCAGAAAAGGACAAAGGATCCCCTAGAGCTAGAGTTACAGGGTGGTTAGAGCTGCTCACCGTGGATCCTGGGGAATCAAACTCTGTTCTCTACAAGAGCAGCAAATGCTCTTTACCACTGGGCCACCTCTCCAGCCCCAACCCTCCAAATTCTTATCATTAGGCCCCGTCTGTGTCTCCTGCCCTCTGACTTCTCCCTGTGTCACGACTAAAGGCCCTTGAAGCTCTGCACCCTGCACCCTCCAAAAGCCTGTTGGGTCTTGCTCCCCATAGAACAAGGACCTGCCACATCCTTGGCTGTCCATGGCCCACTTAGACTTGCCCCTAATTTCTAGAGTATCCTGGATCTCTGTGACTGTGAAAACCCAAGTGTGTGTGTGTGTGTGTGTGTGTGTGTGTGTGTGTTTCCCTAGTGGCTACTGTCTCAGAGCCCTTGTGTCCCTACCTTTAAAGACAAGTCCTCACAGGACTTGCTCAAGTCCTTCCTCACCCAATCCCCTAACTGAAGCTGCTTTGAGAAACCATCAGCCAGTTCTGCTCACAGCACAATAGCCACAGGTCTGCTGGCCCATCCCTGAGATCCCTGGTCTACAGACAGCCACCGGAGGAATGTAATCCTTCATCCCTCACCATCACCCCCAGCAAGTTCTCCCAGCACCTGCCCTCTTTCCTGGTTAAAGTATCTTGCTTCCAGGAAGGTGCCAGGACTTGTGGGTTCTCAGGAAGCCCTCCCTAAGTTCATTAAACAACTCCTCCCTTAGCAATCCTCAGCCAGCATCACTTACTTGGACAGACTCAGAACTGAGGCCCAGAGAGGTTCTGTGCTTTGCCTGAGATCTTACCACCCATGCGTGACTGGACCCATCCCAGAATTTAATGACTGAATCCTAGCTTCAGGGAACTGCAGCGTTGGAATGGGCAGCGGATCAGACTGGGTCAGGGCTCCACTACTCACTTGTGGCTGGCCTGGCTGCGCCCGAGCTAGCCTGTCTTTGTGGTGGGATTCCTTCCTTGCCTTATCAGCCTTGCTGGACACCTGTAAAACTCAAGGTCGGGGGAATGTATGGAAACCAAAGTGATACCCAGATGCCCTGACCCAGTGTGAACTATACTTCATAGTACGCTAAGTGTGTGTTCCTGCTACTCTCTCCCAATTGAGCTGTCCTGCACGCATGGGGCAAACTGAGGCAGCAGCGTTCTACGCCTCACCCAAGACAGAGCAGATAGAGCATGGTGCATCTCTCGCCACGAACGCAAGAGGGAGCCATGGCCCTGCAGCGAGCATGCCCGCCGACCAGCGGGCAGGCCATTCCCCTCCAGCTCCGGGAGTTGTGCCCCAGAAGACAGTTTCCAGGCTTCGCCAACCTCAGAGAGGTGCCTAGAATCCTGGCGAATCCCGGAGAAATGGCAGAGATATAGGCAGAGTCTGGGCTAGAAATATGAAGTCCAAACAACACGCTGCTGCTTCTCCCTGCTGTGCGACTTCCGGTGAGATTTTTGAACTCTCTGACCTTCATCTGCAATGGTGGAAATAAAATCTCTCCCCTGCCCTCTGGGCCAACACAGCCGCCAAAGGCTCCCCATTCCACAAATGGAGATCTCAGCTCAGGTTCGCCACACAAACTGTAAAAAGTGAGGAGATACCAGGAAGCTCTTTCTGCCTGCCTCCACCCCTACCTCTTCAACTCTATCTGAAGCCTCTTGCACATGCAAACTACGGTTTGGGAAGTTGCTCTTTGGGGAGTCCAGGGGTTCATCCACATATGACTGGAATGGTCTCCGGACTTCAGCCCTAGACCACGTCTTCCTAGTTCGGTGGTCTCAGCTTAGGTGGTGCTCAAGGGGCCACCGAAGGGCCAGAATGCTCAAACAAACTACTCCAGGCCTGCTCAGGGAGCAAGCAAGGCTATTCGGACCTCCAGCCTCCAGCCTCTGGCTGAATTACAAGCTGCCACCCCGGGATTCCTGGGTCGCCTTGCATGTCTATGGTCTTGGGGGCACCGACTCCGGAGTCTCGTGGGGCCTCCCACGCCCTCCTGCAGCCCTTGCTGCAGCAGCTGGGTGGTTGCGGTGGGATGGCCGGGTCAGGCTGGCCCCAGCCTGCGCCCTGGACTAAGGCTGTTTGCACACAAGTAATTAGCACTAATTACCTAGGGTTTGCAAAGCTCGCCGACTGCAGACTCCCGACTCCCGACGCAAGAGCCAGGCAGTCCGGAGCTGCTGCCCTGCTCCTCAGCCCTCTCCAGCCTGTCGTCGCTTGGTGGTGTGCGCCCCAGGGTCCACGGCGGCCACGTGCTGGCCAAAGAGCATCTTTGTGTGTCCGCTGCGATGCATTCATCCGGAGAGGCCGCTGGGGCAGGTTCGGGAAGCCGCGCGGGGTGGGCAGAGGCCGGGGTAAGGGCGACGTGGTGCTCTGCTGCAAAGGATGACAACACCAGTACCGGCTCCCGCAGCCACCGCGTGGGTCCTGCAGGCTGCTCTGCGCTACCGAACCCCCGGGCTGTTCTATCATGCACGAACCGGCCAACGCGCCTCTCTCCTACAGGTGGCATATCCCGGGTACAACAGCCTCAGCTCAGGCATCATGCTCGGCTGGAAATCAGAAGGTCCGCCTACGGGGTTGGGGGCAATGAGTCTAAGGCCTCAGTGCGACCTGGGACTAAACTAACTGATCCGAGGTCTCCCCAGCTTTATCCCCGGCCTGTTCAACTCCTAGGATTGCGACTCTCTCTAAAGGAACTCGCGATCTGCGATCTCAAAGGCCTAAGACAAGGTGGGGGTGTTGGCTGCCGTTCCTCCTTCCCTCCCTGCTGCTGGAGCCTTCGCCTCCTGGGTTCTGAGGTGTTTCTGCCCTAGCTGTTGTGTGTCCCTCTCCTGTCTGTTCCTGTATTGCTCTGACCCTGATGACCTGTTTTCCACTGTCTCGCTGAGCTTTTGTCTATTGCTGCCTCTCTCATCATCTCTGCCATGCAGCAAACACCCACCGCCACCACCACCACCACCACCACCACACACACACACACACACACACACACACACACACACCCCGCCCCTGCAAGGAACACACACACCGGCAGAATCTGCCTTTTCAATAAAAAACGACAACTGGGAAACAGAGTGAATTAAAAAGCATTAACTTAAAAACAATCCATGTGTCTGCAAATGCGTTCCAAATGGCAGCCCTTGGGGGGGGCAGCATGTCGACCACATTTCTGGAGTCCCATATATGTGGGAGGTGTAGGGGGCCCAGAGTCTCACAGTGTACCCCACACCCTCGCCACCTGGGGCAGCAGGGTCTCAGGAGAGGGGACTTCTCTGTGCTCATCATCCTGGACCCCCAGCAGGTTGCTTGGACCCTCCTGGAGTTGCGTTTTAGCATCTGCTAAATTTATTTTTCTGCTTTCACAAACCTTACACTGACCTCAGCTCTCCAGGGGTATCAGCCCTCCCAGCACCCAGATCCAACACACACACACACACACTCACACACTCCTTCCCCCGTGTGAGGCCTGGCCTGGCCTGTCTTGCCCTGTTCCACCCCACATGCTGCCCTCTTGCCCCCTAGACCACCCAGCAGCCCTAGCTCAGGAGGGAAAAGTGGTTAGAGCCAAAGCTTGCCTTGGCCTAGAGAGCCTCTCCCAGGGAGCAGTCAGGAAAGGACTACCAATTCCCCACCTGCAGCTTTTGTCAAGCTTGTTCAAGCTGTCTGGAAAGCTGCTTCTCTAAGGTGGCAGGCTCTGCTGTCCTTTGAAGCCCCCTGCCCAGAGAGGACTTCTCCAGAGTCCACTATGCAGCTACCCAAAGACCTTTTCTCTGTAGGTGGGAGAGTTGGTATACATCAATTAGGGGTATGAGTGTGTGTGAGTGTGTGTGTGTGTGTGAGAGAGAGAGAGAGTGTGTGTGTTGTTTGATTTGTGGCTCTGAGGATGAGCCAGGTCCTCCTTCATGTTATAAAGTGCTCTGCCATTGACTACAGCCAGCCTTCATCAATTAGGTCTTGGAAAGGGACAATGGAACTGCATGGGGGTCCCTGGTTTCTGTTCTTTCCCTCAATGTCTTCTCGATCAGGAAGGAAATTCCAAATTTATAAGCCAGATGGGGAGGAAGGAATTCTGGATTCTTAACCTTGTTTACCCGATGCTGATGACTTACAACTATGATGTTGACAATAACACTATATGTATATAGCTCGTTGCTTACCGTATGCTCTGCATACATTGCCGCAGAAATGACAGGTACCTGGATGACTATGAACTTCACTTTCTCTACCTCTAGCAGGAAGAGATGGGACCTTCTCAGCTCAGGCAGAAACACGTAACTTACGCAAAATCCGCTGGACAAGTATCTGTTGCTATTGCCCCTGGTGTTATAAAAACAATAGGGAAAGGGTTTGCTCCAAGTTATTTTTCTCTTGAAACAACAGAACAAAAAAAGTCACCACTTACAAGAATCACAGCTGTTCTCACCAAATTACTTCCTCTAAGTAACGAACGATGAGTCATTTTAATGACAGAAGTGTTCCGCTTCCACTATACAGGGGAACCTCTCAGAACTCACCGGCTCCTACTCAACCTGCCAGGCCCCAGAGGAACCCAATAGGGTCTGTGAACAGAGCTCACACTGGTTGTGCTGTTAGGATTCGGACTGCTACACGGTGCCTGCAGGGGCGTCAGTCATCTAATGACACCCGGGCTGCATCTTTCTTCGGCAGTCTTGCCCTGATGCCAATGGGAGTCCCGATTGAGACGTTGGAGAATTTTTGTTTCAGTAGAAATATTTATTTATTTAAAATATTTATTCAATATCATCTTCCCCCCCCCCCCCATGTATGTGTGTTCTCGGGAACTTGAGGAGATGTACTGCTCCATGCACAAGGGTAAAGGTGTGGGGGTGTGCCTGTGAAGGCAGATATGTGCTTCTTCACAGATATGTGGAATACATCTACAGGTGTGTTTCAGTATGTGTATTTATGGGTGTGCTATATGGAGCCTGGAAGACACCCCCAACCCTTCATGCTTCCGGGACTATTTCTGTGACTACATCTTTGCTCATATATGTGAGGGGCGGTCAGTGCCTGTGTGTGGACATGTCACATGTGTTGTACTGCTGAGCCCACCATTTTCTGCAAGGATCACTGTGGTGGGAGCCCAGCTCAGGCCACTGAACCATGGAGTGGCAGCTAAGACCTCTGGGGCTCCATTGTTCACAGAGCCCTTCTCTTGCTGGAGGAGAGAAATGACAGATTTTAATCCTAAACACAGACCTCTGTGCTGAGCATTCTAACCCTGAAAGTCAAGGGGAGAGAGAAAGAGAAAGAGAGGGAGAGAGGGAGAGAGGAAGAGGGGGAGAGAGAGAGAGAGAAAGAGATGGAGCACTGGCAGCTGCCTGTTAATTAGCTACTCTGGAAGGGGCATTGAGTGTTGGAATATATAATATGTTTGGATGTTTCTGAGGGACCCTTGACTGTCTGAATGCCTCCCCTTCCTTGTGACCTCTCCTATGGGCCTGGGTCGCCACCTGCTCAGAAAAATGGTGTGGTGTTCACATGCCTGGACACTAACACATGAACTTCTCAAACAGACCAACTGATAAGCGACTAGCACTTAAACTGGAGTTTGGGAGGGATCAGTGAAACAAATGACCTATCAGAATAGATAAGGATGGTTCCCAGGCCAGATGGAGATGAGCTAATAAGGCTCCCATAGCACCAAAAACAGGCTGCAGATCCCCAGCCCAGGAATACTGCTCCCAAAGCAGTCCTTCCATGGCAGAGGATAAATCTTTGGGTACCTGCAGCAGGATCTCAGGCTAGATGGATCCCCAGGCTGAAGACTCTCTGAGCACCTCTGGCAGGGTTCCCCCAAGAGCTACTGTAGGCTGAGAGGAACAGGAGACTTGCTCTGCTGTGCTAAGAGCCTACTGTCACCCAAGTCATTCCTTACCCAAGCTTGTATATGTATGTCGTTATCCATGCTAACTCTGAACCTATGACTCGTTCTGAGCCTGTGACTTTAACCTTTGCTACAGTCTCATGTATACACAGGTCTGCAAGCAGAAATATATATAAATGTCTTTAAACTTCACTGCACAGATGTTACCGGCAGGCGTTATGGACTGAATGTGTTCCCAAGAAATTCATGCCAAAGTCTCATACCCTACGAGATAGCATTGTGGGGCCTGGCATTAGAAAGTAATTAGATGAAGTCTTGAAAGGAAGCCTTCATCCTCTGCAATGGGATTAGTGTCTCATAAAAAGAGGACAGGACCAGCAAGATGGCTCAGCAGATAAAGGCACTTGCCATCAACCTTGATGACCTGAGTTCAGTCTCATGAACCCACAAGATAGAGGGAGAAAACCAACTCCCCAAAATTGCCCTCCGAACTCCACATATGAATTATGTGCTCTCTCCAAGAAAATAATAAATGTCATAAACACTTTTAGAAAGGAGAGGAAGAAAGACCAGCACCCAGGCTCTCTCTACCATGTGCAGAGATGGTAAGAAAGCCAAACAGAGTCCCTCCCAAAACAAATTTAGGGGCACACTGACTTGAGATGCTTCAGCCCCCAGAAGTATGCCAAACAAATAGCTCTAACTTAAACTGCCTAGGCCATGACAGTTTGTTGTAGCACCCTGGGAAGACTAGAAGGTATAAGCTATGAGTTATACTGGCCCACATTTGCACATGTTTACTCTCATATAAAAAAAAAAAATCCCCAACATTGTTCTAGAGAGATCCTGCAGTGTTAGTCAGGTCACTTCTTACCACACTCAACCAGTGCTTACAGCGCCTAGTGCTTCCCACGCCTGCCCACTGTGCTCCCAAGAAAGCCAAACGAAAAGGCACTTCACTCTATTTTATCAAAAAGGGACTGTAAAACCTGAGTGGGTGCTCAGGGTTGCTTGCACAATCACTGAGTGGTTAAACTGGGATTCGAACTCAGGTTTTCAGATCCCAACATGCAGGAATACATGATCTAGCTTTTAGAAATCAGGGAGAAACTTCACTAGAGTCCAGAGAGAACAATCCTGCCAAAGTCCACAAAACCCCAGGGCCATCTACTTTGTCCAGCTCATCACCTTCTAAGTGTCTCACTGAAATGGGTGAGCTGATTGCCAGAGCAGGCAGGGTTCTCCCGAAGTGTAAGTTCACAGGCGCCCTGAAACAGCTAAAGAGCTGCCTTTTTGTAGGATTTCCTCATGTCCGTTCCCACCCCCAGGAAGTAGCTCCACTGTGGCCATCAGTGCAGCTCCAGGGCGGGAAGCATAGGGCACGGGGTCTATGGGGCCATGCAAGTCTTTGATTGGAGGCTTCTGAGAGTCATCAGGATGTAAAGAATTCCCAGGAGCACAGGGCAGAGGGTGTAACTCAGTTTATTGTGGGAATGGGGTCACATTTATAGCTAGAGGAAGGGTCTCTGGTATCCTGGGATGTCAGGGGAAGCTCACTGGTTGCATATTGGGGTTCATAATCTGGACCTAGGTATTTTCCAAGGGACCAAAGGGAGAGACCTTATATGGTCATATAGAGGGAAGTAAGCCCCAGCTTCAGGTAAACAACCACCAGGTTGCATACCTTTGAGGGGATGGTACCTTGCTGTGAAAGCAAGCAGCTCTGCTTCTGGTTTGTCAGAGCAGCGGGTGGGGGAGCCTTCTGCTTTCAGAATGGAGTTCCAGCACACTTCCCACCTCAGCTCCAGGATAGCCCCACACCTTCTGAGTTTGATTTAAAATAATAGCCATAAGAATATAAACTGAGTTTAATATTCCACCCAGTTTAAGCAACAGGCTAAGCCAGTGCCACAGTTCACAGACAATGCAAAGTTATCCTGTTCTCGGTGCTAAGTGGTTGGTTCAGCTCATCTTGGGATATTGCATTCGTTCCTATACGCAATCTGACAGGTGCCTGGGTCTTCTGGTTTCCCAAGCCCTGCCTTCTCTTAATGCCCATACCCAGCACCCTTAAAGCCCCCCTCCTGTCCCCATCCAGAGGGGGACATGTGGAGATCCCCATCAACTCTGAGCCTGGAGCAGCCCCACAGCCCCCAGCCATGTCACCGTCTGCCAGTCCTGGACCGGAGTGTGGCTGGCTCCTGCTGAAGACAGATGAAGGTCCTCCCGACAAGCAAACATAAATATTTTCTTTCCCAGCCTGATTCAGGTGGAATCTTTACTGTTAATCAAGTGGCAGCTGGCAGGGGCGTGTGACTGTGGCCTTTTCTGGCGGGGAGCACGTCATCTGTCTCTGTCTGTACCCTGTCAGGTGACGAGGCATTGCCCCCTCCCTTTGGAACGTGCCTCTGATGGCAGGAAGTAGGCAGGGATTATTTGAAAAATACCAGTTTCACCTCTGTCTCGCAAGGGCAGGGAGGAGTGGCCTGAGCTTGCTGTCCTTGGCAAGCTGGCCTCTCTATGACCACCAGTGTCTGGCAAGGCAGTTTGTTTAAGATCCGCATCAGTGGGGTTTTGTGTCTGAGGACGAGAGTACAAGAACTGAAACGGGCTCATCATCAGACTTTGAAAGGTGCTCAAACTAAGATGCACCGGGACGGACGCACTGTGAGCCGCGCTTTGCTCCATGACGCGTGGCCTGCAAATGGAGCCACAAGACCAGGCAAGGGTTTGGAATAACATTTCAGGTTGGAGTCCTCCCTGCCCCCACCTGCAAGTAGGTGTTAGAATGGAAAACAGGGCACCTCTCCTGGCCACTCTTCACCGACCAGGCTTGTTTGAAATGAAAACAAAAAAATCCTTCCTCAGAAGAACATGTGTTTCCAAAATACTGTGAATTCTCTTCTTGACTTCCAAGGCTAGAAGAGGCCTTGTAAAGGCCCCATTCACAGCCTGGAGCTTCGGAGACTGCTCTGGGGACCAGTGGGTTGCTGCTATGGGGTTAAATACCACCAGCCACCAGCCTGCAGCCAGGGCTCATCCAGAAGTTTGGTGAGTACTATGTCTCTGGACATAGAGGCTACAGAGAGGTTCGCTGGGCCTGCTTTACAAATCCATGCACCATCAGCTGGCCTCGGAGGAGGCATCCCAACTTCCCGTGCTTCTGTTTCCCCAGAAGAATGGAGAGACAGTGACCCGGATTCCTAGGGGCAGTTTTGAGGAAGTCTGAAGACACAGCACCACCACAGCTCAGGGCTGCCGAGAGCTTGGCAAAGGCTTGCACTGTATCTCAGGATCTCTCAGAAATTTCCTGCTGCCCACAGGGTCATTCTAGTCAATACCTTTCTGGAGTTTGATTTCAAACATGTCTCCTCTGCAGTGTTTCATTCTCCTGCTGAGATCAGGGTGCCCACAAGCATGCCCGCTCTCGGCTCCATTCATGCTACACGGCAGGCACTCTCCAATGCTTGTCTGTGCCTCCCGACACGGTCACCACACATACCACCCCCACTGCATCCCCCAGCTAGACTGTCTCTTCTGGGAAAACATAACTACCACTTACAGATAATACGCCACGTGTTGAAGGCTTTACGTTTACAGCGTAAGCGTGTTGTCACTCAGAAAGTGTCAACGTCTAGAGCATTTCAGATTCCAGTTTTTCAAGTTAGAGCTATGCAACTACTGAAGTCTGTGTAAATATTCTAAAATCCCAAAACCTTCAAAGTCTAAAGACTGTACAATTTTAGGCATACATCTTGTGGGGTCCGGAAACATAAGATTAAGGGAAAAGAAGGGAGAAATAGTTTCTAGGAAGGAATAAAATGGTCATATTTACCATAGAGCAAAGTCACTGTAAGACCAAAGAGGAGGCCGGGATCAGACAGGAGGATGAAGGCCAGAAGGAGGCAGAGTGCTGAGCGGGAAGATGGAGGCCAGGAAGGGAGATAGGTGCTGAGGAGAGAAATGGGGTCAGAACAGAAGCTGAGGGTTGGTGGACAGGCTTCTGTAGTGTCCAGTCAGGAAAAGAGGGTGATCATTTCTCTTACCTGGGGAAGGAAGACCTGATTTGAGACTTGTGCCTCACGTGTTCGCCTGACACATTTTTGGTGGCAGCCGCTGTACGGCAGGCTCTGTTCCAGCTGTCGGGACACAGTTGTGAACACAGCAGAAAAAGGTCCCGTCTTCCTGGGCTTTCTGTGTAAGTGGGGAAAACGCACAATGAACAGGAAAATGTATATTAGATACGGACCATATACAAATGCTAGCTGGGCAGGGGTGGCACACACCTTTGATCCCAGCACTCGGGCAGCAGAGGCAGGCGGATCTCTGTGAGTTCAAGGCCAGCCTGGTCTACAGAGTGAGTTCCAGGACAGCCAGAGTTACAACAGAGAAACCCTGTCTTGAGAAAAAAAAAATTAGCTAGTGCAGGCCTGAAGTGCCAGTTGCTTGTGAAACTGAGGCAGGAGGATCAAGGTCAATGCCTGCCTTGGCTACAGAGTGAGTTCAAAGCCAGTCTGGGCAACTTAGTGAGAGCATGTCTAGAAATAAAAACTAAGAAGAAGACTGTGGATGTAGCTCAACAGAAGAGAGCTAGCCTGATACGGACAAGGCGCTGTTTAATCGCTAGTACAGTTACAATAAAAGAAAATAAAAACGGATCCCAAGATGGTGGCATAGATATAAAAGATGAACGAGTGCTAAAGATGTGGAAACGGCGGTCACTTAAGGCCTCACCGACTGAGTAATGTTTCCTGTAAGAAAGTAAGAAAGAGGCCACAGGTGTCTAAAAGCCACAGGCGTCCAGGCAAAGAACTGGACCCCAGAGACCCATCGTGAGCCCCCAGCTTGCCGTGGAGGGCGTGCCACTGGCTGGGACATCTAAAGCTATGAGCATCCTCTCACGCACGGTCAAACCCAGTGCCCGCAGCTGAGAGTCTGCCCACCAAAGTCTGCAGCACAGAAGTTCATTCCTAAAGCTGAATTCTAGGCTGTGGCAGTGAAGGTAAGTTCTGCGGTTCCTAGCCCACTGGTGCAGAAGGCATGACTTTGGACAAACCTGCCTTCTAGGCTGCTGTCAATATATAACATGTCACATGAAGTGTGTGTGGGGGGTTCTCTTCATAATTAACCTTTACCCATTCCTTCTTTTATTTCCCCCAACATCCACTTACATATTAAGTCTCTAACGTTCATTTATACTTTCATCGTCTCCCTTATATTGTTTGCTTATTCCGTTCTGCCTTCATTTCTTGTCCGTGTACTGATTCACTAATTTTCCTTCCTTGCGACATTTATCTCATAAGTAAATGTGTGTGGCTTTCCGTGCAAGGCTTGCACTTCAGCTCAAAGGTGCGGGCATGGGACACACACATCCTATTATAGCTGTCACATCAGCAGCCCTCTACCCTGAAGCTAGCCTGGAAGCATGATAGCCTGTGCCGTGCTCCTTACATAGATTTGCATAAGCATTTATTTACTGCAAACTCGGTCATTGTCTTTATGGCATTTGCCAATCATCTACCAGTGCAAAAACCTGGGGCTGACATGTTTTCAGAGAGAAGCATTAGGGAAGGAGATAATTAGGATAAGTTGTGCCAGCCTCTGTCATTCATCCATCTGTCCATCCGTCCATCCATCATCCAACCACTCGAATAAACTTCCCCTGGTGGTGTTCAGCACCAACTCCTGAGCTGGCACTTGCTTTGCCCGGAATGACTGGGGGAAGGCTATGTTCAACTGCAGCTGGGCCACAAAGGCTGAATAAAATTCCAGAACTTGTGATGAAGAAATGTAGCCCAGACAGCCGAGTGGCACAGGTGGATGTGGGGTGTGGAGCCCCCAAACACCACATGACAGCTGGTTAAGGAAACCGCCCTGTCCACTAGCTTAGACACTGCTTTGAGGGAGTTCAAGGCAAATCTCAGCAGGACTGATTGCCAAGCCAAAGAGTTTTCAATGCCCCGAGGAAGACCTGGCTTAGCCTCTTGTCTCCACTAGTGAGGAGGTTATGGAGCAGGCAGGCACTATGGAGTCAGGTTGGTTGTTCCTAACAAAGTATGATTTCCTGTCTGTCTCCTCCCCCTAGAAGGAAAATGCTCCAACAGGTGATTAAGATTTTCCACTGGTCCTATACCCCTCATGGTTGTGACAAAGCTTTGTGGTGACTTTCATGGCACATGGATGAAAAATATGTAGACGAAATTCTCCTCCCCTAAGTAAAGGTGCTGGTAGAATTGATCATAAAGTGTTTAGAGGGATCTAGCTGAGCCAGCACCCAGTAGAGCATCCAGGGTCCTCCTGGGCAGAAATCAGGAGCCCCTCCAGAACTGCCGAGAAACACAAGCCAAGCGTGGGCTCCCAGGTGCCTGGACTCACTTGAGTTAATCCCATGTGCCATGGCTCTAGCCCCAAGCTGAGACTAGACAAGGACAAAGGGACTTGACCTGACTTTGTGGCTCCTCATGTCTTGTTGCCCGAGTGGCCCTAGCTGAACTCCTGAGCCTCCTCTTAGCCCTTCAGAGCTGGTAGAACTTGCATCGAAGTCCTAGGTCTCTAGAGGACAGCCAATCCTTCTGTCTGGGCAGGAAGGACAATAAACATCAAATAGCAACAAAAATAACAGGCACCACTCAATACTTACTTGTTCACATATAAATACATCTGGCTAATGAAGTACTTTCATAATCAGAGTCTCATTTCATGTTCAAGAAATGGAGGGGACAGGCCGATGTTTGTGAGGGGTAGAATATAATTCCCGCTTTACATTCAGCCCCATACAAGTAAATGACAGCTTTACAAAGTATTTTGGGGGACCCATTGCATCAGACTCCCAAACTGGTAGGGTCCAGCTTCATTTTTCCAGGAAGATGGTGTCTTTAATACAAATAGCAGTGAGTGGGCCCGTAGGTGGGCTGTGCTCTCAGAAGCTCTAGTCCCTCCTGTATCCACGTGGACCTGTGGAGAAGGTAAGGCTGGACTCAGTCAAGGCCAGGCCTCCTGACTGCAGCCCAGATTGTTCCCCTACCCTAACCTTGACCTTGGGCAAGGCGCTCCCCATTTTAGCAGCCTCCCTGTGTGGGTAGTGGGAGGGTGTAGGGCAGGTGACTTTGAAGGCCACTTCCATATCCAAACTGTTGACGGAACGGATCTGAGGATAGTTCATGAAGGTAAGAGATGAGGAAGTCCCAGGACTCCATGGGTGGAGTAGTCTAGCTAGGAGCAGGGGCAGAGGGCACTGAAGCAGCCCTTGACCGACTTCCCAGGCAAGGCCCACTGCCCTCCACTTCCTCCTCTAGCAGGAGGGTCTCCTCCACTTCCAGGTCTTGTTGACTTTTGAATTTACAAGGTGTGTGGGTTGCTAAGGCTTGGGATGATTGCACCCTGGGGCCCAGACCCGCCTTGGGAAAGCATCCTCCTCAGGCAGGCCCCACAGAAGAGGGTGGGGATACAAGTTGGGGTCTCCTAGTGCTGCTTAGAAGTGACAGAGGAGAATCATCAGGAAGAGGGCGGAAGAGAGAAACAAAAGGCTGACTCCATGCTGAAAAGGACAGGGAGCAGCCATGGACAGCTCCACCATTCCATCCTGGAGACCAGATTTCCTGACGACAGCGAAAGCTCAGGTGGGTGAGGAGCTTTATGGTGTTTACTTGGTTTATTGGCTCTGGGGAAGAGGATATGAGGCCCCAAGTAGTTTTCTGAAGATAGGACCCTGCGAGAAAAGGCAAGATTTATGACTTCCGGAAACCTTCAAGGTTGCTGGGTTGGGCATGGTCAGTTCTCCTTGGCTCTGTGGGCTTAAGGGAGGGGGACCCAGAGGAAGGGAAACCTCAGAGTCCATCCTCCAAACTCTCAATTTCTCCCCAGTGACAGCTCCACAGGGATGGTGCTGGGATTCCTCTATCACTTTAACAAAGCAGGACCAAGGTCAGGAGAGCCCCTGCTCTGCAGGATCCACCTCAAACCCAGTGCTGGCTCCTTCACCAGGGCCCTTTCTCTGGGCAGCTGTCACTAGGGTGCCCTGTGAGGCCCAGTGATGGCCTGTAGTCCCCCGCATGCCACCCCAGGCAGGCCTGGAACAACAGCTACCCATCCTGCACAGCGAGGTGGCCAGGTAGCCTCTAGAACATGACCAGAACAAGGGTGCTTGACCTCTGGGAAATGCCCACCCCGCCGTGCCTGTGGACACTGGCCCCAGACAAGTGGATCTGGAAACAAATGTTTCGCTGACAACCCTACTTCACAGACACAAGAGGCTGGTCCCTGACATGGCCTCCCAGTCTTCAGTGGCCCCTGTTAGCAGGATAGATTGCGTTTCTGGGCTTAATTAAGGGACAGACCATAAATATTCATGCAGCCAAATGAGCCTGGCTCACAAATGCAGCTGCTTCCTGCTTAGGGAAAATTAACATTGTTTTCCAGCAGAGTGTGGTGAGGGTGTGCACTACAGAGAAGGCTTTTCAACAACCTCTCTAGGACAGAAAGGAACAGCCACATTCAGAGGCCCTGTACCCTGGGGAATTGTCCAAGCCTCTGTAGACCCCTCCACTTCCCCAGGAAGGCTCAGGGGGCCTCCCGAAAGGGGCATTTATAAGGATGCTCAGCAGAACAGAATTCTCCTCGCTTTCTGCTAGGTTTGGCAGAGTGTTGCTCAAGGGCAAAAAATCCACCTGCTGTCTACTTTTGTCAGGAAGCATCACCATAGCCATTCTCATTTGTTCCAGTATTGGCTGTACCTTTTTACCTGCAAAGGCTGAAACGTTAACCACTAGGCCTTGTGCATAGAGTTTGGTGGCTCCTAGAACCGTCTAGAACCACCTTGTGGTAGACATTTGTTATTATTATTAAAAGTCTCAGCCAGGCACAGTGGTGTACACTTTTAAACCCAGCACTCAGGAGGCAGAGGCAGGCAGATCTCTGTGAGTTCAAGGCAACCTGGTCTACAGAGTGAGTTCCAGAGCAGCCAGGGCTACATAGTGAGACCCTCTCTGGAAAAAGTTAAAAAGAAAGAAGGAAAGTGGAGAGGGGAGAAAGAGCCCACTGGTCTCCTCTTAGACTTAAAAGGAGATGCTACTTAAAAAAAAAAAAAAAGCCTTACAATTCAAGCTGGCGATATGGCTCAGTGGGTAAAGGCCCTTTGCACACAGTTTGGTGACTTGAGTTCAGTCCTCAGAAACCAAAGGTAGAAAAAGAGAATCAACTTCCAAAAATTGTCCTCTGACTTTCACACGCACGCCACGGCATGCACAACCCCATGCATGTGTGCACACGAGCATCATTCTTATAATAAATGACATTAAGAATAAATAAATGGAAGTCCCACCATTTCAACCTCTTTGTAGTCCTGAGAACTACGACTTGCTTTACCTTGTGGACTTGGAATCCTCTGTCCACAGAAACCCGAGTTCCACCTCTGCTCTGCCCTGTCCTTAGCTGTGACTGTCGGCCTCCCTGCTGAGGCTTCTCTGTAAGTTGGGATAATAGTCTTGTAGTGTACCTTCCCTCACAGGAGCAGCATAAAGTGTGTGTTAAATAAATGGGGTCACTTACCATTATTTCAGAGTCTACAAGGTATAGACTCTCAATCCCTATAAAAAAATCAACCTGTCAGAGCTTAGAATCTTATTTTCAACCTGAGGACCCTCTCCCAGAATTTCCAATACTGGGTTAAATGCTTTCCACACTTTGTCTCACTGACAGCCTAAAGTAAGTTGGAGTGGGGTTTACTGGCAATATTTATGAATTATATGTTAAAATATGTAATTTATATGTGATATGATTATAAATTATATATTAAAAAGTGGGACTTCGAAATATGAAGAGCCTTACCTGCCGTTTGGTCACTAGGGGTGGACTGCAAAGCCAGAACTCAAGACTGGAGCTCAAAGCCCATCTATCAGGCAGTCCCACCACCCACCTCCCACCTCCCAGGATGCCCTCAACCTCTCCAAACACATTCTTTGATGGGGGGCTGGCCATCTCCACCCCCACCCCCATTCCCCGAGTATTCACATAGGAATCTGCCTTTACATTTACCACCCCAGTGCTCCTGGTTTGCTTGGCTCTTCCCATCTCCATAAAGCCCAGCAGGAAAACACACACATGCTGGGGCCTATCTCCCAACTTGCTGGGAGCCAGTGGTGCATTGAAATTGTCATGGCCAATCCTGTTTGTAAGATGATGGGCCTGGGACCCTCAGGACAGAGGAACAGACAGTTAGTGAGAAGAAGAGATGCCAACCGAGACACCCTGTGTGCCAGTAACTAGGGAGCCCTTCAGCCCATTTCTCATCACATGGGTACAGAGCAGGCATGCCAATTCAGTGGTTCTCAACCTGTGGGTTGAGACAGCTGGGATCAAATGTCCCTTTCACTGAGTCGCCTAAGATCATCTGCAGATCAGATATTCACATTGTGATTCATGACAGTAGAAGAATTACAGCTATGAAGTAGCAACAGAAATAATTTTATGGTTGGGGGTCACAATAACACGAGGAACCATATTAAAGGGCTGCAGCATGAGGAAGGTTGAAAATCACTGCTCTAACTAGTTTGGAGATGACACAAACAAACAGGAAGCAAGACGAAACAAACCCCATGTGCCCAACAGTCTCACATGTGCACTGGGCACGTAAGCTCCAGGGCAGGTATTTAGATTCCTGAGCAGGTCGGATGTCCTGGGGATGTCAGGCTGGACCGAGGACTCTGGTGGGTCGGGCCTCTAGCCCATCCCCAGCAGCCCTAAGAGACCGGCTCACATCCTTTCAAGGAGTGGAAAAGGAAACACTGAGCCCTTTTACAGGGTTTCTTGTGTGTGACGAGCAGCCTCTGAGGATGGCCGAGCTGCCACGGATGGAAGAAACCGTTTATTTTTCCTGTGAGCCACTCTGGAGCCTTTCAAAGGTGTGAAGTTCCAGGGCTGACTCCACTGGCTGCACAAAGCCAGTCCCGCCTGGGCCTCAGCCCCCCAAGCTCTGGCCTCTTCATGTGCTCTGGGAACTCCCCCAGGCCCAGCTGGCCTCTCCTGTGCTGAAAGGCTGCAGAGTGACAGGCCAGAAACTCAGTGTTTATTCACCAAACACGGAGAGGACCCTCCTGAGACTCCTCCCACCCAAAGCCTCACCTACTTTGGGGTGGGGGGCGCACTGGCCGTCTCTCATGCTCCGCATACCTGGTATGCTTACCCCAGGAGATTAGCCACAAGGAGAAGTATCCAGGCTGGCCCTAAAGCAAGAGAAAATCTGGTAAGACAGAAGGAAGAGCTGTCATTGAGTGACATCAGCCGAGAGAAGAGGAACCCCAAGTCCTATGGATTCTGGTAAGGAATCTGGATACCTCCACCTCCCATGACAAGGTTGAGAGATCCACAAGACCCCAGCCCATGACTTCTGCCACGTTGGAATCCTGCAAGTCTACAGCAGCAGAAGGGGACTCAGGCTGGACCAAAGGGCTCTGTCTGTGTTCCCAGCTCCAGCCTGGCCTGTGGCCTGCTGCTCAAATGAGAAGGGCACCCATGAAATCACTGGTTGTTTCCTTAGACGGCAGCCCAGGAAGTTGCATTGGGGTTGTATTTTCTGTTTCGTTTGAGACAGGGCTTTTTTATGGAACCCAGGCTGGCCTCCAAGCTGTGGTAATTCTTCTCCTCAGCCCACTAAGTGTTGGGATTATAGCATGAACTTCTATGTTCAACTACACAGTTATTTTAAATAAATAAATACATACATACATACATACATACATACATAAATACATAAATAATAGACAAACTGATATTATTCTCTGTCCCTGATCCTCATCCCATCGTTGGAATTTACCAGACTGCGTCGTGGGGCTGACATGTTGTCCGTCTGAACAAACACCGTATTATGAAACATACAAGGGTTGGCCGTGTGTCGAGGTGGATGGGTTTAGGCTGTCCCCGCTGGCGGTGTGTCAGCTGAACTGATGGAGCACGGCCCTGTCCTGGTTCATCTGGAATTCCAGGAAAAGCCAGTGGTAAATATTTCAGGAATAAACTCCATTCTGATCACCACTAGAGGACACTTCATACTGTCCAGGACTAAAAGCCAAGCTTCAGGTCAAGGAACTGGCCCAGCACCCAGCACCACCTGTTAGCCAGGATAAGCGCTGTCACAGCACTCACCCTGGGGGCTGCGCTGAGACCTGTGGTCCAGCCCGTGGCATGCCAAGGCTGCCACAGCCCTGCCAGTCTCATGTATCTTGGACTAACTGCTCCCACCCCCAAATCAGTGTCATTGGTCCCAGCAGGCTGAGGTGTAGATGGAGCTCAGTGACCCCAGTGCTGTGCTTCACGATCATGGCTGGGGACTGTGTTTAGGAGCAGAAAATGACTTTGAGATTTTGCCCACCCCCACCCAGACAGAGAAACTGAGTCAGACAGCATGGCCTCTTGATCCCCCAGCTGCTGTGTCGTCTGCTCATCCACACACACTCCTTTCCTGGCTCCTCTCAGAGCTGAGCAGGCCTTTGTGACTGTCTCACTAGGATCCACCCGCACCGCTGGAAAACGTGTACAATAGCCACAGCCAACAGTCTAGGAAGTTGGGGGCCGTGGTTTTTCTGTTTCGCATCGGAAATCAAAAGTGAGAGCCATGAAAACAGCAATTTTGGGTTGAACGGCCTCTGCAATAAATAGGAACACCGGCCTGACTAATTTGAAAAGCGACTCACAAAAGGAAGCAAAGCCAAATCGTTCTTTTCCTGTTTCTAATATCCTCACTCCCACACTGAGATTATTTAATGCAACTTCCTATTTGTGGGTGGGCTTACTGGGAATCAGAGAGGAATTGTGACTTGCCTGGAGGCACACAGCACATCGGCAAAGCTATGCTAGGGACTTGGAACCTTCTCTCTTACGTGTTCCTCTGGTGTTTTCAGCTCTGAAAAACTCTCGGCTCCATCGAAATAGGATTCCTAGAAGGCAGCCAAGGAGAACTGTGATTTCATTGTCCACGGGGCTTTCCAATCTCTAAACGAATGGCTTGTTAAGAAAAGTGTTTGAAATTGGCAATTAATAAAAATAGATATAAAGGGTTCGCTCTCGTCCATTTTATCTGTGGGACTCTGACTGATGCTGAGATTTCTGGCCCATATCCCTCTCTCCATATGGAGTCTTAAGGTGCTGTAGGTGAGCTTGAGGGTCCTGTGACTTCTAGAAAAAGCTGGAGGGAAGTCTATATGCCACTGTCCTTATGGTACTTGACAAAAGACTGAAGGATCCACAGTCGAGCTGTTTTTCTTCGGATAGTCCTTTAACAGTGTTTTGGGATGGACTCACTAGGAAGCCAGAGTTTTCTAAACTATCAGGGTGCCTCTGATGCTGGCTGTGTTTTGCTTTGAGTCTGTCCCGAGGCGATGTAATAGAATCCTGAGTGTTACTTCTCCGGTTGGTATCTGACCGCCCTCCTCCACTGTGCCGTCCCGGACAGGGATTTATGGCAAGGTGAGGAGCCTCCACATCGCCTTGACGTGGATACCACCATCATCAACTCATCACCAAACCATCCTCACCGACCTGGCTTTAATCACCTCCAAACCTGATAACCATCGGAGGCTGTTCATCCCTGGCAACTTATCTAATCCACATGTTGCTCAATTTGTGTAAACCCCAGCCCACAAGGATCATAAAATAAATAAGCATGAAATGGTTTATAGTTTCCAGTCTCCTCTCACCTAAAGAGGCTAGACTGCTTTCCCTAGCCACTGCCGTGCCTCCCACCTCCTTCCAAAAAAGGATGGGCGTTGTGGCTTCTGGGAGGACCTGTTTGCTGCTGTCTCTGCCACGGGCCACACACACACACACACACACACACACACACGCTTTGCTTCTGCCCCCATCTATTCTGTGACGGTGTCCCGGAGAAGCCAAAGCTTCATGTTACTAACACGCTATTCATAGACTTGTCCTGCGAGGCACAGGCATGGTGAATTAAGACACTGGGTGATTTGCAAAATGAAAGTAAGCTGTTTCTGGAAAAACAGGCTGGTAAGAATTTGTGGCGATGGGAGGTAGAGCAGAGAAGAGAGGCAGAAAAAGAGGTCAGCGGCTCTAGAGGGATTAGGAACGATAAAATTAGAGCGTGTAGTCTAGATGTGGTCACCAGGTCTCCAAGGCTGTGCTCGTGAGTGTGTGTGTGTGTGTACGTGTTTTGTATGTGTACCTGTGCGTGCAAAGGCACAACTGAGACTGGGCCAGGAGTGGATCTGACAGGCATCCAAATCCAGCCCTCTCCCCTTTGTTTGCCCCTGAATTTCCTCCAGGCTATGTCTGAAATCCTGTAATCCTAATATTCTGGGATATATCTCCTACATCTCTTACAAAGCAGCCACTGATTGTCATGTTCTAGATCCCAAGCCTCTGTAATTATGAGCTGCTATGAATCTCTAATTCCACCATTCCAGGGTGCAGACACCCTGGTTCTAAGATTCTGTCAGTGTTTCTATGGTTTAATATTCTAACACTCCACTGTGCTGGAGGTCTCTCATTGTTAGAGTCCATGAGCCTGTGCGTCTATGCATTAACTTGTCCATATTTCTTTCCTTTTCGTTATTTATTTTGATTTTTTGAGACAAAGTCTTACTGTGTAGCTCTGTCCTGGAACTCACTATGCAGACCAGGCGAGATTCGCCTGCCTTTACCTCTGCACACCAACACTTGCTTGGCCCATATTTCTGATGCTCTACAAAAATCACAGTTCCGATTCCTTAATCCTAATGTTTTGTGCTACTGCGATTTAAGGCTTTTATGTGAATATGTAAATTAATTGTTTAAGAGTCCTAACAGGATGATTCCAGAATTCTAAGTTTCTCAGACACTGCAAGGCAAGGCAAAAGATATTTTTTATTCCACATGCTACATTTTGAAAACTCTATTCTAAAATTCTCAGTTCTGGAATTTTAAAGAAGTATGTTATACCACCAACATTTTTTATAGTTTAAGATTTCATTATTTGAAATACAAAGTCGATCTGAGAAGGACAGGGATTAAGTCGTGGTACAGAGTCCAGAGATGCTGATGTGTCCCAGACACGGATCTTTGCCCCAGCGAAGGAGACCCAAAGAGGACTGGCAAATCTAGGAGCTGAGAGACAAAGGCAGTGGGGGGTGGGGAGAGGTGGAAGAGGTGGTCCTAAGCCGGGGGTCAGGTGAGGCGCTGGCCCTTACACCCTGGGTCCTTCCTCAATAGCCAGGTTTCCAAACAGCTGCCTGCATCCCCGTTCTCTATCCTTTAAAAAGTATTCCTCTCCCTTTCTTGTTCTCTGCCAAGGGCTCCCATGACAATCATCTCCCGAGCAGCTAATGAGTTTCAGATGGGCTTCAGAAACCGGGGAGCAAAGGGACGCTCAGGGAGAAGACTCTTTAGCTGTGTTTTGCGGGGGTTGGAAAGAGACTCAAAGAGAAGAATCTTCTGTAGCAGGCAAATTACAGGGCCACACACACCTTCCCTAGGTCTAGGGACAGACCCAAGAAAGAAGCTGGGAGTCTCATAGTCACTACTTGCTCTTTGTACCCCGTGCGTGTCGGCCTCTGCTCTCTCTCCCTCTGTACCCAGCCCGACAGACCTGCTTTGCCTGGTTTGCTCTTCGTTGCTGTTTGGAAATCAGTCTGAGTAAAGACCTTGAAGTATTCTGCAAAAGCATCAAAAATTTCTTAAGGCCAAGATGTCAGCACTCACCTGCTAATGATGCATCTTTACAATTACATCTTCTGAAACCTTGTGACCTTTCGGATGTACTGAGGCTGACTGACTAGCCTGGAGGGAGCCGCTCAGCCACCCTGGGGTGTCCTGCCCGTGGCTCACACTCCCTTTGGAGCCCTCTTTCTCTCACAGCCAGCCCGGGAACCACGGGCAGGCTGAGTGAGACTCAAACGGCTTTTTCCACTCCTGTGCACCAGGGGGCACCGAGAGGGAGGCAAGAAGTTCAGGCAGGGATATCTCAGCCTTCTTTTCCAAGACCTGGCTGGGATTACATAGTGGGTTCTGTGGTGTTCTCGGTCCCTAGCTGCCCAGCAACTTCCGCTGCTTTCAAGGTCTAATTTAGGAATCTACGGAAATGAGCAGAACATTGAGAGGGATACACCAATGCATTACAGACGGACTCGCGGTCCACAGCCCACCGAAGCCATTCCGAGCTGAGACACAGAGGGAAATGCTCGCCGCTCCAACAGGATGTGTATGGTTTAGGGTTCAGAGGGGTCTCTCCTGGCAAGAGAGACCAAACCTTATAATTAAGTATCTCCATTTCCTTTCAGATATCAACAACAACAGCCATGTTCTCCCCACTGCCTAAACAGGACAAATCCCGGGTTAGGCAGTTCCTGGTGGTCTTCAGGCACATATGTGCAGAAGAGAAAAAAAAAATCTGCCTGAAAGCAGGCCTCTCCAGCCTCCCAGCAGTTGCCCCCCCTTCTTGCCCTGCCCCGAGCCCCCCTCCCCATTTGCAATTAGGGGTAATCTTTTGTTGCCTGGAAAGTGTAAAAATCACCAGCTTTTCTCTTTGCATGCATAATATCCATTTCCCCTCCAAGTGCGCTATTTGGTTAGGGAATTACATCTATTTACAAGAGTAGATGTTGCACAAAGGTTGTGTTTATGTGGAAAATTATATCGGTGACACGGGCTGATTGGCATGTGGAGGCTGGGAGAGCAGGCCGAAGAGGCCTCCTCATCAGCTTGGAATAACAAAATGATTGTATTTTCAGCAAAGCTAATTGATCACACACCTCGCTGGGCTATCTGTTTACTCAAAGGCCATCGAGGCCCTGGGAAGGTGGAAAGGAGAGAGCAGCGGGCAGTGGTCACCCCCCAGGCTGGGCCAGCCAAGGCTCTGGGGTATGTAATAGAGACAGGAGATGGCATGAGGGGGCAGAACGGGCCACTGGGCCCTACAGTTGTGCAGAGTTGAGCAGATTCGGTGTTCGCTAGGAAACTAGACCCAGACCCAACACCAGCAATTTTGTTCTTCCTATAAACCCTTTAAGTTCATGTGGGCATCAAGGCTGTGAGAAAGCAGACATTGACAGGGTATACCCAGCTTCCAAATGCACCATGCAGAGCAAAACCCTTCCCCTAGCCACCATGGAGGAGGTGACTGTCCTCAGGACTATGACCTGCTTCCTGAGCTGACCAGTGACAATATGCTGGGCCTTCCAGAGAGAGGTGAACAACCTCCCGAAACTGAGCCACTTAGATAGCCCTCTGGGCCCAACAACTCAAGCCATTCTGACAGAACAGCCACTAAAATTGTATTTCCTCCCTAGAGTTAAAACTCCAGTTGTAGAGGCAGAAAACAAAGCAGCTGAATACAGTTAAGCAAGCACTTGATGAAAATGACCAGTTATTGTAAATATAACCGTTTGCGGGACTAGTGCAGGAACTGATTCATTTATTAACACTTTGCAAATGTGAAGGTCCTTTGGAAAACACTGGTCAGAAACATTGTCAATACCTGCCCAACCCAAGATGCTATCACCCGGTGTCTTGCTATCTTCCCAACAGAACCTGCCGATGACTCGTTACTCTGTTGCAGTGACGTGCAAGCACAGCTCCCAGCTTGGCAGGTTCTAACTGTAGGTCGGTATCTTTCCATCGTTGATCAGTATCAGATCTAGTAATCATTTCCTAAAGCAGAGATTAAAAATGCTTGAGAACAAACAAGTGCCCATTATTTCCTAGAGAGATCCTGAGATCCCCAGAGGCCACAGAAACCAAAAATCATACTTTACGAATAGAGAAAGTGAGACCTAGACCATGCTGATTCCTGCTGGTCACAATTCATACATTATTTGCTGTTCAAATCACATGACCCTGAATAAACATCAGGTGCTTTGCTCCAATCTCAATCCAGGAGGCTTTTCTCCTCTACCCTGGTCTGAGTGCAGTTTGTAACACCCGCCTACTCCTGGTACCACTGAGTGTGTGTGTGTGTGTGTGTCTGTGTGTGTGTGCATGTATCAAAGCATCTCTGGTGCTTGAAAGACAAGCTGTTTATTAATGTGGTGCTCTCTGAATTGTTTTTTAACTGGAACCATTTTGCGATGAAGGAACATTAATAAAACCTGAATCCAAATCAAACTTCTCTGTGTGCGTTATTTTTACTCTGCAGTCAATGCTTTTTATTAGATTTAAAACTTTCACTGTGCTTTTTATCTCTGGCTGTATAGTGTTCTACAATAAAAAAAGGGGGGAACCAATGACTCCAAAGTCTGGCAAAATAATATACTTTCTTGGATGTCTCTGTGTGTTGCCAATTAGCTTTGCCGAGAGCACAAGGCCCATCCATCACCCGCCTCGGGGTGGCTGTAACGGAGACCTAATTTGTTTCATATGCCCTGTGCTCAGGCGTTCACCCTCGCCTCCAACCTGCCGAGGAGCCCCTGTCCGAAGAGGAGATGAATGACAAGAAAACCCAAGACAAGCCAGCCAGCAGGACCCCTATCAGAAACCGTGCTCTGCCGCGGGTGGGAAGATCCCAGGCCTCCCAGGCCTGCTGTTCCTCCCACAGGCTCCCCCACGCCTCTCTCTCCTCCACCCGTCTCCCCTTTCATGACCCAGAAGACCCAAGACTCACAGGCGGCCAGCGGGGCCCTGAGTGGAGAATGGAAAACTGCCTCTTCCTCCAGCTTCCCAGGGCTGGCCCTGCCTCGCCCCTCTCTGCTGTTCCCACCCCCTCCCACCTACTCCTTCCACAAGCCCGACTTTTGAACCTCCAGTTCCCTAGGAATTTTATGAATGCTCGGTACAAGCCAAAATAAACTCGTAAAGAAAAGGCTTCTAAAGAAGGCCTGAGCCGCGTACAGCAAGTGCTAAGCGGTAAATACAAAAGTTCTTCAGGTCGCTGGGAGCTGTGCTCTGGGTGGTGGAAGGTTCAGGTCAACCGAGGGAAAGAAGGACAAGGCGGGGTGGGGGAGACAGTGAATTGAGACTTCCTTTTTCCCCTCCTTCAAGGGGAGAAAAGCAAGCTCCAAGTCCTAGACTCAGTTTTTATTTCTTTTTAAAGCCTGACCCTCTGCGTCCTCATTTTATTGATGAGCTAGCCCAGAGAAGTGGAGTTATCAAGTCACACAATAAGCTGGCCTGTCCAGCCTTGGAGCGCCCCCTCCCTGTGGGACTGAGGGACTGCATGGTAAAAATAAGGAACCTAATGCAACCCTGTCCAACAGAACCTTCCGCAGAGGTGGGGTGCAGCCAGTACTCTGCCAGACATGTCTTTCAATTACATTTAAAATCAGCCGTGGCACCAAAGAGTGATGGATCAGCTGTTAAAGGCACTTGCCACTAACCCTGTCAACCTGAGTTTGATCTCCAAGACCCACAAAGTAGGAGAGAACCAACTTGCGAAAGTTACTCTCTGACCTACACACTTATTAAAGTTCAGTCACCTATGCCGCTACCTGAGGCCATCGTTTGGAACAGCACGGTTCTCACACACCTCCACCGCTGTCAAAGTTCTACAGAAGGTGGCACTGCAAGGCAAACAGCCTGATTCCTTGAAGGAATCTTCTGGAATATGATGAGCAAGGCTCTTTGCTCTGGCTTCCATAGGCCATGGCATCTCTGCCACCTGTTCAGGATACTTGTCACTCACTGTGAAGGGCAGTACCCTTTGTACCCTCCCCTCAAGAAAGCACGCATGCCTTAGAGCTCCAGCTTTGCCTCTTCACTGCTCCAGACTCAGTCAACCCAGGAACAGTGGCGTTGGAAAAGGTCACTTAGCCATACTCCTCCCTAGAGGGACTCTCTCCTCCACTTCCTTGCTGTAAAACTGAGACCAGGTCCTCGTCAGGACCCCATGCCACTCCCAGCACACCCTAAGACTGACCTAGGCCAGGCCTGGGCAGCAGCTGGGGCATTCAGAGAGCAGGGTAGGGCCCTTCTGAGGATCTCAGATGGGCAGAGCATCTCCAGGGGACTGTTTCAGGAGCCAGGAGCCAGAATGTCCATGGGGCCTGGCCAACCTGGGCTACAGTTGGGACAGCTACACTCATCCACGGTCTGCACGCTTGATCAAGAAAGAATCATCAGTAAGAGATGCCAGAGCTGAGAAGAGGTGAACTTGGTGATTGGTTAGGGGTGTGTGTGTGTGTGTGTGTGCACGGTAGGGAGAGGCAGAGCCGAGACTGACTCTGGGATAGGGCATGTGTGTCTTCCGGAAGGAATTTGACAGTCATGACAGCATGAGCTGGCATTGATGGAGTGCTAAGCATTTTATATATGTGACCACATTTATCCTCTCAGCAATTCTGAGAGCTTTCCAGAAGGAAGACAAAAGAATTGGGGCGTTAGCTGGCATTGATTAAGAATTTATTATGTGCCTGGCACTGTGCTAAATGTTTTACATACGTTTAATCCTCACAGCCAATGTGAGGAACTCCTCCCCGTTATCCTCCGTTCTGCAGATGAGCAAACTGGCCCAGAAGGAGCACCAAATCACATAGCAGCCCAGCACAGGGGTTCAGCCCTCAGCTCTTTGTTCTTCCTCCCACCTGACACCTTGCTCCCTTCCCTGCAGAGTGCTCTGGCTTTGGGTTCCTGCCAAGCCAACTCCAATCTCATGACTACTCAGACATTCAGGTAAGGCTGTTTCTTCCTCTTCCCTCCCCCAAGGTCTTCCACTCAAGAATAAGATCTCCTCAACCTGAGGGAGGCCCGAGACAACCCCTGTGGGGACCCTGGAGATATGGAATTGAGTCGGCCCCTGGTCATGCCATTATCCAAGACAGATCTCTCTCTGTGGAGACTCCTACTTGTCCAAAAGTCCTTCTCCAATATCCCCGAGACTTCCTCTAGGGGCTTGTAGCCTGGACCTATGTATTTTCCTGGTAAACAATTCTCCAGGTTGAATACCTTCGAGAGGATGGTGCCTCAGGAAAGCAGGCAGCATAGCTTCTGGTTTGTCAGAGCAGGTGGTGGAAGAACAGCCGAATACCTTCCACTCTCAGAATGAAATTTCCAGGGTTCCAAGTATGCTTCTACTCTTCCTCAGCTCCAGGACAGTCCCACAGCTCCTCCTTTGTTTTTTATTTATAAGGGGGAGGCATAATATTGAACTAGAACTTGATTGGTTGTGATTTGGGCAATATTATTTGCCTGCCGCTGTAAAAACTGGATCAAGCAATTAGGGGATTTGAGTATCAAGGCATAGAGACTTGCCTTAGGGGTGTAGCAAGGTCCTGCAGGTCCTGCTGGAGGTTTTGGGAATACTTGTATGTCCCATTTTACCAGCCCAGAGTCATTAACATAAAAACAATGTCCCTCCACAAGTTTCCCTTTGTCCAGTGTTTATCAAGTCTAGTAACCCCTGAAATGGGTTATTTGTCCTTGGAGAGATGTGGGGCTAGCAGCTCCACAGACTCTGTGTCTTGTCCTCTCCCTGCCTCTCTTACTATGTCTCTGAGCTGAGAACCTGTTTTTCTTTTTTGAGAGTTGGGCATGTCTTCACTCTGTTAACTCTTCCTCTGATTTGTCACTTTGACAGCCCTTCACTCTGACTTATCTCAGATGTCACTTCCTGTTTGACAATGAGTCCTTTCGAGCTCTACTTCCTGTCTCCCAAGTGCTGGGATTAAAGGTGTGTATCACCACTACATTCTGAACACTGGGATTAAAGGTGTAGCTACCACTGCTTTCTGAATACTGGAATTAAAAGTGTATACCAATAATCTTTCCACCCTAGAGCTGACAAGATGCCAGATTAAAGGATTAAATATCTCTCTACACTTTATACCAGCAGGGACCTCCTCTCTGGTTAGTGAACGTTCTCAGCTTTGCTTTTCAAAAGTGTTTAAGCCCTAGAGTGCTGAGGGCTTCACTGAGGGGAGAGAAGAGAAGATGGTACACAGATAAGGCAGGGCAGGCTTCTGTCCACATTATGGCTGTGTGGAGCAGAGGAGGGTGTGTGAATCCCTGGAGTAGCACTGACAACGCGGGGCAGTGTGTCTGTGGGAGATGTGTCAGGCTGACACCCCCAGCACTCCACAGGCCAGAAAGGGCTAAACAATGAGGACAAGTGCTCAGTAAGGTGGGGACCCCGATATCCTGATCCTGATCATGCTTTGCACCCTGACCTGAACCAGTGCCCTCGGATTCACGTCACATAACATCAGCAGCCATTGCAGGGGAGTCTCAAGGCAGATTCATGAAGACTCCGAAGCCAGAGGCACTGGCTCACTCTGTTATGCTCTGTAGCCGAGGCCCAGTTCCAGGCCAGCTTAACCTCCATTCCAAGTCGCATCTTCCTCGCCAGCATCCTCCTGCTCCGTGCCCCCCACACACACATTCTAGATCTCAGATGCAAGTGGTCCTGCCTTCTCACCTCACCAAACTCTCCTCCTTGGTGTCTTGCCTCCAGGAACCTGGACCCTCCCAGGTCTTTCCCTGTTATCTGCTTCTTGACCCCTTGCTTTCTGGACATGAGCCTCTGTCACTGTCTCTGTTCCTCCAGGCTACTCCCTATGTTCTGGTTGCCTGAAATATCTCCTCTGCCAGGCCGCTTATGAACCACTTCCTCCAGGAAGCCTTCGTGTCTGTCTTATTCAGCTGCAGAGGAACTCCAGAGGCTCCCCCAGATTTCCCTTCAGGTCCCCCAAGTCCCACTTATCTTCTCCATCTACGCACTTTTCACTCTGGATGTGTCAGCCCCAATACGGCCAGTTGCTTAAAGGCTGAACGCATGAAGTGCATGCAGGTGACCCGAGCACTTCCCATCGTGTGGTTACCTAGGAAATGCCTAGCGAGAGAGTGAATGAATGAATGGATGGATGGATGAATGAATGGTGCTGGTGGGTTTCTACTGAAGCCAAGCTAACGCCTATCTCCTCCATAAGTTTCCGAGGAAGCGTGGGGGATGGGAGGGGAGGAGGGTTGGGATCTTGAGCAAGCTGTTTTCAGCTTGGTCCTCTGTTTCTGTGGTCCTTTAGGCTCTTCCCACCTCACTCTTCATACTTCCCTCTCTAGGATGGAGCTGAGAAGCCATCTTGACTGAGAAGAGCCCCAGGTGCCCTGTGAGGCCCACCCTCGGTCTTCTCTGCCGGAGGTCTTGCAGATCTGTGGCTCCCCCAGTGTCACTGGCTCTCAAGCTTCCCCTCTCAGCCCCAAATCCAGCTGTGCAAACCCCCTTCTGGCCCAGAAGGACCTCAACCTTGGACATGGGGTAAGTGGCTACAGATGAAAGTCAGGCTGGCAATTTATGGTGTGTGGAGTCTGCTCCCGCCAGGCGCCCCATCCGTCAAGGCGGTGTTTTCCTTGGAAACTACACAGGTGGGACCTCTTCCTGGCAAGGCACTGGCAAAGCGCTTGCTCTCCCTCAGGTGCTGCCAGGGTCATCCACAGGGAATTCCTGGGAAGGTTTTGTTCACCAGGAATGACAGATGAGTCTTCTCAGTTCCAGCCTCAGCCCGAGCATGTTCCTGGGGCAGAGCAGGACCGGCAACTATGAGGGCTGAAGGAACTCTATTATGTGGAGTCCTTCCTGCCTTCTTGCTGTTCCACACTACACAAAGAAAGGAGCAGGCCACAATAGACACACCATTTGGGTAGAAACTTGAGAAATGAAGCAGAGGTGTTCAACACAGTCAAGAGTCAGTGATGGCTTGAGGAATTAGAAAGCCACAGGACAGACATTGTGACCAAAGGGGCAGAAGACTTGCCCTAGAACAAAAACAGAGACAAGGAAAGACAGTGGCCAGGAGAAGAAACTGTGAGCTGTCCCTGACATGAAGGAGATAGCCAGAGGGGGGGTGGGGGGTGGGGGGAGCCACCATGGTCCATACAGGGATACTGCAGGGAAGATATCAAATCCTTATGATCCATATGGAAGGCAGGACCTGGTTCCACACTGCTCTACAACAAATACATGAGCCAGTAGAACTCTAGGGCTATCACACAGATGGTCCCAGAACTCCCTTCCTGATAGCAACAAGTCTAGAGCCTGTGGTCAGGGAGTGGGACCATAGGTCAGCCCACATCCCCCAGTATGGAGGCTGTATGAGAGGTTTGGGTCAGTTCTGGGCTAAGGGCTTACCTAGGGGACAGAGAGGAAAAGGAAGTATCAGGAATCCTGGCTGGTCTGGGGTAAGAAGGACATTGCATTTGTTATAAACTTAGACTTGTATGTGAATGGCTATCTAGGCTCTGGCAGAATAAGAATGTACTCCCTGGGTGTGTTAGTCGCTTTTGTTGTAGCTGTGTGTAGTGGTTTGAAGAAGAAAGTCCCCCACAGTCTAGGGTATTTGAAGACTTGTTTCCCCACTTGGTGGTATTGTCTGGGGACATTATCAACCTTTAAGAGCTGTGGCGTTGCTGGAGAACTATGTCACTGGAGGCGGACTGTGAAGGTTTATAAGCACTTTCAAATTTCTAGTTTGCCTTCTCCGTTTCCTGCGCAGTGAAATGTGATTAGTCAGCTTCCTGCTGCTGTGTCATGCCCGCCTCACCAAGATGGACTTGTCTTCTGGAACCCTACACCAGAACAAACTCTGTCTTCCATGAGTGGCTTTTGGTCATAGTTTTCTTTTCTTTTTTTTTTCTTTGTTTGTTTTGTTTGTTAGTTTGCATAGCAACAGAAGTCCCGACTACAAAATGACAAAATACCTCAGAAAAGCAACATCAAGAAGGAAGGGTTTATTTCGGTTGCTGCCTTGAGGGTATAGTTCTTCATGGCCTGGAAAGCAACTCTAGCCGCAGCAGAGGAGTGTGAGGCAGCTGGTTACTTTGTTTCCACAGCCAGGAAGCTGAGACAAATGATGGTGCTCAACTCGCTTTCTCCCTTTTGACCTTTGATTTAGCTGGGACCCCAGCCTATCAGAGGATGCTTCACAGAGTTAGGCAAGGTTCTCCTTCCTCAGGCGACCCTCCCTGGAAACACAGATACTCCCGGAGATGGGTCTCCTAGGTGACTCCGAATCCAGTCAAGATAAAGATTAGCCATCACATTTCTCTGTCCTGAGAATGCCACAACAAACAAACGACATGGGACCGTGCCCTGCCCAGCGTGTTTCTAGTTGAAGACAAAGACAAGAAGCAAAATAAGGCGTGCATGCATGGCACCTTGGGTACAGGTAGGAACCGTGACTGACAGGAGCAAGGGGAAGCGGGGCACTCTAAGTGAGGTACCCAGGAGTCCCACCAAAGACATGTAGAAAGATGGAAGGAGCAGGCTGAGAGAATGTCTGCAGAGTTTGGATCTCTCTACCCAAGTAAAAAGTATGGCGTGATCATGTGTACCTATGACCCCGGCACTATGGCGAACAGAAACAGAAGGATCACTAGGGTTTGCTGGCTGCTAGCCCAGTGCCACATTCAATGAAAGACACTGTCTCGGGGAATAGGCGGAGAGAATAGAAAGGGCACCTGGCGCCCTCCTCGGGCTTCTGTACACATGGTCGAGCAAACTTACCTGCACACTCATGTGCATACACACCACACACACACATCCAATAAAGCCAAACACCCAGAGAGAAAATGTTTGTCATGCGTACTACACAAAAACTTGAAGAAGTGTTTTTCTGGAATTCAAACCTGGTGTGTGGACTGGGAGCATAGCTCAATGGCTGAGCTTGCACCTTAAATCTAAACAATCACCAGCACAGTAAATCAAGCTCACCTGCAGAGGCACAGGAGCACGCCACCACACAGTATTTACACGGCACAGACGCAAATGAATGGCAAGTTAGGAGACGCTATGTTTGGTCCCTAGTAAATTCCCACAAAACATAATAAAAACCTGACAGGCAACTCACAAAGAATCTGATCATATTATTCAGGAGTGGGTGAAGTTATGTTGTAATGTTTTTGTCCTTTTACTTTCATCTTACCCATCAATGTAAGTAAAATTATCATTAAATGTTGACATCACAATTACATTCATTCACCAGTTACACCAGAAGCTAGCTATAGATACAAAAACTAGAGAAAACAATCTGTAAAAATTAACTGGGTACATGAAATTAACAGTAAAAATAAATATATTCTATGAATTTATATGTAAATACACAAATGTAAGATACTTTGACTCATAATTATGTGATATATTTATTATTTTTATTTATTTTATATCAGTAAAATTCCTAACAAATGTATGTGTGTGTGTGTATATATATATACACATATATATATACACACACATGCACACATTTTAAGAGATAAATTTAAACAATGTCTACAATTTTATTATTAACATTTTTATACATAATTCAATATAGCTCCTATATTGACATAGTAACTAATTCAGACCAAACTGTGGGTGCTATTGCATCCAACCAGAAACTAATCAAAAACAGTAACAACAAAATATATCTGCCTGAAGGCATTAGAGAGCTGTTGGCAGTAAGGCCTTGTTTTCAAGTCAGGCATACATTTGAAAAAAAACACATTATTAGTACATTTAAAAGTTAGCAATTGGAGAATTTAAATAGAGGGAAAAGCCAATTAATAGACTTTCTAGGCCAGAAATTAAAACCTCTGAAATTTGATAAATCAGGTTCACAGCAAATTACACATGGTTGAAGATAGAATCAGTGAATTAGAAAATGAGTTAAAAGGAACTAACCAGAGAAATGTACTGAAAGAAAGGAGAATTAATATACAAGAAATATACATGACACTCTTAATGTGATTATAAATAAAATTCAAAGTGGAAAAGAAAGATAATGGAATAAAAGTAGGTTAAGAGATAAGCAGGAACATTCTAGAATTATTCATCATATCCCAGAATCAATCAATTTTGCAAAGCCCAGACAGGATTAGTTCACGGTAAGTCACATTTTAACTTGAGTGAACCACTACAGTGAACCACTATATATCCAAAAGACTTGTAAGCTAGCCACGTTTTTCAAAGGACACACTGACCCCAAAGAAGCAATAGGCTGACAGAACACTTCCCCAGTTCAGACCAATTGGAAACCACGTGGACCAACGGGAGCCAAATCGGAAACTATAGAAGCCCTAAGATAACGCAATGAGATCAAACAGCTGTAAGAAGACCATCTGTTGTGAAATTCTATTACCGGGGAAAACATTCACCAAAAGATAAAAGTAAAAACATTTTAGACAATCTTTTAAAAAGAATTTACTGCCAACAACCCTGATATGAAGGGATCTCTTAAAGGAAGAAAGTGACCTCAGAGAAAGGTTTAAGGAGGCTGGAGAGAACAGGGAGCACAGAAGAGAGTGTGGGCACACACGAAAACACGTACTACAAAATAGCACAGGCTCACGTACATCAGAAAACCGGGGATGAAGAAATACGGAAATAACAGCGTAGGAATTAAGATAAATACTGCCCACGTGTTCAGAAACATTTATATTTTCAAGGAAGTGTAAAATTACGTCACGCAATGTTTAATGAGCCAAGCACATATCTTTATTAAGTAACTAAAAAATAGGAAAGAAAATACAGCAGCAAAACCAACAGAGGAGATAATTAAATAAATGCAAAACAAGAAAAAAAAAAACAGAAAAAATAGGCACGGCACATAAAAAGTAGAGGAAAGATGTAAATTCAGCTCCAAATATTTCATTGATTACATTCAAACAGGAATGAAGGGCCAGCTGGGAGATGGCCCGCAGGTGAAGGCGCTTCGCTCCCAAGCACGGAGAGCTGAGTGCAATCCCCGAGACAGAGAGAGAACCAACTCCCCAACTTGTTCGTTCTTGTGGCCTGCATGCGCACACAATAAATGTTCCAAAAAGACAAATATTACAAGTAAGTGTTAAACATAAAGTCAACTATGTTTGTTTATAACTAAAACATCACTATACAGAAATACTTAAAATAGAACAATGTAAAATGCAAACTATTTTAAGGGATGTAGCTATATTAGTATCAAACCATGACATCATTGAGGAAAACGTTTACAAGAACAATGAGCATAAGATCAACTCCCTAAAACTTGGCATCAATTTTATGTACAATTTTTATGTAACAATACCCTTGCACCGAACACTTTAAAGATGACAGATGTTAATGCACTAAAATGTTTTAAATACCTAAGAAAAATCTCATTAAAGATATATATATATAATTTCATTAAATTAAATATTTAATCTCATTAAAGATATATATATATATATATATATATATATATAATTTCCACATCAAAGACTACAAAACATTATTAAGGGGAATTTTTAAAGCCCTAAATAAATAGAGGGACATTCCAAATTCATGGATTGAAAACTTCATGTGGCAGAGACATCAATTCTCTTCAACTTGATCTACAGGCAGTATGGTGCTAATAAAAATTCTCAGTAACTGCTTTGTGGAAATTGAAGTTTATTAAAATTTATACAGAAACGCAAAGAGCCAAGAATATGCAATTTATATCTGAGAAAAGGGAATACGATCAGAAGATCGTTCTACCAGCCACACAAGCTTTTACTATGAGCATAATAGACTGTAGCAATTACTGGTTTGTTATTTCCCACAAAATAGGTAAGTATATCAATGAAACAGAATTCATAGATTGAATAATGTTTATACAAGCGCTTAATTAAAAACAAGAGTGAAACCAGAGAACACTGAAATAATAATGGGCTTTTCACAAATGATGCCCAACCACTTGCTTTCAGGAAAGAGTTAAAACTAATCCTTTCCTCACCTCATGCACACCAACTCAAACCGAAGTGTAGATCTAAAGCGAGTCAGGAACAGGTAACCTAGAGCACAATCGGAGAATATCACCAACAACTGGGGGTAGAGAAAGGATGTTTTTAAAGAGGGCATTGAAGTGAAAACTTCTACTCATTGCAAGAATCCATTCCGAGATCAGAAAGGTAAGCCACAGAGCAGGAGATATTTGCAACGCATAAAACTTAGAAAGAACTGGAATCCAGAAAATGCAGAGAAAGTGCTACTAAATAATACGAATGGGCCATTCAAAAGCTAGGAAGGAGATTTCAAAAGGCATGTAGCAAAAAAGGAAATCCAAATAGCTAATGAAAATTCGAAAGGTGTCCAACCTCATTAGTACCCAGGCAAATACAAACTCAAGCCACGGTGAGAGAATATGACACTCCCAATCAAATAGCAAACAGAACAGAACCCACAGCAAGGAGTATTAAGGAAAACGTAAAGCAATTAAAACACATATTGCTGGTGGGAGTATTAAATCAACGCAACCAATTTTGGAGACATTGTTTGGCATTATTGGACTTGAGAATATGTGCATCCTACTGCTTTGGAACATCATACCTAGCATATGCCCAGCAAAATGTGTGCACATATGAAGCAATGGCATGTCCAACATGCATGTTTCTTATGATGACAATGATTATAATAGTTCCAAACTATTATAGCAACGCAAACATTCAATGACAATAGAATGGATAACCACATGTGAATAGTATGTGTGCATACGTTGTGCATACAGAACCATCTGATACAGGGATAAAATAACGTGGACACATCTCACGAGTAAAAGAAACATGCTTCCTTTTCACATAAAGCACGTTCCATGCTTCCATTCAGATAAAGTTTTTAAATGGACAGAATCTGTTTATAGTATTGAAGTCCAGAAGAATGGCAAGCCTTAGGAGAAAGAATGGACAGGACTATGGAGGTGACTTGAAGGGTTCTGGGGAGCCGGTGCATGGGCTGTGGCAATCAGATGCATATTTGCATCAGCACATCGGTCCACGATGTGCCGTGTTCACATGAAAACCTAAACAAGAAAATTCGTTTTCCTCTCCTCTGACCATCTCCATGTTCTAAGATGTCTTCTCTGGCTCCTAAAACCCAGGCCTGTTTCACTTAAGCCTCCACCATTTTGCCGCATGCGCTAGGACATCGTGAAAGATACATCCTGATGTTTGTTCATCTGGATGCCAGAGAGAGTCATTCTGGGTGCACAACAGTGACAAGGAGAGGCTGGGAAGGGTTGTGGGAGGGGAGGAGGAGGCTGCAGAATGGTACCAAGATAAGGCCCGACAGAGGGACGTTCTATTGCTCTGCAACACTATTGAGTGACTACAGTTCTTAACCTATTTTGTGTTTTAGGGATAACTAGAGGAGAGGAGCTCAATGGCCCCAAAAAGTGACGATGAAGAGATGAAAATGGCAATTACCCCCTACCGTATACATGGACTGCAATCTCATTGCACTGATGTCCCCCTACTGTATACGTGAACTGCAATATCATCATCTCGGAAATAAATGCAGTTGCTATGTGTTGATCAAATATCTTAAGAGGGTATTGGAGACGGCCATGCTAACAACTCCAATTTGGTTATTACACATAGAATTATCGCCATGTAGCTCACAAATATGTACAATTAACATGGTAGTTTTAGGGGCTGGAGAGATGACTCAGAGGTTGAGAGCACTGTGCTGCTTTTACAAAGGACCCGGGTTCAATTCCCAGTACCCTCTTGGCAGCTCACAGCTATCTGTAATTCCAGTTCCAGGGCATCTGACACCCTCACACCAGTGCACATAAAATTCAAAGCATCCAGGTGCACACCTTTTTTAAAAAATATAATTTTAAAGCCCAAGTCTAATACTGCAACCAGCCCCCTCCCTCCACTGTCAAGCTCATTCCCCAATCAGAACTCTCTGCCCCCTTCTGTGACATCACCACGTTGAGCAGCTGAGGTACAGAAATGGGGAGGAAGAGAAAGTAAAGTTGACACGACGCCCTCGGGTGACAGCTGAGACACACATGTATAAGCCAGGCCTTGGCCACCACTGACAGAAATGAGGCTGAGTGCAAAGGGCGTGTGGGAGAACCGTAATTTTGAAACAAGCCTGGGCTGCATAGGAGAACATCGGTTGGCGCCCGCAGCCTCCATTGCTGGCGTGTCTCAGTTCCACCTCATTCAGGTTGTGAACCTGGAGAGGTTCTTTAAGCTCTTTATCCTCAGATTGTTCAACTATAACTGGGGATCCTACCAAGAGGTCTTCTGAGGACTAAGGTGAGCTAGCCAAGTGCATTGTATGTCATTTGTGCTCAGCAATACGTAGTCCTTTCTTTCCCCTTCTCAGCAATGGATTGGAGGGGCAAGTCTGTGCTGAAGGAAGAGAGGCATCCTCAAGCGATGCTTAGTTGGAGGGACCACCTTTCAAGTCCATTTTCTCAAATCTCCCCAACCAGTGGCAGACTGGGCACCGGGTCCTGAAGGACAGGGGTTCAGCTCTAGGCTCTGCCATCCCCATGTCTCAAACTCTGTGTCTTTCTACATATAACAGGACTTTAAAATTCTCCCTCAAATGGGTAAGATTAGAATTCAGTAAAATTATGCATGGACAAGCCCTTGTGTAAAATGCAGAGTGCTGTGTAAATGTCAGAGGTTATTATGAGAGGAACAAACATGGATTAGCACTTTCCGTCATCAGAGCACCTTGGAGGCATGACCTCATTAAGCCCTTACAGGCCTGGGAAGCAGCTCCAGCAAACAGCTCTGCTTTCCATGAAACAGATCCTTGAGAAGGCGAAGTCACGTGTCCAGGGCCTCAGCTAATAGATGCTGAAGTTAGACCAAAACAGGCCATCCTGCTCCAGGGGAGCCTATGCTGGGAACCGTCATATGCTCCGCCACGGTTCAGGCAGACCTGACTCGGGGTTCTCTGCCCTCTCCTCCAGGATGCTGAGTAGTCCCTTAAAGAAGCAGACAGATGGGGATCGGAACTTTAGGCTGTTGCCATAGATCCTGCAAACTGCTGAAGGCCTACCCAGGTACCCCTGCGTGATCCTATCTTTCTCACCAGATGCCCTCAGGTCAAATGTGTTACCTTCTGATGGGAAGTGAGGAGCCACAGAGGGGAGCCATTCATCTCAGCCCCCATCCAGTTCCTTCAGAAACAGAGCCCAGGGCAAGAGAGACCACCAGCCAGCTCTATTGGGTATAGTGGGTTGAGGTGCCCTGGTCGAGTTCTACCGGATTGGGCTTTGTTGGATTTCCTCCCAACCTGGCTTGGGTATTGTATCTCACACTTGGTTATAACAAAATGGCACCTCCATCTAAAGCAGTTAAGCTACAGAGGTTTGGTAGACTCGTTTTCCTAGGAAGTCCAGGAGAATGTCTCCACATTGGATCCTCCAAGAACCAGAAGCAAGTGCTTTCTCACACCCCCACTCCTGCTCTCTCCACATCCTGTGCTCTCTCATGTTGTCAGTTCCCACGTTAGGTGGCCCTGACTAACCAACTGTCAGAGCGGTGGGCTGGAGAGGGATGATCATCCCTCTGCGTTACCATCAAACTTGGACACTAGTGTTTACACATCATACCCCAAGCAAGGATTCACTATGTAGGCTAGCTTGGGTCATGTGTCCACCCAGAGCCAATCACCGTGTTTAAGAAGTAAAGTATTATAAAAGGCCCTCTGAACTGAGGGGACAGACGCTCTGGCTGGTGACAACTCTCCTGGCAGGGCAGAAGATCTAGTTTCTCTTTAGGAAATTTCACAGAGGAGGAAAAGGAAGTCAGATGACCTGCAAAAGCAGCCTTGATTTCTGACTGGTCGGCTCTGTAGGCACTGATTATCTCCCACAGGTCAACAAGGTACTGGAGAGGGAACTAGCCTTGCTCTAACTGATGTCAGAAAGATCCAGAATAATTCCTGAGTGCAGAGACAACTCCCTCCCTCCCTGGACTTCAGGCACTTCCCCTTTACCATGGGGATGACAGATTTGCCCGCAGGAAGGTCATGAGTGTACAGTATGACCTGTGCTTGGCACTGGGGAGCCCAGTGGGAAGTGCCTTACGAGGGTGACACAGGCCACAGAAGGGAGAACATGGACAGATTGGAGAAGCTGCCAGCACAGAAGCTAATTCATTCACTCCTCCACACATTTGTTTATTTACCAGTATGTTCTAAGCATTGAAACAACAGCAAATCAAATTAAGTTCTCGAGCCAGTAGCACCCCCATGCCAAGGGAGGGGACATACAACAAACCACAAACAAAACACCTGAGTGGGCAAACGGCAGAGTGTATTAGACCAAATATGACGGGTGAGAAGGAAAAGAAGGCTGGTGGAGGTAGTAGTGAGAGAGAGAGAGAGAGAGAGAGAGAGAGAGTCTTGAGCAGAATGCTCAGGGTGGATTTCACTGAGGTCACATTGGTGCAGCCTCAAGGGGGATGAGAAATAGGTCATCTGTGTAGAAGAAAAACTCAGCCGAAAAGTACAGTTCCAAAGCCTGAGAATATCTTAAGGTGAGATGTGTGTGTGTGTGTGTGTGTGTGTGTGTGTGTGTGTGTGTGTGTGTGTGTGTTTGAAAACCTCAGCCTTGAAACATCATTCAGAAAGCATCTCATCCTGTACCCATCTTCCCATGTTGCTGCAGGAGTCTGAGGTCAGAAATGGGGCTAACAGCTGGACTGGGATGGGATACATGTCCCCCAGTTTCTGGCATAGGACTCAGCCTCCCTTGTGAGTAGGAAGCCAAGTCATCCCAGAGCACCAGCCTGGGGCCACAACGTCATCACCCACCACCCATCTGTCTTTAGCTTTGCCTCTGGGGTAGCTCTGTCCTTAGCAGTGGACCATGGACCACATGGAGAACAAGGGCCAGAACCACATAGCAGGCATGGTCCTGTTTAACAAGAGGCTATATGCTTTGCCCGCTCTGTGGGAAACCGTCTTTGTATGTCCAGGGGCTTCTCACTCCAGATCCACAATCAAGGGGATAGTCCAACATGCTTGCATTTCAACTGTGACTCCAGTGACATTTTAAGATTCTTCAGTGTCTCCCTCCAGACCTGGCACACTGGGTCAATGCCTCAAGATGCTCTCAAGCCAGGGTCTTAGTTCTCAGAGTCCTAAAGGCACTATCCTCCTGCCTCAGCACCAAAGGCCTATAAGAGGCCGAGTGAGCAAAGCCATAGGCAGGAGTGATTCATTTGTTAAGCAAACAGCCACTGATTATCTCCTGTAGGTCATCCTTTTGCCAAGAGGCACAATGATAAAATGAAATAAAGTTCCTGCCTGCAGATAGATTGCAGAACCTCGATTCTTGTCTTGATGGCACGAATCTCTGCACCGTTACCTTGCTGATCTCACCAAGGAAAGGGGTCTGTTTCTCAACTCTGCAGAGCTGTACTGGCTGGCAAAAGGACTTACCTTGACCAGTGACATCAGTATAAACACCTTGAAAGTACGTCTATGAAAACACTTGTACTGTCCTTGGCTGGCTGTCCTTGGGAGCTCAGCCATATAGACCACTGCCATGTAGATTAGCTGGTTGAGAAGCAGGCCACATACTAACCCCTAGGCATCGACCTGCTGACCACAGACACCAGAGGGACCCCAGGTGACATAACAGTGGGACCTCTTGGGTGAGCCCAGATCCAATTGTCCAGTCACCAAATTACAAGCTAAGCAAAGAGCTGCTGTTTGAGGGCCAATGAGATGGCTCAGTAAGTAAAGGTACTTGCTGCACAACCCTGGTGACCTGAGATCAATCAAGCATCTGCGTGTGAACGCCTTTCATCCTCCTAGCTCAGGAGACACGTCATCATACGCATTGACCAACGTCCATGAGCCTGTTTGGGTTCCATTTCCCTTGCCTTCCTGCTCAGGCCTCAGTGGGCTGATGCATATGAGTCTGCCCTCACGGGCTCCTTTGAAACTTGGTTGGCTGTCAGCAATGGTGGCATTCAGGAGACCAGGAGACAGATGGCCCTTTTATTCCCACTCTCACCCCTGTGGAAGATACCCTCACATAGCTCTTTATCTCCAGCTGTGTTCACCCCATCGTCCCTTGGCACTACAGGCCCAGAGGTGCTAACAGCTCCCTGTGGTTGTTAGGCTTTAGCTGCCGGCCCTAACCATCCCTACACTTTACCAAACTAACAAACAATAATAATAATAATAATTAATAATAATAATAATAATTCCTTTTGTCAAATTGCTTAGGTAGATTGTACTGTTTCCTCCTGGGATCTGATTGACAGAATGAACATGTACCAATAATTACCTCTCAGGTTCACTGCTCAAAAATACTCACCCTCAAAAGTTAACTTTTTTTCCCCGACAGAGCTTCTCTGTTGTAACTCTAGTTGTCCTGGAACTCATTCTGTAGACCAGGCTGGCCTCGAACTCACAGAGATCTACCTGCTTCTGCCTCCCAAGTGCTGGGATTACAGGTATGCACCACCACCATTTGGCTCAAAAGTTAACTTTTTAATTTAAAAGAAAAAAAAATCCAACATTTGGCAGGCTGAGGCAGAAGGATACCCATGAGTTCAAGGCCAACTTAGACTATGTCATGAATTCCAGGCCAGCCTGGTCTACAGAGTAAAATCCTGCAACCCCTAAGTAAATAAATTATAACTAAAGTAGAGGAACCCCCTCAGTACTGATCTGTAATTTAAACCCAAGGAGCCCAGCTGGCTGTCGAACCTGTGTTCTTAACCACACTTATACTATGTTGCTGCCTGGAAATGCTTCGTTACATTTCTATCCAATGCTTTCTCCTGATTTGACATAAGTTGAAGCATACACATATACTAAACATGGTGAGCACAGAACGGGAGATTTTGGTGGTCTTTCCGGGCACTTTTCCTTTTCGTAGCATACCTTGACACACTTTCCTAGCATGTAAGAGTCCCTTGGACTTACTTTAGGCTTCTACAGGTTTACAGATGAGCGTTTTTAAGCTTTTGCTATAAGTAATGCCATAGCATCGTGTGCATGTCCGTGCGTGTGGAGTGGTGTGGAGTGGTACCCATCAGCTGTATGGTACTATGGCTGTGTGAAGATGTGTGCGGGTTTTCTCATTGGACAGATTTGCTAAATTCAGAAATGGTGACTATCTCACCAGTATGTACAGTTATAGGTGCCTATTTTCAAAGCTACTTAATACATTTTTTTCTTTTCTTGTGTGTGTTTGAAACTATTATCCTGATTTTCATTTCCCTTGTGATGGTAAAAATGGAACACCTTTTCAAATAATACATCGTTCTACTGGCTCCTTAAGACTCCACCCGATAGCGCAGTTACTTGGCCCACCTTCTAATGTCACTTTTCAGAGTAACAGCGGATGGACAGCCTTGCACATCAATATTTGTCTGTATCTCTGAGTGTTTTCTGGGAAAATTTTCTAGACATGGGATTACTGAATTCAAAGGAAGAAGCTGGGTTACACTCTTGCTATATGTTGCAAATGTCTCCGAATGTAGTCTCCTCCCACCAGCAATGTTTAAGACCCCGTTCACTGTTTCCCAGTGCTTCCATAATCTTAAACCAGTGCCTGCCAGTAAGAAACACAGGATCTCGGTTTACTTTCCATTTGTTTTCTTTCTAACGAACCAACTTAGATACGTGTTCTCCTGTTTCTTGGCCATTCTGTAGCAGTTGCCGGGACTTTCTCCAGTCTCTATTTTGATGGGAACCCTAGTATTTCTGAGGCGGCAGGCCCAGCATTGTGTGTTCTCAGCCAGGTCAGAGCGACAGAGTACTTATTAAACCCCCACTGTGTGGCAAACCTGAAGCTTGGCCTTTTGGAGAGGCATCGGTGATGGGCAGTCATTACTCAGAGGTCTTGAGAGATTCCGAGGCAGACAAGGCCTTACCCAAAGAAGACAATTAGAGAGAGAGGCTCTAATCAGCGCTAATCGGGCAGCTCAGCTAAGTGCTGTGAGAGCGAAGGAGGAAGCAGAGGACCTGCCGACCACGGTCAGAGAGAGGCTCTCAGGAGAAACCCCCCTCCCCCCACAGAAGCCATGACATTTAATATGTGACTGTTACCTGGTGACACATCTTCCTGTCCTCAACAAGAGGCATGCTGCCTCAAAACTCCCAATCGAAAAACAAGCTTGTTGGCCACGGCCATAGCCCAGGCTGGCTAGCATTGCTGGCCATTGTCATCATTGCCCTGGTAGTGGCAATGACAACGGCTGGCATTTATTGGGCTCCAGCCACGAGTCAGACGCGGCTTGCTAAGTGCTTTGTGCCCAGTGTCTCCCTTACGTTCCGGAAGCCCAGGAAGTAGATGCCGTCACTGGTCCTTTCCCTGGTGTCAGAGCTAAGACTGAATAAGTCACACAGGGCATCAAGGAGAGTACTAAATCCTGTCCTCTAACCTTCACTTAGCCAACTCCAGGGAGCACGTGCGATATGCAGGTTTGTGCAGCAGCCACAGCTTTTCCACCCATCCAACCTGTCTCTTCTTTCCGTATCACATCTGGAAGAAAAGCATTCCTTTGATGTGATTGACTAGGAAACAACACCTACTCTTGGGGTGGGGCGTGGATTGAGTCCCGGAAGTTCAGCAAAGGCTGCCTCAGAAAGTTCTAGACTTCTGTGAGGCACTGGGGTTCCTGCTGAGCAAGGACTGAGGAGGGGCATGCAGGACTGGGTAGAATTTTGACTGGCAGGAAGCACGCAAAAAGAAAGGGATCGTCAAGTCCAGGCCAGGCTGGAGAGTGTCAAGAAGGTCTTCGAAAGGCAGCTGAACAATGGAGGTGTTAGCCAAGCCAGGAGAGCCAGAGAGTCTCCCCAGGAAGAGGAGGCTGCTCTGGCAGGAACCCAGGGGTTCACAGGACAGGAGGCCATGCTTGACATCCCAGGATTGACCATGTCCTCTGCTGACCCATCTGTTCTCTCCATAAGCTGGTACTCCTTAAGTCAGAGATGCCATCCAACATGATGGCCCCGTGATATGATGATAGGGAGCATTCTGGGCGGGCAGGTGAAGGAGGTAATGACCAAATGTTCTGCGTGTGCAACCAGACTGTGCGCCTCTTTGAGACTGTGTAGGCAATCACAAGCCCGTGCGGTGCCATAATAATCATTATCCTTTCTACAGTAAAAGTACCTCGCAACGACTTTCAGGCCTTACATTCTTCTCAATGTTCTCCGTCTTCTCAAAATCTCCCCTGTATTCTTCTTATAGATCCAAAAGGGAGCCAAGAGGTTAAGTCAGTTGCCCCAGGGGTTACCTGAGAAACACTAAAGAAGGTGGAACTTCAAAGCAAACGTAAGGGAATCAGACTGGATCTACATTCAAAGCCTAGTTGCTGTTGGGCTGTTCCATAGAGTCTCTAGCCTCAGTTTCCCCATTTGTGAAATGGTCATTATAAATACCAGGCACACAGTTTCCTTAAGAGGAGCAAATGCTATAATGAAGCCCCTGCCTCAGCGCCTGGCATAAAGGTAGGCTCTCGTGTATTAGCAGCCATTATTATGAACTTAGAGCAACAGTTCTCAACCTGTGGGTCACACCCATTGGAAAACACATATTTCCAATGGTTTTAGAAACCGAGACACCACCCAGTAGCGAGATTACAGTTATGAAGTAGCAACAAAAATAGTTTTATGGTTGGGGGTCACCACAACATGAGGAACAGTACTAAGGGGTTTTAGGGAGGTTGAGAACCACCGCCTTAGAGTCTGAAAAGCGATTCCCAGAAAAGTGAGCCCCGTGCTGCCCTCCCTCTCCTCCCGGTGTCCTCTCTCAGACTCACCTCCTCCCACCACCTTTGAGAGACGCACAGGAAGACGCATGAATCAGATCCCATTCCACCCAGGCTTTTAGCTTCCCATCTGCAGACTTCTTCCATGTCAGGCAGTCTTTTCCACTGACCTGGCTGCCAGCAGAGGCCAGCATTGGAGAGCATCTTGGCTCCCATTGGAAGAAAAACAAACTTTGCAGAAAAATAAACACTTTTTAAAAAATCCTGCGGTTTTAACATTCAAGACCTAATAGTTTTTCCTTTCCAATTTTCCCAGATACTACAAATCTTCTGTGAGAGGATGAGAATAGGAAAAGCGACCAGGAAAGGACTTCTAGATTGTTCTTTGATGAAAACACAAACCAACATGGCAGCACCCGAGAACCAGCATCCCACAGCTCACGGCAGCAGGAATCATTAGCAGCAGCTTTCCAGACACCTTCTCCCAGCTCGCTGAGCTGTCCCTTCTACTCTTTCCTTCCAGAAGGGCAAGTGAACAGTCCTTCTGGTCCCTTCTATTGCTCAGAGATACAGAGATGAAGTCAAGGAGGACCAGACAGTGGTTCTTATGGGAGAGGCCTAGGACAAGTTCATTCCAAACTACAGTCACCTCCTATTGTGAGCCTGGCTGGACAGAGGCCATCTTGTTCCAGTGACATGTCGAAACTAGGAAATTGATTCTTAGAGAAACATAAAACCATCACTCTGGAGAACATGGAGTAACTCAGCAAGCAGAAGCCCACTGATGTGGAAGGCAATTGCCTGGCACTCTCTGCTCTACCCATCCTGAGGTGGGCAGGGGAGCAGGCCCAGTGACCAGGCAGAAGCTGAGCTCTGGGAAACCATCATTTACAGTCCCATTGTTGATGGGACTGTAACCTAACCTCATCCCCAGCCTCATGTCCGAGCCAGCTGTGGTGGGCACTGCGGGAGGCTGACGGTGGTAATGATTTAAATAAAGCAATAGCCAGCACAAGGACCTGGGGCATCATGGAGACTCCTTTTATTTCTGTTATTTCTGCCCTTTTATATTTGGAACTCTTAAGCTCGGTACCCATGGTTTTCAATGTTCTAGAAGTATCATGACTAAATGAGAGTTTTTTGTGGGCATGGTGAGGGCACTCATTAGAATCTCCAAGGCAGGGCCCGAGGAGATGGTTCAGTCAGTACAGTACTTGCCTTGTAAGCATGTTGACCTAAGTTCCATCCTTAGAACCCACATTTTTAAAAAGCCAGGTGTGGTGACTCATACGTATCATCTCCACACTGGAAGAGCAGAGATGGGTGGATACTTGGAGCCAACAAGCCTAGCCTATTTGGCAAGCTCCATGCCAGTGAGATATCCTGTCTCAAATAAGCAAGGTGGATAGTACCTGCGGAACCATACCCGAAGCTGTCTTCTGACCTCCACGCACATGTGTACACACACGCGTGATACAAATACTCATGTGCACCTGCACACATACACACATGTGTATGCATGTGAACATACATGTGTGTGCACACACACGAGTGCACAAATCTTCAAGAGGCCAAGGGTTCCCAGAGGCTCAGAACCTCCAACTCACGATTCTCCTGCTTAACAAGCTGAGCTTCATGGAGGCAAGGGCGTGTCCTATCTGTCCTGGCATCATTATAGCATAGGAAAGGGTTGACATTTTGGACATTTGGTGGAATTCAGGAATGAATGAATAAGTGAATGAATGGCAAATGCCATATTCCTTCTAAACTCCAGAGCTCGGAAAGGGAGCGTATACAAAAAAGAAATAGAACACACGGCAGAAAACGATACAATGAAAGAAATGGGAAAATAAAGAACTGCAGAAGCCCTGAGTGGGTGAATGTGGGTGAATCCCTGAAGGACTGGGGAGATAGAGAGACAAAGCCAAGCCCTGGCACCGGGTGGAACTAAGAGCAGGGACAGTCCAGTTTAGATGCAGTGGGCAGAGGGCTGGGAAGACATTTAGGAAACATAGTCTTTCTAAGAGAGACATGAACACTTTTATTTTTTTTTTAGAAAGCTGTGGTTTTACATCCAGGGCTAATGGGTTTTCCTTTCTTTTCCCATGCAAGCTGCCCAGTTTGGCTAAGGGAGAGGATATGTTCAAGGCAGGGGCGGGCAAGAGGCTTGGAGACAAAGGCTGGGCCCTGAGCAGGAGGGGTGGGGGGCAGAAGGGACTCAGAGGACATCTGTACTAACTGTTCCCTGAAGGCAGAGGAGTGAGTGTTCTCCCAGGGAAGAGAGAGTGGTTGTGGGGTCTGGGCTTGCCCATGTAGCCAAGGGGTTGAGACAGGGCTCCATGCTAAAGCTGAGAAGCCAGGATGGAGAGAGGGGCCAGGCTATGAGGAACAGGGCCTCCAGCAACTGGTCGCTGACTTGGAGTGGGCTGTGTGAACAAAGTTGTCCTTAGAGAGTCGTATCGTTTCTCCAGCCTCGGGCATGAGCCGTTTGTGGCAAATGTGGAAGATGAAATTAAACAGTTACGAGAATATAAAAAGCTAACTTTTAAACATGAGCAAGTAAATACACAAGCTAGGCACGGGATGAGGTAGGTTTGGTTTTGTTTTCTTTTTTCCAGCGCTCAGTAATTGTTTCACAAATCTCTAGCTTTCTCCCTGAGACTCATCCCTCTGCTCCCTGATATGATCCCCAAAGATTCCACCTTGAACCCCTGCCTCCTGTGCTTCTCATGGACACCTTGAAGCATGAAGCAACCTTCCTAGGTGGTGACAGCCATGCTGACTGGATGCTGGATGCTGGATGCTGGATGCTGGATGCTGGATGCTGGATGCTGGATGCTGGATGCTGGATGCTGGATGCTGGATGCTGGATGCTGCTGAAGGTCACCAGCCCAGGTTGTCATCATCACAGACATTGCATCTGAAAGCTGCCCCCAGCCCCCGCATCCCTCCCAACCGCACTTCTACCTGGGCCTCAGTGGCCGTGACAGGTATGAATGTGAGCTGGTCACTGCATCTAACCCTCGTGAAGAAGAGAGGCCGAGTCACAGGCCTGACCTAGGCAATAGAGAGGCCAGGATTCTGTCTGTGCCAGGCTTCTGTAGCCATATCTCTTGACCCTGTGGTGTGGGGATTGTCTCTTTCCCTCATGTGCTGTCCTGAATGTTCTTCCCCACTGTAAAGACGTTCCAACAGAAAGTTGAGTTCACAGAGAGGTGCTGTCCCAGCCTTGCAATATTCTTATGATTACATACTTTTTAAAATGCTTGGGGGTGGGGCAGGGTGTTGTTAAAGCCTTTGCCTAGCTTGTGCAAGGTCCAGGCTCAATTTCCAGCACTGCAACAATAATACTGACCCTAACATGGGAGCAGAAGAGTTGTTGAATGGGGCACCTGAAGGGAACATCTCTCTGTGGCCACACCTGTTCCCCATACCCCTTAGTGACTGGGACCCCAGTCTCTGCCATCACAGCCAATCTGCAAAATGGGCTTGCAAAGTGAAAATGGGCACAGGTGTGAAGTCCCATGGAGGAGCACAGGCGTGTCTCACACAGCAGCAGCTGGGGCTTGTGTAGGGGAGAGAAGAGAGACCTTCTCAAGAGGGCACCAAGGACCTCGGGGGCCGCCGGGAAACCACGGTTTTAAGCATAAGAGAAACACAGCACTAGAGAAACCCTGACTACCGACGGAGTTGCTGTTTCTCTGCTGGCTCAGCCCCTTTCCTAGCTGTGAGAGAGTGACATGTGGTCTACCTTCCAAACTTGGGCAGGTCCCTGAGAGTAGTCTCCATTCTCTGCCCATGACTTTGCCCCTTTTCTGCCTTTGTTCTTATTTTCCATCCGCTGAACTTCTACTTATTCCTAAAGTCCCATGGAAAAGCCCTCCCACTGTCCCATTCCCCCATGCACCACACACGTGGCCCCCAGGGACGGTGGGTGCATGGGTCTCTCTTTTGGGGACTTTCGTATTGTTCTGCCTTCTGCCTTATGTTTTATGTGTTTAATTATTTTGAAAAGTGTTAACTTGATATTATCTACTGAACCAAGGGTTGTGCTGGGGGCTGGGAATATAACCAGAAACGAGAGATTGTTATGGGGAAAATTGTGGCCCCGAAAGATAAGTTGAAATTCCAGCCCTAAGTACCTCAAGATGTGGCTTTATTTGAAAAGAGTCGCCACAGGGGTAATTTGTTATGTTGCTTCGGTCAGAGGAGAGTGGCCTAAGTCCTGCTCCAACATCCCTGGTGCCTTTCCAGGAGACACAGTCACGGAGACGGAGGAAACCCTGTCACCGTGCAGCGACGTCTCAGGACCACCGGGAGCTGGAAACGCCAGGCAGGACTTCCTCCTGAAGGCTGAGAGGAAGTGTCGCCCTGTGCATTTGGTTTCAGCCCCCCAGACTTTAGCCTGGTGGCCACGGTACTCTGTGGTTTGCAGTACTCTGCCGCGGCAGCCCTGGGAAGCTGATGTAGAAATGATCTCCCCACTTGGTTGCAAGGAGCAACACAGACGGGACAGTCGCTCGGTCTCAGGGGAGGACAGGCTTGCATAGCAGACACAGCTGAGGCTGTGTGTGTGTGTGTGTGTGTGTGTGTGTGTGTGTGGTGTGTGTTTGGGCACCCAGGTTCACATGCACGCATGCTTGTGGGCATGTGACATGTGAAGGACAGAGATTAGCATCAGGTATCTTTCTCTATGGCTCCTCACTTTACAGAGTCTCTTACTGAGCCTATAGCTCCCCGGTGGCTGCCAAGCAAGCCCCAGGAATCCTCCTGTGTCTGTCTCCCAGCAGGTGGCATAGCAGGTGCACACCACTGTGCCCAGCTTCTTACTTACATTCTGGAACTCCGCACTCATGTCCGCATGCTTACACAGCTGAGCAATCTTCCCAGTCTCCCTGAGGCTGGGTATTGAAGGATGGGTAGGAGTTCCCTGGAAGAAGGTTATTAGAGAGAGAACAGTATAAACAAGAGTGACAACACTACCCATGGATCTTCAGTCTCTCCTAGGGACCTGTACTCTCGGTACAAGGTTCTGCCTCTGACAGATGCACAGCACCCATCCCTTGGGACTGCAGAAGAATCAGACTTTGGGCAAGAGGAAGAAGGAAACAGGGATTGAGTGCTCCTGGCTGCCGCTGAGATGCACTGCTCCTGCAATGGAGAGCAGATGCCGAGCCCAGCAGAGAGGCCCCAAGGAGATTTAGGACAGGGCTAGCTTTTAAAAGAAAACAAAAAGCAAAATTAGGTTGATCTCTAGGGCTCTGGCCCAGCAGGGAAGGAAAGCAATTTATGGTCAGAGGAAGTAGCCTGACAGTAAACAAAAATACTGTGACCCCAAGTTCCCACTGGACAGAAGATAGATGGGGCCGTCGTAAAAATGAGATTAATTTTAATAAGGGCTTTCACCAAGCTGCAGACCCTGATGGCCAGAGCCTGTCGAAGTGCCAAGGACAGGCAGCACTGTTGATGGATGGGGCCGACCTCAGAGAGCTGAAGATGTGGGGACAATCGGAAGTTTAGGGCTGGACCCCTGGCTGCGACGTGGCAGCTCCTACCAGCAAGCATTTTTTGTCTCTAATCTACGGTATATCCACTACCAGGATGGGAATCCCAGTCCCCTCTTGATGGAGATCATGAGCTCTGTGCTTGCATGGTTCTAGGAATGGGGAACTCGCTATCTAAGCAAGCTGTGGGATAGCTCTCCGTAGAAGGCTCTGTGTTATTAGTCGTGGGAACATCCTGCAGAGACTATGATCACTCCTGATTTAGATTGGCGGGGCTCAATTTGACACACGCTGCCTGAGAACTCACTGTACAACAGGTTATGAAAAGAGAGACCGTTAAGGGTTGGTTCCTGCTTCCCGAAGCAAAGACAGGCATTACCCTTACCCTAGCTATTAACTGAACCCTAATCCTGATCACAGGCTGTACCCAGAGCTCTTATAGACTCAGCCCTAATCTCAGATGGCATACTGAGCCCTGAAACTAAATCCTAACTTAGACTTACTCTTGTTATATTCTGAATCTTAACCCTTTAGATCGAGTCCTGATTCTTCTTACTAAAAGTGAGCCTGATTCTTACCAATAGTCTCATGCATAAGTGTCCGCACTGAAGGGCAGCGGATGGTACAGATGAGAACATATGCAGCTCATCATGAGCCTAGAACAATGTCCAAGTCCCCAGTGCTGCAGATGTGATTAATACACAGGTCTTGAAGCTCTGCACTTTGTGGAAAGCATTAGAGATGTTGCAACCCTAAGTTCTCATAACTCCTGACACGCCACACCACGCCACATGGGGTCAAAGTGTCAGTGCTCCTGCATGCCCACACACTGCATGGGCTTCTGCTCTCCTGAAGAACAGAACCTGTGTGACTCAGTGGCCTTTCTCCCCACCTCACTCCTGGACACTCACTCTGTGTGCGAGACCCTGGCCTTCTCAGGATGCAGAGCAGTACAGCCTCGTGGAGCGACAGATATCAGCAAAGGCCAGGTTAGATCTTCAATCTTTTTCTTCATCAGCATGCTGACTGGAGGGATGGCCTCATAGAAAAACAGCGCCCTGTGGGGTTTCCGAGCCAAGTACCTGCCAGCAGTAGAAAACCTGCCCTGGTGATTTCCCAGCTCTTGACCCCACTGACATCCATAGCCCGGTGTCTTGTCAGCTGTTCTCCCAATTATGTATCAATAAATGTCACACAATCGAGTCTTGGCTCCCAGGAGAGTGTTTGAAAGTCAGAGATATTTGCCTAATGCAAGCCGATGTCATGTCAGGAATTAGTTTGACTAATAGGCCTTTAATGAGATCCTTGTGAGGTCTGGGCCCCAAGCAGAGGCTTTCCGAAGTTTTCCTGCAGAAGATAAACTGTCTGCCCCCTACCCCCACCCTACCCCTGTGGCTGTGCCAATCTCCTTGTCATGAAGCTCTTGGCCAGGCCTAGTAGGGCCTGGGTCTGAGTCTTACACCAACCACCAAAGAGTCACATGCCAGAGGCCTCTTACAGCCTAGAGCCCTTCACCAGAACAGATGAGGGTGTCAGGCTGGTGCCACCTGCCCCGGATGGTGTCCAGGGTGATAGAGATGTGTCCTCGACAGCAACAGGGAGTATCCACCCTGGGTCACCTTGGCAGGGCAGACTGTGGCAGAGAATAGAGCATGCTCATCACTTGGGGTTTTTCTCCTGTGCAGGGGGCATGGAGAGAACATGGAAACATAGAGGACCCAGGAGAGTAAAGTCATCATGCACCCCACCCTGGCAGGCAGAGGGGATTTCACCACTGATGTATGCAGGCCACTGGGCACTGACAGACACCTAACGGAAATGGAATCAATCATGAGCCACACCTACTCACCTTTTGCCTGAGCTGACGCAGGAGCCCCAGGTCGGTCTCACAATAGTGAGCTCAGGGCCTAGTGGCTGTCATCTGATTTTAAAGTCACAGAGATTGGAAAAGGTGGTTGTAGGGCGAGAGAGATGACTCAGGTGTGAAGGTGCTTGTCACCAGAGCTGACCTGAATTTGATCCCCGAGAACCACAGGTGGAAGGAGAGAACAGACCTCTGAAAGTTGACCTCTGACCTCCATACTCAGGGCAGAGCGTGTGCACCTTCCCGTCACCCATATGAAATTAATATTTTTAAGAAAATGGTTAGAAATGTTTACAGATGTTTACAATGTCAGCATTTATTGTAAAAATCAAATCTTTTCACCAAATACACTCTAAAGAATGGGAGCCAGAGAAGCTTCCAAAGTGGGCCCACATCGTCCCACACGCAACAAGGTGACCCCCTGATTCACTTGCCTGACCGTTACAGAATCTAGGTGGCCCTTGTGCCTGGCCCCTTCCTGCTGTAAGGGCTTGTTACTTGCACCATTTTAATTCCAGAGGCCAAGATAATCAAACCTAAACTCTTAGGACTTCAAATAATGAAAAACTAACAGTAGCCTGCAAACAAGTCAGACGTCTTGTCTCATCTCTGCAATTGGCTCTTACGGTCAATCATTTCTTCTTTGGGGCCTCAGTTTGCAAGGTGGGATGTTGCCTTCATTTACCATAAGGCATCCTGACGTTGCTTATACGTTCCTGAAAGGGGCCTTTAAGAGCATTTGATCAACTTCCCTTTAAGAGTGACCTGAACCAGGGTTCCTGCAGCCTTCTGACTGCTCCCGGCAGGCGACTTGCTTGGTAAGTCTCACTCACAAGCTGGCTCCTCCTCCTGAGCGCTTCGACCATGAGTCCTGGGTAGGGCCCCTGTTGTCCTCTGAGTGCTGACCCCGTATGGAGCATCCTTCCCCAGCGGTGGGTGTTCTCCTACCCTCTCATCCATTTTCAGGTGCTCAGCCTCACACCAAAGCAGACACATGCCTTACCTTATGAAGACATTCCATCTCCTGGGCAGGCTCAGCCCTGGAGCATAGAAGTCAGCTGTGTGGAGCACAGAAGTCCCTGGGAAAAGCCTAGAAAATCCCTTCGTTCAGACTCCCAAGGATTCCACACCAAGGCTGGAGACCCAAAAGCTTCCCATCTCCTTTTACAAGAAACCTAAAGGGGTACCAAAGGCTGTCCCAAGCTGTTGCTTCTCACTTGAGCTCCTCCCCTCCAGAGCCCCACAGCTATACAGCATGATACTGCCTGAAGGAGACTGGCTGACTCATGACCCATACATTCTATCAAGTACCCAAGTACCCAGCCTCCTGACTCTTCCAACCACCCACATCTGCCGAGAGGGAAGAGGTTAGGATGAGGTTATCACAGACATCTCTTCCCTCAGATGTTCCATGACTGAGCCTCTTCCAGCTGTGTCTTCAGCATCACTGGAGAGCAGACAGTTCAGGCTCAGTTAATGTAGAATGCAACAACCAAATGCAGATCTGGAAATGTGAGCTTCTCAGTGCCACCAAGCCAGAGAATCACACAAGCAAGCACCCAGTGTCTCACACAGGATGCCAGGCTTGGGCTGGCTCCTGGAGACTGGCTCAGGGTAGATGGTATAGGGTCAGAGGAACCCATGCTTGAAATGTCAGGAACTCTTAGGGTTTCCAGATCCTTCAACTTACCAAATAATATAATGACAATAAAATCTAGACTCCAATGACCCTGAGAGATCACCCAGAACCTCTGAAGATCTCTACAGCTCACGCTCTGGTTCAGACAAGACCACTTGGCACGGCTGGAGACTTCAGAACAGGAAAGGATGTTCCCCTGCGCGCCGGTGGCAGGCTGAGGCCAACACATGTCACAAGATCACCAGAGATCAGCCTAAGGGAATGGTAACAGTAGCAAATGGTGCTACAGGTACTCTGGGGAAGCATGAGATGAAGACCAAAGACAGAGGAGCCCTCCAGCATAAGACAGGGCCGGGGATGCTGACAGGCTCCTTAAGCACGGATCTCCTGAGTCCCGGCAGAAGCCAAGACCTGAAGGGCAGCTCTAACCAGGCAAGTTTGCTGTATGACGTGCAATGAAAGACCCAACTCTCCTCCCCATTTCGGTGCTTCCCTCTGCAAAATGCCAGCCCATAGTAAGCAGGTGCCAGGACTTTTCTCTCACTGGAAGGCCACTTGGGGTATGAGGGAGGATGAGTGGCTGGAGAAGAGGGGAGGTTGGGGTGACATATTGGGGTACGGCAGAGGTCCTGGAGGTTCAGGGGCTGGACTCAGTGTGTCTCTCATCTTTCCACATTCCTCTGTGGCATGGCACAAAGGCCAGAGTTGCTCAGTTTTCATTGTATGACTCTGGTACAACCCAGGGAAGGCCCTCCTGCTTTCTCTATGGCGGGTCTGTGGGATGCCCTTTCCCTGCCCCTGGGTGGCTCAGTGAGGCCCTGGAAGAGTCATGTGGTGGGCTCAAGGTGTAATGTGCAGTCTTAAGTGTCTCTAAAACAACTAGTAAAACCCTTAACCAAATCCAAACCAGATGCCCCAGGGCGCACAGGGCTGCGAGCTGTCAGCGCCTCTGCACTTTCACCTGCTCATGTGGGTTGCACCTGTAGGCAGCAGGCGTGTGGGAGGGCTTCAGGCTGCCCACCAATACTGGCCCACTGGCCTTCCCAGGGAGGAGGTACCAAGGGCCGCAGCATCAGTCCCATAGGCCAGTCCCCACTGGCTGATTATCTCTGCCTCCTCTACTTCCCAGGATAGCCCCTTGGGGGATTCATTAATGCCTAACTGTACTCTCAGGTTCTGGGAAGTTGGACAATTAGCCTCAGCTTTCCCATAAACAACATGAACACTTTGATACCAACCTCCAAATTCACTGGATTGTTCATTCATTCAGCAAGACAGATATTTATTGGGTTTTACTAAAGGCAAAGCACTGGACTAGGTACTAGGGAAGAGAGTGAGCGATAGGTCTGGTTCTTGACTTCTCAGAGTCTGTAGAGAAGACAGGTATGCCTGAGTGCCAGGAAACACACCAAGAGGCTGTGATAAAGGAGCCCTCTCTGAAGAAACGAATGCGGAGATGAGACCGAAAGCCTTCGTAGGGACTCTGGGGAGACAGAGCAGCTCCAGCTCTGTGCAAAAGAATATCGACTGTCAACACACTGAGACAGAGGAGCAGTCCAGTAATTTTCTCCTTGTGGGCACAGAGGCGAGAGCAGGGAATAACAAGAGGTGAGGATGGAGACGTAGACAGAGATGAGACAGAGGAAGGGTCTCATGGGGCCAGCAGCAAGGCCTGAAGGGATATTCAACATAGGGCGTCAACATAGTTCTACAGGTGGAGCACTGAGAGCTCACTCCAATGGGGATTGAGAGCATGGGTGAAACTGTCCCACTCCTGCACAGCAACAAAAAAAAAAAATCACTAAGATCCGAGGCTCTGTAGATAGTGAGATCAGCACACGGCCAACAAAACCCAGGGTCCAGGAGACGAGCAGGCCTTTCTCTGACTCTGGAATGTCTCCAACCATTACAATGTAGCCAGTTTCCACCACGTGTCTCCTTCCAGCCTTGAGGACAGAGGCAGAGAGCAGGTACATTTGATTCTCTGGCCCAGTTAAGGAAAACCAACCAGGGAGCTGACTAGTGCATGTTAGTAGAACTCAGCTCCACACCTTGACCCACGATCGGACCAGATCATTCCCAAGAAAGAACGAACCCAGCCCTGCAGACATGGCCAGCTGTAAAGACGGAGATGAACAGATGAAGGGAGACTTTAGACTCTAAAGTTAGAGTCAAGCATCCTGCCAAAGGATGGAGGTGTGGGACTCAAGGGACCGAACTCATCCAGTCACTACAGGGGCTGGGAGCGAAGCAGACTGAAGCTAGGTGGCATATCTGGGGACAGGCTGATAACTATGCAAATACCAGTGATGACGATTTGTCCCTGCTCATTCCAGCCCTCCTTGGAGACCACACCCTCAAAGCAAATCTGCTTTTTTTTTTTCCTTCAGAACGTGTCTACTGGGAGTCAAGGTTGGCATTCCAACCATATCTGATCATCAATTAGGGTGGATCCCCAGCCCTCCCTACCACCCAAACAGTGTCTTTCCCAGCCAGGATGTCCTTGGTCCAGAGAGCCCCTTGGTTGTCTGATGAGGTCTCTGCTGGTGCAGCCTGGCCCCAGCTCCTTTCACAGCCACACTTCCTGTAGTGCCCTCTCCTGTTCAGTCCTGCTGCCCCAAGCTGCCCCCCCCCCCAGCCTTGCTTCTAGGTGAACTCCAAGCTCCCAAAGGCTCACTGCCCTGCTGTTTCCCCTTTCTCCAGAGCTCAGAGCTGCCCAGACACCAGCAAGCTCCTGGTCCTCAAGGACTTCTGCTTGGACTTTGCATATCCCAGAACTTCTCTTTCTTCTTCAGAGGGTGTGAGCTGGTGAGTGAGACTCTGTGTCTCTCCCCTGTCTCCTTTGCCCAGAGGCCAGTAAATACCAAAATCTCTCCTCTTCCTTTCTGGGAAAAGAGCCCAGGAAGGGACTAGGAGCATGAAAAGTTAATTTAGAGTTTAAGTAGTGCATATTTAAAATCCTCCAGTGTCTAACAGAGCAAATTCCTCCTCAACTTCTCCCCTCCCAGGGCTGCGAGGGTCCCAACACCCTGACATTTTTATGCCCGTACAGAAGATTGATCAAAGGTCATTCCTTCCTTGTCCTCAGATGCACACACCTCCAGATCCCTTTCTACCCTGCCTCTTTTCCCTCCTAGCCAGTGGTCAGTGCATTAGGTGGCTGTGGTTTGAACCACGGCCCAGGTGTGACTGGGTCATTCCAAGCTCAAGTGCAGGACAGGCCTCCTGCTCCAGGACAGGCCTGCAGAAAATGCCAATGTCCCGTTCCTGTATATATCCCTGAATAAATCCACTTTTCTCCTCCAAAACCGAGAGCTAATCCCTCTCCTCAGGGAAGACTGTCCTCCCTGCCTCTGCTGAGCTTGAAAACGAGGTGGGCTTTCACCCCTTCAGTCCCCTCGTGGTGCACCGCGGGGCAGGATGGAGCCACCTCTAAGCCTGGATAAAGGTGAATTCCAACAGTTGGGAGAGGTTATTTTTGGAGCTGACACAAATGGTGAATGAAGAGCCCCTAGCCTTCCAGGCAGTCTTTGCTTTGTGCTGCAAGGCCCAAAACTAACATTTTCGTAATAATTTTCCAGTATCAAAGTGATAGTTTTGATTCAAGACAGCTGGAGCCAGCAGAACTGTGTGGCAGCCTCTCCCGCCCTCCAGCCAAACATGTGCCGCCTTCTCTGTTTTAACACCTTTGATAATCATCGAAAAATGCACGGCCCCAGCACTTTTCACAGCTCCCTGACCAGAAGAGTCGCCCCTGGAAGGAGAGCATTGGGTGTCTGTTTTCCTTCTGTGATACCCTGAGCCCGGGGCTTAGTCCTCTCAGCTCCCTTTCTACATTCCATTAGTGATGTCTGATGAAGGAACTGGCCTTTCTGCTACTATTAAAAATGGGGGGAGCCCAAGAAACACAGAAACCCAATAGTATGGAAAACTGATATAATCTTTTCAAAACTGTAAAGATCGCTCACCCTAAGGAACATCTGCAAGGAGAAAGAAAACGGCTTTAAACAAACTGGAACCGGGTCGGGTGACTTGTAAAGGCAGGGGTGCCGTGGAGATGGCTGGCGTGTCCCTGGCCTGCTGTCACTCTGGAGGAGGAAAGCCACCTCTGTGGAGCCAGCTCCCTCACTGAGAGCTCCTGCCATCTGGAACTCATTGCAGGATGGAATACTGGGGTCTGTAAAAAGAAACCCGGCCTTACGATAATTGTTCCTTAAATCATTAATATGGCCTGAGCACCAGATGGAGAAAGGGGACATCAGGGACAGACTAGGGACCTGCTCAGAGTCCTAGCTTAGCCCACTGCCATTTACTTTGGAAGCTGTGCTCACCTTCTCCCAGGAAAAAGCCTCCGCACAGATGCTAGACATTCCCTAGCTGCAGCAACTCTGTTATCTGCAAGGACCTCCTCCGGCCCTCAGTGTCTTCTGAACTGGGGCCGGGCACGCAGATGCGTGAGGCCTGGCTCCAAGCACCTTGGGAGATGAAGTGGCAAGGATGGCCTCTGCCAGTGACTGAGTCAGACATGTGGTCATCTGCACTCAGAACAGAGCCAGTGCAGGCCACGGTGAAGCCAGTGACTCTGTGGGTTGGATCCAGGGTTTGGAGTTGGAAGAGGCTGGTGTGGGCCAGTCCTGGGGCCTTAGAATAACAGAGCTGCAGTGCTGACATCCTGTCTGTGAAGCCTGGAATCTGAGCTCCCCTGAGGCTGAACCCTGGCAACTACTTCCTGCCGCTCACTCCCTGACAGGGAGAGTCCTAGGAGCCGCTCTGTCTCTGCCCCTGATAGACTGATGAACGGAACAGGGAACTGTGGGTCCTGGGGTTTCAAGAGGACATGCACAGGCCCCAGCACCTACAAGGACTGTGTGAACCCTCAGAACAGCAAGGAGACCCTTCCTCCAGGACACTGAACACCGCTGGGTGGCGTCCCTGACCCAGGGGGCTGGACTGATCACTAGAGCCTGTGCAGTTGTCTCTGGGGACACTCATGCCATTTGATCCTTTCCTGTGGACACTGCTGCAGGCCTCTGTGCTTCTGACCTTGACTCAAACCCCAGCCCATCTCCCTCCAGAATGTATCCAGCAGTTGCCATACACCCTGGCCTTGGCCCCTCTAAGGATCTGAGACCCCAAACATCCCAATCATGTTCTGCATCACTGGGAATTGGTCCCTCACAAGTTCCCCATCTTGTGGACAGCAGTCCTGTCCACCAGGGGTACGGCCCCAACAGTGTCATCCAGCAGGGGTACAGCCCCAACAGTGCCATACACCAGGAGTAAGGCCCCAACCGCGCTGTCCACCAGGGGTACAGGCCCAATAGCTTCGTCCACCAGGGGTATGGCCCCAACAGTGCCATCCACCAGGTGTACTGCCCCAACAGTGCCATACACCAGGAGTAAGGCCCCAACAGTGCCATCCACCAGGGGTACAGGCCCAACAGCGCCCTTCACCAGGTGTACCGCCCCAACAGCGCTGTCCACCAGGGGTACAGCCTCAACAGTGCGGTCCACCAGGGGTACGGCCCCAACAGTGCCATCTCACCAGGGGTACGGCCCCAGCAGTGCCATGCACCATGGGTACAGCCCCTGATGTCCTTCTTGCCCTCCCTCCCTCCCACATGAAGCTCTGCCCTGACAGCTCTTCCTTCTCTAGCCACTCTCAGCATTCTGTTACTGTATCATACCATAGTCCAGGCTGCCCCATCCCTGGCCTGGCCACTGCAGCTTGTTCTTCATGGACCTCTAGACCCCTCTTAGCCTCCATTCATCCTCCGTAGCCCACATAGGTTCTATCTGACTGTAGGGACTGACATTTCACAAAGCCCTGCTTCTTGCTCACACCACACGGCCATCAGGGGCTGACAGGACTTCTGCTCACTCGGGTTTTGAGCTGTCAGATGTTTGCAGGTGCTGTGTTATACGGAAATACTGCCACTGAGGGCATTTCAACACATGCGTTACTTCCTCTCACATCTCTGGGCAGAACTAGTGGTAACGAGCTGTCTGACCACTGCAGCCCAGGAAAAGCAGCACTCTGAGATAAGGGGAGGACCAAGAACGGTGACAGTAACTCAACCACGTGTATCTCAAGGTGCCACCTCTGAGCTTCTCCAAAGGCTGCCCCTTCCTCCCCAAACCTCAACCTCCTGCCATATGCTCAGAATGTCTCTCACCTTCAGCTTCAGGTGTCCCGAGAGGCTGACTCTGAATGCAGTCTAGCAAGGCCTCTTCCTACTCCCACACTTATCAGAATTGTCTGCTTTTACTCGGATTGTGTGTTGTCTGAAAATAGGCACCCAGATTCTACCCTGCCCCCATCTAAAGTTTCTGAGCAAATGCCAGTGCAGGTGAATGATAGGGTCTCGGATGATGAACAGGTGGATTCGTGGATGAGAGAGACGCGTGAAGATAGTGTCACGGGGCCCGAAGGCCTCAGCAACGGAGCCATCAGTCCATGGTGAGTGAGAGCAGAAGGTAAATGTGGGCTGGAGACGCGAAGGTGGGTGGAAAGGGGCCTTTGAAGCAGCCCAGTTAACCCCAGCGGTCCAGAGCTCCCCACAGGGGTTGGGGTACAAGTAGATCTCACTGGTAACAGCAGAGTTCTTATGCAAAGTCAGAGCCAGCGCTGTACCTGCCTTTCCCGGCCCTTCCTCCCTCTTCTGGCTTCACGTCACTCTGGTGGCCAAAAGGAAGAAAATCTTTGGTACATTTTACTTTTGGCAGTTAGATGTTTCCCAAGGGCACACATGCGTCTCTCTAGCTCCCTCAACAGCTAGCATGGTACTTAACTCTCAGCTGATGTTGTAGCCTCTGACTCAGATTCCACCCCCCTCCTTTCTATGCCATGAGAGCTCAGCTGCCTGGGGTCTGCCATCTCTCCAATCATAGAGACGTTGGCCTCTGCCATCTCCCCCAGTCCACTGCCCCACCAGATTCCCCGAGTGGACTTAGGGACATAAACACCAAGTGTCCCAACTTCACCCTTCAAACTTCATTAATCTCAATCTTATCCAAGGTGTGCAGACAGCAGCAGCCTTCTAAAGCCCGAGGGCCAGACAAGACAGAGTCTGTTCCGTGTAAGTGACATCACATGCTCAAGATGAGAGCCCCAGGGACAGTATGCAGTCACTCAGCAGGATTCCGTGGGTGGTGGTCAAAGTCCAAGGGACCCAATCACACAGTGATGACCTTCATTTCCTTCCTCCTCGTCAATCCCATCCCATCTGTCACTTCTTGTCACCAGGTCTTCCTCTTGAACGTCTCAAGATCCACATGCTCACATGACTCTCAATAGCAGCCCACTGTGCAGCACGAGTCATCTTGAAAGCACGGGGTGGGGGCAGTGCCGGGGGGCACACCTCTGCTACAGACCTGCTCTGGAATCGAGGCTACGGAAAGCAGGATTTTCCACATCCTGAACTGAACCCCCAGCCTCAGCTACAGTCAACTTCCCGCAAAGCTACATTCCAGGCACATACACTTTTGAAAGTGCACCACAACCTACCCTTCCCAGTCTCGGCCTGCTATCCTCTCCACCCAGAACAGCCCTCCTTTCTTAGTTTAAACCACTGAGACAGCATCCATTTCTGCAGCATGCCCCTCTGCTGATGGAGATAGGCATTGTGAGCAGGGCCTGGCCAAAGAGGAGTGTTACATTATAGGAGCCTCCTCCATGGGTTAGGACCTGCCTTCTCAAGTCTGGAGAAAGGCTCAGCTTTGGTTACTGTAGCAGCCCCAGTTGCTAAAGACCATAGCACCCGGCGTACAGCAGTTGCTCAATGAACTACGCGTAGTTGACTGGCTGATGTTTGGGAAAGGGCCCTGTTCAGCATACATACCTGCTCCCCCAGTCAGGCCCAATCTGTAGGTTACAGGGATCCAGCCAAGCCCAGAACTGCCCCTCCACCCTGCCATAAATCTCAGTGGCCTAGTTTTTGTTGAACACCCCCCCAGAGTTCCTCCCTCCTAGCAATGGCTGTAATGGAAGGACTGGGTTTTGCCAAGGCAGTGGTGGCCATGGCACCTGGAGGCTATTCTCCTGCTCTGCCATACTGGGCGGCCTTTCTCCTGGCAGTCATTTGCCAAGCGGTTCCAGGTGATTAGTTCCAGGGCAAACTCAGATGCTCTGATTTAAATGAATGAATCCTAGGTTCTGAGCAAAGAACACGAACTCTCTTGCTTAGTCTCCATCTCCCCACCCCCTCCCCAAATCCCAGAAGACCCACATTTCTGTGATGGGGCCTTGCTAACCGTAGTGTTTCCTCCACAGTCGGCACTGAGGCATCGTTAGGCAGAGCTGGCAGTGCCTGCTTGGGCAGTCCTCCTTGTGCCAGGCCTGAGGTATCACATGCCACATAGGTCCTTCCAGCCTGTGAGGACTCTGAGGTAGAAAGGTCCTGCTCCACACCCCACCTGTAGCCTCCTTCTCCAGAATACTGAGCTCCTGCTCTTTCTCTGAGACCTCTCTGCAGATTGTTTTCAAGGAAACTCTTCGGCTCCATCTCAAGGTCTGTCATTGTCCTATTCCGTATTTCTGGCCCCCAAACATGCAGAATATCATAGCAGGTGACACTGAAATTGGCTGCCAAGGGGGTTAGTGATTTGGCTAGAGTCATGCAAGTACCCAGAGGTAGAGTCCAGGCAAGAGTCCAGGCTGTGGGGGGGAAACAATGGGGTGAAATCAAAAGAGCCATAATATACTCAAATCACTGGAGACCAGGGTCTCTGGGAGCCCTCAGCAGGGCCCCATGAACGAGGGCTGGGCAGGCGAGAGGCTTTCAGAGATCAACATGGCATACGTGCCATCATTGCCCAGAAGGTAGGGACCAATCAGAAGGCAAAGCCTCAATACGAAGCGGATGCCCATCCGTCATGCGTCTAAGCTGAAAGGAATCAAAAGCAATGTCTGCTAACTTGAAAGGGGAGGAGAATGGAGGGAAGAACCACTTAACCTGGTGACAAACCGTCACTGAGAAGCTGTCTCTGGACTTGACTCCAATGGGCAGCAGAAGGGCTGGGCCTGGGCTCTGAAGAGAAGGTGCTGTGTGTGCTTGACAAAGGCACATGCTGTCTGGACCCGGCATAAACGAACGGGAAGTAAAGGGGGTCAAGAAAGACAAATGAGCTCCCTGTCCTTGGAGGCAACCAAACAATACTACTTACATAGTGCTTGCTGTTTATACGAGTGTGCGTGTGTGTGCATGTGTGTGTGTGTATGAGAGAGAGAGAGAGAATGGTGCTCATGCTCATGTATGCATGGTTGTGTGTGATTGTGCATGTGTGTGCATGAGGAGGTCAGAGGTCAACCTTGGGTGTCAGTCATCAGGTGCTTTCTACCTTTGCTTAAGACAGGGTCCCTCACTGGTCTGCTACTTTGCTGAGCCTGCCAGACTGGCTGGCCAGAGAGCTGTGCCTGTCTCCATCTCCCATGGCTCCATCACTAGGACTACAGGCACACGCCACTCCAGCCAGCGTCTTATGTGAGAACATTAACGCAGGTCTTCCTGTCTTCGGTCTCTATAGTACAGAATCCACCTCCACGGGGCACCTGTCAGTCCCTACATTTGAAGGGGACCACCACGGAGTGGAGCGGATGATCTCATCGTTCTCTTCCTCTTTGTAAGCTAAGTGTCCCCACAATGTGCCTTCACTGGAGGAAGCCATGGATAGGAATGAGATTCACTGTGTCCTACTTACAGTCTTTCCCTGCCTTGTGGTCCTCGGGGTCTCCTACCCTTCATGAAGGCCTCTCATTCCTGCAGAGTGCAGAGTGCATGGGGGCGGGGGGAGCAAGGCCTTATGGGTGGGTTTCAAAGAGCCTCTGGCTTTATTCCTTTCCCTTCTCCCCTGGAGAGCCCACCCTGTGCCACTCCTATTCAGGGGGAAATTATACCAGGTTGTAACGGGAGGCTGAAGGGAAAGCGTCTCTGCTATTCATCCCAGCCGCTGCGCGGACCTCTTGAGCATCCATTGTGCCTTCCCTGGCTGCCTGGGCCTCAATTGTGATCAGGTGGTCTATGTGGTCCCCTCCCCCTGGCCTGCATAGGAACAGGCACAGGCAAGGGCTGGCCTGCAGAGTCCTCTGTCCATCTTCTCAAGGGGCTTTTGTTGAGTAAAATAGCACCCGCCACTCGGCCACTTTAAACGGAGGCCAGGCACTTGAACATGGAAACAGAGGCCCAAGCGCTGGGAGCACCCGGACAATGGCCACCCTCAATTAGCTCACTGAGGTGCCCCAAATGGACTTGAGGAGGGGCCATGACCACAGTCTGCTCATGCATATTTATCACAAGCTGGGATTGCAGGTTCCCATGGCAGCAGGAAGGGTGAGGGGCTCACTGGGCCCTGCAGAGGCTGCGGTTCAGAGCCAATCTGACCTTCACCCTGGTGGATCAAGACGCTGCCTCAGCCTTTCCTTGTCCTTTTGCCTTTACTTGTCCCTGAGACTCATGGCCAACGCGCCCAGAGGTTCTAGACCATCAGGGACAAAGGACCCAACGATGTGCTGGGCACATCTGTGAAGTCAGAGTGAAGAGAGAGCTGCTTTTTCCCTTCATGGGACACCCATGGTGCGAGCCAGTCAGTCACAGGAAGTGCATTTATTGGGTGTTAGATAAGAGTCCTCTACTGTCTTATCGGAACAAAGACACCAGTTCTGGATGCCATCCCTGGAAGAAGCCGGTGCTCAGGGTGAAGTGGCGGATTTATGTGAGACCTAATGGATGGTGCAAGCTCCAGGGCTGGGCTCTGACCCAGTTCCCACTTGTCACTGCTTGTGTAGGTTGGATTCAAGTTACTTCCTTAGTTATTCATGGTAGCACAGAAAAGTTTAATTTGCTAGATGTCTTCCAGTGTTCTGTTGCTGTGAGGAGACACCACGACCACAGCAGCTCTTATAAGGGAAAACATTTAGTTGGGACTGGCTTGCAGTTCAGAGGTGTAGTCCATTACTGTCATGGTGGAAAACATGCTGACACAGGCAGTCATGTGCTGGGGAAGCAGCTTAGAGCTTTACATCCGGATCCGCAGACAGCAGGAAAAGAGAGAGCCACTAGGCCTGGCTTGGGCGTTTGAAACCCCAAAGCCCATGCCCAGTGACACACTTCCTCCAACAAGGCCACATGTTCTGATCCTTTCAAATAATGCCACCCCCTATGAACCTATGTGGGCCATGTTTATTCGAACCACCACACCAGATCTGGAGACTGGTGCCAAGAGAGTGCTCTGCCCCGGGCCACATAGGGTTAATAAGTAACTAAGTGGAACCAAGATCACCCTCAGGCACCTATTACCTTCATTTTTAAATCTGTTGTGGCTTCCAAACCCTGTTACACTACAGGGAAACCTCCAAGGTTACCCCTGCCCTGGACAGCCCATGTGAAAGGCAGCTGAGCCTCCCAGCGTCTTCCTAAGAGGCTCTAGAGTCCCAACGAGAGCCTCTGCTGTTGCTCCAGATTTCCCCAACAGAGCTACTTCTTCCCTCTCAAAAGCAGTTCTGGAAACACACAGCATCAGCCCAACACAGCACAATGAACAGGACCACAGAAATGGCCCCCAACTCAGAGTGACAAGCAAGGTAGTCAGGGTCCCTGGAGCCCCCAGTCCATGCCAGTTCAGTGTTTCCTCTCTGATGCTCTTCCAGCAGGCCAACCTGCTAGCCCTGAGGAGACACTCCTGCTTCCTTTTCTTCCGGCTCATGCTTGGAGCCAAGCAGATAGATCAGATTGGGTCGACTTCAGTTCTTACGGATTCGATTGGGTTGACTTCAGGTCCTCTTGCTCAATCGGATTGAACTCAGTTGGCTGGGGTGGTGCTTGCTGGAGAATGAGCTAAGTACTGCTGCATTGGGGTAACCTGAGCTAAATTTGGTGGAGGGAAAAGAGTTGACAAGGGATTCCATAAGTTCACTCTTCTATGAATATGATCTGCTGTTACGGGCAGGTCTCAAGCCGGGAAGCTCCCAGGAACCCTAACTCTGAAAAGACAGAGCTCCAAGAATGAAGAGTCCCCACAGTCAGAATGGACATCATTTCCACTATGTCCCCTATATGCTGTTGACACACTCAGTAAAATGGAGAGTGGACGTGGGCTCGGGGAGCTCCCTTGCTCCTGTCCCAGGAACAAGCCGCTATGATGTTCACACACGTCAGTGTATGTTCTCAGCTCCTTGACTCATGATGGGCAGACCCACAGCAAATAGTCCACTTCAGGAAAAGGGCCGTAACTCAACTGTGACCGGCCATGTCTGACATCACCCCTTTGACACCCTATAGCAGGGGTTTGTGGGCACTAAAGGGAAAATGTGCAGAGCCCTTGACTCACACCACGTGCATAGTGAGACTGTGCATTGGTTACTTTTCTTATGCTGTGATAGGAACCTCATGACCAGGGGCCACTTAGAAATTGGAGAGTTTATTTGGGCTTATGGTTCCAGAGAGATAAGTGTCTGTCATCCAGGCAGGCACAGTAGCAAATGACAGCAATGGCGGCAGGAGTGAGCAGGAAACTGGGAGCTCACATCTTCAAAGACTAGCAAGATGCAGAGAGAGCAAAGTGGACATATTGTGAAAGTAAGACTAGTCACCCCCAGTCTCGTACTTCCTCCAGCAAGGCTGTACCACCTAAACTTCCCCAAGTAGCACCAGCCAAATGTTCAAATGCCTGAGAGGACATCTCTCATTAAAACCGACACATTCCACTCCCTGGCCCCCATCAGCTTATGGACATATCAAAATGCAAAATGCATGTAGTCCAACTTCAAAAGTTTTCATGCTCTTAACAATGGAAGTCCAAAGTCTCTTCTGAGACTCAGACAATCTCTTAATTACAATTTTCCTATAACACCAAACAATAAATTACATATTTCCAATAGATAATGGCACAGAATATACATTGTCATTTCAAAATGGAGAAATGGGGACATATGGGGGGGGGGACGAGGACACTGGACTATAGCAAGACTGAAATGCAGAAAGGCAAATACCAAACCCTGCAGCTCTATTTCCAGTGTCAGGGACATTAATTCCGAAGAGCTTAGATGGCTCTGCCCCTCCAGCTTTTCACCCTGCTACACTCCTCTCTCTTTTTGCACGTTTCCACTTCCTGTATGTAGTTCTCCTTGGCAACGTCTCATGGCTCTGACACCTCTAACATCTCCCTGCCTCTGCTATCAGCCTACCCACCCAAATCACAATAATTGAGCACTAGCTGTACACCATACACTGCTAGGCACTAGGAATAACAAGTCAAACAAAACTTGTCCCACGTGACTGAAGAATTCAACAAAGTCCCTAGCCAGAGAGTCAGTCCTGTGTCATTCAACAAACATAGCAACCTACTTTGGCCGGGTCAAAGATCAGCTTAGACCCCTAAACCTGCTTCTACTCCCCACAGCCTGGCCCTGTGGTACGGACGAGGCCTGGTTGTAGGGCAGGCCACCCACCTTTTCCTGAAGGGACCTATAGGCATGAGCTCATGTCTGGAGGCCCTGCAGCTCTCCGAGCAAGCTCTACACACAAGGCTTCTTGTGATGCAGAAAGATGCAGTGGGGGCTGCAGGCTGGGCGCTCAGGGCTGTCAGCAGACACGCCCATGGCCAAGGGTGCTGGGCTTTGATACGGCATTAATGTACTAATATCTTAATCCCACCACCACCCGCCAGCTGCCTGGCCACACAGTGGGACCCTGGGGACAGAGTTTCCAAATTACATTATTGAATGTTTACCTAGTGAGCAATCCAAAGAGTGTTTAACACCAGCTGAGGGCAGCGCATGTGCACAGGCGAGCCCCAAACCACAGCCTTGAGCACACCACCCACACTTGAACCCTCCCCTGATGAGACACAGTCGGGCATATAGCACGTCCCTTAGAAGCACAGATGCCCCCCACACACGAACTTCACACCCTCCCAGTCACACAGCCTCATGTGCTACCATGTCAGGCACACACCGTCCCACGCCTCTCTCAACCAGAGGGAACTCCTGCTGGCTAATAAGGAAAAGGGTTCTGGCAGAAGGCTGTCCCTCACCGTGCCCTATAAAGCCACACCAGGCTCCCTGGGTCCCATTGTCACATTCAAAGCCACCCCAAGCTCTCTGATGGTGCTGCTCATGTGAAGTGGACAAGAACCACAACCTTAGCTGGTGGCTGACCCTTCTCCCTGTTGCCCCTGGCAAACATTCATTCCTCCTTCCAGCCTGACCGGCTTTTCTCACTTCCAGGAGCACCCACCTCACCTCCCGTCCTTGAATCTCAACCGCTCAGCTTCCACTGGAAGCTCTTTCCACTCTACCAGCAGAAAGGCTACTCTGCTCCAGGGTTCCCTGTACTGGCCCTGACTCAGGGCAAAGGGAAGGAAGGCCCTGCGTCAACATAAGGACAGGAAAAGCTCCTACCCCGTGGGACTATGATGAGGATTGAACATCCATTCATCCACAGGCTGGCACTCAGCAAGGCATCGCTTGTGTACATCACTAGATGATCGTGGTGGTGGTGGTGGTAAGACTGAGCTTCCTGGCTCTCTCGGTTCAGTCTCTTCTATGTTCTATGAGCAACGAGAGGTGAGATCACCATCACCCATGCTCAGGACCACCTGAAAAGGCCATGAAAGTAAGTCCCCTGTAAGCTCTGCCCTTTCAGGAATAGATTTTTCTAGACATACTCCCTCAAAAGGAAAGTCTGAAAGCTTACTGAACTAAGAAAGAGTACCCCCACTTAGATCTGCATAATCCTGGCTCTGCCACAGCACACTGTGCCTTCGGGTAAGTCTATTCCTCAATCTGAAAATGTTTGTCAAATAAAGAGGTTGATTAACAAGACCCCACATCTCCTACAGCTCTGGGGTATACAACTCTAAGCCCAGCCATGGCTATGAGGCCTCCAGCCTAGCTGAGAAGCAGATTGTGTCAGTAGGATCAGGGACCGGGAAGGAGAGGATAGAAGGGGAAAGAAGGGCATTGCAATGATGGGGCCCAGCAGAAACAGACACAGGACCTAGAGACCACATGGACAGGACAGGCCACAGGCAGCAGACTAGCTTAGGGAACTAGAGTTTGCCCCTAGGGTGTCATGGACAGACCAGTGAGCTGGACTATTCTCTCAAAGGTCTTGTGGGCCTGGCTGAGCAGTGGAGGTTTTACCTTGTTGACCCAAAGATACTGTGCTTTTCTGAGCCTCAGGCTCACCCATGTCAATGTTCAAAGTCCACATTTCCACCTATTCCGCAGCGCAACTGAGACAGATTCATTTTCATCGTTGCTGTTACACAATATCTTATGATCACAATTTTCCCTCCCCTAATTCCTCCCAGATCCTCTCCACCTCCTCACCCACCCAACCTTTCTTTCTCTCTCTTCAGAACACCAAGAGAAAAAAAGAAAAGAAATAAAAAACCAGAAGAAACACACACACACACACACACACACACACACACACACACACTTATAAAAAGACAAAATTGGAAACCATAAAATACAAGCAAAACACCAGTAAGATTTTAAAAAAAAAAAAAAAAAAAAAGCCCAAACAAAGCAACATGAGATAAAAAGTCTACAAAAATATCACTGAGTTCATTTTGTGCTGGATGTCTACTGCTGGCCTGTCCTCAAGTGTGGGTAATATACCCAGCGAAACTCCCTGTGCAAGCTTATAAAACAGGGAGGCTTGGGGCCAGGGAATCTGTGTTTTTATCAAGTACTCCAGGTGACTCTTAACACACGTCCTTTACATGTTGTGGGCGGGTGCCATGACAAAAGGCAAGGGACCAGTTTCAGGTTTCCAAGGTCCTACCTTCTTCTCTCCTCATCCTGAGAGCTCCGGCACAGTATACGACCCGTCTTTATTTCCCCACCTGTAAAATGGGAATCATCCATTTCCCATCTTAAAGGAGTGCTTTCCCATGACCAAGAACAATGAGGCTGTTGCAAGGAGCATGGAAGCATGAGCTACCTCTGAGGCGTCTGCAGAGAGAGCTGCCTGAAAGGTGGGAGTAAGCTGGGGACGAAGGCAAACGGCACAGAGAAGGGTTTCCTAGGTTCCCTTCCTATTGGGTATCCGAGATTACCCTACTTTGTCCATTTACCCCACTGATATTCACTGCGTAGATTCCCCACACCAGTGCTAAGCATGCAGACAGGAGCCCAATTCCCCCAGACACCATCTTTCTCTTTGCAGATTTTACATTCTAGAGAGAAGAGATTTTCAAAGGAAACTATCAAGGGGAACAAGTCGGTGGCCGAAGAAGACCTCTCTGGAGATGGCGTTACTCTTGGGTACAGTGTTGAAGGATGAGGAGAGAACACAGGCAAAGGAAAGTCACTTGGTATGCTCCAGGAACTGCAAAGGGGCCTGTCTAGCTAGGACATGGGGGTTGGGGGGGTGGACAGTGGTGCAGATGAGGCACTGAGATCGACAGAGGCCTTGGTGGGAAATCTGGGTTTTATTTAAGTGCAGTGAAGAGGTTTGGGGCTGAGGAGTGATGTGATTTGACTCATAGTTTAAGAAATCCCTCTAGCAGCTGTGCAGGGATGAGTGGTGGGGTGAGCAGAAGGAGAAGACCCACTAGATGGCTCTTAATCCAGGACCCGGCAGCAGGGGAGGAGGGAGGCAGAGGAGGTAGGCAGACTCAAGAGCTCTTCTAAGGCAGAACTCAATGGCCTCAGACAGGGGGGCTAAGGAAAGGAGGAGTGCACAAGGGACCAGAGATAAGTAGTGGCACTCAGGTGCCTGGAGTGCCACAGAGAGCTAGGGCACTGTTAGGGGGTTGGGGTGGGGTGACAGAGAGCCCTGCTCTTCGTAGCTTGAGGTTTCCGAGAACACGGTGTGACTTGCACAAGCTTTGTACGAGGTACTCAACACTGCTGCTTCTCTTCCTGCCGGCCAATAGTGTACCTCCAGGAAGATTAGGACAATCCTCACATGCCACTTAGTTCCAGAAAATTCTTCCAGGGAATCTGCACACAGCCAGTGTTTAAGAACATGCTATCTGGCCAAAGCAGTGGTAGCCCATGCCTTTAATCCTAGCACTCAGGAGGCAGAGGCAGGCGGATCTCTGTGAATTCAATGCCAGCCTGGTCTACAGAATGAGTTCCAGGACAGCCAGAGCTATCGGAAACCAGACTGTATAGGCTCAAACCAAGTGGGCTGCTTCCCAGCTGTGTGGCCCTAAGCCCTGTTTACTCTGTCTGTGCCTCTGGTTCCCCAATAAACCTGGCAAGACAACAGCATGCTCTTCCTAGGATGGGTGCCATGCTCCTAGATGAGTAGCTGGCATGAAGCAGGTACTGAGAGATGTGAGCATCCACTGCCCACTGTTTGTGTCTGGGGCTGCCTTGCTGCTGCCATGGCCTATGCCAGTGCAGTTCCAGAACTTTCTTCTTCAGTTAGTATTCACCTAGATTCACACAGCTGTCAATCAATCAGTTACTACACAGAAGCCAAAATTACCTCTGCCCTGCTAGGATCCTCCACATGGGGAAGGGACTCTGTCCATTGGCTCTGCTCAGGAGAAGGCAGGGCAGTAACCTGTCCTGAGCAGAATACCCAGGGCTGGCCGCAAAGCCCGAGGTAGCTGAGGCCAAGCTCTCTTGCTGGGATTGACCCCAGGTGCAGGACCAAGCTGGATCATTATTAGCATTTAAACATGAAGAATTGAGACAATGGCACCACTTGGGAGATTCCAGACACTCCAGGAGGTGGGGCTCACTGGGAGGAACAGGTCACTGGGGATGTGTCCTTGTGGGGCTGCATTTTGTCCTGGGTTCCTCTCTGTCTCTCCACCCCGTGTCTACCACGCGGTTAGGAGCCCATGTTCCTGCCCCTTTGCCATGTGGTTTTGCCTTGGCAGGGCCCAGATCCACAGAAGCAACAACTGTGGGCCAGAAGCAAGGAAACCATGAGCTAAAATCAATCTTTCCCCCTCAAGTTGTTTATGTCAGGCCTCGTCTCACAGCAAATCAAAAGTTGAATACCATTGTCCTTGTGGAATGACAATGATGACCAAAACGTGATTTTTTTTTTCAGCCCTTTGCAAGACCCCATTAGTTCATAATCTCCCATAGGCAGCTCAGGTGCTTATGGGTAAGAACACTGGGTGTCTGGAGACAGCTCACAGTCCTCACAGCTGGCTGGAGGGCCTGGCACCAGGTGTTTCCACTGCTGCTCAAAGACCTCTTCCCATGTCACAGTCTCCCCCCTGCCCACCCCGAATATGAAGCTCTCTCTCCTTCCTGTCACAGAACTCTTCTCAGCTTGCCCCTCGCCTTTCCACAGTGGCCCTTGCTGGCCTGCTGTGCCAGGCACAGACAAGTCATTACTCTCAGAAGACAAACTCAAGAGAAACAGAAAAAGGAAATCATCTTCCTTGCCCTCATCACAAATCTCAGAACCCATTTCCAAACACACATACCCCTGCCCGTAAGTGACCTAAATTTTGGCTGTTTTACAAGCAGCTTGCCCTTAAAAGCAATGAGAGGAAATAAGATGAAAAGAGTCCCTCAGGAGACTGAATCCTCCTGCCTCTTCCTGCTGGAACTCCAGGCTTTTATAGATAAGCATCTGCAGGACAGAGTGAAGTGGTAGCCACCCCTCCTCAGCCCTCTGTGGCTCTGTTTCTTCCCAGTGAAGGGAAGTCATACTAGATGACCTTTATAGGCCTATTCTAGAGGACATGATTCTTGGACTTAGGATGGAGGCAACAAGGGGGAGGGGCGAGGGTTAATAATGAATAACCATCTACATGGACACTGGACTGAATATGGAACACAAAGGAAAATTGTATGAGCTCCTTGGTCACATACAGCAGCCATTGGTCTAGCCCTCAGGTAGAGCAAGAGCTAATTCCATCGCACTTGCTAAGGTCCCTCTGGCACCCCACACTGGCTTCCCACAGTGCAGTCTATGCTCCCAGTGGTATTTGCACGCAGGCTCCTCCCTAAACTGTAACCACACCGGCCCCCACTTTCTCCTCTTGGGAGCCCTTGCTCCCTTTTCTGGCTCTAGTCTGGCACCTTCACCCTGTCCAGCCAAGGCTAGCCTGGAGCTGTAACTAGCTGTTTGCAGATGACCCTCCCCTCCTCAGCCTGCAACGCCTTCGCCTTCTTCCCGGGACCCTGAGAGGATGTACCCTCCACAGCTCCATCTTTCTTGGCCTTTCGGGATAAAAAAAGGTGGTGTCAAATTCTCAGAGTTCTAGTTTGTTCTAGCAAAAAGTGCTCTCTTCTTGAGCCAAGCAGGCATACAGGTTGACAAGGAGGGAGATAACTCCACTCCACTGAGGGGAGGTGGAAGCTGGAGAAGCTAGGCCAATGGCCCATCTGCACACGAGGGCAAAGGGCAACGTATAAAGGAGAAGGAATGCTTTAAAATAATACTGCCATCTAAAAATAGTGCACGGCTTGGCCTGGCTGACGCGGAGGGGTCACGTTTTATGGCTGCCCCCATCTGCTTTTCTGGGGCGGTGCAGCTCAGCCTGCTCTGGTTATAGATTTTCCATGAGCCTGGCTCGGATTTCCTGTCCCACTGCTCAGTCTATGGGTCAATGGCTAATTTTCCAACGTTTATCTTTCCCCTTTACAATTTCCCAGTGTAAACGGCCTGTGCCTTCATCCTCCTGGATTTCTGACTTGGTGCTGGAATTCAGGACAACTAGGTAAGCAGACCTCCCAGGCTTCTCAGAAACCCTGGAGCCATTTGTAAGGACTAGACCCAGTGGGGCTGGGAGCTGGCTGCGCTGTTCCCTGTGCCCTGAGGGGACCTGGCTGCTTTCTTGTGTTCCACAGGCCCAGCTACTTCAGAGCATGCATAGCCAGTCCATCCTTGAGTCTCTTACAGCCCAGGTCGGGAAACAAGAGCAGAGATGGCACCCCTGCTGCCTTCATTGCACTTCAGCTCTAGGAAGAGGCTGAGGTGACATCACTGTTATTGCTGTGAGTGGTCACGTGGGACCACAACAGTACAGCTGGGGCTGTACTGACTTGGAGGTCCTGGTAGAGATACTTGCTCTGCAGTAGGGATGGAAGGGTTTGGAGCCCAGATGTAGGGGGGCTGGTGGGGGTTCTATCCACATGGACCAGTCTCCTTTCTACCCCACCCAGCCACAGAAAGGATCATGGTCTACACTCCACAATGGGTTCAACATTCTCTCAGATCTGTCCTTGATGGCTTCTCCTGTGATGAGTTTCTTCTCCGCAGAGCCTCCTGGGGTCTGCCCACAGCAGCACAAGGACAACAGAAATTCTAGGTATTCATTTGCATCTCCAGGGAGGGAGACAAAAGAGAAAGAAAGGAAGGCCTGGGGCTGCAGGTTTAGCATGCTTGTGTGAAGGATGAAGGTGGGCCTGGCAGACCAGACAGTTGCTCTCTAAGCCACCTGATCTCTGGGAGAGGGAGGCTTTGGGCTACTCAAGCCCATGTCCTTCCCATCCTCATTAATCAGATGAGCACTCCCTCCAGCCCTGTCCTCCACCTGGGGAGCAGCTAGGTGTACTGCTGGGAGACCCCAGTACCAGGGTCTCTCCAGGAGGTGAGTCATGGATGTTGGTATCTGAGTGACTATGCTCTGTCAAAATCTTGGGCAAAACAGATTTTTGGTCCAGAACATCAAATGATCTGAATTATCTTGTTCCTTCCTCCAAGACTTTCCAAGGCACACTTACAAAATTACCACCTGGCCCATAGTTACTTTTTCTGTTGCTGTGATTAAAATATACTAATAGAGCAACTTCAGGAAGGGTTTGTTTTGGCTCACGGTTTGAGTTTACAGTCCATCCTTGCAGGGAAGCCACAGTGACAGGAATGCTAGGACACCCGTCACACTGATTTGAAGAGCAGTGAGTGCTTCCACCCAGCTAGTTTTCTCCTTTTTACACAGCTCGAACCCCCAGGCAGTGGAACGGTGCCACCCATATGCAGGGTTTTTCTTCTCACCTCAATTAACCTAACCTAGAGAATCACTTAGACATGCCCAGAGGCTTGTCTCCTATATGCTTTTAGAGCAGTCAGTGGTTCTCAGTCTTTCTAATGCTGTGACTCCTTAATACAGTCTCTATGGTGACCCCCAAGTCACAAATTTTTTTTATTGTTGCTGTTGTTGTTACTTCATAACTGTTATTTTGCTACTGCGAGATGTCTCAGTTACTAAGACCATTGGAAATAAGTGTTTTCAGGTTGAGAACTACTGTTCTAGAGCCTGTCAAGTTGATAATCAATGTTAACCATCACACAACCTCATTCTGTAGTAAGCATTTGTTTTGTGACAGTTTCCTTCAGAGATTGAAACATTCCATCTTGCAGAGAAGCTCCTTATACCTGAAGGTAAACAACTCAAAATAGCTTAAGGAAGTTCCTGAAACCAACCAGATTCACTAGACCCCTCCCTTCCAGAGTAAACAGTAAAAGCTGAGAGTCCCTCTCAGAATAGCAGGGCCAACCTATGTTGCAAAGAAGACTGAGACCAGACCAGCTGCCTGGGACAAGCAGCAATCAGCTAAGCTGCCTGGAACAGATTTTGACCAGAGTCACTTAGAAAGAACACTCTACAACCTGTTGCATTGTCTCAAGGCTGTGCAGTGTGCTTTGGATTTCCCAGATTTTATGAGCTGCCACCTATGCTGGGATGGGCCTTAGAAATGCAGCTGCTGTTGAGTAATTTCTGCTCTTGTAAGGAACCTCTCACCCATGCTCCTATAAGTAACCCAAATAAAACACATTGGTTCACTGGGTGATGGACACGCATACCTATTATCCCAGCACTTGGGTGGCAGAGGCAGGTGGATCTCTGAGTTGGAGGCCAGCCTGGTCTATAAAGCGAGTTCCAGGACAGCCAGGACTACACAGAGAAACCCTCTCTCAAAAACACAAAAGCAAATAAACAAATAAGTCATTGGTTCACCAAGTTGGACTTTGACGTTATCCATACTTTGGTCCGTTGTGAGATCCCCATCTGGGGTGAGAAGACACGTGTGTTGCATCTCCCCAGAAAAAGTTTTATCACACAACATCATTATTGTCCCATTGTATGGAGAACAACAATCATTAAAGTTAAAACATAATAGAGAGAGAAGGGCTAAGATCAATTCCAGTCTCCCTACTCCCTGCTGCTTTCCTTATGGTTGTCCTAAAAAAAAAAAAAAATCTACCTGGACATGGACTTTGGACTTCAAAATTTTGGAAAGATCCATAGCTGAATCAGACACATATTGAATATTGGTTTGTTTTCTTTTTGTACCCTACACCCCTTTAAATGTCCTCAGCCCATCTCTGATTCTACATATTCTTTCCATATTATTGACTCTGAAGCCCAAAACCACAGACATGAACTCCATATGTGTTAACACAGACATCTTGTTGATGTCCTCTATGCGCCCCCAACTCCAGAACTTACACACACACACACACACACACACACACACACACACACTCCTTCCTGGTCTTCTGAATCTCAGTGGGTGATTTACCTTTCGCCCCCTGTTTCTCATGCCTCTCTTCTAGTGCATTGAAAAGCACTGTTGCTAAAAAGACATCCCCTAAATCTGCCCACCCCTCCAAAACCTGCTACTGATATTTTAACGCAGACCACACCACCCTTCTCCTGGACTCTACCGTCACTCCGTTAAGTGCTCTGCTGTTTGTCCCACCTCCTCCCACAGCATCCTCCACTCTGGGGCCAGAGCAATTCTAACAACATAGATCAGATCAATCCACATTTTCTGATGCTTTCCACTGACTCCACTGAATGAAAGATAATCTGATCCCCTCGTGCTGGCCTGGAAAGCCTTGCTAGCCCAGGCTCCAGCCCCATGAACCTCATCCCTCACCCAGACCCTCTCCCACACGCTCTAACCACCCTCGCCTTCCTTCTAGTTTTCAAACACACACAGGTTGTCCCAACCCAAGTACCTTCTCAGTAGCTGCCCTCTGTACTTGGAACTCTCCTCTGGAAAGTGTAACATCATCAGCTTTTTTTTTTAGCCTGGAAAAGACTCACTTTTCATAACGCTACTCCCAAGATAGTTACCATTCCACCCATCAGAGCCCTTCGACTGTCCTGGACATAATGCCTGCCTCTGGTACAGAGCACAGAGATGATTTTTCTTGTCCACTCTGATGTCCTGACCAGGTATCTCAAGACCTTGAAACAAAGTTGTTCCTAGGTCAGGTGTTGAGGGAACAAATGAGGGATGGATGGATGGATGGATGGATGGATGGATGGGCGGATGGACAGATGGATGGATGAATGGACAGACAGAGGGATGAACAGATGGGTGGATGGACAGATGGATAGATGGACAGATGGACGGATGGATGGATGGATGGACAGACAGACAGATGGACAGGTGGGTAGACAGTTGGATGAATGAATGAATAAATAGACAGATGGACAGATGGATGGATGAATGGATGGATGGATGTGTTTTCAGCTCACAACTCAAGAGCTAAATCTAGTCTTCTGAGGCAACACCACTGATGCCACCTCCCTGCTTACATAGTAGGTGTATAATGTATAAATGTCTCTTAAAGAAACAAGGAGTTAGGAATAGGAAATATTTATTTTTATTAGTAATACACCTGGAAGACCTCAATTTCCTCATTCATACCTGGGAAGAATTCTTATCTCATTTAAACAGTGCGGGGATTTAATAATAGTCACTGGTGGCATGGTCACTGGTTTGTTCACTGGGTAGCATCTCTCATTCGTTGTAGCTTCTTAGGTCTCTTGCCTGGTCAGAGGGGCCCTTCCCTGTGGCCTTGTTACCCTCCTGATCCCTCACTTTGCACTTCTAGAAACTGAGGCTCTGCAGTTAGAACAGACAGCAGTGGAGTCCAGCTCTGTCACTAAGGACTTTCTCAGATGATAAACGTCATGCTCCTCAGACCCAGCTTCCATTCTGAAATGATTTCGATGAGGGCTTAACCTTGGGGTATTGTGAAGATTAATGCAGCCCCATAGGGAAAGTCTTGAGCCCTGGGACAAGTGCAGTGTCCGATCTCATCAGTGAACAGAGTCCACACACACACACACACACACACACCTGCGCTTCACATGCTCACATTCGGAAGTGCATGGATCCACCTGCACACAGCTCTCCCATCTTAGCTAGGCCTGAGGGCTACCGATTTGCACTCTAGGGATGGAATCAATTAGAATTATTTTTAAAACCTCATCTGTTTTGATTTAACAGGAAGCTCCTGCTCAATGAAATACAGCATTAGTCAATGAAAAAACCAAAGACCCTGAATTTCAAGGCTCAGCTGTCAATGAAGGCTAGGCAGAGACTCCCAGCCCAGCCCCTATTAGCACAGGTCCTGTCCTTAAGTGACTTTGTTCCCATTGAGTTCTGAAAGAAGAGGGGTTTTTCCTCAGTCAGGGGTCCCTGTCTACCAGCCCTGATCCATGACCCTCTGAACAATCCTTCCTGGACACCTGCTTTTGTCTTCCTGGTGCCTACCCACACTAAGGACAGTGTTTGTCTAGTTTATAACTGTGGATTCGGCACCCAATCCAAAACCTGGCACAGAAAAGGCACTAGATGAAAGGTTTTATCTTTTAAAAAGTGTGATCATTAGATACATGAATAAATGCTTTAGTTGCAATAGTAACAATTTCTGCACCATGCACCGTAAACTCTGCGTCAAGTTCAGCACTTGGTGCATCAACTCTGTCTTCGGGACAATGCCATGCAGCAGGCTCCCTTCATCAGCCTCATCTCACAGAAATGTGGAAGAAAACCACTTCTGTGCTTGGTCATATGAAGCGAACACAGAAGCTGGATTTTAGACCAAGCACCAGAACCTTGATGCTGTGCCATTCATTCATTCGTCAGTCACAGGACACCAACGTCGTAGCTGGCCCTGGGAAGAGCCCTAGAAACATTCTGATGGATTAGCTCCACTTTTCCCAAGGAAGTCAAGGTCTACGGAGGCGTAAGAGACACAGAATTGGGATGGTGAAGAGCGGCAGGGAGGGGGTGAATCTGGGAAGTGTAATGTGGAAGTGGGCAGAGGTACCTCACTATGCTGAGATTCCGGGGTGCCTCCTGAAGGGCGTGTGGTCTTCTACTTCACTGTCCAAACAGGAGCAGGAGAAAGGGTGTCACAGACAGAGGGACAACATTTGGGAAGGGATCAGAGTTAAACGGGTGTGGTGTATTCTCAGTATGGCACCTTGGGAGAGGAAATAGAACGAGTTGCCATTAGGAACAGGAAGAGGAGAGATCACGAGGCCATAGGCAGGTGTGCTCTACAGAGGATCTAGGACATTCCCGAAGAGACACGAGATCCTTGGAAGGGCAAGTGACATCATATGCTCAGTCTATCAGGCACCTTAGCTCCTGAAGGTAACAAGCATCCATTGTCCCATTGAAGCTTGGAGAAGAGGAACATCAGGTGCCACAGCACTTTGAGTTTATAGACTAATTTGGGGTGGTTTAACACCTGCGCATCGGCATGAGGTTGCTACTCTTTGGTTAAGTCTTTAGGTCTTCTGTAGAAGTATGACGTCTGTCCTCATAAAGTTCTTCTGCTTTGGGGGAAGGGAAGTGTTGGGAATCAAATGCTAAGGCCACTGCTCTACCCCAGGGCTTCATTCTTAATAAGTTAACAGCTTGATGACGTATAGTTTTTGTTGCTGCTATAAAAACTTTAAAAAAAAATTACATTGCATTTTCTGGTTAGTTGTTGTAAGGGACACTTAAGCTTGTGCAGAGTGGGTAAGTACAGTTTTACTTTTCCATTTAGATTAGACTATCCCACCTGAATTGATTGCATTGTCCATTACTTTTCATTGGTTTGGCATGCCTCCTGTCACGTTTTAAGTTTCCATAGAAGTATTAGAGAACTTAGTTACTGGAAGTGTCGATATGGCGCAGCTTACCATGCAAGCCCAGCATTTGAATTGATTCCCAGAACCCACATGGTGGAAGGAAAGAAGTAGTCCCCGAAAGCTGTTCTCTGACTTCCACACATGCACCCTGACATGGTCACCACCCCAAAACAACACACTTCTCTATCTCTCACTCACACAGCACTCACAATACATACGTGTGCTATCATGACAAAATAATTTTTAAATAAAGTATTTGTGCTGGGCAGTGGTGGCCACATGCCTTTAATCCCAGCAGTCAGGAGGCAGAGGCAGGCAGATCACTGTGAGTTCGAGGCCAGCCTGGTCTCCAGAGTGAGTTCCAGGACAGTCAGAGTTACAACAGAAAGATCCTGTCTCAAGAAAACAAACAAAAAAGTATTTGGTTTTAATTGTTTTTTAAAGAGAGATAGGAAGAAAGGACATGGAGTTGGGTGGGTTGGGGGGAATCTGGAGGAACTAAGGAGGAAAAAGTGTGAACAGATTACATTATATAATTTTTCTATATAAATATAACTAGTTGCTTAATTGCTGAACAAATGGTTTCTATACAGCCTAATAAAAAGGTAGAAACGGTCTTAGTTACTGTTCTGTTGCTGTGAGGAGATACCATAACCAAGGCAACTTATAAAGGAAAGTGTATAATGGGGGGCTTGCTTGCTTACAATTCATAGGGTTACCCCATGAACATTATGGCAAGGAGCACAGCAACAGGGAGGCAGGCATGGCACTGGAGCAGTAGCTAAGAACTCTCATCTGATCTATAAGTTGCAGGTGGAGAATAAGCATGAGTGGACCTGGCCTGGGCTTTTGAAACCTTAAAGCCCACCCACACCTCCTCCAACAAAGTCACGCCTCCTGATCCTTCCCAAACAATTCCAAGCATTCAGATGAGCCTGTGAAGGTCGTTCTCATTCAAACCACCACACAGACTCTTCCCACCTTACAGAACTCAGCCTAGAAAGCTGCTCTCCGGTGTGTACAGAGATGCCATCTCCTGGGTAATTTTGCATCCTATCAGGCTGACATGCAATATTAACCATCACAGCACTGTCCTGGCATTGATTCCTTGGCCTTTCAGAGAGGATGCACTCTCCAAACTCTTGGCGTTTTCTTAACACTCTTAAGTGAAGCATGGATCTCTGCATAGTTTCAATCTGCGTTTCTATGTTTACAAGCAAGTGGATCCTTTTCCGGTCGCTTGCACCTCCCCTTTGCCCATTTTTCTAACTCCTTTATCTCCTTGGCTCTAAAGCCACTTCATAAATCAGGGAAATCCATCCTTCTAACCCTAACCCCAATTGGTTACCTTTCAGCTCTCTGTTTCAGTATAAAGCCTTCCTTAATGAAACTTGATTTATATATTTTTTTCCCTCTGATGTCCTCTTTTCTTGGGTCACTGTTTGAAAGAACTTTCCCACTGAGTTTCTGAAAGGTTTTTCTCATGTTTTCTTCTTCCATATTTGTGACAGCATTTTTGCTTTTCAGTCCTCAGCCTGTTTGGGATTTGTCCTGGAGGACAATAGTAGGCTCAATGCTAACTATACCTTTTTTCCACATGGCCAACCAGTGGCCCTGACACATTTATTGAACAGTTAATCATTTCTCGCACTGATTTTAGAGGCCACTCTTTTTGTATGATAATCTCCCATGTGCGTATTTGCTTCTATTTCTGGGCTTTCTATTATGGTCGATTGGCCTCTCTTGATCTTCAACCAATTCCCCATGGTTTCAGTTATTGAGACTTTTAATATGTTCTAGTATCTGCTTGAGCAAACCCACTGATACTAGTCTTCTTTTCAGAGTTTTTCTGAATGTTTTTGTTTCTTTTTTTTTTTTTCACATGAACTTTAGAATCAGCTTGTCTGGTTTAAAAAAAACTGTTGGTATTTTATTGGGATCACATTAAATTTAGAAATGTACTTAGGGAGAATTGACAGTTTTATGATGTTGAGTCTTCCTGGCCAAAAACATGGTCTTTCCATTTCTCTAGATTTTCCTTTATGTCTGTGAGGAGTATCTCAGCATTTTCTTTGTATAGGCCTTGCTCCAATGGGTAATTGCACTCTAAGCTGCTCTGTTACTGCAGATTGCCATTGTTCCTGTAAGTGAAATGCTTTTCCCATTGTATCTTCCAAAGTGGTAAGGATTGTACATGAAAGTAATTACTTGTTTCTTATTGACTTCATGTAATCATTTCACTAATGGAACTTAATCTTCTGATTGTTTTGCTGTAGGTTCTTTAGGTTTTCTAATGTCTTTATGTGTTCATGGTGTGGAGTATGTGTGTGCATGTGGATGTATGTTTTTTGCATGTGTCTGTGCATGGTGTGAAGTGTGTGTGTATATGGAGTTTGGCATACATGTGTGCCTAGTGTAAAGTGTATGTGCGCATATATGTGTGGTTTGTTCAGGTGTGTGGTAAGAAGTGTGTGTGTGTGTGTGTGTGTGTGTGTGTGTGAATGCCTAGCAGGGAGCTCGAAGAGGACTTTTGGTCATAAGTGTCTTCCTCTATCATTTTCCACCTTTACATTTTAAATGTTTATTTTTTATATGCATATATATGTATATATGTGTATATGTATATATATATGTATATACATATATGTATATGTGTGTATATGTATATGTATATATATGTATATGTATATACATATGTATGTATATATGCATATATATGTATATACATGTATATGTATATATGTATATACATATATATGTATATATGTGTATATGTATGTATATATGTGTATATGTATATACATATATATGTATGTATATGTATGTGTATGCATATGTATATACATATATATGTATATATGTGTATATGTATGTATATATGTGTATATGTATATACATATATATGTATGTATATGTATGTGTATGCATATGTATATACATATATATGTATATATGTGTATATGTATATACATATATGTATATATGTACATATATGTGTGTATATATATGTATATATATGTATGTGTGTGTATACATACATACATACACACACACACACGTATATATGCATACAGGGACCCAGGAGGCCAAAAGAGGATGTCAAATCCCCTGGAGCTAGAACTGCAGGTTGTTGTGAGACATCAGACATGGCTGTTGGGAATGCATTGGAATCTTCTGCAAGAGCAGCAAATACTCTGAACAGCTGGGCCACCCCTCTAGCCTTTCTGCCTTATTTGTTTGTTTGCTTGTTTGTTGGTTTGTTTGTTAAAGCAGTGTCTTTCACTGAACCTGGAGTCCATTGGTTCATTAAGGTGACTGGGCGATGAGCCCCTGCCCCAGTGCTGTGGTTACGGGCACATACAGTCGGGCCTCTTTCCACATTGGTTCTCAGTATTAAGACTCAAGTCCTCCTCATGTTGCACAGACAGCCCTCGCAGCCACTGAGTCTTCCCAGCCCACATTCTTGAGTTTGTCTAGGAACAATCACCTGCAAACTTTACATCTTCCCTTGTAGTTTTCATTCTTCTGATATTTTTGTCTTGATCACACCATTAGCCGCATAGGGGCAAGTCCCACAAACAACAAAGTTCTTTGATGAAATTCAAAACCCACTGAGTACAACACACATGCAAACACACGTGACTGCATATGCCATTTACATCTTAGAAAGCCTGGTCTCTATCTACTCGTGCAGCCATTGGCAGCAGTCTGGCCCTGGGGACCTGCCAGGCTCTAATGAAGCAGACTCAGTAGGTGCCCTGGAGCATCACTTGGACCCACTGGGCTCTGATCAGGCAATGATTCATTATCAAGATGCTCTTCCCTTTAGCTTGAAGTTTGTTATCCATCAAAAGTCATCAGCGTGCTGCTGCTGCTTGTCTTCGTTTTCAGGCTGAGGTCCTCTTGGTTTTCTGATCTAAATGTTATTTTCTGAATTTGCTATCAGAGAATGTAATCTGTACTATTTTTCATATTTTGTAATTTATCAAATTTTCCATAAAGTCTTAATTTTTTTAATTGTGTGTGTGTGTGTGTGTGTGTGTGTGTGTGTGTGTGGTGTGAGAAGTCATTTGACAGGAGAATGGTGGGTTTGTTTTCATGTTATATGTATCTTTAGCTTTCTGTGACTTCATTTTTTTTTTTTTTTTTTTTTTTGCTTATAGCTCTCAGCTGTTAAAAAGAAACGTCTCAGCTGGGGGAAGACAGAAGAAAATGAGCATCATATGTGCGTTAGTTAGGCTTTCTCATGCTGTAATAAAACACCATAACCAAAAGCACTGGGGAGAAAAGGTTTTAATCTCACCTCACAGATCATATAGTACACTGCTGAGAGAAGTCACAGCAGGAACCTGGAAGCAGGAGCTGATGCAGAGGCCAGGCAGGAACACCGCTTACTGGCTTGCTATTCATGACTTGCTCAGCCAGCTTCTTTATACAACTCAAGACCACCTGTCCAGGGGTGGCACCACCCAGCCACAGTGAGCCGGGACCTCCCACACCAATCATTAATCAAGACAATACCCCATAGTCTTGCCTACAGGCCAGCCTTATGGAGGCATTTTTTCAATTAAGAGTCCCTCTTTCCAGGTATGTCTAAGTTTGTGTCAAGTTGACGAAAATCACCGAGCACAGGATTAATCAGGGTTCTCCAGAGAAGCAGAAGTGATAGAACAAATGGGTATTACAAGGAGGACTTCTTAGTTGTCTTACACGATATGGGCTGGCTAGTCCAAAAATGGTAATCTATGTCCTGGAGAGGTTAGAAACCAAATAGCTTGTTCAGTCCACAAGGCTGGAAGCCTCTGCTGTCCCAATCTGGCACTGAAGGCCCGTGATATTCCCGGGGAGCCACTGGCATTCAGTCCATATTGGAAGGCTGAAGAAGCTGTGTTCTCTTATCAGTGACAGCAGCACAACAAACATAGTAGATGCATTCTCTAGCAGGGAGTAAGGCAGTCAGGCCAAAGCAGCCCTGCTTTTTCCTCAGACCTCTTTGTGTCTGGGTCTCCCCAGGAAGGTGCTTTCTGATCTGGAGAAAAAGTCTCCTCATTAAGCTAATTCTTCCAGGCAATTCTTTGACAGACTCACCTAAGGTATGTCTCTTACTTGACCTCTGATTCCATCAAGTTAACAACGAAGATGAACCAACGTGGTCATGCATTTCAATTACTTTAATTGTCAGCTTTATAATATGTTTTTATTTTCAGTTAACTTGAGACAAATAGCAAATTTTCCACCCCTCACAGTTTCTATTAGTTGTATCAATTCTATAATTTAGAGCATTATTTATTTTTTGTTCTTTTATTGTGCTGCTTTAAGACTTGTGGTGGTTTTGGCTCCATTTTCCTAATTAACTGTTGATTTATATCCCAGGAATTACACATTTTCATCAGTGCTTGCCTATACCCTTTGTAATGGAAAGATTGTGGACAGTTGGGCTGGGTATAAAAGTCCTCAGTTCTAGATCTTTCTGTGAAGAACTCATAAAACATACAATGGTGTTGGAAGTTTATTTGAATAAATCTATGTCTGTGCTTTTCTTCCTTTTATACAGGGCCTAAAATTACCCAAGCAACCGAAAGATTCTTTTCTTATCTTTGAATAAATTTGAAGAGTCAAGACTACTTTATCTCATAAAGTCGTCATGATTTTACCCCTTCAATATTTACTCTGTAGTGTTGTTTATCTAGTTACTTTGCGGATTCCAGAAGTGCATAAGATGGATCTTCACTGTCTATTTTCTGCATTAATTATTTTCTCTTTAATATTGCTCTAAGGAATCTTTCTGTTTCATTTTGCAAGCTTGTCTTGTTTTTATTCTTTAGGTCACTTGCTGGGTTTCCCTCAATGACCATTCACTCCTTTGTACTCTTTCTAAGATGTCTTCACTTTCTTGAATGTCTTTCTTGAATCCTGAAAGTTCCATTATTAATTCCTGTGATCCCTGGGACCTTCGTCTTTGCTTCATTACATGAAAGACGCAATGACTTCAGGAAAATTGTTGTAATTTGTAATAAAATATTTGGTCCTTCTTACTTCTCTTTGCATATAATCTGTTGTTGTGTTTCTAATAGCATTCTTTGGAGTTGTTTGAGCCTTATTATTGTCCCCTGTAAATAAATAAAAAACTCTGAAGAGTCTTCCTAGCTCTGAATGAGCTGGGCTCTGGTTTCCTGAACTTCAAATTGACAAACAGAAGGATTCTCTGGCTGGGAAAACATGGAGTTCAGACTTCGCTCCTTCCAACCAAGGTCTCTTCTTTACTGCCATAGAAACAACCATTTCTGCAAACAAGTTCATCCACAGGAATTTTTTCTAGCTCTGTACCCTCAGCTTTTTTAGGCTAGATCTAGTCCAAAAGGCACCTTTCTTTAGCCCATTTATCTCTAGTTTCTGTATCTGTTTTGGAAATGGTATATGGAGTTTTTAACACCTCCGTACATAGTTTCACACACTTTTGCCCTTAAGAACGCTATTTGCTAGGTTGTCTGCCTTTACTCCCTGCTAGAGAATGCATCTACTATGTTGCTGCTGCTGTCAATGATAAGAGAACACAGCTTCTTCAGCCTTCCAATATGGACGGAATGCCAGTGGCTCCCCGGGACTATCACGGGCCTTCAGTGCCAGATTGGGACAGCAGAGGCCTCCAGCCTTGTGGACTGAACAAACTATTTGGTTTCTAACCTCTCCAGGACATAGATTACCATTTTTGGACTAGCCAGCCCATATCGTGTAAGACAACTAAGAAGTCCTCCTTGTAATACCCATTTGTTCTATCAGTTCTGTTTCTCTAGAGAACCCTGACTAATCCTGTGCTGGGTGATTTTCAACTTGACACAAACTTAGACATACCTGGGAAGAGGGACTCTTAATTGAGAAAATGCCTCCATAAGGCTGGCCTGTAGGCAAGACTATGGGGTATTGTCTTGATTAATGATTGGTGTGGGAGGTCCCGGCTCACTGTGGCTGGGTGGTGCCACCCCTGGACAGGCGGTCTCATAAAAGAAAGTCTCATATGTTCTTTGTCTTAATTGCCTCCCACTCACTCTGGCCGTGTCTCAGCTTCTTTGGACTATTCCTATACAGTAGCAGTCTTAAACAGCACCTGTGCTCCAGTTTTCTCAAATCTGGTGTCTTTCTACCTTTTCCTTTCACCTTTCTTTTTTGTTTGATTGTTATTGTTGCTGCTTTTGGATAATTTTTAAGGGGAGGAAAAAACACACTGGTTTATGCAACCATAACTATCCCAGATATACACAATACCTTATTTACTAGGATTTTAGAGTAAATCTTATGTTTTGACAGAAAAAAAAATATAAGTATCTTGTTCATTTTCTTCAAATGTTTCTTAACTATTATTGAATCTTAATTATTTCATATAAATGTTAAAATACACACACACACACACACACACACACACAGGGATGTCAATTTTAATTCCAATAAATGTATCATTAATTTGAAGAAAACCTATACCTTATTGATCTTTCCCAGCTCTTCATTAATTTGGATCCTCTGTAACACACACATATATTTTTTTTTTAAAAAACTTTTTTTATTTTTTAAAAGGTCTATAATTCTATTAGATTTATTCCCAAGTAACTTATGTTTTCTGTTAATATATAAATACTAAATTTTTATTTTTAACACTTTTGTGGTTTGTAGAAATACAATTGACTTCCAATATATTAATGATACATATATATAATCTACTATAATTATAAATGTCTTATTTATAACCCAGAAATCTTCTGAACTTTTATTAATTTTGACATTGTATCTATAGACGTGCCCAGAGTCTACATAGACTGTTACATTCTGTGATGATCAGTCAGTTTCACTGTTTCGTTTCTTTATGTTGCATTACTATGCTGGATTGTTGGGATAAATCAGTGACAGCAGTCATCCTCGCCTGAGTCTTCATTTTAAAGAGAAGAATTGAAACAATTCCCATTGCATTCTACACTTACTGTTAAGTATGTGGTGGAAACCCTTTCTCTGATTAGAGAATGTTCCTTATGTTATTAGTATGTCTACCCTCTGCTATCATAAAATATCACAAATAACCTAAAAACAACAACAATAAATGATGTGGAAGTTTAGTTATGTATAAAATGTTTAATGTTGGGTGAGGGGCTGTCTGAGGCATTTTGTATTGTTTGCAGGTGTTGAATTTCTGTGGGGGATGTTTAATTGCTAATGATCTGCACGTGCTATCAGTAGAACACCTGAGGAGTTCTGAATGAATAAAACACCTGAGCTCAGATGCTCAGGGTTCCTCTGTCGAGTATGCTGCTTGCTGTGAAGGTGGTTCCTTCTGTTGAGGTTTGGCAGAGTTTACACATATGAGGGTGCCTCCTTGTCATCCTTGCTGAGCTCCCACGTCAGCTTACTACTACAAAAAGATTTATTTGGCTTCACAGATTTGACTGTTCTAGTCCATGACCAGCTGATCAGTTGCTTTGGGCCTGGAATATGGTAGTACACTATAGCAGGAGAGTGTGGTGGAGCGACCTGCTCACCTCGTGGCAGTTGGAGAACAAAGAGAAGGGTAATGGCTAGACTCCTAATATCCCCCTCAAGGAGATGCTTCCAATGACCCACATCACTCCCACTAGACTCAACTTCCTGAAAGTTCCACCATCTCTTCATGGCGTCACAGTGGCATCATCGGGCCCTTAACCATGCAAACCATAGCAACTATCATGTCTTACCTTAAAAAAACAATTTACCGATTTTTTTTCTGTCTCTGAGATGATTGGAGTTTCACTCTTTTAACCTGCTAATATTAGGCTGCAGCAGTATCTCTCGACATACTTCACCGACGTGTTGATAGAACAAATACTGCTTCTTTGAAAGCGCTTTTACTAAATGTGGCTGGACTTGACAGTTTGAGGATCCCCCTCAATCTTCACAGTATTGTTTTCAAACCCTGTATTGTCAGCCTCCCTGAGCCTGTACCATTCACAGCCTCCTGGCTGAGTGGCACATAGCCAGAGTAGGAACAAATGGTTATTTGTTGATTTCTACGAAAAGGACAAACTTTGTCTCTTAGTTGGAGGTTTTTATACCATTTACATTTATTAGGGTTCCTGGTACATTTGATTTTCTATCTGTCATCTTATTTTCTGTTTTGTTTCCTTGCTTCTCCTCCATCCCTTTTTAAAATTTTCTTCTTCTGGCTTCTTTAGAATTAATCAAGGCTTCTGTTTAGTTTTTTTTTTTTTTCTGTTTTCCTTTGCTTTTGCTTTTTCCTTACTAGTTATTCTTAATTTTTTGCATGTATACTTATTAAAATCTAAAATCCGATAGTACTTTCCCTCCAAAGGCTTCAGCATGCTTCAACTTAAATTACTCTTTTCCCATCTCATCTATTACCCTCCAGGATTTCAGTTCTACTTCGGTTTGTGGCCCCTTAATTGAGTTATCTCTCTTAATACCGTGTGATGATTATTTGATCACCATTGTTTACCTGTGTGTCCTCATTTGCTTCTCTTCACTCACCCACACCCCTTTTGGCATCACAGTCCTTCTTTGTGGGTTCAATATATTTCCCCCAAATATGTTCTTTAGACATCCCTGAAGAGAAAGCTTGTGGTATAAACTCTGTATCAGGTGCTCTTATTTCTCTCCAATGACTTCAACTTGCTTCACAATCGAGAATCTCTATTTATCCCTTTGAGGAAACTGCTTCTTTTAAATTCTTCTTCCTCTTTATTAACTGCCCCCCCCCCCGGTGCAATCATCTGTCCCAGGTGAGGACTGGGGAACTTGAAGGGACGGAGAGCTCGGGGCTGATGTTCATAACCGCTCATGTGTTATTATCGCTGTTCTGTCTGTCCTACACACCAACAGCAAGAGCAACATCCATGCATGAGGGCAAGGTGGGGAGATACAGGGCATGTGTCATCCACAACCCTGAATGCTTCTGCCTGTCACTCAGACAGGCTTCATGCCCTGGGGTACTCGGGAGGGTTATCCTTCCTGCAGAAGCTGGAACTTCCACATCTGTTCCACTGTCATTTGGGATTGGTTTATTAAAGGAAAAAGCAGATCTGAAATAATCTTGGTTGATGGTCTGGTTTCCAACTGCTGCCTTTGTATCATCACAAACCTCAGTGTGGAACCATTTGGAAGATCATATCCTTCTTGTATTTTCTCTATGTTTTAATCAGACCCCATCAGTCATCTTTGCTACTCAGGCCTAATATACGTCACAGCTCTCCACAAACCCACAACAAACCTCAGACTGCCCAGTAACCTAACACACACACACACACACACACACACACCTCCAACAGTTCTGAAGTCACCTACCCCACCCTGGCTCCCACAGCCAACCCCATGTCCCACAACCACAAAGAGCAGAAACACCTACACACGCTATAAACAGCCTAAATTACCCACAAGCACACAGCACGCCATACATACACAACCCCATACCTGGGCAAATTCACATTAAATAGCCAACACGTGCTATCACACACATTTCCCTGGGTAATAAAGTTCAGAGAGCAAAGCCAAGGGTCCTAATTTCACAGGCCAGGACCTGAACTCTGAGACAGCCCTGGAGGGGTATGAGGAGGCAGGACTTGCCTGCTGGTTTGAAAACCTGTGGACAGACACAGGTTTTTATCAAAACATGGAGTCTAGTTCCTTTTCCAAATGCTAACTAAACGGATTCTGATTCCTATACATGTGTAATTTTATAGATTCATGTACAAAAGGTGCTTCTGGGGGAGGAGGCCTAGAGACAGGTGCAGCTGCCAGGCCACCAGGATCAGCTGGGTGAGAGCCATTCTCCATGGACACGGAACCCTGTGTGGCAAGGAGGCTGCACAAAATGGCTCTGAGTGGCCTCATCTCAGGTGAGAGTGTGGGATTGTATGTGACATGTCAGAATCTGGATGGGGGTTACACACACTACAGCTACCAGGCCCCTCTGTCTTTGTGACACCTGGTATTACTCCAGAGAGAGTCACCACCATGATCGCTGTCCTGGGATTCCAGGAAGAGAAGCAGCTCCCTCAAGGGGCACCACAGTCCTGCCCTAGCCCCATAGAGAACTGACAGTAGAACCAGAGAGATGCAACTCCTATCTCTGCGATCTTGGCCAAGTTGCCTAAGGTTCTATATTTCAGGAGAAAAAGTCAAGGCTGATTGGTAGTTCCACAGATCTCCACAGATCTCCACCAAATGAATGAAGCCAGGAAAGCACTGTCCAGAAGCTGCATGGCTGATCCTAGGTGACACCCATCACTGAGTCATTTTAGCCTAGCATTCAAGTGACCTCCTGACAGGCTTTCACAGCGTGGGTCTGGACGGCAACCACAGAGCCTCAGAATGATCTGAGGAAGATGATCTGGGTCCTTAGCTAGCTGCTCCTCCCCGGCCACCTGCGCTAGGAAGCTGGCTCTTCTGTCCCTTTGTTCCGGGCAGGCTGCAGACTTATCGTGCTTCTTGGAGCCTCTTAGATGGCTGCTGGGTTTAGACTGATTTGACTCTAACAATCCAGATTTGCGAACTCTGCTGCTAGGAGAGTACTGATTGTGTCATGTACTAGCAATGACGTCAGTGCCAGCGCATTTCTCCTCCGGCAGCAGCTTTCAGTGCTGCGTGGTTTGTGGACTAGCAGCATGCATCATCACCAGAGCAGGTAGATACTGCAGAGTCAGATCCAGACAGTCTGCCCTACTCTAGGAGGTCTGTACTCTGAAACCTGACTTCCCCATTACATCTTGTCTGCTTTCATCTTCCAGAAGCACCTGAGGCTCAAACGCAGAAGAGACTTCGTCTTCCAGCATTAAATGATGCTAAGCAGTGCTGTCCAGCACCCAGTGCAGAAAAGCTTCAGGGAGTATGGTCAAGACAGCCCATTGTCCCACTGCTGCGGAGGAACCATAGGTCTCCACAGCATCCTTGATTCTATGAGACTTTTAAAAAGAAACCGGAGAGAGAAAAAGAGGGCAGATGAGAGAGACTCGTGGAGGTGAGGGTGGACCAACAGAGAGCAGCTTGCTGAGGCCAGGCCAAAGCAGTGCGGGCAGCGGGACTCTGCGGGCTTGGGGCTTCGCCTCTGGCTCCCAGCTCGGCTACCCGCAGCGCTCCGTGGTCCTGCGCTGGCAGCAAACTGGAAACAGCTGCGGAGGTTTTGAGTTTCCGCCCCGGCCTCCCCCTGGCCCCTGGCTCAGCCCACCCGAGCAGTTCCTCTTAATCCCATCCCCTGGTCTCCTCGCTCTCTCAGCTCTCTCGGGAAGCTGCACTGTGGAAATCCTCCCGTGCTTCAGAGGTCAGCCCCAGGCTGGTGTCCGAAGCGCCACCCGCCAGCCACCCCCACACCCCTCCGCACTCAGGCTCAACCTGCAACATCCCTGCTGCCTGGGATGCTGCATGGCCGGGCCTGCCCTAGCAGGTGCTCCGGAACTTCAGAACTTCGCTGGATACAAAGCACAAGAAGACACTCTAAGGACTGGTGCTGGTGCCTTCCTCCCCCGCCTCCCGCAGAAGCTAATCCATCCAATTTCCGGAGGGGGCAAGGTGTTTGCTCTTGAGGTCACAGAACTGCTGTCACAGAGTGGTCTCTGGGCCTTGTTCCTTGCTCAGGTTTGCTTTCCTTCAGCTTCCCTTCAAGCACCAAATGAGTTCAACTAGTAAGTTCCTACCTACCTCTAGGTCGGAAGGTTCTCACTGTTGTGGTGCGGCCTCATGCCTGTCCCCGCCCCCGCCCCCAGAGTCTTGTGTCATCATCAAGGGACCAGTGTGTATACAGATCTTCCTCCCACCATATAATACTGTCTGCAGTCCTCTCTTCTCCTCCTTTCTTCTTTCTCCTTCTTCCTCCCCCTTACCCCCCCTACTTCCCCCTCCCCTCTCTCTCCTTTCCTCTCCTCTCCTCTTCCCCTCCTCACCACCATCTTTCTTTTCTCCCTTCTCTCCCACCATGCAGCATCTCTCCCTCTTTAGTGTCCTGCTCTTCTCTGGGATTCAGCTTTCTCCTACCCTTACTGAATAAACTTTTGCCATAGAATCCTGATGCTTGAACAGTCCTATTATTTCACTCACTTGGCAAGACTTTGCAGGATGTCCTTGGCCCAAGCCCTGGGTGCTGGTGCCTCCACATGGGTGTGCAGCCCATGTGAGGGGCAGCAGGCACAGCAGGTAGAAGGCTGGTGGGGTCCATTTGAAGGCCTCACACTCCTAGTGTTTGGTGAAGAAGATGGGGTGTGTGTGTGCTCTGACCCCAAGAAGGACTTCCAGAGTTCAGAGTTGGCCCCTCACTGCCAGGCTTCAACCTCCCTGACTTCCTGCCCCACCAGCTCTGCAAAGGGGGCAAAACTCTAGACAGGCCCTGGGGTCACCAGAAAGCAGATCTCTTCCTCCAGAACCCCTGCCTCTGGGAAGCTCCCAGGTGCACACCCAGACACACACACACACAGAGGACTCCACATTGCTTGCTATGCATTTTCACACCCTTGTGAAATTTCACCTTGTGAGGTTTCCACACTCTCACCCATGTGCTACACAATGCTAAACACAGCTCCCGTTCATATCCCGGCCCCCTGCTCTCATGAACCTTGGAGGGACCCAGATGCCTTGCTCACATGTCCATGTCCTATGCAGGAAGATTCTAGAATACCACAGCCAGCGTATTGATAGTGGCCCTCACCTACAGAGCCTCTTGGGGAGTCTTCTAGGGACACAAGTAGCAGACCCTGAGCTCAGCTTCTCCGTTGGAACACTGAGTGCGGCCAGCCAAATGTGGCTACTCTCAGGTTGGAAGCAGGATGTGTCTTGGAACTGTAAAGGGCTGCACACGTGGAGATATCTGTGCCTTTAGTGGCACGTACCCAGCCTGTGTTCCCTAAGCAACCTCTCCCCTGGGCCATAGGCCAAGGAGGGAAACCCTCTTTGGATCTCGGGTTTTGCCATTCCCTCACCACGATGCTTTAGGTAGGATCCTTCTTTCTTTTCTCTCCCTGGGTTTTAATTTCCTGAAGTGCGGGTAGCAGAGGGAGCCTGACACTCAGTGTTGTCCTGTCATTTTGACATCTTCACCTCTGCTGAGACCATGAAACCGTGTTGCAGATGTGCCTGGGGAGTGAGGGTTAGACTCTAAACTTTAGAGTCATCCCCAAGCTCATTAACAGCACTTTCCCAGTGCAGCCTCTACCTGCCAGCCTTGCTCCTGCTGCACACACCAGGCTGGGGCCAGGCTAAGAGCTGAGGCCACCGAGCGGGGCAAACAGCAGCCTCTGCCCGTGCTCAGCCACAGTCTCTCGAGGAAAGAAGAGAAGAGAGACAGAGAAAAGTTGGTGATAATAACACCCCCCTGGGACCTGACTAAGGGACTAGAGGGGTCAGGCCCAGGAAGGAATAGGAATTCTTCCTAAGAGAGAACTGAGGGCAAGCAGGTGAGTTAAGCAGAGTGAAGGGAGGTTGTTGCAGACAGAGGGGAATAGTGGGGAGCCCTACACCCCAAGCTGAGGAAGTCCCCTGGGCCCAGCTTGTGCCTCTCCACCAGTCCATCATGCTTCCAGGGGAGCAAGGGAGTGGGGTGACACATGAACAGTCTGAAAAGCAGCTGCAGCCTGAGTCTGGTGTCCGCTAAAGTTGGAAACTGATGGAGACTGATTCACTAAGCCTTCGGGCCCTTCCTCCCTCCGGGCCCTGTATTCAGTAGTACGTATGTGTGGGAAGGGATCCTCTGAAGGCTCCTCCCTTCTGCTCCTTTTCTTTTATTACAGAAAAACGGATATTTGGTTCCTCCAGCAATCCAAGGCAGCAAAATGTTCAGTTGTACAGGTTGTTCAAAGTCCAAGAAACCCCCCCAATTGGGTAAGAGGGGCTCCCCAAGCTATGTGCACTCTCTACTGTCCAGCAGCCCGACTCTGCATATGCTGGGTATGCCAATGTGAGTGAGCACCACAGGCTATGAGACAAGACAGAAAGCTAGTGATGCACTTTCTTTCCCAAGATTCTAGGTGAACAGGTCAGACAATGGGGCAGCCCTGCCTCTCCCTAGGAGAGAACAGAAGGACCAGTGCAGGCTGCAAGCTTTGGGTGTAGAAAGCAAGCCTTCTGGTGCCTAGCATAAGGAGCAAGGGACAAAAGCCAGAAGATTCAAAGCCCTTTCTCTGAAGGCTGGGAGGCACCCCAGCTCACCTTGCCTGTCCCTTCGTTTTTAAGGTGACACAGCAGAACACCAGAGAGCTTCCTGAAGCCCCACCACAAGGTTCAAGACTGTCTGGGGCTCCCAACACTTAGAGCCAAGGTACTCCACTGCTTCCTGCTGACCCATTTTGGAAACCCTCATCTGAGTCCCCAGGCACAGGGGGCAGGTTATCCTTTCCAGGACCCCCAATCCATACTATGGTGGTACCTCCAACACAAAATGAAGACCACCTTCCCCATTCACCACACTGAGCTCTGGAGCCAATAAGCAGGCTCCAGTGCCTTTGCGCACACCCTCACAAGGAGTTAAACTTGATTTTGCTTTTATCTAAATAGATCCGTGTGCTGTATCACACAGGAAAGCCCCTTCCGTGGTGTCTGGGAAGCTCAGGGCCATGTAGTGGTTCCCAGGCCTCCATAGCTAGGCCTCAGGGGACAGTCAGGGGAGGGACGAGGTGGCCTCAGCCACTGACATCCAGGTCCCCCACCTCCACCATCTCCCTCTGGTACTACCAATCCCTCCCCTAGCCAGGGGCTAATGGGGAAAGGTTACCCTCTTTGCAGTCTGTGGTCCTCAGATCAGCTCACTGCTACAGCATGATTTTTGGTGTTATTTTTAAAAATTAGTAATATTTTTTCTCTACTTTCATTGTCATTCTATTTTGACATTTCCATGTCTGAAAGGCTAGAAGAAAGAGACTACCCCCTCCCTCATCAGAGCTACCTAATGGAGTGGAAAGACCACTAGGCGGAGATGCCTCCCTAAAACCCTACCACAGCCAACAGCCAAGACTTGTTCTCCTGTAAAAGAACAGAAACTCATCTTTGTAGTCACTTCCAGGCCAAAAAAAAAAAAAAAAAAAAAATCTTTATCTCAGGGCCCTCCTGGAGCACACCCCTTCCCAAATAACTACCCATCCTCTTAGAGTCAGCAGTCTCTTGCTTTTCCTTTTACACTGAGCACCCAAGTCCAGATTCCTAGACACCATAATTCAATTGTGTCATTGTAGCAGTACACTACTACTGTGTAGCTCAGCAGAGAAGACAAGGAGGCATCTTCACAGGCACAAGCCCTGCCAGACCTCAGCAGAGGGAACTATCTGCATGGCAAGCACCATACTGGACAGTGGAACGCCGATCCTCTGATCTCAGGTGTTTTTATTAACACAGAAACTCCTCAGGGGTTACAAATACGCCGTCTCTCATCCAAAGGCCTATTTGCGTAATGAACCTTAGTCTCATCCCATAATCCTTTAGCAGCCAAGCTGTGTCACCTTTATGGTCAGGGAACTCAAGGCCTAAGCAAGTGTTCTCTCCTTGTTGCCAGAGACCAGGGGAGAGGGATGACAAGAATTCCTCCACAGCAACTCTGCTCTTCACACAGGGATCTCAGTGAATCACAATGGCTCTGCCAGAGCAGCGAGCAGGTGCAGATCATGAGAAAGCACCCATCTTAATCACAGATTTGCGTAAGGCCAATCACACCTGCAGAGAATACAGACTGCCAAGGCTTAGGCAGCCCTTCCCCGACAATATACAAAACAATTATTATAAACATACCTAGAAGTAAACTTCCACTACAGTCATCTCTGTTTTGTTTTGTTTTGTTGCTTGTTTGTTTTTCAAGACAGGGCTTCTCTGTTGTGGCTCTGGCTGTCCTGGAACTCACTCTGTAGACCAGGCTGGCCTCAAACTCACAGAGATCCACCTGCCTCTTCTTCCCAGGTGCTGGGTGGGACTAAAGGCATGTGCCACAACATCCAGCCTGTCATTTCTGTTGTCAATGTATCTTTTAAGTCTTACTCCCCTGCTTCCCACCGCCACCCCTTGCTTTTCAGACACTGTATTGTCAGCTTTTAGGCCTCCAGGGCTTTACGATCTGGATTGTGCTGACTGCCTGATTTGGTGCCAGCTCCATGAGGTTATGTCATGTGTAGATTAGACGCTGAGAAGATGGTGGGTGGCCATACTCATCCATCAGAGGCGCACGGTGTCTAGCTGCACCTCTTTCTGGAACTGCTGACGGCCCTTGCTACTCATCCTCTGGATGCAAACAGCCACTGAGTATGACAAACTCTGACTTTCATTTTTATTTTGTTTATTCACCCACTAGCCGGCATACTTTTAATTATACCCTATTTTTTTCCCTAAAAGGTTTGTTTTATTTTAATTATGTGTGGGTGCCTGTGTATGTGCACATGAGTGCAGGTGACTGTACAGGAGTCATATCCCACAGCTGGACTTTTAGGTGGTTGTGAGCCATTGAGTACTAGGAGCCTTTGAGAACTGAACTCTGGTCCCCTGCAAGAGCAGCTGTAAGTGGTTTTGTTTCATTTTCACCTGGCAGTCATGAGCCAAGGTATGTTACAGCTCTGAGGGGAGAAATATCCCCAGCTGAGCTGAAGTGTTACAGCTCTGAGGTGGGGAAGGTGTCTTCAGTAGAAGTGTTAAAGCTCTGGCTGGGAGGAAAGATACCCTGGCAGCAGGGAGCCACGGGGTCCCACACAGCCACACTGCACAACAAATCTCACGCAAGAGATTTATGGGGAAAAGACACAAGAGATTGGCTACCTCTATTTGCGTGAGAAGTAGCAGAGAACAGATCAGAATATGGGCCTTATATAGTGTTTCTGAAGGAGATTTCCAGGGTGAAATGTTCCATGACTGGGGTTAGGGGGATTTTGAGCCCAGAGCTTGGGCAAGCTCAGGTATTTGTGGGTTTCTGGCTCTATGATTGGTGGGATTTTGAGCTCAAGGATTGGTGGGTTTCTGACTGCTCAGTGATTGGTGGGTTTTTGAAAACCTGGAAGAGCGCTGGAACCTTCCAGTGAGCTTAGACTTTTCACCTACAGCAGTATACACTCTTAAGGACTGAGCCACCTCTCCAGCATCAACTATGGCCTGTCCTTGAAACTTTTGTTCCCATTCAAGGCTATGGGTTTGGCTCCCTGGTTGGAGAGTGAATCCAGGGATACGGAGAGAGAAAATGTCTCTGAAATCCCCTAGCAGTCCTGAACATATTTACAAGGTAAAGTCCCTTCCAGAGAAGCATCCAGAACAAGAAACTTCCCTAGAGCTTCTCTCTACTGACCATTCAGCCTCTGCTGGGCCAGGCAGCTCACAGTCAAAGCCAACCCATCCGTGAGCTGTGAGGTCAGGAGGGTCCTTCCTTATACTTGGAGGGCAGAGGAGGTGTCAGTCCTTGAGCCCTCCTGCCAGCCTCCCCTCCTCCTCAGAGTATCTATCTTTCTACCGGAAACAGCCTTTCCAAGCTCCTCCCCTCGGAAGTCTCTGATGAGGTTTCTCTCCCTCTTTCTCCTCTTCGGGCTGTGGTTTCACATAAGCTCCATAGCCATGTAGCTGTGGCTGATGTTCTTTCAAAATTCCAGAGCAGGCTTATCTATAATGTTCTACTGGCGGACAGTCATTTGGAGTTGCCCCGGTCCAAATGTCAGACTCTACTATTTCGGCTCACATCCCAGGTTCGCTACAACCCACACCATCCATGACTGGTGAACGGACATGGGCGGGTCTCCCATTGTGCAACACCCTTGTGCACCCGCCTAAGAAGCCACATTTCACAGACACTCAGAGGTAAGATGGCAGAGATGGATGAGGTAGCCAGACGCCTTCTCTGCTGGCACTGGTCAGACAACATGAATCAAAAGAAAAACAGCAATCCAAAAACCATGGGTCCACTTGTAATTGAAAATGGGGTTTGAAAGGGAGATCTTGAAGCCATCATCTTTCCCTCTCCTTTTGAAGCTCCCAGAGTCTTCCTTGGCAGATGACATCACTTTCCATCCAGACTCTCCAGCATCTAACCTCAGTCTTCCCTGAGCTTCCTCCCTTCAGCCTCACATTTAGATTCACCGGGTCCAGCCAGCAGGCCTCAGCAATAGCTCTGCAAACAGTTTGTGCCTTCCCACTTGCCTTCTACCAGCTGTTCTACCACCACAATGTTCTAGCTGGCACCCGTCAACAGGTCTGTTAGCAATCCTCCCCCAGTCCTCAGACCCCCAAGCACCTGGCTTAGACCCTGATTCCTTTCCAAAGCAACTGTCTCCAACAGACTCTCAAAGCCAGATTTGGTGAATATGTGAGTGGGTTCATTAGTTCCATGTGCATTTCCTAAGTCCCTTCTGTGCCAGATTCTGTCCTTCCGTTCTGGGAACCAAGAACCTAGTGAGAAAAGCAAGAGACGAAACCCTCTGCCGTACCTGGCAAAGCCTGCCGGCGGGGAACCATCAGTAAACTAGGGAGTGTATTAGGAAGAGGCACAGAGAAAGCAAAATGGGGCCCGGGGGCTTCTCTGATGATGATGGACAGAAAGGATGTAGGGAAGTGGGCTTGTTCAGACATCTGGGGAAATGGATGGATGGGGAAGTGGGGAGTAAATGAACAGAAATGACTGAATACGGTGATAACTAAGAGACTCTCTGAATGAATGAACGAACAAATGAATGAGTAAATGAGACAGCAAGAGACTATATCTAAATTTTTTTTTTTACAATGAATTGCATCTCAATGATCAAACACCATTGAGTAGAAAGCTTACTCCACAACCTCCCAGAGCCTACCTGACCTTGCAGATGTGCCTTGGGACCTTGGCATTTTCTTGGGCTTTCTTCCTTGATACATGCCCACTCCAAGGGCTCTGTGGGCTACCCCCAGCTTCTGTGGCCATGGGTGCTGGGCTGGTGTCATAGGAATGCCATGCAGGTGTGTGACATTTGTACAGAGAGGCCTCAGGTGGCTCTGGCTGTCCTTCACACAGTGCTCGAGAAAGACTACACAGCAAGAGCCAGAAGGTGCTGTGGGGGACAGCTTCTCTGGCCTCCAGGGCAGGTGCCTGGACCAAGACATATACATTTGGATGGGGCTTCCACTCAGCCCATCTTGGAAGATGAGTGCTTAGGCCTTCAGAGGCTGGAGTGCGAAATGGAGGATTCCAGCTTGGCTCCTCCCTGGCCTAGTTTTCTCAAGCTGGAAACACTGAGGGGAGCCCAGAGTTGCCAAAGGAACATTAGCCATGTGGGATGGTAAAGTCAAAGGCCAAGAACAGAGCAGCCTGCGTGTTAAAAGTGTGGTGTTGATAGCAACTGAACAAGACTAGTACAAGACAGGCAGGACAGGAGAGACCAGAATCAAATCCAGAGCCTCTGAAACGACACAGGTTCAAACCCAAGCTCCAGCCTCACATTAGCTAGCTAAACTCGGAGACTCGGCTTCTCTGTAGTGGGAACAGTCGCAGCTGCCTTACAGCGTATGAAATGAGATGCGTACAAAACTCCAGCGTGTAGGAAATATTTAGCAGTTATCAATAATATGTCTTAACACATCATTAACAATATCAATATAGTATAATAAAATAATGCATCTTATATTGTTAGTAAGTGGCACAAACCCAATCCGAGCAAGCAATGTGTTGGGGCCAATAAAAAAAAAAAAAAAGCTCATGTTTATATTTCTCTCTTAAGTCAAGGGTTCAAACTGGCTGCTGAGATGACAGTTGGTGGACTACCAGGCTCTAGCCCTGCCGGTGAGTGCACAGGGACAGGGACATCTGGATGGATTCAGGGGGGCAGCCAGGGTGTGAAGGGCTGGAAGCCCCACCTGTGTGAGATGGGGGCTGCTTGCTCAGCTTGCACCAGGAAAAGCTGCCTGGAGGAAACTGAAGAACTTGGTGGGGGGCCTCAAGAGCAGAGCCGTGGCCTGGAGGAGATGGAGACCCTGCATGGAGTCGAGTTACACCTCTGTGTAAGTAAGAACTCTCTTTCATGTCAACAGACCCCTGTGTGGTGACTAGACTGCTCAGAATCAAGGCTATATCCAGAGGACCTTGGATAAGCTCCACCATATCAAGACAGAAAAGAGGTTAGTCTACATCAGTACCTGTCTGCTTTCTCATTCCATGCCAGTCTCTGACTTGTGGCATGCTCACCCTCATTGTAGTCTTGGGAGTCTAGGGATTACTCACTGTTAATAGCCAGACAGCCAGCCAAACCCTACTTCATTGCTTGGAGCCAAGAGTGCAGGACATATGAACTCTGCCTTGCTAGGGTTCACAGTCTGATGCAGAGGTCTTCAAACTGTACATACATCGCCAGCCATATGCAAAATAAATAAATGCAACTCTAAATCACATTGTAAACAGAAATGGATATAAGATCTAATGTAGGAACCGAGACTATAAAACTCTTGGAAGACAATAATACAGATGAACCCCTAACACCCTGATTTTTACAATGGGCTCTCAGATACGGGCCCCAAAGCAAAAGCAACAGAAAAAAATAATAAATTGAATTCTATCAATATGTTAAGCTTTTGTGCTCCATGGGAACTATCTAAAAAGTAAAAGTAGGGCCGGATGGCTCAGTGACTAAGAGGACATACTGCTCTTACAGAAGACTGGAGTTTAGTTCCCAGTACCTGTGTCTAACAGCTCATAAACATCTGTAACTCCAGCCGTCAGAGTCCAGCGCCCTCTTTGGCCTCTGAAGGCAATGCACTCACAGGCACAATCCCACACACAGACACACAACTAAAAATAAATCTTAAAAACAGTGGAAGGGTAAATGCATGGGACAAGAGGAGACATCTGTAAACCATCTATGGTGAGAGGCTTGCATCTAGAACAAAGAATACTTGAGCAATTGAGTCAGTTTTAAATGAATAAAGAAATAAATTTCTTTAAAATGAAAGACATTTTTTTAATAAGGTAGAAATGGCCAATGCACATTTAAGAGTAATCATCAGGGAAATGCAAATCAAAATCAAGAAAAGATACCACTTCACATTCAGGAGGATGGCTATGGCTAAATTAAAAAAAAAAAAGTCATGGGGCTGGAGGGATGGTTCTGAGGTTAAGAGCACTGGCTGCTCTTCCAGAGGACCTGGGTTCAATTCCCAGCAACCACATGGCAGCTCACAACTGTTTGTAACTCCTGTTCCAGGGGATCTGATACCCTCACACAGACATACATACAAGCAAAATATCAATGTACTTAAAAATTAAAAATTAAACAAGAAAGGTGTGCACCACCTCCAACTTTAAAAAAAAAAAAAAGTCAGATAATCAGAATAATATAGAAAAATCAAACCTTCATGTATTCCTGGCGAAAATGTAGAATGGCACAGCCAGTTTGTTGCGGGGGACAGGGCAGATGTCTAATGTTTCCTCAAAAAGCTAACCACAGAGTTACCATTTGACACACCAGTCCCGCTCCTAGGAATAGACCCGACAGAATAGGAACCACATGTCCACAAGAAAAATTGTTTACCCTTGTTCACAGACGCATTGTGCCTAACAGCCGAAGGTGTAAATGACTATTTCTCCTAACAGGTGACTGCATAGTAACATGAAGTTTTGCTGTCATGGAAAAGCATAAAGTACTGTCACACATTACATGGAGGAGCTCGGACTCTGGAAACACTACACTGGACAGGACCATAGCCTTGTACCTTCAACTCCAAAACTGAAGAAGATCCAAAATTTGGAGCAAGATTTTTCAGTGCCACAAAGCTCTGTCTTCAGCACGTCCGTGTGAGGCCGGCATTGCAGAAGGCAGCGTTCGCTCAGAGGCTGCATTCCTCACAAAGCTACAGACCATTATAAAATACACTCTATATGGCATTACTCTCCAGAAATCCAAATAACTGACTTCCAAACACATTAGAAAAAGGGCTTTGAACCCATATTTGTTCACATTTTACTAGCAGAGTAAACTGAGTCTGGAGGTCTTAAGTCCCAGAGTCTGGACAAGTCTCAGCCCTTTCCTGTAGCAGGAAGACCCTGTTGTCTTGCCTGTTCCTTCTCTGCTATGTTTTCTGTCCCCACACGGCGGGACGGATGGTTCTATGTACCCCAGTGAGAGGATGCTTCTTCCTGCTGCAGATCCATTGTGAATCTACTACTTAGCAGTAACTGGCCCAACACATGGGCAGGAGGCAGAGCCTGCTCCAGCTCCTGCTTTAAGCCTTCTCTGCCAGCTCACCCTCCATGCATCTGCAAACGGAAAATCTGGGAAGGTGGTCTGCTTTCCTGGCAGATGTCAGCCTCCACCAGCCGGCCAGGGCGGTGTAGCTGGGCTGGTAAAGGCAGGCTGCCGAGCCTGGCAGAGGGGCTGCTTACAAGGCTACACATGCAGCATGTGGACTAGCAGAGAAAAGGAATATTAATTCTGGAACACCCGACTCCCACAAAATCTCATCAGCAAGAAACAAGACGTCAGAGACCTTTCTGCTATGCTCTGCGCTTGCTTGTGGCGACTGTTAATATAGTCAATAGTAATAATAGCAGCTACTATTTAATGAGTCCCAGCTCTAGGCCAGCAGCTGAACTTAGCACTTCTCAGACACTAACACCCCCAAGGCACGAAGCATTATTGTCCCATTTTATAGACGGTAAATTCCAAGAGATGGTGTAAATAGGCTCCAGCTGAATAGGGTGAGTCCTGCCTCCTGCTGACCGAAGGCCAGCTCTTTCCCACCCCCACACCAAAGACTTATTAACCAAAAGCCTATCAAGAAGCTGAGTTCATCCCACCAGTAAGGTAGCTTGAACTCAGCTTCCTTCCTTCCTCATTTTGGGACGATTAGAAATTCCCCCACACCAGTCTTCAGCAACTTGTGGTCTTAAGCTTTGACCACATATTCCCTACCCATTTCACAGATGAAGAGAATGAGGCCTGAAGAAACAAGTAGCTGCGCCAGGCCACACACTAGAGTCTTCTTCCTCTGTGTGGCTCTCAGCCAGATGCCAGTCCCTGCAGCTCCACGGCGCTGAGAAACCTGGTGGGAGAGACACAAGTCTTTTCCTTTAGTGAAGAGATAGCCTGAGCCTACAGGAGTCAAAGAGAGCCCTCCTGTGTGGGGGTCTGCTGTTCACGTACTCTCATTTAAAATCCTACACACATCGCACACGCGCACGTGCACACGCACACCCCCCTCTAGGCTCTGGCTAGGCTAAGGATCAGACACTGTCTCCCAGGCAATCAGTCTAGGCAACCAAACTGCAAACCCACCATTTGGGTTCCAACCCAAGTGAGGTCCAGATGCGGTGCAGTCTCATGGCCACGAGGCACAGACAGAGAGCCCTGGGCTGCCAGTCCATCAGGAAAGGAAGTCTTCACGGAGAGTCGGAGGGGGAGGGAAGCTGGGTCAGGAGGGCATGCTGGGATAGCCACCCAGGCCCAGGCACACCATGATCCACAGCCCTTGGAAAACAAAGGGGAACCCTAAGCAGATTTGGAGTACCTGGGATACGGAGCAGAGTCCTGGGCTCCAGATCACCCAGGGATCACCTCACCCAAATGGCAGTGAGGAGTCGGCCAGGAGGACCCTACCTCAGGCAGGACACTAACAGCTTACTTAAAGGTTCCCACCCAGGAGAAGGGCCTACCGGGAGCAGCCCCAAAGTTCAGCAGCCTCAGAGGCCGGGGACCAGCAGTGACGAGGACATCTCCTGGTCGTTAATCTCAGCATGTGTTAATGTTTGATAAATTGCCCAACAGTTGCATTAGCTAATAACTCCCCGAACAAAACCAGAGAGTTCATCTGTTTTTATAAGAGGCCCAAGAGCATCCTGGGAACAGGCACGGTGGTCGTGAATAAAAGAGAAACATTCATTTATGGTAATTGGTTTCAGCTCCTCTCTTGGCTGCTTGTCCTGACCTAAATGTATCCAGTTGTTCCCTCGGCCTGGCTCTGGTTTGGGGGTCACTCCTAATGGTTTAATTCAACAAAAAATGCCTGCCATTTCCTGTAACCCCTGTCTTGTTCCACCCGCCTCCCAAACTGTTCGCTTGCATCTCTGCAGCCCCTCTGCGGACTGTTTCCTTCTCATGGAACAAAGTCAAGATTGTTGACAGAGAAAACGGGTCTTAACTCCAGGCCTAGAGAAAAGGCTGGGGGAGGGGAATCTCAAAGGTAATAATCATTTGCTTGTCTTCCACCCCGACTTCACAAAGCAGGTTTTGTCCGAGGCTGGTGGTCAGGGACTCTGACACACAACATGGCCCTGGTGACCAAGGGCAATTTATGGGGAGGGAGCGAACACAAATCCTCATTCATGGAGCCGCCTCGGAGGAAGTGACTAGGAGGAACATTTGTGCCCAGCCAGCAGACCCTCCCTATGTCCCTCCCACGGGTCTGAGGATGTGGATGGCTGGGGAGAGGCTCACTGGGTGCTGTGAGTTTTGGCCAAACTTCAGACCCAACCCTGAGTGCAGCCTTCCCCTCTACCGCCAGGCTTTCTTTCCCAGTCATAAGCACGTGACCTCCTTACAGGGCAGTGCCCAGCGAGGCGTGCGGCAGCTAGGCCCTGGTGTGCAGCTGGACAGGCCTGTCCCTCAGGTGGATTTATGGGCTCTGCTGGCATCGTATTCCCCCACCACCCCCACCCCCACACACACATCAGGAGGAGGCAGGGCGGGGGCAGGGAGAGGGTCTGGAATACATTGCGCCGTCCGCGGGGACAGCTTGTAAACTTTGTTGGGATGCATCTGGTAGAAAGGCGTTGTATAAATATTAGATCATTATCGGTGTATTGTGTTTCCCGCTCTGGCGGAGGAGGGGGGCCAGTGGGCCACAGATGCCTTCCCTCAAGCAGACAAGGATAGCTTGTTGGAGTCCTTAGAAGGTCACTGCTTGCCCGTGGGCAGTCCTAGGAGGCAAGGTAGGGCCCAGAGTCTTGGGGAAGCAGAAGTAAACACCAGCCTAACTGCCAGAGGGGTACTGGAAAGCCTCTGCTCCTCAGAAGAGGAAGCCAGAGCAGGGGGTGGACTGGGCAGGTGGAATGGGGAAGGCTATCCAGTGTAGGCAGACTGGGGCCACTTTGCTTCCCTATGCAACCCTGCCTGTCACCTCACTGAGAGTCCTTCTCTATCTGGGGCCATGAGGGAATCTGGCCTTGTGATGGTTGCAAATTCCTGATCTGTGCCGCCTTGTGCTGAATGCTATAGATTCAGCTTAACTAGGCAACTGCTGAGCTTCACAGGCAGGATATGGGGTAACGGTTACTGGAGAGTGTCTTCACCTATAGGGCATCCAGAGGCTCTGCACCCCGGGGAAGCCTGTGCACCCCCAAACCTAACGGAGTCTTTGCAAACCAACTGCAGGCAGCACTTTTAAGAGATTAAGGACTAGAAAGTGCATCAGTGATACCAGGTGACTGTCACGCCCTCTTCATCACTGTCACTAAACCGCACCCCTCTATTGAGTCCTGCCCATGGCTCTCCACAGCAGCTTGGAGAAAATGTTACTGAGATGTGGCAGCGGCGGGATCCAGGATCTCAGTGCTCTACGCTCTGACCACTCTAGCCCGCTTCAGAGTCCTCGCTTCAGGACCCCACCCTGGGATATGGTATATGCTGGACCTACATCTCCAACTTCTCTACCTGACCAAGGTCCATCTTCCAACTCTAAGCTCCAATGCTTGGTTCTCTGTGAAGCCTTCCCTGACCTCTAGTGGTGCTGGACTCCCTCTCTGTGTCCCTCTGTGTCCCTGGACTGCTTCCTCCTTAACTTGCACTGCCTGGAGTTGGAATGACGGGCTCACAGGATGAACATCTAGACTTATCCAGGCACTGAGAGTATTGGACCCTTCCCATGTCCCTAGAGTCCGGCGGAAACTCAGAAGGGTCCGTGGAGGGTTTTGGATGAATGAAGAAATTGATGTTATCACTGTTATCATTGTCACAATAGAGGCTACTTGGGTAGGCCTTTACAACACATCCATGAGGTCAACACTAGCACAACTTAACAGAAGACAGAGGCTGCAAGAATGTCTCATCTAAGACAGGTGTGATGAGGTGCCTTTGATCCCAGTACTCGGGAAGCAGAAGCAGGCAGATCTCTGTGAATTCAGGGCCAGCCAAGGATACATAGTGAGACCATCCCAAAAAAAAAATTATTTACCTGAACTTAGGCATCTAGTGTGGCTTCCACACCCAAGACTGACACCCCTGTTGTGGTCTTAAGGAACACCTCTGAAGCAGGAAGCTCAAAGCTTTAAAGATCTGAAGGGGTAGAACTCTTCAGGGGCCCAAGAAGGGCTTGTAGAGGAGGCCCTTTGGTACTGAGACCTACAAGCCCCTGACCGGGAGACTGGCTCAAGAGAAGCCTTGCTAGCTGCACAGCCCTCCCTGCTCTTGTCTCAGCACCCGGGCAGTGCCTCTGGCCACTCCAAACTGTCCTCCACAGCCTTGGTGTCTGCTTCCCTGGGGTTTCTCTCAGTCCCCTCAATGACACCGTGGGGAGATGTAGAAAGCTAAAGCACTGAAGAGAAGCCTAATTTACCCCAAGCCACACAGCCTAGAAGCAGTCTCACCACTGAGCACACGACTCCAATAACAGGCCTCTTTGCGATTTACATGTACTCTGAGCGCAGGTCTGAGCACGGACTCCAGGATCTCATCTGTGGCCCGAGCAGCCCCCCTTCAGGACATCCCAGCCAGAGGAGCTCTGTGACGAGATTTTCTTGCCACCCTCAGCTCTCTGAATCTAGCGTGCCAAACATTAGCATCTTTACTTTGCAAGTAGGGAAACTGAGGCCTTGGAGACTGACATAATCAGAGCACTGAAGAATGCTTGGAATACCACAGCCATGCAGGGGGTCTGCCTCAGAGCCCATCAGGACACTCAGGGAGGAGAGAATGTGGAACATGGCCCCAGATCCACGGTTGGATATTCACTGGCTAGTCTAAGCCAGAGATGACTTCTCTGCCGGGTCAGGTCAAGCTTTGCTTTGAATGCCTCCAAGGATATAAAGCATATTCCCTACCTGTGTAGCAATGATGGACCCATTCTGATTTAGCTTGGTAAAGGAAGCATTTTTGATGAAGAAACAACAGGGAGCATCAAGGAACCTAGGCTAGGCGGAGAGCCGGAGAGGGGTGGGGTGCACAATAAGCACTGGAAGCTGTAATGTAATCAGAAGGAGTATAGTTTTGTCTCAGACGCCTGGACCGTCCCTTTTGCCCGTGACAAATGTATACGAAGCACTTGTTTGCGTGTGTCCAGTCAGGTGACCAGGTGAGATCACTGTGCGTGTCCTGAAGAAGTAGGGATGGCCTTTCCTGTCTGGGTCGCCCAAATGAAGACAGGTAACACAGGACCTGAACCCGGACCTCCCCTAACATCAGACCGCTGTTGTTGTCTGGCCGCCCCAGTCACCAAAAAGCCACCCACATAGGTTGCCTATTACAGACAGCACTACAGGCAACTTCCAAATCTGGAATGGGACGCCGTGAGCCCCTTGGGATTCAGGGCTCTGTTATTTTTAGATGGATCAGTTGTTCCAACCCTGCTTTCTTCTCCAGACCCCCCACACTGATTTCCCAAGAAATCAAATCCACGTGTTACCGGTTCCAGCCCTGGTGCCGGGTGAGGTCAATGCTGGTTGCTCACAGTGCCACCAAAGGCCGCGTGCCCTACCAGCGCTGCCCTTCCTGAAGGTCCAGACTCCAGTGTGGTTCCCAGGAACCAGAATCCCCTCACTTTACAATGTTTCCAGACCTCTAGAAACCCCAGAGGCCAAAAGAAATAATTCTCTATGAAGAGAAGCAGTCTGAGAGCTAGGGAAAGTCTGGGTGTTCCCTGCCACCCCGGCCACAGCCTTCCGCCCCAGTCAAGCCATTTCGATCGTGTGTGAGCTGATCAGGAGGGCAGTAATTGGTCCCACTCTGCCCACGTGGCCAAGGGCTGTTGAGAAGCAGTCTTCCACAGACTTGCGACCTAGTGACTGCTCTGAGACTTTGAGCCATCTGCCCACCCCTCATGGAGTTGCTATCTGCTCATCCCCAAACTGTTGGAAAGAACAGGGCCTCATCCACAGGGCAGCTTTGAGGTTTCCCCTAGGACACAGCAGTAGGTGGTACCCTGGTCACTTCTACATGATGAACAAAGGAGTTAAGTCCTGTTGAGTACCACAGAAAGGGAAGGAAGGGAGCAGCGCACTTCCGGACTCATGGAGGAGTAGGAACGCTGATGGGATGGATGCTCTGTCCCCTCAGCACCATCCCTGGGATGGCTTTTGTCTGAAGCGCCACTACCCAGGCCACAACAGAATATGTCAGTCCTTGGGTACCCTCGCAGCCTAACCACGTGAGCACCCCTTTCACGCTGGCTGCTTCTCTGACCCATAGCTTCCCAGTTCAATGAGGGCAGGAACCACAGCCAGGCCCCATCCCCACAGCTCTCTGTGTATGTTCAGCAGGTGCTGGAATCATGGGGAGCACTGGGATCCCCAAAGGACACAGAGAAACCAGACTGAAGGCCTAGTTTCCACTGCACGCACTCACCCTCTCAGATTCTGTCTCCTCATATAATAAAAAGGGTCTGGGAATCCCAAGTGACCCAGACAGAGGAGACATGAGGAGCCTCTTAAACAGTAACAGTCTGACTCTGAGCCACTACGGAAGCCCTCACAGGGGACAAGAGTCCTAGAGAAGAAAGTGCTCCTCCAAGGTGCTGGTATCCTAGCTCCTGCGACTCAGATCCAGTGAACAGAGTCTGTAGTAACTGAGTAGGACAAGGTTGGGGCATCTCCCTGTTCCAGAAAGGCCCTGAAGCAGCAGAGAGGAAGGTTTTCTGGAGAGGCCCTGACCTCGGATCTCCCAGGACAACATCACACAAACAGGACTTTTCTCTCACTCACATGTGCCCATGAGCGCCCACACAGTGCCAGTATGGTAGGACTTATGCATGGTCCCCCATCCCCACCATGGGAGCCAGCCACCTCCCTCCACCAGCCGCCCCTAATTCTTCCAATGTGGCTGAGAGTTATCAAGCTTGGGAAGGAGGAGGGAAGGGAGGGCCAAGACCACCTCTGCTGATGGCTTGTTTATAGCCCGCCCATCAAGTGTACAAGCCAGTTGGGACAGCCCTTGGGAGCTCCCAGTGACACACTGCAGACACTGGGGGAAGCCTGACCTCTGTCAATGGAAATGGCACTGACGACCACCCCAGCTCTCCAGAACCAGAGCAACCTGGGTGAGTCTAGCCAACCAACAGAGGCCTGACAGTTTTGGAGCAGCCTAAGCCTGAAAATAGCAAGCCTCCAATCCACCCAGCCCAGTGTCTTGCAGGGGTGTGGGGGTGGGGGTAGCCAGAGTGCCTTGGTGTGGCAAGGTTTCCTGGACTGGCAGCACAGTTCCTGCGCAGGGGTTGAAGAATGGAGAGGGAGGTGGGTGACTCAGAGCTGCTCCCTCTTCTGGTGGCCCCTGTGGTAGGTCTTCAGGCAGGGTCCCAGATGAGTGCAGCTATGAGGACCCCTCACCAAGTTTCCCATGAGCTTGCTGTGTGATCCCAGCTAGGACTGAACCCTCTGTAGATCTCCAAAGCGAGGGAGTAAGAATGCTTCTCTCTGAAGAATGAGACTCAGGGACTGCAGAGAAGAGGGATTCAGAGGCTACTGTTCCCCACTTGGACGAAGATCCTTAGCGTGACTCATACTCTTAGGAAGCTGGGGTGTGAATCAGGACCCATGCTGGAATGGCTCAGGGAGCTACGAACTCCAAAGATACTCAGTATGCGTGATAGATGCTGCACCACGCAGAAGATACCAAGTTCAATCAGCCTCTACCCTCCTCTTAAGACCCTCCCAGGTTAGTTAAGGACTAACTGTGACAAAAGGCAGTTGGTTGAATGTGACTCTGGAGAGACAGGTGTCCAAAAATAAGCAAAAACAGGCCATTAGTTTTCACTGTAAAAACTGGAAGAGACAGAAGAAGTGAAGCCAGACCTCAAATAGATGGACCCAGGGAATAGATACATGGATGGATGAAAAGTATTGGTGGGTGGATGAGTGGTCACTGGGAGGGAGGGATGGGGAAGGGAGAAATAGATGGGTGAGCAGATAGAAGGGTATCAGCATGTGAGATCAGATGTGTCCTTGGATGATTGGATATGTGGATAGATGCCAGAGCCAAATGGAAGGAAGGAAGGAAGGAAGGAAGGAAGGAAGGAAGGAAGGAAGGAAGGAAGGAAGGAAGGAAGGAGGAAAAGGAGGGAGGAAGGAAAAATGCTTCATTGGGTCGATTCCTATAAACCTCCAGCCAAGTAAAAGGATGGAAAGTAACTTCTTTCCCTAATAATTAACTAATTATTAATTAAATATTTCAATAAATAAAAATAATTAGTAATTAACACTTGAGGCCAAGAGAGGGAGCATGACTTGTGTAAGGTCACTTAATAAACGAACTGTACATTCAGAACCAGAATGCAAGGCTCCTGACTTCTGTCCATCAATCTTCCCTCGCCGTGGCACCTGGCTGTTCCAGACTCCCGCCCCCTCCCTGTCTGCTGCAGGAGAAAAACGAGAACAGAGCAAGAAGGATGGGAAGCAAGGAGGGAACCAACCATGCCTGTGTATCCTGGCTTCTGTGCACTGATCACGGACGTGGTTCACTAATATTTATCTTTTTATCTGTCAGTAAAAATGAATTTTGATCACAGACTGGAAATGTGCTTTGGAAGGCACAAAAAAGTCACTGCAAGTTGGAGTGAGAAGGAGCCGTTTTTGTGCCCCCCACTAACTGAGAGAGCCCCCAAGGCTCCCAAACAGAAAAGGGTCTAGTCCCGGGTCAGAAGAGTCTCAGGATGCTGTGCCCAGGACGTTGTGTCATTGCAAAGCTTAGAAAGGAGAGAGGAATCAGCTGGTGCTGGGTCCTGGGGCCTGAACTCCATGGGCCGAGTTGCAGGCATCCACAGCCATGTTTGCACACGGGCAGCATGAGGATGACGGAGCGGGCAGCCCAGACTGTTTCCACCCCTGGATGTGCCCACTATTCCCACGCTCCCTGCCTGGTGCACTCAGGACATACCCATGCTGAGAGCAAGTGTCCGGCACCCTGGCACTAGGCGTTTCATAGAGTCTCTTCCTTTGTGATGCCTGGCGACTGGTCCCTCAGGCGCTGATGGCTAGGGACAAGCTCAGGCTCAGGTTTCATCCTGGAGGCTGCCCCCATCCTTTACTTTCTGTATTAATCAGAGTGTTCACCATTGCAACAAATATGTGGAAAAGTCCGAAGACAGAAGGATTGATTTAGGCTCATAGGTTTCAAAGGTTTCAGTCCAAGGTAGCTAGGGTCCACAGTATTGGGCCTGAGACGATGAAGAGTGACTTGCAAGCATCTGTTCACCTCACAGCGGGTATGAAGAGAGCATGGCAGAAAGGGGCTGGGGACGAAGTATATCTTTCCAGGGCATACCCTCAGTTACCTGCTTCTTCCAATGAGACCTCACGTCCTCATGTCTGTCGCCCACTAAAATGTCATCAAGTTAATTCGTCCATGGATTAACCAATGGATGAAATCAGAGTCATCAAGATCTAGTTACTTCTCATGATCAGACCCAACAACTAGGACCAAATCTTCAATACATGAGCATTTCGGGGCCATCTCAGGTACAGACTATAATACCAACCCTCCACTTTCAGTTTCTTCATCTGTGAGTGAGAATAACATCTCCTCTACCTTCTTTCAGAGACCATTATCAGAGGAGGGAGCCCTGGGCAGAGCAGGTACCCTGCTGGAGTGTAGAACCCACAAAAAGATGGTACTGGTTACCCTGGACAGGGAACACATACGGATCCAGTACGAGCACAGAGGAGGAGGGCATTAGGTAGAGTGATACTTATCCTCTGCACCCAGGCTTCTACTTCCAAACAGGTAAAAGGGGGATAAGGACAGAGCTGTTGCAAAGATCAAACACCTTAATGTGTGGAAAGGGCTTCGAGCAGCACCACACATATCATAAGTACGATGTGAGTTACTGACTAAATAACCGTATCATCTGGGGCCGGGGCCTGGGGTTGAGACCCCAGGAAGAGTCTCTGATCTCACAAACTGGGCTGCACTCTCCTCTTATCCCTCCAAGCCACTGTCCCTCCCTCTAACAAGGCCTTTATCTTCCTATATTTGAGCCCCTTCCCAGGAGTGGAGAGCAAGATCTGTTAATATTAAGTGACCCTTCTCCTTTGGCCAACATATATCCATCGTAGGGACCTGTCCTGCCAGCCACCACCTAACCTAGGGGGTCATCTCTGAGTGCTATTTGCAGAATAAGAGGCGACCAGGAGAGAGTTGGATGTGAGAAGGAAGTGGTTCAAGCCAGGAGGCAGGATGACATGGATGAAGTTTCAGAAAAAAACTTCCCTCGTTAGGGAGGACCCTAGTGCAGTTTGGTGGTATTGGGGCACAAAAGAAGCCAGGGGAAGGAGAGATGGGCTCAACCACGTTGCCATGCTGCTGAACACTAGTCTGGCAGAAACAAACAGCTGTTGCAGCAAGGGGGAAGCCACTGGGTTGCCTGTGACAGGACATGGAACCGGCCAGGTTTCCACCTGGACCCCCGTGAGCCGTAAGTACTAGGCAGACCTGTTAGTATAATGCTTTGTCACCAGAACTGCCACTCACACGCCCCTAACCCTAACCCTAACCTTTATAGCACTGATGGAGGCAGGACCGTTCATCTTCTAGGTCCCTGTGCCCCTGTGTCAGGCAGAGAGCAGACACACAGTCTGAGTAATTAACCAAAAGCAGAGCACACCTTGCCAACTGGGGTGAACTGTGATGCAGAAGAGAAACTACGGAACCTGATAGCTCGGTCCAAAGCCCGGTGCCCTCTCACGGCAAATGGCTGAGGCGAGTGGCATGGTTAGCTCCACCCGCCACATGAGCCTAACAGCCCTTCCTCTCCGGGTTGAGTTTGGTTGGGGTTCCAGGCAGTGTAATGACTCAGTAAACCGCGGCTAAAAGAACACCATGAAACTCTTCGCGTGCAAAGTTGTAAGAACAGGCCCTGGTCTGACTTCCGGAAACAGGAAAGATGGTGTTAAAAGGCAGAATTTTACAGCAGAGAGATCAGGCTTGGAATCCTGGCTCTTGCTCTTTCCTAGCTGTGCAATCCTTGAGAAGTAGATTAACCTCCCTGTTTTCCTTTTCTGTTCAACCTTGAGAACTCCCAGCATGGACTCAAGATGAAGGCAGATGTGAATACGCTAAGTGTACCAACTGAGCAACCACCATGGGCAGTGACTATCACCGTTGGGGCAGCTCCTGACAGCAGGGCAAAGGGTCCTGTTGTAAACAAGGCCCCGACCCCTCTGCAGTCTGAGCTGTGCTGGGTGCTTTGTTCCCTGCAGGACATAGCTGGAGGAGCAGAGGCCACAGCAGTCTCAGCGCTCCCACCATCTGCACCTCAGGGCCAGCCCATCTGTCCAGCTGCGGGCACACATGCAGCCTCATCTGAGGGCATGGGGTCGTTAGGGTCAAGCAGGAGAAAATTGGGGGCAGATGAGGAGAAGATTCCAGCTTATTTTTAGAAATAGGGGAGAGCAGAGAAGACAGGAAGGCCCTTGTTCACCAGCTTCTCCCTCATGAGGATGGCAAGCCTGAGTGAGCTTAGATGATGGACCAGGCCAGAGACTTCAGTATCTGCTCTGCAGCCACCAGCCCTTCCAACCTGTGCCCTGCCCGCTTGGACCCCTGTTCTTCTTGAGCCAAACTGGGTTAGAATGGCTAAATTGTAACTACTCATCTATCTACTTTTAATTCATCTTTTAAAGGTACCGTAAAGATAATATTCTCGAACCAAGATGATTCCAGCTATGCTCCATCTCTTTGTAAAGTGCTAAGATCAAATTAATAAATTAAACATCTAGTCGGGAGAGAGTCTAGTTCCAGTGGGAACGAAAGGCCCTGTGACAGACAGTACTTGATGAACGTCTGTGGAATTACTCGTGCGTACCTGGCCCCAGACAGACTGAAGGGATGCATGGAGAGGCAGACACAGAGCTACAGGGCCCAAGCAGAGAGCATGTCACCAGCAACCGTGTGATCTTGGGAGGCTTCCGAGGAGCGATAGCAGTTGAGGTCACAGTCTGCAGACTACTAGAAAGTGATGGGTTGGTGGGGGGCAGCCACACAATAGAACCCAATAAGGAAGCTGGGATGTTCAAACCATGTGGGGAAGGAAAGAAGAGGAAGGAATAAATAAATGGATTTGGGGAGCATATTTCCTTTGTGCACTTGACCTCAAAGTAAGGCAGGGTCCAGCCTCCTGGTTCCCAGTTCAACCACAACCCCAGCCACACCCACTGGGAGCTGTTGTGAGAAGAGTCCAGGTTCTTAGAGGAGGCTGTGCTTACTCTGGGTGTTAAGCAGTAAAGCCTTGTCCGGGCTGGAGGAAGACTGGGAACAGGAGAGACAAAACATGTAGGCTGGAAGTCTGGTGGCAGGGAGGCCCATGGGCCTTCCCAGCAAAAGATCCAGTACACAGTAGGCCTATAGGAGTACAAATCACCACCTGTTGCCTCTCCCCCTGGGGTCCAAGGTCCAGGTACTTGCATGAACTATCTGCCCCATTCCAGGGGCAGCAAACAGGAGTGACTAAGAAAGTGAATATTTGACCAGATCACAAGTATATAAGTTCTGCCTTTTTAATTTCCTGGCTGTGTAGCTTGGAGCCAGTTGCTTCGTCTGACTGTGCCTCCGTGTCCTTGTCTATAAGATGGACGAGGGTGTCACTTATAGCACAGAGTTGTTATGAAAACAGATCTGTGTACACAAGGCACTCGGAACCGTGACCAGTGCTCAGCAAATACTGTGTCATCTCTGGTCACTGCCAAACTAAAGAAGCTGGGTGGAGCAGGAGGGAGCTGAGTAGGCCCAGCAGGCTCTAAAAGGACTGATAGAGACAAGGCCATCAGAGTGTGGTGGCCATGATGAGAGTGAGCAGGCCCAGTGAGGCCCCCGGTCCATGGCAGTAGGGCAAGCCTAAGGCTAGATGTGACCAGCTCCACTGGGGCTCGGTGGTCATCTTTGGAAGTGCCCCCAAATGGCAGGGATCTTTAAAGACATTGATTTCTCCACTTGTAAGCCCAGAGCTAACATCCTCGGAGCCTTAGAACTTCAAACTATCTCAGCAATAAGAAGGTGAATGTGTAAAGACCCCACAGAGGACAGGGGGGTCCAGGAAATAGCGTGCTACTGAGCTGGTGGCACAAAGATAGACAGTGCATGTGTGCTCACACGAGTGTGCGTGTGTGTGTGTGTGTGTGTGTGTGTGTGTGTGTGTGTGTGTGTGCGCCAAGGGTGGACCTGAACAGACATGATGCTAACCTGCATGCTGGAGGGAAGCTATGCACATGTGATCAGTGTGTACACCTGTTTGCCCAGAAGCAGCACTTAGGCTGCAAAAGGCACAAAAGGCAGTATGTGTTAACCCGACACAGCGGGTGCTCATCTGCTAGAATGGTCCACATTGTATAAAAGCAATAAACACACTCACCCCAAAGATAGCTTGGGTGACTCCCACCAGAATGTCCCTGGCTGGCTCCAAAGGCATGCCCTCCCATGGGCAGCTGAGGGACCCAGTCCCAGTTTATCCATATGTCCCTGGGAAGAGTCCAGAGCCTTTGAGAGTTTGTTCTTCTCTGGGCCTCAGTTTCTCTACCTGTATCAAATGGGATAACTTAGGGGACCCTTGAAGGGCTCCCTACCCGACAGACTACCGGATCCATAGAGGAAGGTAATTGGGAGCAGCCGTCACTGGGGTGAGCATGGGGGCCTCCAGGAGTGGGTCACCAGACTTCTCGCAGCTGCGGACACTGCCCCGTGGTTTATGTCAAATTGTCAGGCCCAATCCTGTTTCCCTCCCGGGCAGGGCCGCCTACAGTGGAGCTTGGGATAGGTGGCCTGTCCAGTTGGCTGTGTTTACAGTGCTCAGACGAGTCAGGGAACCTGATCTGGGCAGAGAAGGGTGGGCAGGCCTGCTGGGCCTACCATGTCCACACTCATTTCCTGGAGACTGAACATGGTCGGCCCTCCCACCTCGAAGAGCCAGCTGCTAGCCATCCACTCACAAAGGGCCCAGCTCCTTGTGGGCAAGCACCCTGATGCCTAATGGTGAGAGGGCCCCAGAGCTGGGTGAGTGGGGTGCAGAGGACCAGGGGGCTCTCTGAGCAGGCTGATCTCTTCTCTTGTGGACTGTCTTGTCAACTCAACTGTCTGGTCAGTTCATCATCTGGATCAGGGACAACAAGATAGACAGCCACTACTAGGAAACTGAGATTGTGCTCTACACTTCTTTATGTTTGGGGAAAATACAGTAAGACATGAGAATTATGTGAATGTCAAGTGTCAGTATCCACACATAAAGTTTTATTAGAACACAGCTGTACTTATTCAGATACATGCCATTGTCCCTGACTGCTTTTGTGTAATGGCAACGGGGTTGGGCAGCTGTGACAGAAATCATATGGCCCATGGAGAAAGACAGCTTCCTTTCTGAATGACTTCTACTGTTCTCTGATCTGCTTCACTCCTAGATGACAGAGGAATCTCAGGTCTCCTTCCTAGAGACTGGCACAGGAACGTGTGGACACAAGAGATACCACTTTCTTAGTTCCCTAAGACTTAATTCCTTGCACCAAGTTTTGGGGTCATGCACATGTCTGAGATCTTCTAGATGATAGCAAGACTGGGGGTCCAGGCAGGGCACAGCACCACCCATAAGTATTCATCCATGAGACACTCCTGAGACTCCCATTGTACCTTCCTCTGGTGCCTGAAGTACCCCACACTTCTGCAACTTCACAGCCATCTCCTGATGCACCTACAGCCCCCACTCCTGGGGCTCTCGTTATTTCCTCCTGAGTGACATGGGCCTGAGGAAAACCCTCGCTGGTGGCTGCTGCTCCTGTCTCCCCATACAACGGTAATAGTTTCCTCTGGAACCCACCAAAATGCTCTTGATATCAACCCTAATCACTCCAGACATTGAAAAGTCCCTTCTTTAAGAAGCAGTCCAACTGCAAAGAACCTTCTGAGCAAAAGATGATTGAAGGCAAGGAGACAGGAATTGAACACAGTACTGGGCACTGCAGGCTAACTCTGAGCAAACTGATCCTTTAAGAGGCAGTAGGTGAGTTAGAAGGAGTTAGTACTGGATAGGTTAACACACAGTTGGGTTTAAACACAGCAGCAGAAGCCGGGGTGGGGGGGAGATGCTAAGGGACTTGCCCCACGTAGGCCAGCTCTGCACTGGCCTTGGGAGCTGAGGAGCCCCAGGACAAAGCTCAAACATGTACAATGGAGAGTAGCCCTCACCTCTACACTCACCCGGGGCTTTGGGGCTACAGAGGAGTCTCTGAAGCAAAAGAAGGAATGGAGAGATGGCTGATGGGTGATGCTGAGGTGGTAAGAGACAGTGGGAGGGAGATAAGAGGGAAGTAAAGTCAAATCCACCTGGAAGAGTCAGAGGACCTTTCACAAAGGATATCTGAACCAGACCTGAAGAATAAGAGTACCGTCATGCAAAGACCACAGATGGAAGAGATACCAAACCAAACAGTAGCCAGGGGAAGATGGGAAGGGATGAAGGCTGGCTGCACGTAAGGAAGAGACAAGACAAGGCGAAGAGCCACGGTGACTCACTGCAAAAAATGAGTAGGGGTCAACAGACAGGCTCAGCTTTGACTCCAATGTCACCTTGCTCTGGATGAGTTACCTGGAGCAAGTCCCTTAACCCCTCTGTGCTTCTGCCACTGTGATTAAACCCAACTGTGTGTTAACCTATCCAGTGATGAAGGCGGTTTAGTGTGATAATGTAAGAAAAGTTTATTATACATGCTATAACTGTGCAGTCACTGATGGCTCCCTCCTGCTCCTCAAAGGATCAGTTTGCTCAGAGTTAGCCTGCAGTGGTGGGACTCTGCCTCCTATTTGAGACCACCACCACCTACTTCCTCAGTTCTAGAATTTTCTTCACAAGGCTCTTATCCCATGGGCTCTCTCTGCCCACCCACCCACACCAGAGTGGTTTGAATAAGAAATGGCCCCCATGCGTTCATATACTTGAACACTTAGTCACCGGGGGAATAGCACTATTTGAAAGGATTAGAAGGATGAGGGGGTGTGGCCTTGTTGGAGGAAGTGTGTCACTGGGGATGGGCTTTGAGGTTTCAAAAGCATATACCAGGCCTAGTGTCTCTCTCTTGGCCTGTGGACCAGGATGTAGCTTTCAGCTACTGCTCCAATGCCATGCATGTTGCCATGGTCCCCTCCACGATGATAATGGACCAAGCCTCTGAAGCTGTAAGCAAGCCCCCAATTAAATGCTTTTTTGTATGAGAGTTGCCTTGGTCATGGTGTCTCTACACAGCGGTAGAACAGTGACTCTGACACACTCCCTCAACCATGTCACTCCACAATTGTACTTGGTTGTTCTGCATGCACCAGCCAGCTAAGGGCTCTCCTCACACTCGGCACAGCTGCAAAAGCCTGCCTTCAGGAGCAGATACTTCAGACAGGAGACCAAGCATGAATATCAGGTAAAGGGATGTCTGGGCAAAGTGAGGCTTCAGGAGACGTAGGCAGCTGGGGGGATAATAGAGAGGCCATGCTGGCCCAGGCCATGCTTATGTTCCACCACTGTCACCCCCTCTCACCTGCACTCCAGCATCCCCAGTGACATCCCCCCAACTCCCTCCCTTGAAGCTGTCCCATAGAGTGATGGAGGGATGAGCTCACAGAGACAAGCTATGCTTAGAAATAAACTCTTCCTGTAAATGTTACAAACACTCAGGCCAGGGCCAGGACTTGGGATCTGAGGCTGTCATTCGAGATCTTCCATAACCTAATCTGGCATTCAGTAGCTGCTCAAAACATACTTCTGAGCAGATGAATGGACTCCCATGTTCATTTCTGCCTCTGTAGCTCAGGAAAATAGTGGTTTTCCTTTCTCTCTACATCCCACTCTCCCACCCATCCATCCATCCAACACACTTGCACGCGCGCGCGCGCACACACACACACACACACACACGCACATGCATACCTCTCCACGGGCCCCACTGAATTCTTCTCTGATATCACTTTTCCCAGCAAGGCTCCCCTACCTGCACTCCCTCAGCCTTTCACCATCATAGACATTACCAGACAGGCTACATTTAGCCCCCTAAATGTAGTATATGTAGTAGTAGTAGTCCCCTAAATCTCTATGCATTCCTACCTCTTCCCCCTCAACTACTCTGCGTGCTCTATCCAGGGTTGAGAGCAGGTTCCTGGCATTCAGTAAGGGGTCTGGTTTAGAGGAAGAGTCTGGAGAGGACCTGGTGAGGAGGGCCCTTCCTATGGAAACAGGAAGCAAGCCAGAAGCTGCAGTAATCCTCCAGGCCACCAGGGGGGAGTCAAAAAGAAATGAAGCTGGAATCAGGCTGAATGCTTTCCTCTCCCCCTGGTGGTTTACAGGAAGTACTGCATTGGCTTCCCAAGCCCTATCACAGGCTGTGTAATGCCCCAAAGGTAATCCTAAATCCACAGGATCCTGAGATGTCCACACCAGGTGAGATTTCACATCTGAAAGAGCTTGAGCACCACTCCTGCCTCGACTTACCAGGTAGAAAACATGAGAGTCACTGAGAAAACACAGATGAAGCAGAGCCCAACTACCCCTGGAGGAACCAAGAAAGGACATGAGTGTCTGCAGTGATGAGCCATGCAGCCCGACTGGTCCCCAGGTTCCCTTTACATCCAGCCATGCACCCAGAGCTCAAGACATGCTATGACGAGGCAGATACCTGACTGAATGGTTCCGAGTTCTCTCTTCCCATCCCACCACCTGCTCAGGAGGAAGGTGGGATCAGATCTAACTCTGACTGTGCCTGCCATGTGATTCTACCACCTTCCTCTCTTAACCTGCTGGTTTTCTCAGTTGCACCTAGAGGGTGAGCTGGACCCTCAGTGACAGGTGATAAGTTTCCTGGTGCTGCCACTTTGGATCAATTAGAGCACTGGCCACCTGAAATCTGTGAGGGAAAGGTGCTTGATTGATTAGTGATGCCTGGCCCAGGACCAGGAAGCAGCTTTGCAAATTAAAAAAAAAAAATAGAGGATGCCTAGACCTGGAAACCCTGAGCAACACTCCTAAGACCCCTGTACCTTTTTTCCCCCGCTAATCATCTAGATTTCTCATTTCTCCTGCCTTTTCTGTGACTATCCAGAGTGATTTGAAGTTCTGTGACAAGTGTGACCTCTTCAGAGATAACCAGACCGAGCTGGCTCCTCTGTCCTGGAGAAGTTCTCAGTTTGCTAAGAGACACCTGCTCAAATCCATGTGCAAACTACAGCTAGCTGTGCCTAGTCTGAGGGACAAAGAGGCTTTAGGATCAGAGGTCTGATGCTTCAATAACTGAAAGAACCCTCTCAAACAGCAGCTCGGTGTCTCCTGCTCCCCACTACCTCTCAGGAATAGTGTCACTAAAGCCTACTGTGTATTTCATGACAGCGTAAGCCCATACCTCACATAGTAGTTATGATCACAGGTCCTGGCAATTCCATTACAAGCTGTGTCAGTTCCCCCAAACGTGGTCACAGATCCCTAATGTGTCTACCCTACCTCTGTCCCGGGGCCTGTGCTAAGGAAGAGAGAAATAAGTACAGTAAACAGTCTGTTATAGAGTCTTGAGGCAGCTGATTTCTGAGTCCCTCTCCTTCCAACTTCTCTGGCTTTGCGCTCAGGGAGACAGAGATACCTAGCATTCCTATGGCCCAGGAAAGCCCAGTACAGAAGCAGAGGTGCCTGCAGGACCCAGCACCCCCTCCCTGGGAGTGACATGTGGACATCTCCACCTGCTGCCTCCTTGAACATTTACCAGCCATGGTGGCTGGACTCTGAGCCAGGCCCCTCTGGAGAGGATAGATTCCTGCAGTGGAAGGTGGGGAAGACCACGTTCTAAGGATGCCTCCCCACCTCCCTGACATGGCTGTACCCACACTCATAGAGGCCTGGCCTCAATGTTGTCCTTTCCTCCCTCCCTGGAGAGCTCGTCTCCATGCCAACGATCCATGCTGGCCCATGGTGGGCTGAATGTTTGCTCTGTGCCCCACCCCCAAATCATTAAACAAGCTTGTGGAAACGCAGCTGTCACGTGGCCAGCACGGCCGCCAACCTTGGCACTTCTTCTCTGATCCCGTTTGTTTTTCTAATATAAAACTAATATGACATAATGTATAATCTAATTTGGAAATTACCATTTGCTTGGCTGGCCCACACTGCCAGCCAATACCAACAGCGAGAGAAATTATTTAAGAATGTTTCTTTTCCTTCAGAACACGGCTGATAATTTATTTTTCCGTCAGAAGATTACTTTTCTCTTTACGACATTTCCTGCCGTTGTGATTTCTGCTAGCTAGGCTTCAACAAAATGCTCTGTGACTAATGCAGGGAGCTGAGTCGACACGCCTCTCCCTGGACCGAGCAGGGGGTCAACCGTGGTCAGGAGTGGGCTCAGACCTGTGTCCAGGAATGGAGGCCGATTGGGTTTTGCAGTAAGGGCTACACAGAGGTCAGGAAGTCTCTTTCCCAGTCCCAGAAGTCATCCCTGAAGTCTGCCTGTGTATAGGTCCATGTAGCCTGGGAACTGCTGGCCTCTGGGACACTGGTCCTTGTCCAGCATTCCTGAGCAGGAGAGCTCAGCACCAGGGTAGGGGTGCTCTTCAGAAATCCAGGACTCTGACCTGTCTACAACTGAATCTCCAGCAGAGTAGAGTGCCTCTTCCCTTGTGGCTACTGCGCCACACACACACACACACACACACACACACACACACGAGGGGTTCCCTTAGGTGACAGCTCATCTACATCTGCAATGTAGTACAGGCCAGGCCAAGTCACTCCCTTGTCCCTCCTCTCGTAAGTATTTCAAAGGTCCAGCTGGCTCCTCAATTTAAAGCTTGTTTCAAATCCTGCCTCTTAGTAACCTGTGGCCTCCAGCAGCTTTCTTCACTTCTGTGAACCTCCAGGAACTGTATCTGTAAAGCGGTGCCAATCGGATGTTGAAGGCATGTTGTGGAGTGTATAAAGGGTTTCTTACCCAGTGCCTGGCACATAATAAGTGCTCAGTAGTGTCACTGTAGTTACTGGGCTCTGGACAGAGGTGCTCAGAGGCGCTCAGGGCTCTAGATTTGATGAGAGAGTTCTGGTCCCCGTGATGGCCTGGGACCTTGAACTAGTGTTGGGGCTGCTGATGTCTCACTCAGCCAGAACACTAAGCACAGGCTTGCCTCTCCCTGCAGGCAGAGCAGTGCACCCTCCCTGGAACGAATGTCCCTCTTCAAATGCTCTGCAGCAAGGGACTCTGAGGGGCTCCCTCCCAGCCACGGCATTGGGAGAAGGGACAGGAGCTATTCTATCAGATCACCCCAGCCACCTGCAGCCACTCTGACTAAGAAAACTCCATCTCCCACTGAAAGTTATTCAGCTGATGAGTGACAGGTCTGATTTCTTCCTGACTGTGGAGAGACTGGGCTAATGGGGCATTTCAGTGAAGGACCCTTCAGTCGGCTGTGTGGACCACCTCCTTTGAGTCTTTGTTAAGAGTACTGGGCAGGAGAGGCGTGTCCAGAGATCTGGGCATGCCCTGTTCCTTTAACCAAGTTAAGTGGCTGTTTGGATTTTACTGCATGGAGGCAAGCAGCAAATCGTGAGGTTGACTGGATGTTTAGACACAGACTCTCCTGCCTGAGTGGTTGTTTGACAGGATGGAGTGGGTGTTTTGTTACTGCCTGGTGACCAGTGTGACCTGCGGCTTTTGCTCGGTATGACTGGGTTGACTGCTTGTTTGGCTGTGCTGATGGGCGGTTTCACCAAGTCGGCCAGTTGTTTTGTCCCGGTTAGAGTGGCTGTTTAAGTTGGATAGGTGTTTTGGCATTCATTAGCTCGGTTGACTGGGTTTGATTGAACTGACTGGATGTTTGGGTGAATTAATCCAAATATTTGGACATTGTTCGAGGCTGTTGATTGGCTGTTTATGAGAGCCTGGGTGTGCTGCTATTCTTTGACCCAGCCGACCCATTGTTCTGGCAGTGTTTGACCTGCAGGCTGGTTGTTGAGTTGCTGAACTGTTCAGGTTTTGTTTCACTCTAAAGACAGGCTGTGTGGGAGTTGTTGGGTCAAGGGGATTGGTGGTTTGATTGTACCGAACAATTGCTTCAGTATTACTTGACTGCTGACTTATTCAACCCGCAATGATTCGTTGTAGCAGTCTGACCCAGCTGTTTACAGGCCCCTGCCTGGGGAGCTCTGCCAACAGGCTGTTCAGGCACTGCTGGGACCTCAGTTCCGTTCATTTCTGCTTTTATTTGGCCAACCGGGCTTCACTGAATTCACTCATGGAGACCACGTGGTCTGTAGGGCCGACCAGGTCTGCCCACGTTGCCTAGTTTTTGGTCTCCCTCCAACAGGCACAGGAATGGCCAGCCCAGCCCTAAACTTGCCAACAAACCACTCGAGGAAGCCAGCGGGGCTGCTGAGGCAGAGAGGACAGGACGTGCACCTCCAACATGGACCCGGCAGGTGAGAGAGTCCCGCGGCAGGGCAGCTGCTGCCTGCGGGTACTCGTCTCCAACACGGAGACGAATGCGTTTGGCAGAACGCTTCAAGAATGCAACCTCTGGGTTAAGTGGCTGAAATTAGGCCCAGTGGGGCTGTTTCACTGAGAATTTACAGTCAGTCATAGAGCGCAGCCTGATTGAGTGAGAGCTCCACCCGTCAAGCTGGAGGCAGCTCGCTGCCTAGCCAAGGTCTTGTCCACAGAGTACCCCTTGCCTCTGAGAGTCCTGATGGGAGATGCAACCGGAGACCCACTGTGCTAAGGCCTGTCCTCCCTATGGACTGGGCCACCCTCTAGATGCCATGGGAGATGGGAAAGGGCCCTTCTTTCCCTTCAGCTTCCTGATGGAAAAGATTAATGGGAAGCCAACCGATGTGATATGTGTATGAACGGAGACACCAAAGCCTCCACTCACTCACTGAAGAGCAGAGATCCTATGTGAATCACTCAGTGCTCCAGATAACAGAGCTTATGGGGTCTCTCCAGAGGAGCCAGACCAACCCCTTATTCTACTTGAAACTAAGTCTGGGGGGTGGGGGGCACTTCACATTCATTTCCTTTCAGTTTTGTTTTTCAATTGTTGCTTTCAAAATTCTCTCAGGCTGACCTCAATCAAACTTGCAACTCTCCTGCCTCAGCCTCCACAGGGATTACAGGTGTGTCCCATCACACCTGGGGGACAGAGGTGCCTTTCAGAGATGCAGAGGATGCTCTGGATCCCTGATCAAGGAGCTGAGGGAGGGGTCAGTTCTGACACAGGGCAGGAACACAGCTCTCTAGTGCATACTGACTCTTTGCAACCTCCTTTGAAGAACTCAAGGGAGCTGCTGCTGGAGAAGCACTCAGCACAAGTCACAAGCTTAGGGATTCAGACATCCCCACTCCCCACCCCTCACACTCCACCACCTCAGCTTCTAGCTCCAACAGGAGGAGGGGTATCATCCAAGCCAGGGGGTGACAGCTTCACCAGGCTCCACGCGGAGTTCTGAATAAGACTCAGTGGGCAAGTAAATGGTCCATCTATGTTGTCTCCTCCAAGGCTCCTGATGTGCTATGGAAGAATGGGTGGGAGGAGTGTGAGCCTGGAGAAGGCTGGGTCAGCGGGAGCCTGACTTCATGCACACACACGACTTGGCAGTTGCACTCCCAAACTCACAGCAGCCACGACTACCTGCACAAGACTGGACCCATCAACAAACTCCTCAGGCTCACTGGGCGCCACCTGAAGTTTTATAGGCAGTGTGTGGTTAGAGGATGAGGGACAGATTGTTTCAGTGGTGTAGCTTCTGATAAACAACCCTAATAAAGCTCACTGGAAAGGGGTAGGGGGGGTGACAGGAAAGCAGAAGGGGACTGGTTAGGAAGAGGAGGAGGATCTGTGGGTGGGGGAAGAATATAATCAAAATACATTTAGGTACCCGCATGAAAGTACCATACTGAAATCCATTCTGTATAATTAATGTTCTCATTTCTAAAAGTTGAAAAAAATCGATTATAAAAAACATAAAATGAGTCACAACAAAAAACCATGTCCTAAGAAAAACCGATGCTGCATCACTATGAAGAACTTTCAGACAGGCGAGCAGATGAGATTGCTGGATATCAGGAAGCACCCTGGCACTCAGAAGGCACCCAGACAATGTTTTTAAATGTTATTACATGGGAGCCGAATACAAAGAAGAGCTTTCTGACTGACCAAGCTGTCCAGAGTGGGGAAGGATGACTACTCTCCGGAGATGCCGCAGGATTCCCCGTTGTGTAAAAAGATAGCCAAGTCAAAGACAACAGACTGCCTTTCCCCGTTCCTGCAGCCACAGGTGTCCTCCTGCCCTGGCATGGTCGTCCATCACTGAGCCTGGTCACCTCTACAAGCTCCAGACGCCTTTCACACAGGCCACTGTGAAACAGGCCTCCCCCTCCCTCGCACAAGCCGCCGCTTCTCCATCTAAGTTTGCAAACACTCAACCTTCTGTGGGTTCTGGTTCTACCAAGCAGCTTTTCCCCTCTCCCTTCCAGTCTAGGAAGTAGCCAAGCAGCCCTGTCCAAGGGCATAGCCCTTGATCCCTGGAGACCTCCAAAAGTTGAAGACTCTCCAAAGTTGGAGAATGATTCTGCAGCCACGTGACACCGGTGGTGTCCTTTCTAAGACGCTGTTGCCCACTGAGTGCCGAGCGACAAAGCTCCTGAGCTGTCCTACCTCAGCACCAGAGACAAGCAGGCCAGAAGCCCTGAAAGATAGCCAGAGCCTTGGGCCTCTCAGCAAACTCCTTGATGAAATCCTAAGGGTTGGGGAACACATAATCAAACTCATGGTCCTCTAAATCCCTGGCTGGACAAAGTTGGACTGTGTGGCTGGGAACCGTGAACTGTGCTGCACACTTAACAGGCCTCTGCCTTCCAGAGAGGCAGCCCCAGAGCAGATTCTGAGGAAGGGATGCTCTCACACTCTTCCTTGCTGGATCCAGGGTCTCTTTGGACACATAGATACAAAGGCACCCAGGGACTGTTATTGTGCAGAAGGGACATTGGGACACCTGCTGGGATTCGCTGTCCACTTCCTTGAAGGACTGTTGGCCTCTGGGGCAGGGACACAGCTGGTCTGCGGTGCCTCCAGAGAGAGGGCTTCTTGACTGATTCTGGTCTTACTACCTGTGTGTGCCACCGAGGGGCCAACTCACTGGAACCAGATCCCAGGAAGCCTTCTGATGGCTACCAGGACAGTGGTGGTGCAGCCCGGGCAGGCAGGATGCCCTGGAGTGGCCACAGTCCCATGGCTCTGTGCTAGGTGTGCTGGGGTAGGGGTGCTCACTGCAGAGAGAAGGGAGGTCATTGGCCAGCAGGGACAGGACAAGGGAAGTGGGAGGGAGGTTCATGGACAGTAGTTCAGGCACTGACTGTCCTTCAGAAAATCAGCACACACATACAAGTGTGCTCATGGTTCTCAGATGCTCCTACACAGGCCCTGCTAGCAGGCTCCCTGCTGCCTTCCTCTCAAGCAGCCTCTTTCTGCCCTGGGATTTAAAGGAATCATCTCCTCCCAGTGCCTTGTGCTGAGCCCTTACCCACGCCTATGTGTATCAAGCCAGATGTAGAGGTTGGCCAAACCACACCAACCCTCCAAGAGCCCACCTACCCAGGTCCCTGGAGACCTCTGACACCAAGCAGAGATTAGAAAGCCTAAAGGACCAGAAGCGGCAGTGGAGGATGATCTGGGTAGAGAGGGTGGCCACATTCAGCTAGAAGGTGCAGGCTCTCAGCCAATAGATAGACCAACTTGCTGTATGACTTAGAGTGAAGTGAACCATGTTTCTCATCTGAAAAGGATTTTGTGTGATAATCCTCCTGATTGTTCATCAAACTATGGGAAGCAAAGGAAGAGGGTTTGATTGCTACAGTAGAGGCAGAGCACCTGCTCTCTAAACTTGCTACCACTCACCTTAGACACACAGATGAAATTTGCTTCCAACCTCCTGTGCAATTAGGTGGGACCACACGACTAGACTCAAGTGAGTGGGTTGGGAGTGCCACCCTAGGACCCTCTTGACATCCTCAGCTTTTGTCCCCATCTGCCAACAGAGAGCCAAAACTCCATGGAACAAAAGAGCCATCGAACAGAAGGCCCTGTGTTAGACTCTGTTGAAACAAAAAGTTCAGGCCTGAGCTGAGTGAGCCACAGGGTCACAACAGCCAAGCAGCCTCTGCTAGTGAAGCTGGAGGGCTGTCCCATGAGAGGAGCCAAGTGCTTAGAGGTGAGAGAAGAAATGCAGCCAGAATGTTAGCATCAAGGAGGGTGCGGTATGGAATCTAGATTCTCCTGGAATGAGAGAGCTGAAGGCTGGAGAATGTTCTGCCCCATCCCTGACCCACCCACCACCCAGCCTGGCCCACCCACAGCAGCCCAAGAAGTTGATTCAGGTGCCAAACCTGAGCCCTCCTTCTGAGTCTGAGGAATGGAGGTACCAGAGAATGCAGGTACTCTGTCTTGGGGAGTGAGAGGCCCAGGGACAGGTTCCAAGGGCAGCCAGCCAAGGAACCAGGATGAGGATTGCTCGGGACAAAACTAGAGGTCATTTCTGCTGTCCTGACCCCTGCCAACCTGAGAGGGTGACTCTGAAGTCAGGCAACCACTGGCTGCCCAAAATAAAGACCTCAAGGACCCTTGGCACTCAGTACAGCTGCCAGCACTCTCAACAGAGATCCTCAAGGAACACCAGACCACCAGTTAGGCTCCCAGAATTTCACACCAAAGGTCCTTGGAACAAACCTCAAAGGGAAGATAACTCAGCCAGGAAGCCAGACACTGCCCATCCTGCCCAACTACATACCCTCTAACCATGTGCCCCAGCCAGGTCTGCCAACAGCCTACCACATATCTGGCCATCTCCATGCAAGGCCTAGACTGTAGGGATTAGCCAGGCTCCTCTGTGCAGCCATCTTCATCTCTGAAAATCTACAGGAGTCAGTGGGCAACCCAGACAGATTCTGTCCTGTCCTTACACACCAGCAGGTGCTGGGTAGCCTCTAGAGGTCCCACCGGCTCTGTTCTTTCGCAACTCACACTCACTGTTTCCTGAGCACTGTGTGGCTAGCCCTGGGGACTAACTTGTGGGGACACTCCTGGCTGGTGTGGCTAAGAGGATGTGCCATCTGATCAAAGGCAGACTATGTAGGTATCGGAGAAGACTTCCCAGAGGAGGGGACATTTGAGAGGGACCTTAGAGGTTGAGCTGGAGTTTGCCAAGATCACTTTTTAAACAATAATTTCTCTTCCATAGCACTTTCAAAATGACTCTCGCTCTTCCTATGGTTTCCACAAACTGTTAAACTCTGAGCTTCTCTCTCGCCATTGTTCCCACTTTCCAATGAGAGGACTGAGGTTCAGAGAGGGAAAGGAACTTTCTGAGGTCATCCAGCCTTGAATCCACGCACAGACCCCAAAATCAGACTCCCAGGCCGGAACTCCTGCCACAAAGGCTGGCTCACCACCTCTTCCCTTTTCAACCAGCACCTGGCCCGACCAACGGCCCCACACCTCCCACCGGACATGGGACACATTTTACAGGGAAGGGAGAGGTTGGGTGGGGGGCAGAGAGCACAGAGAGAGTTTAACCCCACTGTGTTTTCATACTTGGGATCTGAAAACACGGTTTACCCAGCAAAGCAGCTTAGCGTTAAGCAGAAAATCGGCTCGAAAGGATGTGATATCATTTATAGCAGTACATTAAATGCAAGCTGAGAAGCTGATATATTTTAGGAACGTTCAGCACACTCTAGACTAATAAACATTTTACAATATTATTGCACATGTTCCTTTCACTTTGTCCAAATAACCATTCCCTTCACATCTAATAAGTCTGTTTGACACATAAGTGGTCTTGGGCAAACACCTCGGAGGCCGTGTTTCTCTGTGCATTATCATTTATTTGTGTAGCCCACCAGGACAGTGACTAATGATTTTGAGGTTGAAACATCCTCAAACATCGTCTTCGTCCCCCCTGCCTCTTATCACAAAAATGTAAAATAATTTCAGCTTGCCCCCAGAATGCACTGCTTTTCATGTATGAAAAATGCCTGTCCCTCCTCTGCTTGATGTGGCATCAATCAGTTTAAAACAATATTTGGAGGAGCCCCGTCTTCGGGTCCTCCACCACACTCTCAAGGTCCCCAGGAGACGCACTCCTAAACACTACTTACTGGGGAATTTCCAAACAAACCTGCCACCACCACTGTAGCAATCCAAAAGCGTGTTCCCCACAGACTGGGAGAGTCCTGTCCCTCCACCCACGAGAGAGTGGAGAGTTGCTAGGCAGGGCTGGCTCTTCTTAGCCACACAAGTGTTCATGGAGTTCTAGGGGCCAGTAGTTCTATGCTACTGACAAATCCGCCATAGTCCTGGCCTTTAGGAACTCCAAATCAGAGCTAAGCCAACACTAGTTCAAAAAACATTCATGTGATAAGTCAAAAGAGTAGCCCCTTCGGGTGGGATCTGCCAGTGAGCCCTTCATTGGAGAACAGCAGCGACATACCTTTATGTAAATTAGAAGCAAAGGACTTTTGCTTCTGAGCAGATGCTGGCTCTGACTGGGGCAAATTCTTTCAAAGTATATGACCCAAACAACTGTCCCAAAAGACCACCATGGTGGAGGGAGATCAGGACTCAGTGGCGACAGACACAGAGACAATGGTATGAAATACATGTTCCATTAAGGGACAAGTCGTTAGGAGTAGAAGCACAGTGGGAGGAGCTTTTAAGAAAATATAGGTGAGTAGCCAGGCAGTGGTGGCGCACACCTTTAATCCCAGCACTCGGGAGGCAGAGGCAGGCGGATCTCTGTGAATTTGAGGCCAGCCTGGTCTACAGAGTGAGTTCCAGGACAGCCAGGGTTACAACAGAGAAACCCTGTCTTGAAAAACAAAAAATAAGAAGAAAAGGAAACAGAGAAAGAAAGAAAAAGAAAGAAAGAAAGAAAGAAAGAAAGAAAGAAAGAAAGAAAGAAAGAAAGAAAGGAAGAAAGGAAGGAAGAAAGGAAGAAAGAAAGGAAATACAGGTGAGTGATAGACAGAGGAGGGGACCAATTCCCCTCCCCCATGAACAGAAAGAAAAGCCTGACCCCAGACACAAGACAAGGAACCTGCCATTTGGACAAATTGGACATGAGAAAGAAAAGAAGTAGTAGAGAATGAGACAAGAAATGAATGGAGGCATCGCTGGTTGGGGGGATGGAGGACCAGACAGGTAGATGGGAAAGTGATGGGCCAGTGAGTGGTGGATGGTGGATGGATGGATGGTGGATGGATGGTGGATGGATGGTGGATGGATGGATGGATGATGGATGCATGGATGGATGGATGGATAGATAGATGGATGCATGGATGGATGGATGGTGGATGGATGCATGGATGGATGGATGGATAGATGGATGCATGGATGGATGGATAGATAAATGGATGCATGGATGGATGGATGGATAGATGGATGCATGGATGGATGGATGGTGGATGGATGGATAGATGGATGGATGGATGGATGAAGGATGGATGGTGGATGGATGGTGGATGCATGGATGGATGGTGGATGCATGGATGGATGGATGGATAGATAGATGGATGCATGGATGGATGGATGGATAGATGGATGCATGGATGGATGGATAGATAAATGGATGCATGGATGGATGGATGGATAGATGGATGCATGGATGGATGGATGGATGGATGGATGGTGGATGGATGGTGGATGGATGGATAGATGGATGCATGGGTGGATGGATGGTGGATGGATGGTAGATGGATGGATAGATGCATGGATGGATGGATGGTGGATGGATGGATAGATGGATGGATGGATGGATGGTGGATGGATGGTGGATGGATGGATAGATGGATGCATGGGTGGATGGATGGTGGATGCATGAATGGATGGATGGATAGATGGATGCATGGGTGGATGGCAGATGGATGGATGCATGCATGCATTCATGGATAGATGGATGCATGGATGGATGGATAGATAAATGGATGCATGGATGGATGGATTGTGGATAGATGGTGGGTGGGTAGGTGCATGGATGGTGGATGGATGGATGGGTGGGTGGATGATGGATGGATGAGAGGCAGATTAAGAGGTGTGGGGTTTGGAAATGCCTTACTAGGAAAAAAGAATGTGTCTTCTCTCCCCAGGCAGAGAGAACTATATCTTATATTGTTGCAGAATAAAGCAATGCTTTATGGAGCATTGCAGCCCTGTTGGGATTGATTTGCAACTGAGCCTTGAGACTCTGCGTCTTGGACAAGCAATTTGCCTGAGGTCACCTGTCTGTCAGAGCCCATTAACCCACCTTCCTCATTCCTGTTTATGGTACGTCAGGTGGCACACCAGCTTGATGAGATGGTCTAATGAGACCTCACACCCCAGGAGCCCAGCCTCAGTGTGTGCTCACTCAGCTTTGGGGTAAAGTGCATGATTCAGGCCACTCTGGCTCTGAGCCCTCATCTGCTCCTCCTCCCTGCCTGCTTCCAGAAAAACCTGGACCCAATTCATGGGTCAAGAAATCTGTGCTGGGCTCTAGCTTTGACCTCACTCCCACCCTACTCTCTCCTCATGCTTCTCCACCACACCCAACTTGCAAAACAATGCAACATGCTAACACACACACACACACACACACACACACACACACATTTGCATGTGCTTATCTCTCATGAATTTACTCTTTTTCTCTAGTTAATACCTCTTGTCTTTTCAGGACAACTCACATGTCTCCTCCTGCAGGAAGCCCCTCTGACTCCACATCTAAGGGCCTCCCTTGTGCCCCCTTGGCTGCTAACTGGTCTCAGCATGGCATTTATTTGTTTATATTTTTGTGGTCTGTTTATATCATTTTTCTCTATCCTGTCATGAGCGGATGAAGAGCTGGGAATGGTTTTGTCTTCAGCTCACAGCACAGAGCCTGGCCCAGAGTAGAATCAGAAAATGTTGGAAAGATCTAGATGGGTAGGTGGATGGATGGATGGATGGATGGACAGACGGATGGACAGACAAACAGATTCTCTATGAAGGAAAACAATTTTGGGGGCTTGGCTCCTCCACCTCTAAGAAAAGTCTCCTGATCTGGTGGGGGGGGGGGTGCGGAAACAACCAGAAAAGTCAGTCTGACCCACTGACGCCGTGGGTGATGATACTGACAATAGTAACCCGTGGATGCACAGACCTGAGCGTTGATCCACACTGAGTGAACAGAGAGAAAAGCTAGGTGGTAAGGAACAGCATCATGCAGGCAGGAGTCCAAGGTCACAGGCAGTGCTGAACACCACCTGAAAAAGAGACATGGTCTTTGTTATGAGGCAGCTAGAAGCTGAAGGATGGGTGAGGTATGAAAACAGAGACAAGGGAGTCTGTGAGAGCTCACCCCACTTATGCCTCCAACCCCCAAAAAAGGATGATTTCTGGGAGAGGCTGGGACCTTGTGCTGTGGAGTCCATACACACACCTGGCCCAGGGCTGGGAAGTGCTGGAGAAGGAGACGAGACTGTGGGGACACTTCCTCCAAGCATGTCATGGCCACTGCTATTTCAAACTCAGAGCAGCTGTGATCATCCACATTCACAGACCTTCACAAGAGCAAATCTGCTGATGACCCTCCAGAGAAGGACTGCATAGGGAGGGTCATCAAGTCCCTCACCTGAGATTCCAGGCACTTCTTTTTGCCCACCATCCCCCAAATAATCTTGCCTTAGCTGCACATAGTCTCAAGAGGTGCTAAAATATTATGGAGGGGGGCAGAAGGTTAATGGAGGAGGGGACTCCACCTACAGAGCTGTCAAGAGGGTGTCACCCATGCTGGGGCGGGAATTTGCAGTGCTATGGGTGTTTTAATAAGTTCAATAAATGCATTGCCCACCAAGCCAGACTTGGGTTCAATTGTTCTTTCATCTAGTATTAATGACCTGTATGGGGTGAGTACACACCTGTTTACATCTTCCCAGGAAACGTTATTCTAACCTTTGGCACCGAAACAGAACCGAAGATGAGTTTGAGAGCAGCAGCTGTCTTGCCCCTGCTGTGGAAGATGAGACATGAGACTAGAACGAAGGCATTGGAGGCATCCGTGAGAGCAAGCCTGACGAAGCCATGCCCCTGCGGAAGTATGCAATGCTACGCCTTCCTGCTGGAGCAGTGGTTGCGGTAAACCCGCCATGAGTGACATGCGACAGAGGCGGGACTGTTTGCTTCAGGGAAAGTCCACAGGGAAAATCCCAACAGAGCTGTCTTCTCTGTGTCTTACAGAGAAGTATTCCTTCTTGATGGATGTAGTCCAGCAAGGGGATGTAGGGATGCCTCAAAAGGAAAAGAAAAGAAACAAACGGCTGAATGACCAGAGGATGCGTGACATATACGGAAGAGGGCTCTAAGGAAGCTGCGGCAGAATCTGCCTTGCCTCTGCTGCGGGTGGAAGATAGGCAACTGGGGCTCAGTTGTCTGCTCAGAAAGACCTAGTTAGCATAAGGGAGGAGCTCTAACAAGAAAAAGACGTGCGGGTGAAGTCCTCAATGTCAGCAGCTGCTTTGGTAGGCAAACTGGATAAAGGAGAGGATGCAGTAGAAATACAGGCTTGCCGTTTGTTATGTCTGGGCGAGGGGACATAAGAGTGCAAATTACATATGTACTGAATAACCCTTCCTGGAGCCCAAAAACCTGGAACCTGTGGGAAGAAACGATGAAGAGGGAGAAAATAAGGTTAAAATGAGATCAAGGGAACTGGGCAAGAATGAAATGTTGTTGAATTACCAGTTGGTTCTGTGAGATAGGACTGCACCTCTGGGTTAAGAAGGAAATAAGTTCACAGGGATCTCGGGACTGGTGGGGCTCCTGGGGCTTTGCTGAGCCCCGTGGTGATGCAGGAGAGGCTCCAGGGGATCTGAGTGACAGAGGGGCATGTAAATCATCTTTGTACGGTGCTAAGGCAATTAACAAGAGGGAGCGAGAAACAGAAAAATGCAAACGGAGGGGACTCCTATGTCTCTCAGAAACAAATGTGGCAAAGATTTGTGTCAAGCTGACATTCCTATGGAAAACTGACAGCAACCAAATGCTGCACTTGAGGGTTTCTAGAAGACTTTACACACCTGGAAGTTCGTCGAGGGGCGGGGAGAAGGTGCAGGTGCACCCACTACTGTGGAGGAAGGTACTGTCACAAGATTGGAACTGTCTCTACTGCTTCCCTAATGGGGTGGCCATTGGCTGCCTGCTAGAACCGTGCAGGGTAACCAGAGGCCTCACATGGAACTGTAAGCTCACTGCTGTCCTATGAATGTGCAGAGTATTTGGCTTTGTGTGGATATGGTGGCTCCTGACGGCTTCCAGGAGCACCAGTGGCAATGGGCATTAGAGGATAGATCTGAAATACAGTGGTACAAGTAAAAAGGATTAAATTTGTCCTAGGGGAAGGCAGTTATCACACACACACACACACACACACACACTTTATGCTGTGTACATGTATCACCTGGAGGTGGAGATTGTGTACCCAGCCTGCAGCCCTTTCCACAGTTAGACTTGGCCTGTTGACATGCAGCTGTAGTACCAGTCTGGAAACTCACTGAAGCACATGGGACATACAACTGGAAAGAGTACAGCCCCGTCCCCACTTGGCACTCAGATGGGTGAGAAGCCTGAGCCAGCCCTGCCTAGTACAGGAGTGTGGGGAGATGTGCAATGGCCCCAGAGAATGCCCCAGGATGAAGAAGCAGGAAAGACTTGTGGGGAATGACTGTGGCCCACAGAGAGCTAAGATGAGCAGTGCGTCTCATCCGTGCCACGGTCCTCAACATTGCTCTTTTGAAGAAAGAGAAATTGACAAGACTGATGGGATTTTTTTTTCATGCTCCATTAGACCTTGCCAACTTTCTGTTAGAATTCCTTCAGCTGTTGAATCCCAAGATCAATTGGCTTGCCTAGAGTAGATGGCAGTGGACCTTCTGTAGAAACCTTTGGGATAGAATGTTAACCGCATAATTGCCATATCCCTCTGACTGTCTTACAGGTTTTGAAAAGCATGAAAACACACTCGAAGGAATAAGGATGAGAAATGAGTGCGTACAGGGTGAAGAGACCAGGCATTGCTGTAACATTCTCAGGAATCTTAGGATTGAGAAAGGCAGAGACAGCTACCAGCAAGGCGACAAGAATATTCTACAACAGCCTACTCTTGTGAATGTGAAAACATCAGTTAAGGACAGAAGCTACCTTGCATAAGCGGGAGAAGGCACACCCAGAAAACAAGATTTTTTAATGAAATTCCAGTGGCAGGGATAGGCTATCTGTTGGTCTGGAAGACCAAGTTGTTGGCCTGGGAGACCCCTGAGGACCCCAACACAACATGTCACAGATAGGAACCCGAGTTTGATACTGAACAACATAAGCCTGTGGCTGAAGCATAGACCCAAGTGGGGAAGTTTCACCTGTCAACTTGCTCTCTAAACACAATCTTTATATCCAAAGATTGTTCTGTCAGCCATAGTCAGGGAGTTTGTTTTTTGTTTTGTTTTGTTTTGGGTTTTTTTGAGTTTTTTGTTATTGTTGTTTTGTTTTGTTTTTTAACAAAGATCAGTGGTTAATGTTCAGACACAGTGCTGGTTGTCTTAGTTAGGATTTTTCTTGTGTGATAAAACACCATGACCAAAAGTCATTTGAGAAGGAAAGGGTTTATTTGGCTTACAGATTACAGTACATCACCAGGGGAACCCAAGGCAGAAATAAGGCAGGAACCTAGAGGCAATTGAAGCAGAGACCATGGAGGAATGCTACTTACTAGCTTGGTCCTCATGGACTGCTCAGCTTGTTTTCTTATACACCCTGGGACCACCTACCCGAGGATGGAACCACCCACAATGGGCTGGGCCCTTCCACATCAATCACCAATAAAGAATACTCCCAACACGTGCTTGCTTAACAGGTCAATCTGATGGGGGCATCTTCTTAATAGTGGTTTTTTCTTACCAAATGACTTTAGATTATGACAAGTGGACAAAAACTAACCAGCACACCAGTCTGTGACTGTTGCTATGGTAAAATAGCCCAGTTCTCACTCTCAAATGAGAGAAAATCATCATGCATCTGTTATCACCACCTCAAACCCTATGGAGCCTCATGGAAGAAAGGGTGGAAAGAGTATAAAAGATGAAGAAAGGGTTGAGTGTCACACTGTCCATTCTCATCTCAAAATCAGAGCAACTGAGTTGGAGAGATGGCTTATTTAGAAGAGCACTTACTACTCTTCCAAAGGACTCAAGATTGATTCCTAAAACCTTTATTGAATGACTCACAACTACCTAAACTCCCTATACACACACACACACACACACACACACACACACACACACACACACACACACAGCTGCCTCTTGTGTCAGGGACTGTTAGATCATAGGGAGGTAGAAGATTGACTTCAGCTCCATCTATGAAGCTTTCAGGTGGTTGTCACCAATGACGGGGTAGAATGCAGCTATTAGGAAAATCATCTATGCCCCTGTAAGTAAGCCCAAGAAACAAGCTGGACTTGGATGGAATCATTACTTTGGTGCCCTGAGGTGAACAGATGCTTATTCAGATTTCTCCAGGAAACAGTACCAATAGAAAAATTAACAGAGAGGCCAGAGAGCCTGAGCTCAGGCCACATCACATCATAGCCCTTCCAAGCTACTGTCCAGTGCTGCCCTCCAGACCTCAGACAAGGTGTCTTTGCTGCCCTTTCAACCTAGAGTCAAGCATGAAAGGAGATTCTTGGAATTGAGTCCCAGCTCAGCTATGATGCTCCCATAGAACACTACTAAGTCTACCAGGTGCTTGCCATAAGACTAGACAGTGAAGTTGCATTGCAGAAAAATCGAGGTCTCTACCATCATTGAGCTTTGATTGTAACAAAGACAACTTTTTAAATGCTTCAGTTCAGTCGTTGCTTCAGTGGGATACTTTTAGTTATTTATGGTACATTGAGAAACAGTGAATTGGGGTTCACGCTCAAAGTCATAGTGTTTGAAACAGGCAAAAGTTTCTCACTTCAAAAATAATGTGATCCTGTGGGACCCAAGCTCCTTCTTCCTGCAGGGCTGCCATCACCTTAAGACCCAGGCTGTCTGCTGACTACTGCCATATCTATTAGGTCAGACAGGAGGGAGGAAGATAGGGATACACTAGTCTTCTCACATTAAGGACACCTCTAGGAGAGTCAGGGAACTATCCAGAACTGAGTTGCCGCACTTAGCTGCAAGGGAGGCAAGCAAACAGTCTTAAGATGGCTAGATACTCAACTAGATAATGCATGTTATATCACTTTGCAAGAGAAAGAAAGAATTCTGTGAAGCAACTAATAGTTACTATGTAACAGCTATACAGGCAATATGTAACAGTGGTCAATATCTTAGATGCAGGACCTGTCAGACAACCCTAATTCCATTACTAGCTTCTATTTCCTAGCTGTAAGGTGCTGAGCAAAGCAAGGACCTCCTCCTAGCATCTATTTCCACACGCACATGAGAACATGCTCACTGCATGTCAGGTACTAAGTACATTGCATGTGCTGCTATTTTTTCCTTTTTCTTTCTTTTATTATTATTTTTTGAGATTATTATAATTACGTCATTTTCCCCTTCCCTTTCCTTAACCCAAGCCTTCCCATATATCCCTCCTCCTCCCTCTCTTTCAAATGCATGGCCCCATTTTTCACTAATTATTGCTACATACATGTAAATGTGTGTGTGTGTGTGTGTGTGTGTGTGTGTGTGTGTACACATATACATATATATTCCTATGTGCATAGGTTTAACCTATTCCATCTGTATGATATTGCAGATATAATGTATGCTTTCAGGGAGACCCAACTGATGTGCTCTTCCCTGGAAAAGACTATTTCTTTGCTTCTCAGCTTTCCTTAGTTGCTGTAGTTCTTTGTATAGGGTTGTGGTCTCCTGAGCTTCCCTACTCCCTGTCCACGTTAGCATGTCTATTGCTGCTGTCCTTGTACAGCTCATGTTTAGACAACCATGTTGGTGAGACTGTATGGGTGCAACTTCTGACATACCAAAGACATACAATTTCACAGAAAACTCCCTGATCCTCTAGCTCTTACAATCTTTCTGCCCCCTCTTCTAATATGATACCTGAGCCTTAGGTGCAGTAGTTGTATTGTAGATGTATCCACTGGGACTGGGCTCCACAGTTCTGTGTTTTGACTAGTTGTGGTCTTCTATAATGGTCTCTGTCTGTGGCGAAGAGAATTTCCTTTGATCAGGGATACGGACTACATTTATCTGTGGGTATAAGGACAAATATTTAGAATGAAGTTACGGATTATGCTAGTTTAGTAAAATGGTAGTTGTAGGTTCTCCTCCAAAATTCATGACCTCACTAGTCCTGGGTAGGTAGTTAGTTGGCTAGGTTTCCAGGACCAGGCATGATTTCCCACTTATTGAATGGGTCTTTAAATCCAAATTAAAGACGTTTTGGTTACCACCAAGGTATGTGTACCACTATGGCACATTAGGGATTACTGTTCCATGCTGGTTGTGGTTTATAGGCACCATAGTTGGGTAAGACTGTTGTTTGCTTCCTTCCTTATGGAAGTGTGGGTGGTGCCTTGTGGCATCATGAAAGCTAGTCCTCAGAGAGGTAGGCTTTCGGGTCATTTCTAGCTCAGGGGCCTCTGGACCCTGTGTCTGAAGTGCATGGTGTCTTCACAATAGACTTCCCTTCCTCTCTTGGGAGCAACCTAGGGCAATAACGATAGTTGGTGAGGTTGGGAGTTCCTTGAACAATCCTGATTTTTTTTTTTGTTTTTACATTTATGTGTGTGTGTGTGTGTGTGTGTGTGTGTGTGTGTGTGTGTGTGTGTGTGTAGCTCAGAGCACAAATTACAGAAGTCAGCCCTCTCCTTCTACTATTCTACTATGTGGGTCTTGGATTGAACTCAGATCCTCAGGTGTGGCAGCAAGCACCCCTACCTGGTGAGCTGTCTCACTAGCCGTGGACTGCTAACTTTAGTCTCACAATGAATATGAGTCCAATTCTATTATCCTCGTTTTGTAGACAAGGAAGCCGAGGCCTGGTACAGAAATTCTTTTCCCAGGGTTGTGTTTATTTGTTAACTTAAACATGATTAATGAGTGCCTGCTCTGTGCCATGCTCTGTGCTGAGCTCTGAGGACACAAAGCAAAGTAATCCATGACCTCAGCCCTGCCTGAGCTCCTAGATGGGGAGATGTGGTGCCTGGCCTGCTCCTCTACTCTGCCAGACTGACCCCCATCACACACATGTAAGGCTTGGGGGTTCAGTTTAGAGAAAGGATAGCCAAGAGTTCCTTTGGTTTGATTTGAGCACAGCCTGTGCCCACAATGGCTGTTTGAGAGCTTTGACTCAACCCAAGCTCCATTCAAATTACCTGTAGAAGGGTCTATCTACCTGGCAGGAAGGGGAGAAGTCAATCTTCCATTGAATAGTCACTCTGCAACAGGGTGGTCAGCCAATGCAACAATAGTGACAGTGGCCCCACGGTACATCAGGCCCCACCTCATGCTTGCAGAGTGTTTATGAAGCCTTTGCACCTCGGGCCATTTTCTAGACAAAGATCCTAGGATTCAAGAACCAAAGTCACTTCCTGAGATGACACAAAAAGCATTGGAGGCAGATTTTGAAAAGAGCACCACCAGAAGGAAAGATGGAGGTGACCACCTAGCCTGGGCTTCAAGAAGCCTTGATCTTAACCGGAACAAATTGGTGGGCACAGGGGCTATTAGAGAGCTCTGTGTCTTCTGTGGGAGTAGAGATGCAGTGGCAGGAGCCATTGGTGGCCCACCAGAGACCTACTGTGATGTCACTTGTTAGGAGGCTTTGCAACAAGCCTCAAAATGCTTGGAAACACCACCACCACCCCCCACTGCACACGCGTGCACACACACACACCAAGGGGCTAAAGGGCTCAGTAGTTAAAAAGCAGTACTGATTTTGCAAAGACTTGAATTTAGTTCCCAGCACCCACTTCAGGCAGCTCACAATCACTGGTACCTCCAGCCCCAGGGTATTCCACACCTTCTGTTTCTGCCCTCTGTACTCATGTGCCTATATTCATGTACATACACACATACACATAATTCAAAACCAAAATAAATCTTTAAAATATTAAAAGAAAAAGGTTTCATCCCTACTTCCTCAGCTGAACTTCAGAGGATTGGTTTGAACCCCCACCCTACCCTAGCCACAGGCCTTAGCATACTCATCTGAGGCTACCTGGTCCCTACCTAAGTGGATGGGAAAGACAGACTGAGAGACTGCCGTTCCCAGGTCTCAGAATCCCCTTCTGCAGATTCCTCTCCTACCTTGGTCCTGCCACTGGGCTAATGAAGCAAGCTACACCACGGGGCATACACAAGGTGTGCTGCAGATGAGGCCAGCGCAGTCTAGTGACAGTGCTGTCCTGTGGCGACCAGGAAAAAAAGAGGAGGGGCCCAGATGGGCTATAGGCTTTGGGGCTGGCACTAGGCTCCTTACCTACAGGAAGGTTTAGCAGTGAATATCTTTGCAGGGGCAGGGGACAAGGGAAAGTCCAAGCCAACCACAGAGCTCTAAACACATTGGGAGGCCCACTAGATGCCGTCCATCCGTGAGGATGGGCTCCCTTCCTTTCCCACCTGTTTGCCCAAGAGGAAAGCTAGGGACAAACATCACTCAAAACACATGGTGGTAGGGCTGGAGGTCTCCCCTGCTTGAATCACAATGGTCAAGGCCAGTAAGGAGAAGAGACTTTTCCAGCTTCACAAAGTGTGGAGCAGACTCAGGTAAGCAGAACACTGAAATCTACAGACTGCTCCACGGGAGCCTGTTCCAAAGGATGCTGGGAGGAGTGCAGGAGCCTCAGAACTTGGTGGTGAGACCTGTAAAATGGAATGCACGGTCCCACTCAATGCAGAACATTCAAGAAGCACAACTTAGTGACATCCACACAGCACCTTCATTGCCTATTGTATCGGGGAACACCCGTCTGTGTTATCTGTGAGTTCTGACATTGCTTAACCCCCTCTCAAGACCCTTCCCCCTTTCCTGTTTGGCCTGTGAATTGGAAAGGGCTGTAAACAGGCAGGCAGGCTCTTCGACCTGGGGGCGGGCCTGTCAACCAGCCAGGGGAAAGGTAGGACCCAGGGGACCCCTGCCCCCACCCACCCCACACAGCCCAGCTGAAGAACTTGTAAAGACAGGATTTGTTTGTTTTCTTGGATCTGGCTCAGGATCTGGCTGAGGCCAGGCCCTTTGGGGAAAAGCAACTTTTAAATAAATGCTTCAAGATTGTGCAAACATTTCAGTAGTATTGGAGGCCTGGTGTTCTGGGTCAGAGAGGGGAAAAAAATACCCCGTCAATCACTCTAGAGATGAAAACCTGATAGTGAAGCTGTCGGTGAGGACGAGAGCTTGGGTTGCAAATCTCAGTTGTGGCTGGCGGAGACCAAACTACACTTAAGCCCTCTCTCAAAAAATCATTTGCATGTTAATCAATAGAGCAGTCTGCTTGACAGACACTGAGAGCACCAGTGCTGGCTGGCAGCAAGCCGGCCGGGCGGTGTGGTGCCTGCAGAAAGGACTGGATTCTGAAGGCTCAGAACTGGATTTTAGCCGTGGCTCTGCCTCTCTCTCTTGTAGTTCTGTAATCCGGAGTCAGTTGCTCGACATCACTGAGCCGCAGTTCTCTCGCTGGTAAAATGGGGACGCTGTTTCAATCTCCTACAGACGTTGTAAGAATAAAACCTAGGTTGCAACAAAAATCCTAGTCCAAAGCACGAGCATTGAGGGATTAGTGTGATTAGCCGCTGTTCGTGGGACATTTTCTCTAAGCCAGGACTTAAATATAATTTCAGTGAGCCTCAAAACCCACACAACACGGTCAAACAACCTCTGCATATTTTCCATCCACTGGCCTGGATGGCGGCTCAGCCCCGATCTCAGGGCCCAAGACCTTGAAGCAGAGAAGCTCAGAGCTGGATTTGTGCACATAGATGCATTCCTAGGGCATAGGACATGGAGAGGGCCTTGGGGCTGCCTGAGTCTGGGAAGATGGGAGAGCTGGGCTGGTGTGGAAGGGTGAGGAAGAAGGTTGCAGGGAGACCCTGGAGAGAGCACTCCAGCAGTGAGGGCCTCCAAAGCAGAACTGTGAGTAATTACCAGGCAATGAAGAGTCTTTAGGGAAATAGAGACTACAGAGAAAAAGGGAGGTCCTGCAACAGATAGGCCCAGCTTGGTTCTCTGGGCTAGGGCAGAATCTCTCCTCGTTCTGCCCCCCACTGTTCATTCCCTTCCCTGCAGATGAGTGACTAAGTCTTTGGCCCAGTCTCTCAATCTGTGTCTCTCTGCCTAGCCTGTCTCAAAGGGCTCCAGGGGGTTAGAGAGCCCTGAGAATGTTAGCATGCTCCTCCAACACTGGTACCATTGTGTTACAAGTGCATGAACATGTGCACATGACACACACATGTGCGCACACACGGCTCCTGACTCGGTGGAACTCCAGTGTGGGCTCAGCCCGTGCGACTAGAGTGTAATGTGGTGAGCTCACACACTCAAACTGCCTGTTTCTCCTTTAAGAAGAAACTAGCACCTCTCAGTATATCCTAGAGGTCAGCCCCCAACTTTCTCATTGTACATATGGGAAAACCGAGGCTCCGAGGAGGAAGAGAGTACATCCAGCAAAGAACCGATGAAGCCCTGAGTAAAGCCTCTGAGGAAGTGCTGGCACGCAGGGCAGGGAGACATCATGAGGCTGTATGGGGAGCTGGATGCTTCAGGGAGCCCCAGAAAAACACAGGTAAAAGAGCAATGGCGTTGGGTGAGCACTTAAGAGAGGTTGCTTTAGTGTGAGAGGCACACAGGTCTGGAGGCTGTTTCACGCCTGCTCCTGGAGACGGTAGAAAGTGTGCCTATTTAAGTGGCACCCAGAAGACAAAAGCCGGTCCAGGGGGCATTGGTTTTCTAGAAGAGAGACAGAGACAGCACTGGCAACAAGGAAAACACTTGAGGATTTTCAAATCTGAAGCACAAACAGCCACTTTCAATCAGGGTACTTCAGCTCTGGGACTCAGTACAGGGACTCCCACGACCATTTCTACGCACAATCCCATCCCCCAGAGAACTTAGAGGTTGGAAAGCGATCATTGTAAATCTTAGCTCAAATCTCAGCTCCGAAGATGCGTGCTCCTCTCTCCCATGAGTCCCTTCCGTGGATTCCCATCATCAATGTAGCAGCTCTGTGAGCCGTGTCTCCTGGCGCACCGACCCGCCTGGGCCAGGCAGGTTTTGAACCCGGGTCCCAGGACTGGCTGGCTGCCGCACCTCGCCTCTGCTTCCTGCCTCTTCCGCAGCCCCTTGGAGGCTCCCAGTCCAGCGCCTTCCCCTCCCCGTCCTCCTTCGGCGCCGCCCCCTCCTCCTCCTGGTCCTCGGAGCCCAAATACGCGACACCTGGAGCAATCGCAGCCGCCCGGCGGCCTGGGCCTCATTATGGCCGGCCCTTATCGCGGCGTGCATCGCATTATTTCATTTCAAAGAATCCACAGAGAAGCCCGTCCCCGGCCGACAACAGAAAGTAAAAACACAGCTGACTCCCATTAGGGCCCTCTCACAGGCTCCGCGTGAGGTAATGAAATATGGAAGCGGTGAGATATGTAATGCTTTATTAAGCGGTCTCGGCTACAACGGCGTGCATGCCAATTACGCCTGCAGGCTACCGCCCGCCCCCGGCCGCCGGACCACCCAGCGTGCGCCCGGCCCGCGCCCCGGCCAGGCGGAGGAGCGCGAGCCGGAGGAGGGAGCAGGGTGAAGCAGGGGAGGGTACAGAGGAGGGAGGGAGGAGGGAGGAGAAGGCCGGAGGGAGGAGGGAAGAGGGGACCGGTAGGAGGGAGAAGTGGAACACAGGGAGGAGTGGAGCTCGAGGAGGAGGAGGGAGGAGCATGGGGAGGAGGGAAAGCCAGGGAGTGAGCAGAGGACTACCGGAATGGGCAGGTGAAGGAGAAGAGGAAGAACAGGAGAGAAGGAGGGGTAGGGAGAAGAACCACACATGGGCGAGGCATGGTCTTTGGTCATAGTAAACCCCAAAGGCCCTTTGCATGGGGGAGAGCCAGAGGACTTCCTGGAAGACCAAAAGACAGCAGCCAGAAATAAGGCTCAGAGAGGAAGAGATACTTCCTGAGATCCCAGAGATAGAGCCTTGTGACCTGAGGTCCCTCATTTACCTGGCCAAACACCGGAAAAACAAAACTCTTTCCTGGAAGAGCTCCCTCTCTGGCAGGTGTAAGGACACCTATGTCGGTGAGGAGCTGAAGCTGGCTTCCGAAATCGGTCCACCCAAGCCAGGGAAGCTTCCGCAGCATTCAGGAGTGTGCAGTCTTGCAGTTATCTTAGAGGCGAGCTCTCTAAGGCCATACTAAAAACTTTGGAGCACGGTATACCCAAGACTCCTCCAGAAACTGCTAATGCTGAGCCAACAAGTGTCAGCCAGAGCTGAGTGACAGGAGAACCCGGGGGGTTGTTAAGCTAAAGCACTTCAAGCAGGGAGTCCGCTGTGCACTCATCTCTCCGTAGTTATTTTTCTTTTAATCTTGCTCCCCAATCGGATTTCTTCAGACCCTTCATACTACCCTAAAATGGGAAGGGCTAGATTTCTGTTTTCATTATACTGGCATTTGTGAAGCCATTTGTATAGCACAGGAAGAATGCACCTGGCTTCTAGCTATTATGAAGTTAGTGTGTAGCAGGTACTATGAGGCCTTTCTGTACACTGGCACCATCCCTGGTCCTCAGAACCACCTATGAGAAAACTCTCCTGCCTTTCACTCTTGGTATCTTTGGACCTGCTCTTCCTTCAACCCTACGAGCTTGCTTTCTCTTTACCTGAGGTGGTATTTAGGCTTCCAACAACAGGGATTCAGATGGAAGAGCCCACAACACAGCAGTTCAAACAGGAAAGAAGTCTGGCCCTTCTCATGCAATGGTTTAGCTGTGGCATGTGGTCCACAAAAGCAGGACAATTGTGCTTTGCCAGGGTCCAGCTTCTTACTATTTTATGGCTCCTGTACATCCTTGTAGCCAAAACTTGTTCCCCTATACCACAGCCATGCTCAGCTTGGGGCCAGGGTAGCAAGCAATTTCACCTCCATTCACATTTACTGTGGAAACTCGGACTCACACCTTCGCCAAGCTGCAAGGAAGGAGTGACGGTAACTCTGTCAAGCCGGGTGGTGGTGTGTCCTGTGAGACCCGGGGGAACATTTCTACTAAGGAAAGGAAGAAAAGCACTGAGCAGGAGAAACAAGCAATGGGTTCTCCCACTGCGCCCATCATGGTGTCATACAAACTCTGTGAACCCTTCCTCCATAGCCTTACAAGAGGAAGCAACTGCCCCAATTCTGTGCTTCCATGACTCCTTCATTCCTTCTGGCAAACCCCTTCTCTCCAGCCAGCCCTTGGAGTGGCTACTTCCTCTTCTGCAAATAATCACTATAATGAGTCCTCGCTAGGTCCCAGGCACAGGGCTAAGTGAGTTTTATACATGGCTCGTTTACTCTTCCTATACTCTCAGGGCTTCGTCCTCTATAAAATGGGCACGATAGTGATATAGACCTCATGCAGTTGCTGTGAAGATTCAAAGAGCTGCTACTGAGATAGGTACTGAGTACATACTCAGTAGTGACGCTACTTTTGTGTGAGTGTGGATTGGGGAATGCACCAATCAAAGGGGTTAGTCCAGTTATGAATGACATTCCGTGCCTTACACTGCTCATAGCTGAACTGAAAGATTAACCTCATCCCAGAGCAGGGATGCACCTATAGGTGCAAGGCCAGAGGGCTCTTGATAAGGCTAGAAGTGTTTGCAAACACAAAAACCACAGTCTGAGAAGGCTCTAGTGCTATCCATATCACCACCGGTAAGAAAGCCAACTTAGCCTAGCTAGTCAGAATGGTGGTTCAAACTAGGCTGAGAGCTGTAATGTAAGTATAGTGCTTAGTGCATACTCTTAATGAATGGAACTAGAGGGTAGGTAATTCACCAGCTACCTGTAAAAGACTCTAATACCTGTTCACATACAGACCACGTTTGGACGTGTAGGCTCTGTAACTTAGTACCACTACCTAGTGGCAGCAATGGTTATTGCAGGGTTAGACTCGACAGAGGCAGAAGAATCCAATGAATCAATTCAGAATTGTTTTTAATACATTAGACGTAACAGAATCTTTTCCAAGCATTTCGTTTTATCTCTTATTGGTAAATTACCCTCAAGCTATTTCCATTTTTTTAAATTTATTTTTATTTACGTGTGTGCGTACCACGTGTGCCAGCGCCCACAGAAGAAGGCTCCCGCCTTCTAGAGCTGGGGTTACAGACAGCTGTGAGCCACCTGATGTGGGCGCTGGGAACCGAACCCTGGTCCCTTGGAAGAGCAGCAAGCACTCTTTCTTAACTGCTGAGCCACCTCTACAGCCCCTGTTTCCATTTTTCTGGGCCACAGCATCTCGTAGATCTGTTCTCCACGTTAGACTTACAAAACCGGGATGTATATCACAGTCACTAGTCAGCCTCCAAGACGAGAAGCAAGCACTCAGGCAGTGCTATGTGACCTACCATAGGAACCACCGAGTTGACTACTAAGTTTGGACCCCAATTATTGCTGTCTGTGTCCTCAGAAATAGTTAATTTGATGTAAAAATAAGGTTTCTGTTTGTGTGGGAGACAGCCTGTCACCCATCTGTCAGCGTAGTTCCTGACAGTAAAAACCACCTTCACGTCTCTTCAGATAGATCAGAGGATGCTCTGGAGTGAGCCTGACAAATTGATCCATCAAGTCCTATAAGTCAGGGGATAAACACATGCCTGTCACAGCTTCCAGATAATTTTTTTTAAGCCATTCAACTTTCAGGAAAATGTAGACGTGGAGGGAGAGACATGGGTGTTCCCTCCAAATCAGAAATGCTCACAAAACACTAATATTCTTCAGTAGGTCTTGAGATTGTTGATTGGGGTGAGGAGATGAGTGCTGGGGTCTGATTCTAGACCCTCATACAAGCTAGACAAATGTTGCACCACTAAACTACCCTGTTGATTTTAACAGAATAAAGATTACAGGTAGGCGTGGTATCTGATGCCTGTAATCCCAGTACTCAGGCGGTAAAGACAAGAGGATAAGCAGTTCAAGGCTGAGCCCTAAAAACGTTCGTACAAATAACATTATATGAATTGAGCAGGTTATATTTATGAATATGTATGCCATATACATATATGTATGCAGTAATGATTAGTGGTAAGAAAAGAGGCCATGAATTTGAAAAAGAGAGGGAGGGGCATGTGGGAAGGTTTGGAGAGAGGAAAAGAAAGGGAGAAATGTTTAATTAAATTATAATCTCAAACATAAAAAATAAAGAGTTCTAGGCTAATCTTGGCTATATGATAAATCCAGGACTAGCTTGAGGCCTTGCTCAGAGAGGGAGGGAAGGGGGAGAAAGAAAGAAGGGAGGAACAGAGAGAGAGGGGGAATGGAGGGGAACAGAAGGGAAAAGGGGAGAGGAGAATTGAGTTCACATACATCAAATACAAAGCACACTGGCACGGTATTCTGCAGAGTTGCCGTTGGACTAAAGGACCACAGTGGAGAACAGATGTTTCAGTGAGCACTCACAAGTCCGTTACGATCTTCGCACAGGAACAACTGTATGCTCTCAGTTAATTTTCGTAAGTATGCACCTCTGATGTGACAATCCTCTCTCCGCCCCAAGGTGTCATTGAATCAATAGGGCATCTGACAAGTCGTCTCACAATACCAAGAATCTCCAGATTTTTGGCTGACATTGAGTCTCTCATTAGAAAAGGAGTTTGTCATCTCACCAGAACCAGTGCCCTGACCCAGCTTTTAGTGTGAAGTTCCCCAATCACGACAACAATCATCTTCAGATTGATAGTACTTGTCTTCCGACTCCATGATTTATAATTGCCTTTTTTATCTTCATTGATATTGTCTTGTGCGATGTATATGTGACTGTCGGGTGTGTGTGCCTTAGCATGTGTGTGGAGGCCAGAGGACAACTTTCACAAGTCAGTTTTTCCTTCCACCTTGTTTCAGAGACAGAGTCTGTCTCATTTCTGCTTTGTGCTGTACTCCAGGCCAGCTGACCTGTGAGCTTCCAGAAGACCCTCCCATCTCCTCTTCCCATCTTGCCACAGGAGTGCAGAGATGCTATGTCTTAAGTTTCTATGACCTTCATTGATTTCTTGATATTTTGTCTTCTGCCTCTCCTGTATCTCCTCTTCCTCTCTCGGCCCCCCTCTTTTCTTCCCTCCTTCCCCTGTTCTTTAGTAATGAAGAGGAAGGGGTTTTGTTTTGTTTTCTCCTAGTGGTCAACATCTTTCTTTCTCAGATCAGGGCTGGAAGGAGAAAGTGGAACATAGAAATCACCTTGGTTTTTGGCACCACCTGGAATTTCATTCTGTCCATCCCCCTGCCCCCAGGTCAGGTCCTTTGTATCCCAACCGGCAGTCTCAGATCAGAGACTCCTATGGAGAACATAATCAGAGACTAGCTCCACATGTTTGTGTGTGCCTTACAGACTAAGTAGAAAGTTCTGAGCATCTTGTCAGGAAAGGTAAACCAATCCCACACTTGGCATCCCAGGATCTGGGTTAGAGTCCCACCTCTGCCAGTAATGGCTTTCCAGTGGTGGGCTGTGACCCTGTCTTTCCATCCATGGAATGGGATTCTTAAGAAGGCTGCTGTTAGCATTGCAACAGCACCTTCCACATAACAGATGATTTGTGTTTGGGACTTAGAGTCCACCAAAGAGGAAGCTCTTCAAGAGTGAAGAAGCAGAGGAGGATGAAGTGTGGAGTGTGATGAGAGCTTGTTCATGAGCCTTGTGTTTTGCTATTGCAAAAGTGGCCACAGATTCTTCCTCCCACATCAAGTGATGGCTCTCTGCCCTCACCCCAGCCATCAGCCAGCCGCCACTGTCACCTGATGACAGATGTGTAAGCACTGTGGGTGGTAGTGGCGCACACCTTTAATCCCAGCACTCAGGAGGCGGAGCCAGGCGGATCTCTGTGAGTTCGAGGCCAGCCTGGTCTACAGAGTGAGTTCCAGGACAGCCAGAGCTACAGCAGAGAAACACTGAAAATGAATAAATAAATGAATAAATAAATAAACCTCCAAAGCAGATGTTTTAAATTGTTTTTCTTCTTCCTGATTCAGGGTCAAGATAACATAAGGCTAAAGATGAGTTGCTAAATGGGAGCCAGTGCAGTTGCTTCTGGTTGCTCTTCATTGGTTGGTTTGATTGCCTCACCCGAGGGGTTGGTGCCAAGGTCTTTGATGTCTCAACATGTGTCTGCCAGTAGGACTGCTCACTTCATGACAGCTCTCTTCCTCCCAAGGAATGTGACGTGCATGTGGGGGGAGGGGTACCTAACACATAAGGGATAGTCTTTCACAGCCTAACCTCAGAAGTGATAAACCATCGCTTCTACGGCTCGCTGTGATCACAGAGACTAGCCATGATACAGAGTAGGACCCCATATGAATGTGTGAATGCTGTAAACAGAGATCACTAAGAATAATCTTGAAGCCTGGCTTGGTGGCCACAGAGTTTGAGCTTGACTGAGAATAGCAGAAGAACCAACTGGCTGAATCCAGTTCTAGTTGCCAATCCAAAGTTTATAAATGGTACTCCACTTTGGAGTAATCAGTAAAGGCACCAAATAACTAATGCAACTATGTGCCCCAGAATCACCTTCTCTTCTACACCTCACTAGTGCGGTCACCAGCAGCATGGACCAGAGCCTGCACTGAATGTCTCTACACAGACTGTGGGTAGTTTGAGACTGGCTATTGCAGCTCAAGAAAACTGAAGATGAGTCAGGTCCCTCTTTCTTGCCAGCTGCTTCCTAGAAAGAGGTCCTACTTTCTTCTATCCAGCTCCCCTCCTCCACTGGAGTCACCTCTTCCTCTGAGACTGGGCCTAAAGGAACCCGGGCTGGCAAGAGCAGGAGAAAGCAGATTATCACCCATCATACCTGCCCCACGTGTAGCTGCTTCAGAGACGTGGGTGTCAGAACCCAAAGGGTCCCCCACAGGGAGCCTCCCTGGCTCCTCATTAAACAGATGGGGAAGTGTGCCCAGAGTCACACCACACACCACCGCACTCTGACTTCCCACGCCAGGCTTATTTCTATGCAGTAAAGACAGAGCACATTACAAGTCTGGTGACATTTCTGCACAGAAAATGTATTTTTTAAATACTGCCCATCTGGGACTCAGAGAATGGCCCAGAGCAACAAGAAAGAACTAGAAATAACAGGAAGGGGAGAAGTGAGCTCACTGCCTGATTACATCCCACTAGTGGCCACGCTTTTGTACCCTCTCCCTAGTCCTTGCGAACCAGGACTCCTGCCTCCTTACATAACTGTTCCAGACTGAAACACCTAGCTGTACCTATACAGTAGACCTCTTGTCTACAGATTGCATTCTCAGTTACAGAAGGTCAGCCAGGGTCTCACAAGTATTAAATAGAAAACTTCTGCAAATAAACAATTTGTAAGTTTTAAAGTGTGTGTCGCTGTTGTTGTGTGATGAAACTCCACATTGCCCAGCTTTGTCTGGCTGTGAATTGGTTCTCAGTCCCTGCTATTCGCACTGTATAAACTACCCACCTATGACTCACCCGGTAGCCATATTGGTTACCAGATTAATGTTCTAATATCACAGTGCTGTGTTTATGGAGCCTTACTTTATTTAACAATGGCCACACCGAACAAGGGCAGCGATGTTGGTGACTTAGGATATGCCAAACAGGAGCTGTAAAAGACTCCCGTCAAATAAAAAGCTGAACATTCTTAATAAGGAAGGGGAAAAAAAGCCTTAAGCTGAGGTTGCTCAGATATACAGTTAGACTGAATCATATCTATGAAATTGTGAAGAAGGAAAAAAGAATATTTTAATTTAATTGTCACAACTTAAGTATGACCACAGTGTGTGGCAGTGCTTAGCTAAAATAGGGCATTGAGAGAGGGGTGTGTGTTTGTGTGTGTGAAGAGCTACAGTATCTGTGGATTTCTGTGCTCTCCTGGTTTGGGCATCTACTAGATGTCTGGATGGTACCCTCTCCGCATGGGTGAGAGGTGAGGCTGCTGACTTTCCAAGAAGCCCTGTCAGTCCGGATATCTGAATCCAGCTCTCAGGAATCTTGGCATCTCTGAGCAGAAAGAGACTTTCTCCTGAACTTCTGAGCTAGACTCCCTCCTGACAAGTGGCCATTCAGTCTCTGCTTACAGGTTTCCAGGGACCAGACACTCACCATCACATATGGTTAGAAAGAGTTTTGAGAGAGACCATCTCAGTTCAGATCTTAGCTCTCTAACAGACTGCTGTGTGACCTTTGATTAGTCATTTGACCTCTTTACACCTCCAATTCCTACTCCAAAAAAACAGAAGCAAAGCCTTCTGAACAAGGTTGTTGTGATAAGTAGCTTTACAAACGTGTGTGGCGGTCATAGAAAATCATCAGTATACAACAAGTATTACATAGCACTAGCTCAAAACCAGATGGGCACAGGGACCATGTCCCTTAGCTCTGCCTGCTTCCTACCTGGACACCCCAGCCCACCAAGGCAGTCTACTGGACATTTACAATGTACCAGAGGTCTTTATGGTATGTGCAAGTGAATGCAGGATGTGTATGAAGGCAGTGGGGGACCTGGAGTTACAGACAGTTGTGAGCCAGCCTGACACGGGTGCTGGGAACTGAACTCTGGTCTTCTGGAAACTGAAACCTAGACCAAGCCAAAGGCCGTTTGGATGCAACCCTGCAGGGCAGGGGAACTCTCCCAGCATGCGGATCATCTTCCACAAAGCAAAACAGATTTGCAAGCAAGTTACTGAGAGTGAGAAGTTGCCAGAGAACAAGGGACCAGACGTGGGAATTCGTTACACCTTCCCATGGTTGGTTGGTGTGCAAACCACAGGAGAGCTTTTCTATCTCCAGCGCTGGCTCTGTGCTTGACTTCACCTGTGCTTAAACATCTTCGAGATCCCTGTCTATCATCCCTTCCGCATTACCCTCTGCCCTTCTCTGCTCTGTTCTGGACCTCCAAAGCCTCATCAACAGGAACACGGAAGCTTCGGGAGTCGAGGTGGGGCACTGACCCCAACCAGCTCCTTCCTGCTCAGTAACTGGAGTCGGGAGGTAGCCACATGCCCCTGGCGTTGCTGTGAGGTCACCCAGGTTTCAGTAACTTCCTCTGATGTCTTACCAAGATTCCTGTCCTATCAAAAACAAGGGCTAGCTCCATCCCTTGCTGGTTTCCTAAGGCCTGTCCACATCTCTGTAAACAGCACCTTTAAACTATTTCCAGGCTTGAGAGATGGCTCAGCAGTTAAGAGCACTGGATGCTCTTTTGGAGAACTGGGGTTTGATTCCTAGCACCCATATGACAGCTCACAACCATCTGTAACTCCAGTTCCTGGTGATCTGATGCCCTCTTCTGGTCTCCACAGACACCAGGTGCACATCTGTGCAGAAGCAGGGAAAACACCTGTACACAGCAAATAATAAAATAAGTAAAACGTCTTAAAATAATAAACTACTTCTTTCCAGACCGAGAACAGAAAGGGACAGAAAGTTGATCAGCAGAAAGGTGAGCAGGCTGGAAAGTGGATGAAGAACTAGCAACCCATAGGCAAGAAACAGGGAAGATGGCAGAGTTTCAGAAAAGGGAGGCCACGGTGGTGCACAGCCTCGTGAGTGTACTCGGTCACACTAAACTGTGTGCTTAAGAGTTAAAATGATCTCTTTAGATCTCTTTCTTTTCCTGTGCTAGAGAGCTGTGATGAGACTCAAGGCCTCAGACACAGTAGGCGAGCACTCCACCGCTGAACTACATCCCCAGCCCTACTGGAGATGGTGACTTCTATGGTAAATGGTTTTTTTCTTGTTGTTGTCTTTGGTTTTTTGAGGTCATATATATATGTGTGTGTGAATGCTTATATGTATATGTGTGTGTGAATGCTTATATATATGTGTGTGCATGTTCATATGTATGTGTGTGCATGTCCGTGTGTGTGTGTGCATGCTCACCTTTGTGCAAGTGTGAGTGTGTGTGTGTGTGTGTGTGTGCGTGCCTACCACTGTGTAGAGAGGGCTTGTGCAGCAAGTGCTTTTACCTAAGACAACCCCATAGCCTTTACTGTTGTCTTTTTAAACTCACCTGCGTTAAGCATCCCAGGCATGCCTCTGGTCCCTGCCTGGCACTGTTTCCAGGAGACTCTTCTCCAATTGGTCCCAAGTTCCTAAACCTTGGGCTCGAGAAGCTAGCTAGAGATCAGCCAGGGCAGCCAAACCCCATGGAGACCATTTCCATTGAGCCATAAAACTCGAATCTCCTGTGTAGTGGAAGAAAAGTTTGTGTTCCCAAAAGTGTGCATATTAAAACTCTAACCCTCAATGTGAGGATATTTGTGGGGAGCCTTTGGGAGGTATCAGGATTAGTTTAGGTGATGAGGTCAGGTCCCCAAGATGGAATTAACACCTTCATAAAAAAAGAAGAGATGTGAGGTCTTCTTTGTACCCCTTCCTTTCTCCCCTTCTCTTTCATCCCCTCCTTCACCCCCTTTCTGTTTCTCTCTCCAAGATGAGGACACAGAGAAAAAAAAAGTCAACCTTCTGCAAACCTGGTTTGATCTTTGTGAGAAATACATTTCTGTGTGTGAGCCACCAAGCCAATAGCATTTGTTTTAGCATCACCCAGAGCCTGGGGCTTTGGGACCGTGTGTTCCTTTGGACTCACATGTACCTGGGACACCTCTGCAAGCCTGGCTCCAGGCCAGGGTCTCCTGATCTCTCATCCACACATCGACTCCAGCTCCCCACACAAGTGGGGAGTCAGGAGAGACAGTCTTACTCTGCCAATGTCTGCATGACCTAGGGCAGGCAAGTCTGTCCATTTGGGCCTCAGTTTCCTTTTTTGTACAATAAGGAAACTAGTCAGCAGTAATCAAGCTTCTCTTCTCTTTTTTTTTTTTTTTCTTTTTTGTTTGTTTGTTTGATTTTGGTTTGGGTTTTTTGAGACAGGGTTCCTCTGTTGTAACTCTGGCTGTTCTGGAATTCACTTGCTGGCCTCAAACTCACAGAGATCCACCTGCCTCTGTCACCCCAGTGCTGGGATTAAAGGTGTGTGCCACCACCACCAAACAAGCTTTTAAAAAAAAGCCAGCAGAACCTTTCTCCAAATAAAACCTTACAAAGAAAACCAATGTTAAAGCAAAATAAAATCATAGTTGTTTGGGTTGGGAGTAGGGTAGGAGGCTGGACCTCACCTCCTCTGCTTCTCCAGCCCTGGTTACTAGCCAGCTCTACTTCTGAGGGATGCTAGGGTTCTTCGAGGCACACTTTGACAAGCCCTGCCTTAGAAGGCCCTCCAAAGCTCCCCAGGTTCTGGCAGGGTGTGATGGGATTGGTGCTGAGCACTGGAGTTCTGTGTCAACTTTCACTAAATGAATGACAGGATCCCCTGAAAGGGTCCACAGCCTCCTGGGTTGAGAGAGCACTGGGGCCCCGGCCTGAAGACCACCAAATGGAGACTGACTCCCTGTAACACCCTGGAGCATCATGGACTGCTGAGCCCTTGTGCCTGTGTCTGCCCGGTGGGGAGGCTTGCTGTTCCCTAGCCAGGCAGCCTGCTACTTTCAAACACAAGCCGTAGGCCAGGCTGGGGCCAAGAGCAATATTTTGTCAGTGAGTCTATTAAGAAAATAATGGAATGAAAGAAGCCACCATCACGAAGTGATGTACAAGCGTCCCTTCAATCTGCCACAGCCTGACCAAGACTGAAACAGCCCTTCCAGATTGGGCACGTGGCCAAAAGCTTTAAATAATCATTCAAAATGTGTGTGTGATTTATCGCTGGGGACACTGGCTGGCACGGGGCTCCGAGGCATCACAGGCACCACAGTCCGCCAGTCTGGCCACTTCCTCCTCAGTGCTGGTTTGTGGAGATGGGTGTGGCCAGCCTCCCAGGTAAGCACTGTGCTGTGGACATTCCCAGGGGAGGAAGGACCTAGCTATAAATGGTCTCACTTTCTTCTGGGAAGGAGAAAGCGAGTTGTAGAGACATCTGATGTTTCCTGAGTGTGTGGGACCCTTGCCCAGGCATGTTTAAGGCATTACCTCATCTGATTCTCTGGACAACCCAATGGTCTGAGTGCCGTCAGGATGACTGTGTTCATTTTAGCCTGGGAAACTGAGGCACAGGGATATAGGTGACTTGCTCACTGGGAGGCAGCAAAGTGGGCTTTCAAACCTGATGTGCTTGGTTCTTGGATCCTTCACTGGACTCCATGCGGCCCCCTAGAGGATAGCCCTTCTCCCCTGTTTTCACTTAGGGACTACCAATTATCTCCCTTCTTGGTGTTCTACAGGTGTTGTTCAAAGTCAGCTCTATAAGCCTCCCATGGGCCCCGATTCCATTTGTCATCTACACCTTGGTATGAGGAGATTTAAAACAGTGGCTCTCTCCTCCTCCTCAAGACCTTGCCTTCAAGGTCTTTTCCTCAGGCTTTGCTGAGGCTTAAAGACTTATTAGAGATAGATTCCTTGTGGGCTGAGGGGATGGATCAGTCAGTAAAAGGCCTGCCATGCAAACATGAAGACCTGAGTTCAAGTCCCCAGCACCCACATAAAAGCTGGGCATGACGGTGCAGGTCTGGTAGGGGCACAGAGACAGACAGATCCTTGGATCTCATGGCCAGCCAGGCTTCAGGATCCGTGAGAGACCCTCTCTCAGAAATTATGGTGGAGAACGACTGAGAAAAGCACTCAATGTTAACCTCCCGCCTCCACACCCGTGTGCACGTGCACCTGTAGCCGACAGCTACTGTGTGAGCTCAGCAAGGAAGACAAGGGAGCATATTCATAGATGCAAACCTTCCAGACCTCAGTACAGCAGGTGCCATACTGGACAGTGGAACCCCGATCTTCTGATCTCAGGTGTTTTTGTTGACACAGACGCTCCTCAGGTGTTACAAAAACTCAGTCCTCTCCTCCAAAGGCCTATTTGCATAATGAAGGAAATCTGTGGTCTAGTCTCATCCGTAATCCTTTAGCAATGAGCTATGTCACCTTTACAGTGGGGTGCTTGAGGCCCAAGAGGATCCCACAACCCTTTAACAGCTAAGCTATGTCACTTTTACAGGGGAACTCAAGGCCTAAGGGAAGTGTTCTCTCCTTGTTGCCTGAGACTGGGAGAGAGGACCACAAGAATCCTCCACAGCAACTTTGCCCTTCCACAATGGCTCTGCCAGAAAGAAGTGAGCAGGTGCAGATCATGAGGAAGCAAACATCTTTTACATAAAGCCAACACCTGCAGACAATACAAACTGCCAAGGCTTAGACAGCCCTTCCCCCAACAATGTACAAACAATTATTATAAACATAACTAGGAATAAACTTCCCCAGCATTCACCTGCATACAGATGTGCACATGCCCTCATGAACATGTGTGTACACCACACCACACATACACAGAGTTTCTGGCCACGTGCTCATGGCCTAAGAGGCCAGAAATAAGCATCCTGATCCTAACTCTCCTATGCTTTTTCACAGCCTTGGGCAAATCCCTTCCCCCTCTGGGTTTTGCTTTTCCTCTTCTGACAGGCGATTGTGAAAGCACTTTTACCTCCCAAGGCTTGTAAATAAACTAAAGTGGGAAATGTATTAAGCAGGGAGAGACTTGCAAACTGGAGGGTGCTGAGCCCGAAAAGAGGTGTCTTCTTAGCTTTATTTACTTTCCAGGTGCCAGTGAACTTCCTGTATGAGCAACTGGGATGAGAACCATTCCCTCACATTCTGGGCCATTCGGTCTGAGCTGAGCTGAAGATTATAGTTCTCAATGGCCAATGTGACTGTGCTCAGAGATTTGAGGCCTAGCCCAGATCCTACTCCATTCTCATAAACTCTCCTCTGGGTGTGCCCACCCTCTTATTATCATTTTCTGTTTATAGGCCAGTCTCCACCCTCTGATCCAGAGACTCCGAAGGACTTCTACTGTGGCTGCTTCTAACCATGTGTCTCCACCTCGCGCCTTGTTCCAGCACGAGCCATGACTCGAAGATGGTCTGCGGATGAATGAGTGGAGGTGAGCGACGGGATGGGCAGATGCGTGAGTGAAAGGGGAGAGCAGTGCTCACCTCATGACCCCACACTATCTCCAGATGCTTCTGTCCCAGAAATGTTTCCAGGAAATGCCACAGAATCACCCTTTAGGGAGGTAGTAATCTCCTTGTCACCAAACACAGAGGCAAGAGTCCTGAGAGAGGCCAGGAAGCATGTCCAGTGACACTCCTTCCCAAGGAGCCCTGGAACTTTCCATCACTCTGCCACTCCTTAGACCCCATGGACCCCCATCACCATCCCAACTGTGGCTTGTGGCTCTCATTTCAACAGCATACAGTTCCCATCCAGCTGGCCTCTCCGTGGCCCAGGAGAGCAGCCTCCAGCCTCTCTCATCTGTCTTTCAAAGGCTAGCTCAGTCAGCCACCCAGGAGGCAGTCTCCAGAAGAGACCAGATCATGCCTGGACACTCCCTACATGGATTCGGTTCAGCCTCAGAGTCTGTATCATTAACAGAGTCTGTATCATTAACCCACCTTCCACCAACAGCCGCACACAGAAATCAGGAGCCCTGTCCCGACAGTGAAGGGTCAGCTGTTCAGACGATGACACAAAGGCAGCGTGGTCACATTCTTGAGGATGAGTGGCCTCTAAGGAGATGGGAACCGGGGGCTTTCCATGCAGGTGAGGAAACCAGTTAAGCTACAGTGTGGATCGCATATACAGAGGTGTGACTTCAGGCAGATAACCATACTTCCCAGGGCTTCTTATCTACCAAAAAGGCCATCGTGGACATTCCATGGGGAGTACATGTAATTTGCCTAGAGGATCTGAACAAAAGATGCCAGCATTAGTCTGACGGAGAAAGTGACAGGAATGCTCATAAGACTCAGAGAAGAATGTGAGAGAACACCAGAGACTGGGATTGGAGAAGGTTTCCTGGAGGAGGCAGCACTAGTTCTGAGCAAAGGCCCTGCACTTGTTGAAAGATGCTGGCCAGGGTGGCTGAAGCCCATGGGCACCAGAGATTTTAATGAGCTCCCTGCTAACTATATCATGGCCGCGGTGCTTTTCCCTCAGTTTCGCCATCTGTAGAATGAGGCTGCCAGCCTCCGGGAACCTCTGTGCCCCCAAGCCCTCCAGGACATTTCACTCTGCAGTACCTAAGCTCCCAGGCTCCTAAATGCTTCCACATGTCAACCCTGACCTGTAGGGCTCCTTATCTTCGCCTACACAATGTGGCCAGCCAGCTCTGCTTCCTGGCTCTGGATGGCCTCCCTGTGGTCCTGGAGCAGACATATATCTCAGGACCACCAAGCACTGTAGCCAGGCTCCACCAGAAATGCAATGCCTGCCTGGAATGGTGGTCTCCCCATATCCCTCTTCCTCCTCCAACCTCAGCAGTGCTGAGGGCGACGTAGGTTTATTTGGGGTCTGCAGGGCACACGGAATGTTATCATTCTCAGGGAACTCCATGTCCCAGCCTCACTGATACTGCAGGCCTTATTGGTGAGGTCTCCCTCCTGCTCTCAACTACCCAGGGCCCCTAGTTCCAAAGAGGTGTCAGGTTTCAGAGACATGAATTCGTGCCCAGAAGGGGTGGCAGCAGCCAGCAGAGGGACTGGAAAGGCTGAAGGTCACTCCCCTTCATGCCCCCTTACCCTCACCTCTGCAGATGGCAGGCATTTGCCTTTCAAGCTGGAGTATGAGAATTCTACAGTCTTGGAGAGTTCAAGAATCTTCCAGCAGATAGAATCTAAGGCTATCAAAGCGTAAGGGGTTAGGCTGTCGAATCTTACACTTGTAGAATCCTGAAATTTTAGACTCTCACAATCAGATCATGCACACAGGGAAGAGATGGGATCCATCACTTTCTGGCTGTGTGACACTGAGAAAGTGACCTAACATCTCTGTGTTCTACCTCCTCACCTGTAAAATAGGGCTCTGATGCTTTCCACTTCTTAGAGCTGTTGTGTGAACCTAATGAGCTGACACCTACACAGCATTTAGAACAGTGCCTGGCACATGGACATCAGTACTGTGGCCACAACGTACTGGGTTCTGCCAGCAACTGCCATGCACTTGAATGAAGGACAGGGGGTTCTGGAGGATTCAGAGCCATGGGACCGTGGGACCGTGAATTTATTTTATTCACACAAATAAATGGGCATTATTTTAAGCCTCTAAGTATGCAGTAATTTGTTATACATCAATAGAACACCTTCCAGCCAGAATGTTAGTCCCCTTGCTACTTTCTGCTGGTTGAAGGAGTCACAGGGTGAGCCCAGATTCAGTGTTAGTGGGAACCTTATAAGGTCCTGCACACAGGTGGTCTGGTCCATAGTGGACCTTCTTTGGGTGCCAGCAATCAAAAGCATCATCAACTCCTCAAGGCTAGTTCCCATCCCACCTTGGCCCTGTGTCTGGCTGTCAGTTTTCTATAAGGTAAAATGTACTGCTATGTTAAGAACATTGTTTTATGGGGTAGCCGCATGTGAAAACAGAACTGAGCCCTCATGCTGAAATCATCATCTAGTTTATCACCATTCAAAACAAGTGCGTTCTCTCTAGAAAGGTTTACAAGGGCCACCTAGCTTAACCCTCTACAGCAGTGTTTTCCAATCTTCCTAATTCCAAGACCCTTTACTACAGTTCCTCGTGTTGTGGTGACCCCCAACCATAAAATTATTTTCATTGCTACTTCATAACCGTAATTTTGCTACTGTTAGGAATCATAATGTAAATATATGATATGCAGATGCTCTTAGGTGACCCCTATGAAAGGGTTGTTTGACCCCCAAAGGAGTCTTGGCACACAAGTTAAGAATGGCCGCCCTACAGTGGGAAACGTTGAGCTTTTTATAGGGAAAGAGATCTCCCAGATCCCCTAGTTGGATGGTTTGAATGAAAATGGCCCCCATAGGCTCATAGGGAGTGGCACTATTGGGAGGTGTGGCTTTGTTGGAGTGGGTGTGGCCTTGATGGAGGAAGTGTGTCACTTCGGGGATGGACTTTGAGGTTTCAAATGCTGAAGCCAAGCCTAGTGTAATTCTCTCTTCCTTCTGCCTGCAGATCCAGATGTAGACCTCTCGGCTCCTTCTCCAGCACCATGTCTGCCTGCATGACACCATGCTTCCCACCACGATGACAATGGACTAAACCTCTGAACTGTAAGCTAGCCTCAAGTGAATGTTTTCATTTATAAGTGTTGCTGTTGGTCATGGTGTCTTTTCACGGACAACGAGAGCCAGGGCCAGGGCCAGAGGTCAAGTATCTGGATGCCCAGCCTCCGGATCACCTTAGCTAATGAAAGCTCTATGATGTGTCCCCAGAGGCAAAAGCCCCATAATGCCTTCAGTCCAGAAGAGAACAGGAGGAATAGGAAGTCTCCCAACACAGACCACAGAGACCTAGGACTCTGGGGAGCAGGTGAGTACTCCTGTGCACACTGGACATGATATGTCCTGACCCCTGACTCATTCTGGGATCCAGGCAAATCACTTGACCCCATGCCTCTCCTGGAATGAGGGTGGTATCCAGACAAGTGAGGAAAGCCCAGCAACGCCCTGTGGAGAGCACCAAGCGTTGATTTCCTGGGCAGTTTTCCCGAGGGTAATCTCAGTTCCTGCCTCCTGGTTTACCATTGCTCTTTTCACAACAAAGGCCCCAAGACCCTGTCACCTCTGACCCTAGTTCATCTTCTCTATCTCCAGTGAAAACTGCCAGCGATTCCTGATTGTCCTGTCTAAAGCAGCACCTTCTTTCCTGCTCCCTGGACTTCTGATCTTTTTTGTAATAACCCTTCACAATCCAAAATCATCCTAATCTTTGACTTGTTTGTTTAGCATTTGTTTCCCATGCTGGATGATCAGTTCTCCACGGGTAAGAGCCTGGGAGATGCTCACCACCATTTTAAAGGAAATCTGTCATGTGGCAATGCTTGTGTTGAACAGAGGAGTGGATGAATGGAATTGAGACTGAGTCTGTGACAGAACTTCAGTGCTGGTCCAAGCAAGGATTGTACCTGAGTCCCCAGTAAAGTGAAGGGCACAAGAAGCTGCCCTGAGACCACCAGCACTGACCCCTTTCCTCTTCATCTCCATCGTATGCAGAAACTGGACTCCTCACTGGACATGAATGGACAAGTTGCCAAGAAAGTCCCTAGATGATAAGCATTTTGAAATAAGTAATATCTGTAGCTATGACTCTTGATTACCGATCTCTCCACACTTACTAAAAAGCATATTTTTATGCCCTACCTAAGAGTTCCTAACCAGCATCATTTTTGAGTTGTCACCCAATGAATTAATAAATGGATAAATGGATGAGCAGGTGTTTGATGGATGTCTGACCTGTTTGATGGTCCGAGGACGGATGGTGGATGGAGGGAGAGGATGGATGGATGAGCAAGTAGATGAAAGCAGGGAGGGTGGGAAGGGTGTCGATGGACGAGTGGTGAACAAGCAGATTCGATTTACTGTATCTTGAACTCTGCAGAGTCATGGAGCAGAGGAAGCAAATGTGTTCTGTGGTCCTACAGGACAGAGCTGAGAGCGCTAAGTCTAAGCTACAGTGAAGTAAACTTTAGCTCATTATAAGCAGAAGGTTGCTTATCACTGGCTATGTCCCACTCATCACAGGAGGCAAGGAGCAGGAAGGATCCAGATGTTGCTTGAAAGACTGAGCTACAGTGATTTTCCCCCATTAGACTAAGAAACTATAAGGTTTCGGAAGACTCAGAGGGAACTTTCTACCATCAGAGTTTGGAATGTGGGGGCCCTCATTCTCTACCCTAGGACTTGGGACGCTCTGTACCTTGATACCTCTCCTAGGACTGAGGACAGGATTAGTGACACAGGCTACACTGTAAGCATTTACTGGGTACGCGCCTGACAGCAACTCAAGGGGTTGAGGCTGCTTCTCACCCCACATCTGTCTGCTTTCCCCACTTCGGCTTGCTGCCTATAAGGTAGCCATGCTAAGACTTCAGAATCTTCAGCAGCAGAGCTCGAATGTCATTGCCCTCTTGATCTTCATCGGTACCCTGTACAAAAGGACATAGGTAACATCTTCATAGTGTTCTTGGGAGAGTTAAATAAAAATAAAAAATTGTACAGCCCACCTAGTACCATGGTAAGCATGTTGAAACCTTCAAAAAGTGATAATAATGAAACTGGTATTGGCTTTAACATTGCTGTTAGCATGAAGATCCATGTTTGTGTTTGCATTTGTGTTAATTAGTGGCATTACTACAGTATACCATTGTATTACATGGTGTTATTGTAGACTTATTACTCTAATACCATGGATTCATACACACTTGAAACAACATATTACTCACAGCTGACCTTTTTAGAAGCTTAGGACACTGGAATTACCATATTTTAGAGCCATGGAAAATTCAATCTGGCTACTCTCACATCAGGCAGAATCACTGAGGTCCTGAATCCAGTCAACTAACCCAGGACAGAAGCCTCTTTCTGGTGTTCTTCATCCCATAACTCCAGGCCAAGACACCCCCTGGGACCACCTGGGGGGTCCCAGATGAACCCCTTGGCCCCATATTCCTATTCTCAGACAACCCAGAATCCCAGGAATTTGTGGCCACAGTGAGTGGGGGCCTCTGATTGGGCCTGGGGGATGATGAAATATGGAAGCTTCCAGAGTTGGCCTGGTGGGGAAGGCCACATTTTCTGTGTCATGTTCTATTGCACGCCAATCAATTACAGTGCGCCCTATATAAACACATCATGAGGGCTTTGACAGGGGGCCGGGGTGAAGTTGGGTGTCAGGGTAAAACAGGGGATAATAAAATCACTGGAGATTTATTCCTCTAAATTGGAAACTTCATGCTTACACCTGACTAAATCATCAGGCTGAAATTGGAGCTGACTCCCACAGAAAACACATGTAACCTTATCCCATCTTTGTTTAACAGCGACCCATCAAGCCGCTGATGGATTCTACAGATGCGCCAGCATCCTCCTTCAGCTCCCTGAGTTGTAGGGGTCTCAATCAGACCTGTCCTCACTGTGTCCACCCTATTCTCTGGTGGCTTTTCCATGGCTGGCCAAAGGGGCCTTTCTTAAAGGTGGGTGTGTCTGTGGGTCTCCATCCCTAAAAAGCTCCCCTGGCTCCCATCATGAATTTACACCATGTGTGCACCAACAATATTCCCACAAAGCTGTATGGGCTGCTAAGTAACGGGAGAGGTAGGCAGGACATCGAGAAATGAGCTACCAACTAGAAGCTGTCCCTGCTAGCTCCAAGTCACAGGTCTGAGAAGGCCCCTAAGGTTAATGGCTTAGCCTAGCTCTTCCCTCTTAGAACTTACCTGAGGATTTAGTAAGCTGATGGATTGAAGGTGCTTTATAATTTATAAATGTGGTTTATGTTGCTTAATCTTCTATTTGAATAAGATTAAGTGAAACAGTATATGTGGTCCCAGGAGGTGGTGTGAACTGAGCCAACCTCTGTGTTAAGGAGTTTCCCTTTGTCAGGGGTTAACAGCAGAGTTGGGAAGAAAACTCTGGAGGGACTGTAACCATTAACCAACCCCATACCTTCTGGGGTCCCTGAGCTAGAAGGGCTTAAAACAAGATTCTGTTTGATCTCCACATCACAGGTAAGAACTCTACTCCTTCCAGAGATGACAAATCAGGGAGAGATCAGAGAGTCTTTGTAGCTTTCCCAAATCACACAGCCAAGATAGGAACCAGGATGGCATTCTCTATTTGCTGCCCCGCCCCCACCCCAGTTCACCAGTTCATTAAAATATACAGCAAGAGCTCTATAGTGTCTGAGAGAGAAAAGGTGAGCCGTCTTGTGCCAGCCTCTCCCAGACCCTCCCTTCAGACCCTTAAAGTCTTCCAGGCACCAACACACTCACCCCAGTGCACAGCACACCGCAGGCAGTCAGTGGCTGGGAGGCTGCGGCCAGAGGTTCCTTCCTCAGAAGAGGGCCCTAGACTCACATCCTAGGCTTACACCTCCACTGTCTCCCTTTGGCGGGGTGGGCTGGGGGAAGGGAGGAGGAGCCCCTGTGTCATTTTCAGCAGCACTCAGCAGAGCCTTACAAAGTGCAAGATGGCTTTTTTAGCCCAGCATAAGGATCTAGTTAAAAACCAATAAATCAGCAGTGAAATGTGCATAGCAGCCTTCTCCGTAAAATCAACATGGCTTGTGCCTCTGCGGGGAGCCTTCTGACTGCCGGCTGAAGCCTGGGGAGCCGGCAGAGCCCTTCTCCGTTCCGCAGGAGTCTTGGGAGGGGGGCGCCTCTGCCCCTAGTCAAGGAGAGTCGGACAACCCCGAGCGCCGCCGAGGAGATGCCTAGACTGGTGATCTGCTGTCCCCAGATGCAGACAAGCCAAGAGGCGCGTGAGCAAGGCCCAGACCGCCCTCGTCTCCTCCTCCCGACACGGAAAATCGAATTAGGAGACAACCCGGCTGGGACTGGACGGGATGCGAGCGCCGGGCGTCTCCCCAGCACCGACTCGGACCGCCAGCTGCAGGGAGGGCTCGGGATCGATCCCTTGGTGCAGGCGGCCCCCAGAACCCGGCTTCCTCTCGGGTCGGTATTTAGTATCTGTAAAACTGCCACTCGGACAGCCAAGGTAAACAGCGTCCCCGGCAGTTCAAAGGTGAGCGCGCCCCAGCGCTTTCCCTCGGGCTGCTCAGCCAGCGGCGCATCTGTGCGCCCCGCGCCGCGTCTCCCACGCACGCTCCAGATTTCTCATTAAAATCGGCGACTGTGTCAACAGCGCGGCCGGGCTCCGGAGCTGGAAAAGCCATTTCGCCGCCCCACCCGGCCCTGCCAGGCCGCCGGCTCTGCGCGGCTCCCCAGCTGGTCCCCCAGCCACCCACCCCCCGGGATCCTCAGGGCGCGCGCGCTGTTGGCGCGGGCCAGGCCACCCAGCAGCAGTGTGAGCCCTCCGGGCCCTAGCCCAGGCGGCGCCGGCCGGTCAGGTGAGAGCGCTGGAGACATTCTGGCCTCTGCAGGTGGCTCACACCCAGCTCCAAGAAGGGTCTTCTCCGTCCTGTATCAGGGTTTCTTGCAGAATCCTCAAGACAGCTGCACCTCCAGGCTCACCTGGCCAGCTTGTTTGTTCCCTGGAACTCATTTTTGTCATGCTAATCCGCAGCAGAGTTTAAGGCCCTCACCGGCAATGAGATTGTCAGAGGAGCAAAGGGTGCTCTCAATAGGACCGGACTTCGGGGCCAGAAGGAAAGCCAACAGTTGGCGATAGAGTTCAGACCCAGCTCTGACGCACAGGACCCTTGTGCTGGAGAGATGTCTGGCTTCTTCCAGAGGACCCTAGTTCGGTTCCCAGCACCCACTAAAAGCTGCCAACACGTGCCTCTAACTAACTACTAGGGGGTAGGGGGCTGTCTGACACCCTCTTCTGGCCACTGTGGGCACCCACACATAGATTCACACACTCACACAACACAAATAAAAATTTAAAATTAAGAATAGGAGGCCGGAAGGTTTGCTCAGTGGTGAAAATCACTGGCTCCTCTTCCAGAGGACCCAGGTTCAATTTCCAGCACCCATATGGGGGCTCACGACCGTCTGAATTTTTATTACCGTGGAATTTAATGCCCTCTTCTGGCCTCCCCAGGCACCAGGCATGCATATGGTACACAGACAGGCATGCACGTGGTGCACAGACAGGCATGCAGAAAATACAACCATAAACATAGAATAAAATAACTTTAAAAGTAAATAAAAACAACTCTAAAGAAAATAAAGACAAAAATGGATGGGTAACGGCACTGCCCTCCTCCCCCAGCTCCTGGGACTCAGAAGTACTCCACACGGTAGTTATTCTTTCATCGGCCTGTATTTATTTATTAAAGCCCTCTTGCGTAGAGCCATGAAAGAAACAGCTGGTAGTCCAGGGGGGACCAGCAGGCAAGCAAAACAGGAGGCCGAGTGTCCTGGAAGTGGAGAGCGCTGATTGGGTGCTCCAGACTCGGCCCCACAGGAAGAGAGACATCAGTGGCTGGAAGAAAGGAGGGCAAAGGTGGTGAGGAAAGTGTTCCCGGACTTGGATGGAGCCTTGGATGGGCAGTGGGAGGTGATGGGGACACGGAGACAAGAGTGGGCCCCGGAGGGAGGGTATGAGGTTTGCAAGCTGTGTACTTCTCAACGAGCACCTTTAAGTTCTGGTGTTTGGTGTTTATGTGTGCTTGCTTGTACACGTGTGTTATTTATTTATTTTTTTGTTTGCTTGTTTTATAGGGGAAAGTGAGGACAAGGCCTCCAACAAATTATTCAGTCGAGTTCCTGGCCTTTGAGAAATCACATTGGTCAACACACCTAGGGGGCAATGGTGAAGCCTGGGTCTCCCTGCCTGGTAAGTATGTGAGTTTCTATGTATGTAAGTATGTGGATTTGAATGTGCTCTAAGATGTATACCCACATGTATGCATGTTGAGAATGCCTATATCTATTTAGATGTGTGCATATTGTCTAGATCAGCACTCATGTATGAATATGAGTGTGTATTTACCGACATACCTGTGTATGCAGCTGTTATAACAGGGGTCTGAATGAAGATGTGTGCATTTGCCTTTGCACAGGCATCGATACTGTTGGCATGTGTCTGTACATGTGAACTTGCATTCCCACAGACTCCAAAAAGCATGGAGTTCTCATTCCCATACCCTTCCCTGCAGGGGTGTAGGACTGGGGCAGCTGACTGGGTCCCAAGCTTCACTTTGATCAAGGCTGGGTAATTCCCACCAGTTTACCCTGCCCAGACTCAGCCTCCATCCCTACTAGTCACGTGATTAATGTGGTCCCTCTCCCTATAGAAAGTCAGTCCTTCCATCTGACTGTTCCCTGAAGAGTACATCATAGTCTTCCCTCTGTCCAGCTTCCCCGGGCCTCTCAAACTACACTGTGGAATGGTAGCTTTAAAAGAAAATAAATAAATAAAAGAAACAAGATCAAATTGTCACGTGCAGTAAAGATAAGCGTGCATGGTGATGCATTTGTCTGGGGTGTGTGTCAGGGAGTGCTGGTGACCCGGAGCTGAGAGGAAATGTCAGTGTGACTGAACTGAGGAAGACAGTGCAGAAGCTGTGCCCTCTTCCTCTTCCTCTACCTCCTGGCCTTCAGCTTAGCCTTGGAGGATCTCCCAAGCCACTGCTCTGGAAGCCCATCCCCTCCTCCACCTGCTGCCCCTCCAGTCTCTTCATTAGCATCCTCTTTAGAGGGGGATCTGTACTGAGCACACTTCCTTCCCTCTCATCCCCTGAGCCAGACCAGCTGCAAACCTAAGCATCCTTCCCACTGGGCCAGAGGACTCCGGCTCAGTACCCGAATGCTTCTGTGGTTCCCACTGCCCACCTCCCCTGTGTTTCCACCTCTGTGACCACCTTCTCCATCTCCCGGAAGCTCTTCTGTTTCTGCCCTGCTCTGAGTGTGGGTACTCCTCGGTTCTGGCTTTTATCTAATCTTGGTAATGGGGGAGTCAGGTCCAGATGAAGGCACCACACCTCGGGATCTCCATCCTGTCTCTCTCCCTACCCAGTCACATCTCTGCAAGCCTTTCAAAAATCCTCCAAGTTACATGGCCCAAAAGAGCCTAGCTTTTCCCTGATCCTTTCCTGGTGTCCATCTCTGTATGGGCGTCTCTGCCCTGTGTGTCACCTAAACCAGAGCACTGGCTTATTCCTGACCCTACCAGTCCTAGCCACCCCTTCTTCACATCTTCACTGGGGCCTTCACTTCTGCCCTGAAGCAGACTGGTATCACACTGCCTGAAACATTTCCAGACGCTTCTAAGGGCTCTGAAGTCATCTCCCTGAGGAGACCATATGCTCTCTCCGGCAGGCTTTGCAGTCTCCTTCTTCCACTGCTAGAAAAAGGTTCAGCTGCCACATTCTCCAAAAGATGTCTCCAGGGATTGCACATCTCTCCAGGGACTGGCCATCGCCAGCATCTCCAACTGCCCTTGTTCTGCCTGGCACTCCTTGGGCTGGTGGCCCATGACCACCTGGCCCCCCAGCTTGCTCAGCTAAATGCCCTCACTCTCAGGTTCCTTTGGCCTGGACTGACTGATCCAGGGTACTGCAAGCTCACGTTCAAAGACTCAGACCCACCCCAGCTGCTAGTCTCCATAAATGTGGATTAGGTGGCCCCCTTTGAGGCAGACAAGTGGGCTGTGAGAAGAGTTGGTTTGGTATAGATTTTATGACAGGATCACATTTCGTCATCAGACCCCCCTCTGAAGCCAGCCAAGGGCAGGTCAGGGGCAGGGGAGTGGGAACCTGAGCTCTCAGTCGGCCCAGAAAACAGGGCCGCTGGCACAGGAGGGAGGTGTGCTGGAAGTGAGGGTCAGAGCCTGCCCTCTGCTACCCACCCATAGTGTGAACTGGGTGAGTCCTCTGAATCGGTCTGTGAAATGAGGGCTCTAGACTAAGTGGATTCCCAACCAGCTTCACTAGAAGGCTCCTGTCTCTTACTCCAGTCTAAGCCACAAGGACCCGTCACCCTTTCCCACAAGGATGCTAAGCTACATAGATTTACAAACCCATGAACCAAAGTAGCCACATACAATATAGGTTTCCAGTTATAAATTTCAGATCAAGAAATAGGTCTCAGTCTAAGTATATCCCGAGCATTATACAGACATACTACAAAGTATACTTTATTTGTCTGAAATTCCAAGTTTAGTTGGGTGTCTTATATTTTTACTTTGTAAATCTGGCATTCCTACCTTGTACAGAATGGGGTTTACAGGATCATAGCCCTTGATACTTGTAAGCAAAATAGGTCAGGATTGGCAAATGGACTGGACTAGCCATCCAACTGTGATCAGATGCAGTGAGAACTCAGTGGAAGGCTGTTCCAAGAGCAGGGAACAGTATAGACTGAGGTACAGAGGCAGCTCTGTGCTGAGACTGATTCAGGAAGGACTTCAGAGGATGGATGTGTGGGATAAAGTAGCTATAGTCAGATCCTGCTACATCCAATCTGTGCTGCTGCTGCTGCTGCTGCTGCTGCTGCTGCTGTGTTAAAGGAGGAAGCCCAAAGGGTCTGAATTGAAGCAAAATTACAGCCAGAGACTGGGGTACAGGGAGCAGACACCAGCTACCCAGAGATTAGGGGAAGGAAAACTCATATGGTCTAGGGGGACTTTAAAGGTCTACTCAAGGACTTTGGGCTCAGATCTATTCATCATCCGTGTGCAGTGATTAAAACACAAATGTCCCCCACAGATGCATGTGTTGAATGGTTGGTTCCCGGATGGTGACACTACTGGGGCTTTAGGCAGATGAGACCTATCGGAGGAAGGAGGACCTGGAGATGAGGCCTAGTAGGACCTGGAGTCTCCAGTCCTTTCCTCCCTCTGCTTCTTGCCCACCCTGAAGTGAACAATGTTCTCCTCCTCCACACACTCCCACACAGCGATGTTCTGCCTCACCACAGACTTAGACTCAACAGAGCCAAGGACGATGGGCTGAACTCTTCTATGACCAAAACAAATACTTCCTCCCTTAAATTGTGTCGGTATTGCATCACAGTAACCAAAGGCAATTAGTGCCTTCAGAGCAAACAATAAGTAGCAGTCAATACGTGGCAGTTGGTTGTTCTTCCTATCAGGTGCTCAGTACATGCTGTGGCTTCACACCCCTGAACTCCCCCTGTCCACAGACTGTCCCTACAGGGCCAGGGCCAATTCTTTACTTTGTTATGTATCCGTGTGCTTTATCTGGATGTACGTCTGTCCGTACACCACATGTGTGACTGGTGCCTGTGGAAGTTAGACGAGAGCACCAGATCCCCAGTAGAGTTATGGATGGTTGTGAACCCCTTGAGAGTGCTGGGAACCAAACCCAGGTCTTCTGCAAAAGAAACAAGTACGCTTAACTGCCGAGCTGTCTCTCCACCACCACCACCACCACCACCCCTGGGCGATTAGGCAGTTGACAGATTCCCACACTCTGCCCAGCTTTACTGTCCTCGTGCTCAATGTCACTGAGAGGTGAAGCATCAGGGAGAACCATCTTGACAAAGTGCATTTTAGGAAGGAAGCAATAACAACTGTCTAATGGAGTGGGGCTGCTCTCAGAATCCCCTGCATCTTATGTCACTCTTAACAACAGCTCTAGGGATAGGGATTAAAGCCCCACTTTAGAGATGTGAATAACAAGACTCAGAGTGATCTTTCGTCCAAAGGTCTTAACTAACAACAGTGGGGAACAGGCTTGAAAATTCAAGAGAAAATTCAAGAGCTCCTTTTTCTATACAAGGCTGTGTATATATGAATGACAGAACAACAAAGCCCAAACCCAGTGTTTGCTTGAGCCTGCTACAGTCTCACACCTATTGAGTCCTTCCAAGTACAAACTTCCTTAGGGGAAAGTTTATTTTTAGTTATGTTTAAAATGTTTTTATGCACTGTTGATGAGGGGCTACCCTCGGTCTTGGCATTTTGTATTGTCTGCAGGTGTTGGGTTTATGTAGAGGCTGTTAATTGCTAATGATTTGCACGTGGTATCAGAAGAACACCTGAGGAGTTCTAAATCAATAAAACCACCGGAGCTCAGATGCTCGGGTTCCACTGTGAGTATGGCGCTGGCCACCGCGGTCGTTCCCTCTGCTGAGGTCTGGCAGGGTTTGCACGTATGAAAACGCCTCCTTGTCTTCTTGGCTGAACTGCCACAGCAGCGTACAGCTACAACCTCCCACCACTGTGTCGGCCTGTGAGGATGTGGAACCCAGCCTACCCAGAAGGCATGCACATGACTCTTCCCGTGCTGTTATGAAGAGATTAGAGGTGTCAGAAACCTTGGATCTAGTCTCAAGTTTCCCAGTGCTTGGTTGCATAGTTTTTAGCTTTCTGAAATGCGTGCTCCTTTGTCTGGTAAGTGAGGACTGGAAATGCCTTCGTCTTATGGGTGATGTTAGGGTTCAGTGTGATAATACATCGGAAAGAGCTTTCTAACCCACGAATCATGGTTCAGATGTGATCCTTGGCCCAGATCATTACAAACAACATCATCCAAATGTAAAAGCTTTCACCAGTTCAAATCTCCCAAGTCCTGGGAAGGCCTCTGGACTAGCAGGTAAATCCCGTTCGATGCAGATTTGACATCTGATGTAGCATTTGTCAATGTTTGATAGGCCCTTCTGTGTATGGTGTTAAAATCCTGTACCCAGCACTGGTGAAGGATATAGTGCTTGCCCTTGGATGAGTGGTCTGTGGGGAAACAGAGACAGACAACGGCCAGTGACCAAGCAGCTGCGAGGCCAAGGAGCACGTGAATAAATAGGCTGAACTGGAGAATTGGGAGAAGCCGGTCCACAACTCTCTTCCAAGTTTGCACTGGGCTTAAATGCATTTTTATGCTTTAATTCAACAAATGTCTATGGGGCTCTTCTAAACTGTCGGGATGTATCAGCAAACAAAATGAATAGTCCCTGTTATCAAGTGTTTTAGTGGAGGGGGCCAAATAAAAAGATAAAAATAAATAATGACCTCATCGTGCCTGATATCATGTATTCTAATGATAAAACCGCAGGTACTATGAAAAAATCAAGGCCGAATAAAGGAACGAAAACAGAGAGGAGGGCTGGGACATAGCTTACTTGGTAGAGTGTTTGCCTAGCAAGCATGAAGCCCTGGGTTCAATCCCCAGCACTGCAGGGACTGGGCATGGTGGTTCACAGCTCTGAGGAACTCAGAGTAGGAGGACTCCAAGTTCAAGGTCATCCTCAGCTACAAAACAAGTATTTCCAAAATATGAATTGTCTAATCGATTATATATTTTTTTTAATCTGGGGTACTTAGAAGTGGTTAAAAAAAAGAAAGAAACCAATGAAAGGTGAAGAGATTGTCCAATACTGATTAATCAAAGGGACGATGGAACTGATTCCTGAGCACAGCCATGGATGGAATAAGAGCATGTTCATTGAATGATCATGAGATACACGTAACACTGATAAAGAATAAGGCAATAACATTCTTAGGATATGGCTAAGGCAGGACGTTATAAGTTTAATGTAAGTAGGCTGTATAAAATAGTATACATTTTATAACTTTAAGTGTTTATATTTGAAAATAAGGAGAATATTAAATCAGTTGTCTGAGACTCTTTTAGAAGAAACAAAGAGAAGGGAAGAATTATCAAATTTAAGAGTAGAGGCTGTGTTTGGAGGCTCCTATCTGCATTCCCAGCACTCAGAAGACTAAGGCAAAAGGAACTCTATGAATCTGAGGCCAATCTGAGACACCTAGTGAGTTCTAAATAACAACAGCTACGATGTGACACCATGTCAAAAAGTAAACAAATAAAAAGCAAACTCTTCCCACCCTCTCCCCAAAGCATAGACCTCAGCGGTCTTAGGGGCTGTGGTCATGCTCAAGGCCAAGGCCGTAGGGCTCACGGAGGTAAAGCAGAAGCTGCCTGGTCAAGGACATGAAGCTCAAGTCCCTGGATTGAGTGCTCCAAGGAGGTAGCCACTGCCCTCCGAGGAGCCATCATCCCTGTGAGGAGAGGCACCTGGGGGAATAAGATTGCCAAACCCCACATTGCGCCATGGAAGGTGACAGGCTCTGTGTTGGTGCATCTCACCCCTGCCCCCAGAGGCACTGGCATTGCCTCTGCTCCTTTGCCCAAGAAGCTGCTGCTAATGGCTGGTATGGAAGACTGCTACTCATCAGCCAGGAGCTGCACTGCCACCCTGGGTACCTTTGCCAAGGCCATCTTTGATGCCATCACAAGATCTACAGCTATCTGACCCCCCGACATCTGGAAAGAGACTGTGCTCACCAAGTCTCCTTATCAGGAATTCACTGACCATCTTGTGAAAACCCACCCCAGAATCTCTGTTCAGATGATTCAGGCCCCAGCTGTGGCTACCACATAAGGGTTTTTATAAAAGAAAAATAAAGTGAATTAAGTCTGCTAAAAAAAAAAAAAAATGCTAAAAATTCAAATAAGTTCTAAGGGAATAGAAGGGTAAAGTCTTTTCATGGATCCAGAGTTTTGGTATAGTTAAGATACTAATTCTTCTCAGATGAATAGATATGTTTACTATAATCCAAATCAAAATGACAATAGCCCATTTTTAAGAACTTATACGTGTTTGCAAATGGCCTAGGAAAGTCACACAATCTTGTCAAAGAATTGACCAAGAGGACCTATGGCTGCCAGGTTTCAGGAGGCTCCTAAATAGCCTGTCACAATCCTAGACACATTCTAGCCTAGCACACAGCTCAAGTCTCCCTGGGAATGGAATTGGTAAAAGGATGAACGCACCCCTGGAACAACTGGGGTCCACCACAGAGCCACGCATGCAATGTTGATTGGGCTTTAAACACATCTGTCCCAGAGGGAAAATAAAATATCTAAATAAGTTACAATAGAACTAGGACAATCACGTAGGGAAAAGCAAACCTCAGCCGCTGGCTCTTCGTATGCTCTCCAAAATTATTCAAAACTGATCATAGGCCTAACTTAAAAAGAAAAACTGTAAAATTTCTAGGAAAAGCATATAAATACACCTACATATGAATAAATATCAGCCCCCCTCCAAAACTCTCTTAGAACACGAAAAGCACCAAGTACAAAGCAAAACCTTGATTAGTTGCACTTGACTAAATCTTGAAACTGTTGTTCATCTACAGGTATTAAGAAAGTTTAGCTTGCCAAAGTATAAGGCCGTGGTTCTCAACCTTCCCAATGCTGTGACCCCTTAATACAGTTCCTCATGTTGTGGTGACCCCCAACCATAAAATTATTTTCATTGCTACTTCGTAACTGTAGTTTTTATACTGTTATGAATCGTAATGTAAATATCTGATATGCAGATGGCCTTAGGCGACCTCTACGAAAGGGTTGTTTGACTCCCCCAAAGGCATTGTGACCCACAGGTTGAGAACTGCTGAAGAGCTTCTGGACTAGGGATGTAGCTCAGTGGTAGAGTCATTGCTTTATGAGTTTCCCAGCATCCTCAGCACAATGTGTGGCTGTGTGTGTATGTTCCTAAGTACATATAAAAAGTCTTGATAAGGTGATAAACAATCCAGCCAGAAATGGGCTCCTCAGTCATTTCACAAGCTATGTAAATAAATGGTGAGTGAGGGAAAGAACACTCAGCATGTCAGTGTGGTGTGGTGGCACACGCCTGTAGCCCCAGCACTCAGGAGGCTGAGGCGGGAAGATTGGGAGTTCCAGATCAGCTGTTCTCAAAAACAAGAATGAGTACTTAACATCATTAATCACCTGTAAATTCAAATTAGAACTACAAAGTCATATATATGCATGCCAGCTACGGTAAAACACAAAACCAAAATGACTGACAATAGCAACTTTTGCACAGATGTGGAGCCGTCAAAACGCTCAGAATCTGTGGCAGGAGGAAGGCAAAATAGTACCACCAGTTGGGGAAAACCTTTGTCATCTTCACACAATTAAAAAAAAAAAAACCATCAACCCTCCATCCCAACAATTCTACTCCAGATCTACTCCATTTACCCAAGAGAAATGAAAACATATATCCATTTCTTTCATACAAGAAATGTTTATAAGAGCTTTATTCATAATATCCCCCAAGGTATAAACAACCTAAATAAATGTATAAACAAAAGACGATAGATCCATTCATGGATACAATCCAGCCTTCATGAAGAACAACCCACCAAGAACACAGACGAAGCTCACAAAGAATCTAAGCAAGAGCAAAATAGCTTAATTCCATCTGTATGAAGTTCAAGAGCATATGCAAACACTAAGTTCTAGTGTTAGGAGTTATTACAATGGCTGTGGAGGGTGGAACTGATTAAGAAGGGCAATGGGGGAGGGGAGAGGGGGCAGGGCATGGAAACGTTCCAGCTTGATCGGCGTATGTTATGGTTTGACATGTGAAATGTCCTCCCGCTGGCTTGTATGTCCGAGCACTTGGCCTCCAGGTGGTGGCACTGTTTGGGGGAGGCCATAGAATCTTCGGGACAGAAGCTCAGCTGGAGAAGGCAAGTCCTCGGAGGTGAGCCTTCGGGAGTGTATAGCCCACCCTGCCTCCTGTGCACTTTCTCTACTTCCTATCCTACACTATGTGAACAGGCTGCTGCACAGCTCCACCACAGACTGAGCCACTCCAGCTGTTATCCCAGCCTCCAGGCCTTCCCTACCAGGAGAACTGAGCTCTCTCTAAACTGTAAGACATCGCTGTTTCATCACGGTCACATGAAAGGCAGCTCATATATCAGCATGTTCATTTGTCAAAACTCACTAAACCACATTTAGATATGAATCACAAAATGTGGTAAAATATAAGCCGTAGAACAGGGGTTCTCAACCTGTAGGTCGCACCCATCGAGAACATGTATTTCCAACGGACTTAGGAATTGAGACACTGCTCAGTAGCAAAACTACAGTGATGAGGTGGCAACGAAAATAATTTTATGGTTGGGGTCACCACAGCATGAGGGGTACTAAGGGAGTCACACTGTTAGGAAGGTTGAGAACCACTGCTTTAGAACCTGGGCCGAGACCCATGCAAAGGTGGTGTAGGGAGCACCAGAGAGTCTGTGGAAAGAGGTGTGCAGCACAGGCTGTAAAAAAGAGCCAGCTTTACATGGAGCCTTCAGAGTGAGTAGGATCTAAAAATGAATGCGGTCATCAGAGATGTCAGATGTGAGAGATGTCAGGGGTTGCTAAGCGTGAGACACCGTTTAGCTAGAACTCCAGTGTGTCCTCAAACAAGAGGGGAAAAGACAGGAATAAGCAGATGGGAGAGAGCTGAAGTGATCACATGGGCTCCTCACCTGAGAGACCGGTTCAAGGCCAGATCCTTGGAGACTAGTGGATGTGTGTGTTCCCTAGGCCCCACAGCAATGTGCCAGGGGCAGCCTGGGCACCTGGCCCACTTCTAGGCACATAGAAAATATTCAATAAATTTTTTCTCAAACAAATTGTAATATAAATAGTGGAACTGCTAACAGGTCTCAGCTTAAGCAAGGTTTGGAGCCCCAGAGAGGACTTGGGGCTGGCTCAGACTCACCCTGCAGAGAAGCTGCTCACAGTCCTGGAGTGCCGAACTTGAAAACATTCTATCACACAGCTCAAGTCGCCCTGGGGGCACCATATAACTTTATTGTAAGCTCATGCAATAACACAGGCAAATGGAACAACAATGTAAAGTTGGCTTTAATTAAAATGAAGGGTGTTTGCCTCTCCCTCCTTTTCCTCCTCAGCCAAGGCAGCCTGCTGAGCTATATGAAGCACTCAAAGGAATGCATCCAAAGCAGGAGGCAGCCTCCTATTCCCTGATGAGCTTCGTCAATGTTTGAACAACCTCTCCCACTCCCCAGTGTTTGTCACCTTACATGAGCCACATGGCAGAAGGCACCAGGAAAGCCACAGTAGAAACAATGATGCCTTCCTAAGAGGCACCAGGACAGGGAAAGAAGGGTAGCCAGTGTTGCCAGCCACTGGGGCTTCGGGGAGAGGCTGTTGCGAAGTGCTTGTCCATGTAGCCTTTCCACCGGTCCTACCTCCTAGGCCGTGAGCAGGAGCTTTGCCTGTCCTCAAAGGGCTTCCTGTCTGGCAGGAAGTCATGAATACAAAAGAAGTACCCATAGCTGGAGAGATAGATAGCTCAGTCCACAAAGTGCTTTCTGCATACGCCTGAGGACCTGAATTCAGTCTCAAGAACCAATGTTTTTAAAAGCCACGCATGGCCAGGTGGTGGTGGCTGGTACACACCTTTAATCCCAGCACTCGAGAGGCAGAGACAGGCAGATCTCCGTTGAGTTTGAGGCCAGCCTGGTCTACAGAGTTACTACAGGAAAATCCTGTCTCAAAAATAAATAAATAAATAAATAAATAAATAAATAAATAAATAAATAAATAAAGCAAGCCAGGCATAGTGGTGAGCCTGTAATCTTGGTGCTGGAGAAATAGAAATAAGAGAATCCCTGAGGCTCACTGGCCAGCCAGCCTAACCTGCAAGCTCCAGACCAAGTGAGAGACATTGTCTCAACAAAATGGCGAGATGGGTGCTTAAGGAGCAATACCTGGAGTTGTCATCTAGCATCCGTGGACACACGCACATACAGACATTTCTATCCTCATACACACACACACACACACACACACACACACACACACACGAAGTAGCCACTAAAGGAATCATGAAAACTCCATGAATCTGGAGATTCATCTATAAGATCTGACACCTGGAAAAGACAGTCGATCCTGAGGACTTGGGGACTTGAAAAATAAGCACATGTAGGAGGACCAAAAGAGATGGCACGGAGCTGGGCGTTTTGTGTACTTCACATGCCCCGTATCGACTGTGACGTGCTGATGAGGTGTAACTGTGCAAAGTTGCCGTTTCTCAAGCAGGGAGAGCCCTGTTTGAAGCATCAGCTAATTCCTTTGGTGGAAATTCTCCCATGATTGCACATTTCAAGTTGCCAAGATGTGAACCAACTCAGGAGAGTCCCAAAAAGCGAGATGATAATTGGCTATCAGGTTGCGCCGGTGCACCACTGGTCTCAGCTGTCAGGGTTCTCTGAACTGTAAGAAGCACCAGCATCTCCACCCAGGGCTTGCATTCAAACAATACCTCCATCCCGTGCCCAGTGGTCTAAAGCCTACCAATAACAAAATAACACAAGCATAGCTACTCTCTGCTGAAGATCTAGCCTAGGCCAGGTTGCCCTTCTCAAATTTGTTTTATTTTTACAAAGCCATGTGTTTAATCCTCACAATCACTGATATACTATTATTCTGTTCTGTAGATGAGAAAACAGGCTCAACGAGGGTAAGTTTCTAACCTCTGATCACACAGCTTACTTACTTTGCACTCTGAAAGCTGGAGCAAATCATGGTCCTCTCTGAATACCCTCCCTTCCTGCATTAGTCCAACGAACAGCAGGGAGAAGCCAGAAACGTCTCCTTCATCCTCAGAACCCTTTGGGGGTCAGGTTAAGAGACAGCTGACCCAGATGTTGTCAAGCAGCATACCTCCAGGAAACCTGGATTCAGAAGGAGTTAGAGCCAGGCGGGGGTGGGTGTCATGTCTGAGTCTGCCTCAAGAGCATCTAGTGTTCTGAGTGCAGCAGGGATGGGGAGACTCTGTCATCATTTGGGCCCCACCTTGGGGTCACCACTGTGGGAGAAGGCTTGATCCCAGACTGTGTGGTAATCAGCCCAGAATTTCCCACCTACACTGCATCAGAGGAGAGCTAATGCAGGCTGATGAGAACAACCAAAGCCTCTCAAGCTGTCCATGCCCAGAAAGAAGTCAGGAATGAAGTCCAGAGTGGAGGGAGCTTCAGGATAGGTAGTCATGTGTAAGTGGAGAGCAGAGACAGGGCATTGAGAGCAGTAGGTGAGAATCTGGGAGGCTGGAGGGACTGACTGTGTGGAGGGAGCTATGGACACAGCTTCTGGCGTGTGGAGGGGAACAATAAGGACTAAGTGAAAAGACAGGTTGAGACCTCCTCATCAGGGCCACTGTGTGTGAGGATGAGGCCTCCTCATCAGCATCCCCTGCTACCCACTGTTTGTGAGATGACCGCAAGCCATGCAGACCTAGATCCTGCTGCCGGGCTGTGTGATCCATCAGGGAAGCCATGGGCTTGGCAATTCCCTTATTGTAATTCAGCTATGTTTGACCCACACATGCTTCAGAGAGCCATGGCAGGATACCCACCACACACATTGAAGAGTTTGGGTCTTAGCTTGAAAGCCATTCAAAACCATGGTAAAGGACATAGTCAGTTCTGTGTTTTATTTTACACTATTTTTTGAGACAGTCTCACTATGTAGACCAGGATGGCCTTGAACTCAGAGCACTGCCTGCCTCTGCCTTCCCAGTGCTGGGATTAAAGGCAAGCTCTGTTTTCTTAAAGGTCACCCAGGGTACTCTGGAGAGAAAAGATTTGAGGAATGAGTATAGAAGAGTCCTCCTCGGGTAATTCAAAAGAGCAATCAGCGACAGTGTCGGGGATAGGACACGGGCTGGGGATGGCGGGTGGATGGAGTAAGTTCCTAGCTGAGCTTAAATGCATTGACTTAGTACAGTTGTTACATGATACAGCATCTCCCCTTCCTCGGGCTTGTCCTATGTGAGACAGGACCTTGCCCAAAAGGCTGCTTACATTCCTGAGTGAGCAGACTCCCTGGAAAGGGAGTCCTGGGTGCTGAGGGAGGAGTTCACTGTGGCTGCCGGCTGGCAAGGTGAAGGGGGGGTGTGATGCCTTCAGTGGGGGAGTCTATGGGTCACCTCAGTGAAGCTATCACTGGGCTCCTGGTCCTCAGGAAATCGGTCTAGAATAAAATGGAACTACTGGAGAAACTGGAACTACTGGAGTGTACATGGCATCCCCAAGGCTCTGGGAGAGGAGGGGATGGCCAGGGAGAGACTGAAGTGTGAAACACACGTGTGCCGGAATGAGCATGATGCTTCTCATGGCTTCCTGTACCAGATGAGGGATCTGGCCCTTGACCCTGGCTCCTGGGAAAAATACTGGAAATGACAGTAACGTTGGCAGTGCCCCTGGAAACACGGAGTAATTCATCCTACCTGACCCCGGTGGCCTTGACTGCCAGCCCCTCCTTGATTCCCAGGGGAGTCAGGCCTGAGTCAGCACCTCTGGGCCCCTGAACCTGTCTGAGTCTTCACATCCAGGCTTAGGTAGCTAAGCCCCAGATTGTGCTGACAAATCCCTCCTAATAGAGAGATCAACCTTTCAATACTAACGTGTGCTGCTCTCATCCCAAGGCAGCAGGCAGAAGGCAGAAGGCTGGGCCCAGGTCTGAGAGCTGTGGAGAGCTGACATCCCAAATGGCTTCACTGGCTTGTCACCACCCACTCCAGCAGCCGCAGGGACTCCTGGTGATCCAGCTTAACATGCCACTCATTGGAGCCCCATGGGAAGCACAGGGCACAAATGTGGAGTTCCCAGAAGGCTTATGGACCAAACTGCATCCCTTAGGAAGTGCAGCAGCTTCTACGTCTGCCTTTGAATTTATTTCTTCTTCAGATGGAAGTTTCTCCCTCCCGATGTTAGCAAGGCTTCTCCATCACCTGTCTTAAGCTTTTATCTGAAAGTCCTGTTTTCAGGGAGGCAGACTCTTCTAATCCACTTGAAACCGCAGACCCCGGCCCCTCGGTGCTGACTTTATCTCCCCTGCCCATCTTGAGCGTCTCTGTAATGCAATCACCATTCCCTCGCTGTATTTTACTTCTCATTTGTAATTGCTCATGTCTCCTATCCCTGACTGAAGAGAAGCTCCATGAAGGCTGATATCCTGCTTCTGCCGCCTCTGATGAATTCTCAAAGTCTAGAACTGAGCCTGGAACAATAGACAACCAAGTGTTTGTCTACATTTGTCTATTGAGCAACTGGTTGACTGAGGAGGGGTGTGTGGACCCAAAGTCAGAGCCCAGAGCTTGCATCCTAGTTCCATCTATATCCGTCTCCAGGTCCATAGCACAAGGATTACTATGCCCGGCCAGGTCTGAAAGCCATAACAAAGGCTGAGAAGTAGAAGCAGATAAGAGTAGGAGCAGATAGGAGTCAGAGCCAGGGACTTGGAGTCAGATGTAGAGGCGGGGCTCATGGGAAGTTAGCAATGGCATCTGGGGCAGTCACTGGTCTACGAGGCTAAATCTGGACTTGTGCACCTGTAAGCTTCAAAGACCCATTTGGCCCATTTTGAGTCCCCAGTGTCTACCGTGAGGTGCTTCCTTCCCAGGCACAAGCCTGCTGGAAGCCCAGTGTCTCCAGCTTCCAGGGTTATCTTCCAGGAGGGTCCCTTCATCCTCTGTGAGAAAATTCCCTAAGAAGCCAAGAGAATTTAGAGAAGGCATCCAAATGGTCCCAGGCACCTTGGCTAGGAAAGCTTTGAATAGACGCTTGGAACACAGGAGAAGTGACCAGTCCCTACACTGAGTGGCTAAGGAGCAAGCTGCAGGCTTGTGAGACCTGCCCAGCCCAGCCCACCCCACCCCTCTCGTCCTGACAAACATTCTGACCTTTAAACCCAAACTCTAGCATAGCCTCTTCAGGGAAGCTTTCCTTGATGGCTCATCCCACTCAGTGCTCCGGAAGGAGACCCAGTCACTTCCTCATTTGAACACTCTGCACCCTACCCAGACATTCACTCGTTGGGAACAGGGTGTGAGCTGTCTGTCACTGCTGCTACATTTATGTAGTGTGGAGCCATGTCACTGGGCCAGAGGGTGAGTTTTTATAATGCACTCTAGGTGTAGGCAAAGCCCTGGGGATATACAGTGAATGCAAAGCCATGTCCTCCTGAGCTTACCAGCTCCCACAGTCCTCCTCGGGCCTCTCTGGTCTGAGTCTGTTCCTGCCCCTGTCCTGTAGCTGGTAGAGAATATAGAGACTATGTACTAAGCCTCTTCACTCCACCCCCACCTGCCTGGCTGCCCTCACTCTTCGCTGGGGTCCAGGAGCACAATGCCTCCACAAACACCATCATCTGCTGCACGTGTTACCGCCGCTTATCCTACACCTAGAAACAGACCACAACGAGTACATGATGGTGTGTAGAAAAAGAAAGAAAGGGGGAAAGGGACAGAATAAAGGGAGCATTCTGACGCCCGGACCATCTGTCTGCACACCCAGATCTATCTGCCACTTACTTACCCTTCTGAGATCCAGTGCTGCGAGCCACTCGTCCCATTACTTCAGTGTGGTCCACGGATCTAGAGCGAAACCTCAGGCCAGTTCCAGACAGGCTGATTCTGAATGTGCAGATCAGCAAGATCCCCAGGTGCTGGGCATGCGCTTGGGCATTAAAGAATTACAGCTCCCAGCTCTGAGCTGGGACATACTGCCAGCCTCACTCACCGACCTCCCAGGAGAGTGAAGAGTGTCAAATGGGTGACTAACAAGAAAACATTTTGAATCCAGAATATAGTTGGCAGATGATAGATTGCTATGACTATTCCTGTGATTGGTACTAGTCCTCACCAAAAAAAAAAAAAAAACAAAAAACACTTTATAGTTTTGTTTCTAAAACCTCATTAAACTCCGTTCAAATGTGCCATTAAAAGTTACGTTCTAGTCCACTGAGTTTTGTAAACCCCAAGCCTTCAAAACAGATTGAAGCCTGGGCTTGGGGACAGGAACATGGGTCTTGCTTATGATGGTCGCCATGGGCCTGATTGAATGCAAATTTTTTTCCCACAGCACCCTGCCAACTGATTGATCCTGGGGAAGCAGGAGATGTTGGGAACTCGTTTCTCAGAGAAAGGAAAAACTAAGTAGAGGCAGAGGATGGAAAAAGACAGGCATGGGTTTCACGCTGGTTTGCGGGGTTGTGCTGCATGCCTGTAATCTTCTGCCTTTTAGCCTTTGCCAAACCATGTGGAAGGGAAAGAAGAGAACAGAAGAGAGGAGAGCAGACGCTGGTGGGGATTACCTCAGCCGCAGGCCGGGCCTCAGGCCTCTGCCAACAGCCTTTCAGAGGAGAACCACACGCACAGCTGTGAGATGCTTCGGGGCTTTTGATGCCCTGACCGCAGTGGGCTCATCAGCTCTCATCCCCATGATAAAGGCAAAGAGTGAGTTGTGGAGGAACATCTTGGACATAAATTTAGGGAGGAGCGGAAGAGTAAGAAACATGGTTGAGTATGGTAGCAATTGATAACCAGAATATCCATAAAAGCACTAAGTACCCAGTGTCCAAGGCCCCGAGGTGTCTTTGGTCAGCATGCCCCTCCCCAGGCTGGCCACCCAGAACAGCCTTTCCAGTGGAGACTCTCTGTGGCTTTGGAGGCTATAGTTCAACCAAGAACCCTGATTCAGCTTCCCCATCTCTCTCTCCTCTTCTGCTTTACCTACCTTCCTAGGTACACACCATCCACCTGCCTAGCTCACACTGAAGCTGCCTCCCTGACTCCCATAATCCTCAAACTGTAACCTCAAGGCTGAGTTGGGCTCTCTCACTGATTCTCTAAGTAAGTCAGTCAGACACTCTCCAAACATTGCCTGACATTTCCACTGAGGCCAGTCTGTATGAGCTCCAGAGACGGGGAAGGGAATTAGACCTGGAGAAGTCTTCAGTCCAGAGCCTGCACTGAGTAAGTTCTTTCATGGGGAAGATCGGGTAGCAGAGAACACAACCACAACAGGAGTCAGGGAAGGATCCCTGGGGGAGGTACATCTGTGCTGAACCCTGAAGGATAAGCAGCTTCATGGGCAAGAGGGAGTCACAGACATTGGAGCCTCTAGACCAGCGGTTCTCAAACATCCTAATGTTGCAACCCTTTAATACAGTTCCTCATGTTGTAATGATCCCCAACCATAAAGTTGTTTTTGTTGCTACTTCATAACTGTAATGTTGCTACTGTAACGAATCTTAATGTAAATATCTGATATGCAGAATAACCCCTGTGAAAGAATTGATCCCACAAAGGGGTCGTGATCCACAGATTGAGAACCACCACTCTAGAAACTCAGTTCGCTGTTGCTCAGAGCTGTTCAGTTAACGTAGTGAGGTCCATCTCTGCAACCATCATTCTGTACACATGGTAGTTGAACACCTGACCCCTAATATACTGTCCAGGCCCAACCAGGCAGAGCTCAGGGGAGTGAAACGCAGACACCTCTAGAGTTCTCAGAGCTTTCTTCCTCTTGGGTATATGTGACTAACAAAGACACATGCCCAGATTCCAGGAAATAAGAGCGAGGAAGCACTTACTGAGACTCTGGGAAAGAACGAGGCGTTGCGTGGCTACAGCACATAGGACTGAGAAATGACTGACTAGGCTGGAGAGGGATATCCTGTGATAAGGACAGACCTTAAAATGTGTCAAATGAGAAAACAATCAGAAACAGAAGGTGCAGTAAAGGAAAATGCCAGCTACATAAATTAAAAGCATACGTAAAGAAAACAACACCCTATATTTTTCTCAGAACAATGTGCATTCCCAATGACATGCACCAACACAATCTGATATGGAACAGAGAAGTGGAAGGAGGGGTTGGGAATCGGGGGAAGGAGGATCAGAAAATACAGTGAACCAAAAGCAGGGCTCGGCAGCAAGGATGGGATACTTTATTGGCACACCGAGGAGGGAAGGGAATGCATTTGCTGTACCTACTTGAGATCTTTTACAAAGAGAAGTCACAGAATCAACCTGGATAGAGGCAAAAGCTAAGGGTGCAGGAAGACCCTAGGGCGACAGAGCGATCTGCAGAAGGAGGACATAAGCAGTTCTCAGAGAACAGGAGAAGGAAGCGGAGCGAGGAGGTCGTGGCTGGTGAGGCTTGGAGCAGTAAGGGTCCCTGTGCCATTGTGAGGACTTGGGATTTTATCCTATATCCACTGAACACCCCGGAAAGGCTTTTAACTGGAGAGAGCATACACAGATGGGGTCCTCAGCATTCCTAGAGAACCACAGAAATGTCATGAACAGATGTGGCCCTGGCCTTGCAGCTCAAGGACAGAAAGGTCGCCTCAGACTTTATTGCCTACAAAGCTCTTTCACACTCAGAATCTCACTGGACCCCCATGACACTTGTAGAAGAGGTGAGGCTGCTGAGGCTTAGGGAATCAAAGAGTATGACATTCAGGGGAAAAATCAAAAACAAAAACAAAACCAGCATCCTTCTTCCACAGCTACGAGACCCAAACAGGTTCTGCCGGTGAGCTGAATTCAAGTATGTCAAGTGAAATTATGCTAACTCGGTTTAAATTAATTTGCATGGTGCTCAGTTGAATCCATTCATACATTGAGAAAACAATTTTTTAGTGCCTACTGTACATCGGTCTGTGCCAAATGTGAGGGATGCAGCTGTGTGAAAGGCAGTCTTGACTGCCCAAAGCTAACAGAATAGGAAAGGGAGACCGGCTTTACAATCCTCTTGGATCTTCACACTGTACTAGAAACCCTTGCCTCCTGGTCCTTGAACACACCAGCCTCGTTGCTGTCTCAAGGCCTTGGTATTTGTTTGCTGTTCCGGGAAAACATTTGCCCCAGAAAAACGGAAGCTCTTTCTCCTTTACTTTGTTCAGATGTGCGCTCAATCGCCATCTCAAGGAGGCTTTCCGTAGCCACGGTATTCTTTAGTGGCCACGACCTTTAACCTTGGTGGGTTTGCCCACCGTATGTCTATCACTGTCTAACGTTAAGTAGCTATGAAGTGTAAGTTCAAGAAGGGTAGAGACTGTCAGCCCGTTCCTGTAACGCTCTGAGCACCAGCATTTGTGACACAGGGCTGAACATGTTGCATGGGTTATAGTAATGAACTTCAAAATTCGATCAAACGGAGTTAAAGCTGCATGACGTTGAGGCAGGAAGACCGCCTTCAAGGTGCCAGTTCACAATCACATACTGAGCATCTACTACAGAGGTTACAGGTGTCGTATATGCGCTCGGGATACGTGGCGACTTGAAAAACTAACGCTGCCCTCGTGGAGTTCATATCCTTTTAAATAGCTTTTTAAAGATTTACATAAGTTTTAATTATGTGTATATATGTGTGGGCAGGGTAGGGGTGCATATAGTAAGCACAGGTGTATGCGGAGTTCAGACAAAGATATCCAATCCTCCGGAGCTGGTGTTACAGGCAGTTGTAAACTGCCCAAACTAGGTGCTGGGAACTGAACTCTGGTCCTCTGCAAGAACAGAGCTATCTCTCTAGGCCCTAGAGTCTATATTCTAAGGAGGGTTATTGAAGGGTTAAGATCAATCAACATGAGGAAACTTCAGGTGAGCTTCATTGAGTCAACTCTGCTGACACCTCATAGGCTGAATTGCATGGTTGGGAGGGACAGGACGAGGCTCCACCCACACAGCATGGCAAGTCTAAGCCAGCTGGACCACACTGAGCACTGTTCACTTGGAGTTGAACAGCCTACACCCAGTTGGACCGTATTGACTAAAATCAGGTTGAACTGAGGAGAGAATGGAATTGAGCTGACGGCATTACATTTACTCTGTTCTTAACAGACTGGAGTAGATATGGGGTGGGTCAGAGGGACAGGGGTTATTAGGATGGATCTCCTAAGGAAGGGCTCCCCTAAGTTGAAGAGAAGCTATGTTGCATTTCTGAGGTTAGATCGGGTCATTGGTCCCTTTGCCTAGAGCAGGGATGGGTGGACTTGAGATTAGAATCAGGAGCAGAGCTGTGCCAAGCCATCCTCTGCATCTAGTAGGTCTGTGCTGGGTTAGCCTGAAGCAGCACAACCAACAACAGAGCACAGGCCCAGGCAGCTTAGAGAATGCACTCTCCCTCACACTACATCCTGGCACCTGCAATAATCCATGGAGACCTACCTTCCCACTCGGCTGGCGCAGCCCACATCTTCTAGCTCCCCAGCCTCAAACCATCTGATAACTTTCCCAGACATTCACTTCAGGAAAATCCCTTGGTCTCCAGAACCAAGTCTCTCGGCTGTTCCCACTTAGGTGGTCCATCTCCACCACTTTGAGCAGATGTAGCAGGCAACAAATGGTCACATACAGTGGCGTCTGTTCTCCCTGCAGTTTCCTGAATGAGTTCCTACATGGCGATCTACTTAGATACCACCTCGTTGGTATTCTCAGCCTTCTCAGCCATGTGCATGGGCACAGTGGGACTTGGGGAAGCAGCCCCTAGGTACCCAGCAGCATTGGAGACCTGCCAGTGGAGTCTGCCCTCATGTCCGAACCCAGGACACTGGCGGCAGCAGCTTCAGCAAGCTGAAGAACATGTCCTGTCACTGCAGCAGTGGAGCTGGTGTGGCCACTTCTAGGTGAGTGGGACTTCCATGATGGGAGGGCCTCCCCAGTACCCCTTCTCCTGCCACCCACACCAAGGCCAGAGGAGAGCTAAAGGCCAGCTCTCCTGTGATTAGCTCCACCTCCTTGTCACTGACTCTCACCCACACAGGCCTGATCAGACACCCCCCATCATCTCTCAGAACCGGGAAGGATTTCCCTGGGAGGTCACAACTTCATGGAAAACACACACACACACACACACACACACACACACACACACAATTTGTGTTTTATTTTTTGTTTTGTTTTGTTTTGTTTTTGTCTTTCAAGGTGGGGTAGTCACCCACACTGAGATGGGGCAATGGGACACATTTAAAAAAAAAAAAGAATCTTTTTCAAATTAAAACACACAAATGAACAACTCTTTTCCTCCTCCCAAGATTGATAAGGAGAAAGGAACCAGAACTAAATAAGAAATAAGAAAATCCTGACGATGCTGAGGTGTGTCCTTTTGAGAAAGGGAAATGGTGAGACCCACGATACAAGAAAAGCTTTGATAGGTCCTCAAGACAAGAAAAGAAAATTTCCTCCCAGCTTCTTCCCTTCTGCTGCTGCTCCTCATGACCAAAGAAGGAGAGGCAGGGTGAGAGCGTGGCATCCGCTGGGAGAGACGCACAACTCCAAGGAGATGGGGTCGGCACCGCAGGGCTTTTGGGTGGCAGAGACTTGTCAGTCCTTGTGTTCTTCCTGAATCAGGACCCTTGAACATACAACTTTCTGTCAAGAGTGCTCCTGACTTTTATTTATTTATTTGTTTATTTATATTTATTTTAACTTTTTGTTTTGTTTTGTTTCTCTGTGGTAACTCTGGCTGTCCTGGAACTCACTCTGTAGACCAGGCTGGCCTCAAACTCACAGAGATCCACCTGCCTCTGCCTCCCGAGTGCTAGAATTAAAGGTGTGCGCCACCGAGCTTCCCCTGACTTTATACACACATCATATAACCAATTCCTATATAGCCTTCAGGACTCACTTAGGTGTTACTGTCTCAGGAGTGCCTTCCTGACTCTCTCAACCATCCAGAAAACCTCAGAGCACATGCGCCCTCGCTGCCACAGAACAGAACAGAACAGAAGCTCTGCACACGTTGTTACCTGCTCTACACTATACCCCAGCACCTGGTACATAGAATGTGCTCAATTAGTATCAGCGAATATGTAAATGCAGAGAGTTTACAGATGCCAGATTTAGGGAGGCATTCTTCACACTCAGAGCCAGTGGTTGGGCCAGGACAAGATCTCAGAGCCATGGAACCAGCTCTTCTGCCATGTCTGGACAAGCTGCTGCAGTCTTCAAGCATGGAGTGGGCTAAGTACCAACAGAGAGGCTACTGGTGTAAGCTAGGTTGTTCCCGACTCCACCCTGAATATCTCCCCCTCTCCGAAATAGCTGCCAAGGATCAGGCTTGGAAACGCTTCCCAGCCTTAATCCACTACATCTGCCATCAAAACCTGTCTTCGTTACCCAGGGCAGAGACACAGGCTCAGAACAGAGAGGAAGGAGCTTTGTGTGCTTCAGAAGCAACCGTCTGCCAATGGCCCCTGAGCCTTGCACTGCAGCAAGCAAGCAGCTTCTTACCCCTTACAAACTGACTTTTTCTCCTGGTGTACTATGAGGCACCCACCCAGTAAACACCATGTCTCCATGGACATATTGCCTTCACAGGAATGTGTAGAAGTACACAGTACGATCCCACTATACAAATCGAGAAACTGGAGCTCAAACAGGTCATCTGCTTACCCAGAATCACACAGCAGGAAGGAGCAGGGTAAGATCCTCTTGCCTGCAGAGCCACATGCTGTGCTGCTGCAATATAGCCTGCTCTCCATCCCTCTCCCGCTAGAACTAGTCCACACAGTCCATCTCCTGGAAGTCTGTGGAGTTCTTCCAACCATTTGATCCCAGAGAATCTAAGAAAGTCTCCAGGGGATAGTTAGGAACAGAGAGAGAATCTGACAGGCAGAGTTCAGAGCTTACGCCCAAGAAAAACTATGTGCTGGACAGTGGCAGTACACATCTTTAATCCCAGCACTTGGGAGGCAGAGGCAGGCAGATCTCTGGGAGTTCGAGGCCAGCCTGGTCTACAAAACAAGTTCCAGGAGAGTCAGGGCTACACAAAGAAACCCTGTCTCATCTCAAAAAAGAAAGAAGAAGAAGAAAAAAGGAGGAGGAGAAGGAGAAGAAATATACATGTGAACAGGCACGTACAGTCACACATGAACAAACACACATATACACACACACATACATACACACACAGCACCTTTCAGTGAGGGCAGAGTCTCCATTGCTCTGCCACGTAAGACAGGTCTCAGCAGAGGTTCTGCTGTTCCAACTGTCTGAGGTGCACCACAGCCTCAGAGCCTTTGCAGGTATGGGTCCACAGTTAGCTAAGTGCTCATCCTAGTGGACAGGTCACCATACTGGCTCCTGTGCTCCTGTCCCTTGATGGCAGAGCAGGATTTCCCACCCTCCCAGGCATGAGGCTGGGCTGAGGCAGAGGCAGAGTCCAGCTCTAGTGAAACCCAGAGGAAACTTGAGGGGTAGAATTAGAAGGAATAAGGGACAGAGGCCAGAGTCAGAGAGAAGGGTAGCCCTGCCCATGGTCAGTGTCAGTCTGCTCTCCAGGAAGCATGCAAGTTCATATCCAGATGCATATTGCTAAATAACTGAGCTAGGCTCCTCAAAAGTGCCACTGTGAGGAAAATCTCAGAAAACACAAACATAAAGGTTGAGAGACTGAGGGAGACTAAAGAGACAAGGCAATGAGAATGGAATGCTCTAGAAAGTATTATTTAATAAATTGAAATTTTTTGAATGATGTTGTATATTAGATGATAGCATAATGTCTGAGTTACAATTTTAGGACAATCACTATGTGGTGGTTGTGGAGAAGCATGCTTTTTGTCAAGAGGCATGTGCTGAAGTTGGGAGATTGGACAGAGAGGGAGAGAGGGAAGGAGGGAAAGGGGGAGGGAGGGAGGGAAGACATTGGGAAGAGATAAGAGGGAGGAAAGGAAAGAAGAGAAAATTACATTAAGGATTTCTAGCTCTAGATAAAGGGCAGAGAATTGTTGATTCTATAATGCTTATAATTCTTCTGTTCTTCACCCTCCCCAAAAAAAAGTCAGAGAGGATCTGAGCATTTGTGTGCTGTACAGACAAGTGCATGCATGCACAAGTGTGTGTGTGATATGTGTGTGATGTGTGTGTCATATGTATGGTATGTGTGGTGTATGTATGTGCATGTGGTGTGTGTGTATGTGATATGTGTGTGATGTGTGTGTCATATGTATGGTATGTGTGGTGTTTTTGTGTGTGGTATAGTGTGTGTGTATGTGGTGTGTGTGGTGTATGTGTGTGTGTGATGTGTGTGTTTGGTGTGGTGTGTGTATATGTATGTGGCTTGTGTGTGATGAGTGTGTGTGTGTATGTGAGAGAGAGAGCACGTGTGTGTGTGTGTGTGTGTGTGTGTGTGTGTGTGTGTGTTGGTGAAAAAGCAAAGCAGGAGGGCAGAAAGTGCTGGTGGAGAGGACCCAGGCAGGGTTCCCTCTGAATTCTACTGTTCAGAAAGTGTTTTACCAGGGGAAAAGGCTGCTAGGGAAAAACACTGTACGAAGGTGAGGAGGAGTCTGTCCTTCTGCGAGAGATGTCCCAGACACAGGCCACAACAGAGGCCCGGGGCCTCTCCCTGGAGGGGAGCTAACATGGTGAAGAGTCAGCAGGAGACTTGGATGGCCCAAGGAACAACACCTAGCAAAGCAAGGATGGCAGAGGAGGTGAGGGACAGGTGTGGCCAACCTTTTCAGAATTACCTGCTCCAAAGCAGATGACGCTAGACAGGAATACAGGCAGAACTCACCTAATGATCCCTGCGTGCTAGGAAATGGCTGGCCTCAGGTGGCAGCGGTGAAGGCCAAGAAGTCATAGGTAGTAGATTTCCCCCTTTATGAGACAATCTCAGTAATGTGGCTAGGCTGCCATCAAACTCCTAGGCTCAAGCGATCCTCCAACCTCAACCTCTCCAGGAACTGAGAGGTTCCCACGTCAGTGTCACCATGTCTGACTGATGAATACGTTTGTGAAGATAGAATCTGAATGGGTGTGGTTTCCTATGGAAGCATGCAACTACCCTGCCTAGGTTTTGGGAAGTCTAAGGAAATCTTCATGAAAGGTCTCTGGTGTGAGCCAGGGCAAGAGACATCTGGAACCCTTACAGGACAACATGGAAAGCTACAGATGAAATCCTCTGCCTTGCAGGTCTCCCCAGAGCCCTGTGGCCCCTCCCCAACCACTCCCTGCCCAGATGGGCCCACAGAGGCCACAGGTTACAGAGAGGGAGTGCACACCCCAGCAAAGATTGATGCCTTTTAAACAGACCCAGAGCAAGAAGGACAGAGAAAGTCAATATTTGTCCGAGCAAGCCAAACAGGCGGGCTCGCCCAGGAATGTGAGGGAGGGGGAGGCCAGCGCCCGAAGAACATTATTTCAACAGACAGATATTTGGAAACCGTCGCTGTCCTGGGGGCGGGGGAGGGGCTGGCCATCCAGCTCTGTTGCTGCTGGGAAATGGATGGGCCCAGGCCAGGTGGCCAGAGGCTGGCAGAAGAGCTGACCCACCATTTCACAGGTCTGGAAATAAGGAAAGGGGTTTGAAGCAAGACCCACAAATCCAATTGCTTAGCATCTTCCAACCTTACAAGTTGAGCAGTCATGCTGACTACTATCCATGCTACTGGATCAAATCCCGCCATCGGCCCCATCTCATCTGGCTTCATACACAGTAACTTGACCTCCCCCACCCCGACCCCCTGGCAGGTGCTAAGACGCTCTGCACCATATTTTTGCTCAAACCAATCCTTAAGACACACCTTCAAACCCTGGTTCAAGGTTCACCTACAACCCCCTTCCACCCACAACACACACATACCTGGCCTCTGGCTTTGGGTTTAGAGTGTTGGGGCTGAGCCCAGGGAGGCCTGGATTCACCAGGGTCTGGCTGGTGACTTAAACACACTCCTCCATCCTTCTGTTTTCGTCCATAAGCTGCTGTGGTGTACCGGCTACACAGCCCCGACTCAGGATGTCTAGCCCTTCCTCCTGAGGCCTAGGTGTGGCTAGGAGGATCTTGCAGATGTGATTATGCTACAGAACCTGCGATGGGGAGATGATCCTAGACACTTAACTAGATCCAGTGTCATCATAAGGGCCCGGGAAAAGGAGGCAGGAAGGTTATGGTGAGAGCAGGGATGAGAGAAGCCGAGTCTGAGTATGCAGGGCCCGTGGAAAGAGGAACACAGGTGGTCACTAGACGCTAAAAAGGCAAGAGGGGGCATTCTCCCCTCTAGTGGCCCTGACAACATGACCCTAATCTGGTGAGACCTGTCCTAGACTCTGAACCCCAGTGCTTTTAAGATGATAAACTTGTGCTGATCTAGACTCCAGCTTCTAAATTGTGGGTCACAACCTTATATGGGTTCATATAACAATGTAGAAGTTGCGAAATTTTGGCAGCATTAACGGTTTCTGAATGTACCACCAACAATTAATTCAAAACCAAACAAGTAGCCTGGCAGTGGTGGCACACGCCTTTAATCTCAGCACTCAGGAGGCAGAGGCAGGCGGATCTCTGTGAGTTCAAGGTCAGAGTGAGTTCCAGGACAGCTAGAGATACAACAGAGAAAGCCTGTCTCGAAAAACAACACAAAACTAAACAAAACAAAAAGAACAAAAACAAAAGTCAAACAAGTGATGAATCATGAAGTTTCTCCAGGAACGCTCAGCTATGCTGTATCATGAGACTTCACTGTAGCCTTGATTCTCACCGTGTGCACATGTGCACTGCCCGTGCCCTCGCACCAAGCAGTGCCAACAAATGCTGTCTGAAACACCTCGGCTCAGAGCAGAGACTACTGTGGGGTATGGATTGCAGTTTTTATTGTGGATACAAGTTTTGTTCTGAGTTTATAGACACAGCAGTGATATACGAAAAGCATGGACTTTTAACATTTTCCTATCCTCATTCCTCAACATGTAAGCATCAAACCAGTATATCTTTGGATTGGATTGTGTTTAGACTTTTTTTTTTGGTCTATCTGTCTGTTTGTTTTCATTTTGTTTTGTTTTTCGAAACAGGGTTTCTATGTTGCAACTGGTTGTCCTGGAACTCACTCTGTAGACCAGGCTGGCCTCGAACTCACAGAGATCCACCTGCCTCTGCCTCCTGAGTGCTGGGATTAAAGGCATGTGCCACCACCGCCTGGCTATGTTTGGGTTTTTTAAATGCTGTTTTCAGGCAGGTGAAATGATTCAGTGGGTAAAGATGGCTGCCAAGCCTGAGGACCTCAGTTTGATTCCTGGGACCCAGATGGCAGAAAGAGAGAGAAACAAATCCAGGTTTCATTAAAAAGTAAATATAATTTTTAAAAATTTAATTGTTTCAATTGATGCTTGGATTTCATTTTTTTTTAATGCTAGATAAATGTGGCTTGGGATTATGACATAATTTCCAACAGCTTCTGAAATGACCCAAAACATACTTCTGCCATTTTGTATTATGTATTTATGCAAAACAACATTCTCAGCATTGACAATTATAAAAACCAAAATATCAGTCAACTCTGAAAAACATTGAAGATGTTCTTCATCCTGCAAAATCAAATATTCAGCTAAGATTTAATTATTTTTTCTTTTTTTTTATGTGTGCATATGCATGTGTATACATGTGTGTGCACATGTGTGCACAGGTGTGCATGTGCATGTGTGTGCACAGGTGTGATGGGTGTGTGTGTGCGTCCATGTGAATGGGTGTGCATATGTGCTCGTGTGTGCACGTATGTGCATGTGTGCACTGTGTGCCCATGTGTGTGCACAGGTGTGTATGGGTGTGTATGTGCATGGGGGTGTGTGAGCACAGGTGTGCATGGGTGTGTGTGTGCATGGGTGTGTGTGTGCATGGATGTGCATGTGTGTGCACAGTGTGTACACAGGTGTGCATAGGTGCATGCGTACACAGGTGTGTATGGATATACATGGGTATGCATATGTGCTCATGTGTGTGCATGTGTGCACAGGTGTGCATGGGTGTGCATGGGTGTGCATTGCATATGGCAGCCACAAAACAACCTTAGGTATTGTTCTTCCTCAAGCATTATCCATCTTGTTGTTTAAGTCGGGGTCTCTCACTGAGACCTGGGGCTCACCAGTTAGGCTAGGCTAGCTGGTCAGCAAGCCCCAGGATCTACCTGGCCCTGCCTCCCCAGCTTTGGGATTACAAGCATGTACCACCACACCAAAGCTTCTTACATCCATGCTGGGGATTGAACTCATGACCTTATACTCATAGGGCAAGCACTTTACTGACTTAGCCACCTCCCCAGCCCAAGATTTAATTATTTTTTTGAATATTCCAACCCTAATTCTCCTTCTCAACTCCCCAATTCCCCTTCCAGTGTTTTTCCTTTCCATTTTTGTATCTTTATTCTTTGTATAGCCCACTGAGCCTGATTAGTGCTGCCTGCATACTCATGGATGTGGGTCATTCATCAGAGCATGGGCAACCAACCAGCAGCCACACCCCAAAGAAGAATGGCTTCCCTTCTCCCAACAGCCATTAATGCCAATAGTTCCTGAGCTAGAGATAGAATCTCAAGATCCCCTTTCCCATCCATGCCGGAATGTTGCCCGGCTTGATCTCACACAGGTAACCACCGCTGCCGACAGTTCATGAGTGCAGCGGTACTGCAGTGTCCAGAAGACAGCATCTCACGGCATTCCTCTCCATCCTCTGGCTCTTGCGTTCGTTTACCCCCTCCTTCAGTGATAGTCCCAGAGCCTTGAGGGGGTGTGTAACATAGGTGTCCCATTTAGGGCTGGGCACTCAACAGTCACTTATTACAGGCATGTTGACCAGTTATGAGTCTCTGCATTGACAGCCCACCGCAAAAAGGATTTTCTGTTGGCCAAGGTTGAGAACAACACTAATCTATGTGTATAAACATAAGCGTTTAGAAGGCAATTTGACATGTACATTTAGCAAAACAACGAGAGCATGCTCCTTTCTAGAGCCTACGACCTGCCCAGTGATGGGCTTTTGTCAAGTATCAGGTATAAATTACCTCCTTTGGAAAAGGCATCAAGTCCTATCAGAAAGCAGCTGGTTACCCCTATAACAGTCATGCCATTATTGCATTAGTAGGTACTTACTTGCCTGACAGGTCAGTGTTATGGCCTACAAAGCCCAGCACTGGGCAAAACACTGGTGTCTTTTGTTCACCAGTGGCCTGCATAGCACTCCCTGCACTATGAAAGCTAGGCAGAAGGGAAGATGTCTCCAAGGTCAGTTCCAGCTTGATTTCTCTAAGTCCTACAACCAAAGTGTGGTTTGTCTTCAGCAATACACTCTTACCATCTAGCTATACGGGGTAACCAACAGTAAAGAAATAGCTTGCATTGTTTGGGGATCCTCCCTGACCAGTAACTTTTAGGAAAATATCTCACACCTGACCCTGGGTTTTCATTTGATAATTCATGTCTTCTGAGGGAAGCATTTTGCACCCATGCAGGGTGCCTCCACTCAAGTTCTTTCTTTGCTTTGTAATTACTTTACAATGCAGTGAGTTTTCATACGACTTTAGTTTTGATTAGCCCGCCTCTTGCCCCTTTCTCTTCTTGTCCTCATTCCCTCATCTCCATCTTTATTTAACCACAATGTAATTCTTTATGTGAAAATAAGCAGGTGTATCCATCTCATTAGTATACAAATTCACTTTCACTCCTAATACATAGTCATAGTATATTTATACTAAAGAACTATTTTAAATAGATGTATTTATGATTTCCCATCATAAATGTTTGAGTTGTATATGTATTTTATGTGCCTATATACTTGAGTTATGTTTCTCAGCTGAAAGGAAGCAGGTGGAAAAAGTTTAAGAAACCCTGCTCTAGCTCAAAAAGTCTGTGCTAATTTGTCAGAGCTATGACAGAGAGCTAATTCAATGGCACATCGCCTTCATGATTCTAAGATTCTGGAAAGAACTAATGACATGATTCTTAGAGAATGCCTAGCTTCCGATAGAGATGGATCGGGAGTTGCTGGGTGTCTCCATTGGTACTACCACAACCTTGACCTTTCATGATCCCCATGACTCTCCCTTGCTTGTTTCCCTATCTTCCCATCCCTCCAAGATAAGAACAATTTGAGGGCAGACATGAAGTAGCGCATTTGTCTTGGTATCAACGATTCTAGCCGCTTAGTGGGTGGTCAATAAATTGTGACTAAATGTGTGAGCGAATGAATAAACGCTGATATTTGTCCATACACAGCAAAGCTTGTCGTCATACAGTTAAGTACAGTCAAACCCCAGAAACAAAGTAGCAACACTCTACAATCACAAAATCAAGCGAAATGCAAGACTGTAAATGCTAGAAGCGGGACTTGAAATCACCTAGGACTTGCAGGGAAGATGGGTGGGTGCCTCTCTTGTCTACATTAGAGATTTCCAGGTGCCTTTTCCTTGCTGACAATGAGAGGGTGAGGCCTCTCAGTGTAGGTTTCACACCTGCCTGCTTCCTCAGGCCAGAGATGGTGGAGCACAGGTGATCAGCAGCTCCAGGCACAGATCACGGAGATGCTGAAGTACACGGCCAACATCCTGCTACATGCCAGACACAGTAACTCAGCGTTTCATTTCATGTACAAGTGTTCATTAACATTTGCCAGGGAATAAACTGAAGACCAGACAGGTCGCGCAATTTGTCCAAAGTCACACAGCTCACCAGTCTCACCTGAAAAACCTGGATGAAATCTCAGGACAGCAACGGCAGCCTGAGGTACTTATCTGTGGCTTCTCTAGATCCATTCAACAAATACTTGCTAATACTTATCTGAGTCTGGACTTGTTGTATGTGTTGAGAACAGAGAGATGGCCCAAGCCAGGAGAGAGACAGACTCTGAAAAATCACAGTATAATAGGGGGACATGGGGGGGGGGGGAGATTGCTGGAGACCAGGTATGGGGATTTAAATCTGATGAGCATCAGAAATAAAGCTCTCTTTGTAAGAGCTGAACACATGAAGGTGGGCTGGTGAGATCTTTGGAAGAGGAAATTTCAAGCTAAGCACAGATGCCCAGAGGTAACAACAGGAAATATTCAGAAAAGCACAGATCAGTTGCAATGGCAGAATAGTAGTGGCTCAGACAGGGACAAAATAGAAGATAAGCAAGGGCCAAATGGACCCCTGCGGGCTGAGAATGCCCCCATGCCCAAGGGCAATGGGACATTCTGGGAAGGATTTAAGCAGAGGAAGGCCTTTGGTCCAATGTTATCTTTCTAAAATAATATCTATCTTGTACCCAGTATTTATGAAATCACAGCCATGCTTCCAACTGCAGTGCATGGACTGACTCATTTGATACTTGCTGCAACATCATTATCATCTTCTGACATCTCGGTTTACAAATGAGGAATCTGCAGCAGGGGAAGGTTGAGTACCGTGTCCAAGGTCACACAGCTAGTAAGTAGCAGAAATGAGATTTGAACACAGACAGTCTGGCTCCAGAGTCTAAGTGCTCACCCTGGTTGAACTGTTCTCTCAGAAATCAGGGTTTGGATATGTTTGCATAACACTGGAGTCCAGCACAGAGCTAAGCAAAGAGGAGGCATGCATGCAGGCTGCCGGGCAAGTGGCCTGGCTCAGAGGGAGAAATACCACTCTCCAAGCGACCCAGGCACAAGGTCAACTGTATCTGAGCAGCCAGTCACCAGTGCCTAGGCAGTACTCCCTAGCCCAGCCCCCTCCCTGCTTCTGCTTCATGTACACCAGCCCACCGTATACCCCAAGCTCTGGAGCACTGCCTTATCGGCTTCCTAGATTTCTCCCAGCTTGGATTTTCTGGAAGTCCTTTCCGCTTTGCTGCTGATCCTATCTCCCGGTGTGTTTCCCATTAGCAGAGCGATTAGCACTCATCCATTTGCATAAGCTCAGAGGCCCCACACATTCAGGAGTCTCCACTCTGCCTGGCTGGAGAAGGGCTGCAAAACCTGCCCACAAGCCTTCTAACCCACTTGACCCTACTAGCTGCCTTAGTTTCCTCTTGAAGGTGGCACGGTGACAGCATATGCTGCACATGGTGACATACACACACAAAACGTTGATTCAGTAAAGAACTAGGTGTAGATGTTATGACTGCCCTCCAACCAGCCCCAGCTGTCAAGCCCACTTCTCATTTAATAGAGTAGTATTTGTTGGAAAATAAAATTATATGTATAAAATTCACAGCATACAGGTGATGTTTAAAAATACATATTGCAAAAAAAAAAAACAATCAGGCTAATTAACATATTCATGTCTCAACTATTATTTGTGAGAACATGTAAAATTTGGTGTCTTAGCAAACTTCAATAGTATGTCATGTGATGTAGTTAGCCATGGTCACCATGCAGTTTTTAGCATTCCAGAACCAATTTGTCTTGACACTCCTGAAACTTGGTCCCCTCTGCCCAGGGCCTGCCTCCAGCCTCTGAGTCAGCGTTCCTGATTTCACCCAGTAAATAAGACCAGAGGAACTCATCTTTCTTGCCAGGCATGTCGCATTTAGCATGACATCCTCCAGGTTTTCCCGCACAGTCACAAATAACAGGTTGTCCTTCTTTTTCGAGGATGACTAGTGCTCCTGTGTGTGTGTGTGTGTGTGTGTGTGTGTGTGTGTGTGTGTGTGTGTGTGTGTGATGACATCTCTGATTCATTCATCTGCAGACAGACTCTTGTGTTGTTTCCGTATCTCTGCTGCTCGGCACCGTCGCAATGAGCCCCAGCGTGCAGACATCCCCTCACTGTACTGGCTGGTTTTCTCTGCCTGTGCACTGCGTGTGGGATTTGCTGGGTCTGCCACAGCACAAAGGAGGAAACCTGCACTCCTTGTTTATCAGGCCTTGGGCATCACCATTGCTGGTATGTGGGGGCCCAAGCCAACGTTCTCTCATGTAATTCTCATCATTTCTTATGAGAAAGGAATTTTTATTTCCATTTTACAGACAGGAAAACCAGCGTGTGGCGATGTGAGGTTACTAAAAGCAAAGTCACATGCTGTGAGCCCAGGTCTCCTCGGCTGCTCCAGCCTGAGATGACTGTCTTGTATCTACTGCTCCACACTCAGCCTACCTCAGATCCAGGTCTCTCCAAGAAACACAGGGAAGGCAGGGAGCCCTTATGGAGCTGCACCAATGCATAAGACAGGCTGGTAGAAATCACCCTATGCACATTAATATAGGCAGGAGTCAGCATTTCTATAACTCATGCTAAATGCAGCCTTCCCAACCACCCTGTAACATTAGTTACCCTGACTTTACGCATGGAGAAACTAAGGCACCTGGAGGTAGAGTCCATTGCCTAAGATCGAGGGACTAGTAAACAATGGCTGAGCCAGAATTTGAACCAGACCTCATGCCCGTTACACACAGTGCCAGAGATGCTGAGGTGCTCAAAGATGCTGTGAAGAAAGCCCCCCGACACCACACACACACTCTAGCCAGGTGTTCTCAATGATCCAGGCCACTGTATCCTTCTGACTAGCCCCACCTACTTTACTACACGCAGGATGTCCCTGGGAGAGGATGCCTGGGGTGAGGGAGTGTGGAGTTTCCAAGGAGTCATATTCCTGTGTGGAAGGAGGTGGCCAGCACACACAGGAGGTAGGCAGCCCCAGGGCAGTCTCCCTATCAGGATTTGCTGCAATTTACATACTGTGGGCCTCAGATCCTGCTCATGATAGGAAGACCTGCTGCTGTTTTCCTGCACACTCTCCATGATCCATCTGTTACCCTTTAGAAGGGCCTCAGTGGCCCTGGCTGAGAAGCGGATAGGAGGACTCCTGCAAAACCCACTCTGCCACCCTCAGGCATTCACCCTAGAAAAGCTCTCTGGCTTCTCCATGTCTTCTGTTACTATAGACCCTGAGTATCTCAGGAGGTACCAGGTTTCCAGAAATGGCCTGAAGGAGATGCTCCTGACCCTCCTGGAAAACTGGAAGGTCCTAAAGATGTCCAGCACAGCCACCTGCTCCCAAACTCAGTGTCCCTTCCATCTGCACCACACAGCAGGACCAGTTGTGGACAGTCTAAATGAAGACACTGTCTACACTATTGGCCCAGATGGAGGCTCGAGAAGGGGAGAAGAAACTGTTGTCAAGTGTGAACACATCTCAATTCCTAAGAACTGCTCAGAGGCCCAACCTCCATTCATTCCTCAGACTTCTGGACAAATCAGCCAAGAAGCTGAACTCAACGCCAGTGTCAGAATTCAGCTTCTAAGTCCCATCCCTGGCTTCCGCTGTGACCTGGGAAAAAAAATCTTCTCTTTCAAAGCTACTCTAAAATGAAGGCTTGACCCTGCAGCTGCCTAGAACTCAGAGCTCAAGGGGCCTGGTACAATTACTGTGATCCATTCTCTTAGGGAAGCAGTCACTAGGGAGCACACAGGTCATCCCAGCCACACCCCTACATCCATCCCACTCTGGCTGGCCCTCTTTCTGTCACTTTAGGTTAAAAAAAAAAAAAAAGAAGCCAAGAGGCCCAACTCTACAACAGGCTTAGAGAAGAGTCCAGAACAGCTTAGGTTTGCCAGGGGGAGGCAGACCTGCTGGCGAGAAGCCCTCAGCCCCTCAAGACAAGCAATTGTCCCCATAATCAAATACATACCGAGGACTCTAGAGAGAGCCAGTGGGAACTGGCTCACTTACACTTGGACCTGCTTTCTGGCTCAGAAGAGGAAGTGAACCTTTTAATGGAAATGACCAGAGTTCTTCCCTCCTCAAGAAAAACAATCTTTTTCTTTTAAAAAAAAAATCATAATTAAAAAATATCTTTTGAGTAAACACAACAGTTTAGCCAAGTTACTGCAGGCTTTAAAACCACCAAGTTCAAGGCTCATCCCTCCCATCATCCCTAGGTTTCTCCCCTCTGTGGCATAGGCCATAGGTCAGTGACTACAGTCACATGACCGGAAACTCTTGCGATGCTCCAGGAAATGATGGGTCAAGATGTGTGGTGCCCTCATGGAACTGGTCCCACGACAGCTGTGGGTTGAGGGCACTTAGACCCCCCAGCCCTGGCATGAGCAGCTGGCAGGATCTCTGGCCCCTCCCCCTTGGGCAGCCTCTGTGCTGACAGACCACAAGCCACAGCAAAACCCAGGCCCCTCCCAAAAGGCTGGCTACTTGAGGGGCAGCATTGCTTACCTATACCCCAGGATCCCTGACTTAATCAATGGCCTCTATCCCTAGCTACCAGAAACCCTCCCCTGCCTGTACCCCATAAATGTAATGATCTCTGCATTGAACAGGAGAGAGATATGCTCCTCTGATGGCCTCTCCTGAGAGTCTGATTCGCTCTCACCGGCTCTTAATCCCCTGATCTGGGACTAGCTTGGATGTGTTGATCCACTTGAGTTTTCCTTCCCAGGGGCTAATCCCAGCCATGTGCTGGGAAGGGAAGCAGGACCCCAAGGGAAGAGGGAGAGAGGAAAACAACAAAGATAGACAGACACTACCCTCATCTCACGATATACCTTCTCAACCAACCCCCGGTGTCCTGCCTACTCCGCCTCCATCCAGGCTCAGAGCCTCAAACTCCTCCAGTGCCTCCACAGGTGTCCATTCAAAGTCCAATGAGATCTGGAAAATCCAAGGCCTTCTCCCCTCAGTTCAGCCCTGAGGAGTTGGGGAACTCACTGATTCTCTCCCCGGTGTACTAAAGTCCCTGTTCACAGAGCAGACAAGTTTAAATCAATTCAGCCCAAGTTTAAATGAATCTCACTCCTCTTAATTCACGCATGCCTCCCCACCAACCTGGAAGAAGGGGTGAAAGCGGATCTGTGGCTGAACAGCCCCCGTGGACCCATACATCTTCTGATGCATGGTGTCACATACATGATGTCATAGCTGATGGATCCACTTTGTGGCTTCCTCACCTTCACCCCCACTCCATGCTGCTTCTGCAATCTCCTCCCTTAGCCAGGAACGTTCCCAGGCATGGAAAGAACCCAGCCTATACCTGTGGAGCCTAGGCTGACACTGTCAGTGCACAAGTTCTCACCCGTTATTGTGCTTAGCAACAGCCTGACACATAGTTAATACTCAGAAAAGATTGGTTAAGCCCAGCTTAGGAGAACATGGCATGAGTTCAAAGCCAACCTATGCAACATAGTGAGACCTTGTCTTGGAAGGGAAGAGGAAGGAGGAAAAGGAAGTGAAGGAAAGGTTAGTTCAATGGAGCTGAACATTTTCAGAATCCAGTATGGATGAGACAAAGTAGCTGGTGAGTTTCTATGTCATACACAGAACAGAACTGGGATCACTGTGTGCTAGGCTCTATGCGGTGAGTGGCAGCTGCTTCCATAATGGTATCAGAGTAGCGAACTGCTGTGAGCCAGCTACCACTGCCCGATACAGACTAAGTGTATAGGCCAGTTCTGAACACAAGACAGTTAGATAGATGGACGGATACATAGGTGAACTTATGGGTGGATGGGTAGATGGATGAGTGCATGTGTAGATACATGGGTGGGTGGGTGAAATGGTTGTATAGACTAGAGATACTCCAGCTGCTTTCACCTCACAATCTCACAAATCATTAACCATCCGGGAGCAACCAGTCTTCAGTCTTTATAAAGAAGTCATGACTACAAACTCTACCTCCCTCTCTCCTATGTGACTGTAATTTATTCTCCCAGCTCTAAAGACAGTCTTGCTGTTCCTAGAATCTCCCTTGGATGCCCAGTGTCCCTTGCTATTTTTAGAGACAAGGCTGACTGTCACTGCCTGACCCTTGCCCACCCCACATAGCTGGGCTTCTTTGGCCTTTCCGAACCTCTAATGGACCCTGCTGAGATAGCATGGAGAAGGATTGCTATCATCTTTCCGTATGCACAGACTCACAGGGTCTGAAGAGCTTGCCTCGGCTTCTCTGACAGTGCTTGCAGAGGGAGCCAGCACTTCTCTAAGGAGAAGTGGCAGGACCCACACTCACTGCAGAAACAGCAGCTGTAGCTGCAGTCAAGATGGACCTTGGGAAGCTGGGGTTTGAGATGGGTGGAGGATGGCCCTGTTCACTGTGCTCCCAGTGACCCCAACAAGAGGCTTGCCAGCCCCACCTCCCACTGAATGAGCAAGCAATCAGGAGAACCATGTGTATATTTGCATAATGTTTGTGCTCAATTTGCTTCTTATTTGCATAAGCCTCCTAGCCCATCCTCTCGGACAATTCTCGAGGTGAACATGTATCTCATATCCCAGCAAGTAGAAACCTGTCTGTAGCCTCTGGAGGTTCCTCTCCTTAACCCAGCTAGGTCACCTAGGGCATAGGCTGGGGCTGGATCCATACAACTTAGCATGCCAGGCTGATCCCGAGTCCTGCAGATATGGCAGAGCTCAGGGAGAGGTGGGTGCAAGGGAAAGATATCTGTCAGTCTCTACTTGTTTCCACTTTTCCTCACCATCTCCCGTTCAAAAAAGCAAAGCCCAGTGACTATAATAAGAAATGGGATATTTCAACAGGGGTAGGGAAATCAAGAAGGGTTTTAGGAAGCGAGTTCCTGAGCTAGGGTTCCAAAGATGAGAGGAATGTGAACAGACAAACGGGGACCACAGTGGTGAGGGTCAGATTATTCCATTCTACAAAGTAAGGTACATACAATAGATGACAAATGACGGACAAGCAATAGACATATGAGCTGAATCAATAGATGATCAATGGTTGATAGATACAAGGTAATAGAGAATTGATAAATAATTAAGAAATGATAAACAACAGCTAGATAATAAATACTAGGTTACATAGATGGCTGACAAATGAAACATGACAGACAGCAGCACATACAGGGATGAATGTCTGACTTTGTGCCAGGGAAACGGTGATGGGTTAAGCATGCTCTCTCCAGCCTGTAAGACAGACAAGCAAGCAATTAATTAAAATTCAGTGTGGAGAGGGCTATGCTAGAGAGATGTGCAAATTGTTGTTGAAGTACAGAGATGGGGACTGTTAATTCAGCTGGGAATTGAATAGGAAAAGATGTAGAAGAGATGGTGTCACAAGATTGACATTTGAGCTGAGAGTTCTGAAGAATCGAAAGGTCACCAATAGCTCAGGGTGTGGAGAAGAGCATTCAGGCGGAGGAAACAGAGCACGCAGGTACAGGTGAATACAAAAAGCCGGGTAGAGGGAGGTTCTAGTAAGAGACAATAAGGAAAATAGCCACCACCAGGCTAGGGAGGGTCCTAGCAAATGAACAAATGCAGAGTCTGGGAATCCCACCCCTCAACCCGCTGAAAGGGCGACAAATGCTTTTGTGTACAGAGTTTCTATTTTCAGCCAATGGTGAAAAACACCTACAACCTAAGCACTCGGGAGGTAGAGCAAGAATATCAGGAATTCAAGGCCAGTATCTGCCTCACAGCAGGTCTGAGTGTAGCCTTGGTATATAGTACTAAATACCGGAAAGAAAGAAAGAAAGAAAGAAAGAAAGAAAGAAAGAAAGAAAGAAAGAAAGAAAGAAAGAAAGAAAGAAAGAAAGAAAGAAAGAAATAAGGAAAAAAAAAGGAAGGAAGGAAGGAAAGAAGGAAGGGAGGGAGAAAGAGAGAAAGAAAGAAAGAGAGAGGGAGAAGAAAGAGAGAGAAAGAAGAAAGACAGAGAAAAAGGAAGGTTTCAAATTTCAAAGTGACATTGCCAGATTACAGACTGGGGGTTGGAGGGGTCATTAAGAGACATGGGCAGACTAATAAATTTAAAAAAAAAAAAAAACCCAGAAAGGAAAAAATAAAGGGTGGATGGTTGGTTGGTGGGTGAATGGGTAGATATACGTATGGGCTGGTGAATGGATGTTCAGATGGGTGTTGAATGGAGAAAAATCTATGAATGGATATGTGGATGATAGATGGGTAGATGGGTAGGTGGATGGATAGGTAGATGGTGAGTAGGTGGATGGATACCATGGGTGAGTGGGTGGGTGGACAGGATGGATGAGTGGGTGGAATGGTGAACATTTGAATGGATGGTTGGCTGGATGAATGAAAAATCAGACTCATTTGACATCCTTTTTGTAACAATTTGACTACCTGTATGGCTGAATGGGTGGTTACTGAGAAAGGGATCTGCATATATGATGGAAGGAAAGAGGGAGACTAGCTGGCCAACATAAGAGTAAACACAGATGAATGGGTGGCCCTGGGGCCAGAGAGAAGCCTGCAAATGTGTTAGAACATCTGGAGAAAAGAAGCGCTCCTTGCTTAATAGAGACAATAATTTCTCGCCTGAGACAGATAAAGAGACCCTAGTTGTTATTTTTATTTAGTTTAATTTATTTAGTTTTTGAGGGGAGGCCTCATCAGGCTGATCTGCATCATGCTATGTCACCCAGGCCAACCTTGAACTTGAGATCTTCCCACTTCAGCCTCTGGAGTGCTGGGATTACAGGTATGTGCCACCATGCCTGGCTGAGAGATCCCATTCATATCAGCAATGGTGAGAGGGAAAGTTTGCATTTGAAGGTAACTCTTCCACTTGCAAATAATAACCACACACATCTTTTACTTTATTTAAAAGAAAAAATCTTGCAAAATGTGAAACTTGGGTTTGAAACTACATAATTGCTTCAGCTAGAAGCTGTATACAGCCAAAGGAAGAGTTTCTTAACTAAATCCGGCACATCTTGCACACTCCTGCTTCATAGAGAAGAGTGACAACACAGTGACAAAGATCACAAGCACTGTCCTGAAGGATCTGGGAGCTGTGATGGCAATCAGTCTATCTCCAGTCCCACACCAACAGTGACCCCAGAGATCAAACCCATAGACCTCCACTAGGTCAGCAGGGATCTGGGAAGGAAAGAATGCATGTCCCTGAAGTGTCTAAACAGACAAATGGGCAAAACACACCCACACACTCAGGTGCCTGACCCAGTGATCTGATATGACCAGAGCTTGCAGAGGAAGTACAGGAGACCCTAGAGGAGGAGGAGCTGGGTGGGTAGAGGAGGCAGGGGTGGCTAAGAAGAGACGGCATCGGGGAAGCTATAGCCCTTCTTTCCATCTGTTTGTCTACGCATGCCTTCCTCTCCTTTAAGATCTCCAAGGCTGAGGTTGGCTTTACCAGGATAGCCAGGGTCTGGAGCTCACAAGGACAAGCCCACAACTTGATCCACACCGCACCTGAGAATTCAGGTGTCTCCCCTCCTCCATCTTGAGCCAGCTCTGCCACCTCCCCCTCTCCACTCTCCCTTCTCCCCTCTCCCAACATCCCCAGTTCTTCAGACCTAACAGGAAGGGACCTTGAACTCATGACTCTCCTAGATCAGCATCCTGGCCGCTGGGACTATAGGCATGAACCCCTATGCCTAGCCAAGAGTCTACTTTATAAATATTATTGTAATCATTATGCGTTATCACCTGCATCTTACAGATGAAGGAACTACTACCCAGTGACTCCTGACCAATAGCTGGTGGTTAACACTCAAATCTTCCTTCTGCCAAGTCCAGTGGTTTGGGAACCAACATGCTATTGTATGAATCTTCCTGGCGTTGACCTTGTTCCAGTGTTACTGTTTTCGGGTGCTTGGAATGAAACTGTAGCAGGACACTTGGAAGAACTTTTTGTTATTTTGGTTTCTTTAAAAACGCAAAATGGCATTTGGACTAGGTTTATGTTCCCATCCCAGGTGTGGTGGGTGATTACGAGTTTGATTTGGAATGCTTGATGCAGGTGGCTATAATTTGGTATAATTAGATGCAGTTGTTTTGGCAAGTGTACCTTGTTCTTCGGATTGGGCACTGCTTGGGTTTATGGGAACTTTTGATTAGAGTATAAAAGGTTTGAAGCCCCGAGCCCGGATGGGTGTTGTTTGGTGGTTCGTTAGTTGTTTTGTCCTTCATTAGTGAGTTGATTCTTACTTAAAAGAACAAAGGTTGGAGAGATTGAGTTTGCAGATTGTGAGCTGAGACGCTAGTCTGACTCACTGTCAGCTAGTCCTCTCCAAGCTTAGGACAGCCTAAAACGGCTGTGAAAATTTCTACCTTCCTCTCTTTCTCTACCAAGGCTGCCTGAAAAAGTGGTGAAATTTTCTTTCTATCCTTCCTTTCTCTTTCCCAAAACTGAGGGTAAAAAATTGTAGTTTGCTACAACAAATGGCACCTAGTGTGGGGCACTGATAGCATGCCAGCCACATACAACATGGAGACAAGGAAGAACAAGAAATAAACTCCAGACTTCACAGAGTCCATTTTGTTCTGTTTTGTTTTGTACAAATGTTTCCAGATACTGGTGAGGTGAGGTGGTCCTGACAAGACATATCTGCTGTGGTGATGAGAACGCCACCCGATGAGGGGACCCTTCCATCAGACAGGATTACATGTTGCTTCTCCTGCAAACCAGACTCTATCTTAAAATCTGGAAAGTGTTTCCTCAGGGTCAGCACACAGAAACTGTCTTCCAGAACTGACCTAGGTTGTATCTCGTGCTGGCAGCTGAACTTGGTGCTGTAAGAATCACCCAGGTGGGGCTGGTTTTGAAGGCATGAAGGAGTCATGGAGAGCAGCTGAGATTTGGCACTGTGTGAGACCAGGAGAGGCCATTGGTAAAAGTGCAGCCTCAGTAGCAGTTGAAGGCCCAGATTGAAGGGGTCATGCAGAGAAGTTGAGGCTTGGCATCATGAAGAGAGCCCAGGGAAGGCTATCGGTGAAAATGCAGCCCAGTTATAGCAAGGGACTCCAGCATTCTGAAGATGCCAGTACCATGGGATGACCACCAAGAATAGTAGTACCAGTGGAATGGAGCCAGCTGGAGCCTGGAAGACAAGTTGTGTGTGCTGCAGAGGGCTGAGCCACAGAAGTGATCCAAGCCTTTTGGAGGAACTCAGAAGATCATGAGTGAATTCCAGATAATTAGACATTGATAATGTTTTTCTGCTGTCCAAAGACATTATAAAAAGCTTGATAGATGTTTGGTTTCATTTGATCCTATGCATTAGCAAATCTCGTGTTTGTTTTTCTTGTAAATGGTTTTGCTGGTGTAGTGTTAAGTTGTGTTGTAGAGATAAAGCATTTTTTTTGATTGGCTTATACAGAAAAGGGAAAATATTATGGAAGTTTAACTTTAGTTATGTATAAAATAATTGCTTTATGCACTGTTGGGTGAGGAGCTCCCTAGGTCTTAGCATTTTGTATGTTTGCAGGTGTTGGAGTTATGTGAGGGATGTTTGATTGCTAATGATTTGCATGTGCTATCAGTAGAACATGTAAGGAGTTCTGAATCAATAAAAACACCTGAGTTCAAACACTAGGGGTTCCACTGTCCAGTATGGCTCTGGCTATGATGGCGGCTCCCTCTGCTGAGGTCTGGCAGAGTTTGCACATATGATTATGCCTCTGTGTCTTCCTTGGTGAGCCACCACAGTAATGTACAACTACATTAAACCCATTAGGTAAGCACTCTATCACAGAACTACATCCCTGGCCCCTTCTATTAAATGTTTAATTATCAAGTGTGTTCAATTGTGACCACATCCAAATGTAAACATGAAACTTCATCTATCTAGAACCTTTGATCAATGCATTATTATAGAAACCTGAGCTTTGGGACTGCCATAAATGGAAGCATTATGATTGATCATTCTTAAAAATTGTCTTTTTTTTAAGTTAAGTTGGGGCTTGATCACTTGCCTAGCAAGCCCAAGGCCCTGGAATCAGTCCTTAGCTCCTCAAGAAAGCAAAAAGCTTTTGCCTGACCCACAGAAATTGTTCTATAAAACTATGAAACTGAGACTGAAGAGGCAGCTTATTCATTAAGAGCATTCGTTGTTCTTGCAGAAGACCTGGGGTCGATTCCCAGCACTCACAGGCAGTTCAAAAACCATCTATAACTCCAGTTCCAGGGAATATGTGCCCTCTTCAGACTTCCATGGGTACCAGACACCCACATGATGCACAGACATTCATGCAAGCCAAACACTCATATACATAAAATAAAATTAAAAATATCTAAATTTTAAAAAATAAATAAGTAAATATAAATGTGAAACTCTTAGGGGGTGGAAAGGTGGCTCAGTGGTGAAGAGCACATGCTGCTCTTGTAGAGGACCCAAGTCCATTCCTACCACTCATGTTGGAGAGCTCACAACTGCCTGTAACTACAGCTCCAGGTGAGTGAGGGGTGTTCCCCTCTGGCTTCTGCAGACACCTGTATTCATGTGCACATACTCTCTCTCTCTCTCTCTCTCTCTCTCACACACACACACACAGAAAGAGAGAGAGAGAGACTCATGCACATGCATAATTAAATATAAAATGAATCTTTTTAAAAAATGAGACCCTGTCCCTAAGCCTCTTAATCAAGACATAGAGAACGTAGTTTAAGCATTTAGTGCTAAGGACAACCAGTTCTCCTCCAAGCCCAGCCAGAGTAGACACATCTCACCACATTGCTTCTGTCTCCTGTCTCCATTTCTTCAATAATAATAACAATAAAATGTTGCAGAAGTTTATTTTTAGTTATATTTAAAATAATTATTTTATGCATTATTGAGTGAGAGGGCTGACTAGGGTATTTTGTATTGTTTGCAGGTATTGAATTTCTGTGGGGATTGTTTAATTGCTAATGATCTGCATGTGCTATCAGTGGAATACCTGAGGAATTCTAAAAAATAAAAACACCTGAGCTCAGACACTCAAGGTTCCAAGGTTCCATCCAACCAGGATGATGGTTCCCTCTGCTGAGGTCTGGCAGGGTTTGCAATTATGAAAACACCTCCTTATCTTCCTTGATGGGCCATATTACTACAAATTGTGCCTGCAATGTGGGTCCAACATCACGCCAGATAATCCAACGTGGAGACAAGGAAGAACAAGAAAGAAACTCCAGACCTTGCAGAGTCCGGTAAAGTACACTCAGGGCAGCTCCTAGAGAACAGATAATATATATATATATATATATATATATATATATATATATATATATATATATATATATATATGCAGAAATAATGAGTGGAAGGCTCCTGAAGGAAAAGGAGAGAAAGGGCAATAAGCCTCTATGAAGAGAAAATTGTGAAAATTAAGTGGAAAAAAAGGGCTCAAAAGTGAGAGCCACAGAATGGAGGCCCTTAGTGATAAAGAGTTAAGCTGGGAGCAGGAAAAAAGCAAGATTCTAACTGCTTTTTCCTGATCATGGAGCTGACGCTCCTCCCTACAGTATGATAGCATACTGTTTCACAAACTGAGTTTTCCGATAGCTGTGTTGTAATGTATATGAAGCTCAAGATGTTGTGTTTGAGATCTACGGAAACGGTTGTATGTTTCCCCTTAGTGGTGGTGAAAAAAATCGCCAAACCTCCAGTTTTGTGGAAGCTGAGGCTTAGAGCCAAAAAGCCATTTAGTTAAAGTGAACAGTTTTGGTTGTTTTTTTTTTTTCTTTCTACAAACCTGTCTACAAGAGGTCCTGATAAGACACATCTGCTATGGTGACGAGAACTCCATCCCATGAGGGACCGCTTACTGCGATAAAGTGACCAGTTATTTTTCCAGCAAACCAGACTCTATCTTAAAACCTCAAAAGTGTTTCCTAAGGGTCAGCACACAGAAACTGTCTTCCAGAACTGGCCAAGGTTGCATCTCGTGCTGGCAGCTAAACTTGGTGCTGTAAAAGTCACCCAGGTGGGGCTGGTTTTGAAGGCATGAAGGGGTCATTAGAGAGCAGCTGAGGCTTGTCACTGTGAAAGGCCAAGAGAGGTCATTTGTAAAAGTACAGCCTCAGTAGCAGTTGAAGGCCCAGATTGAAGGGGTCATGCAAAGAAGTTGAGACATGGCACCATGAAGAGAACCCAAGAGATGCTACTGGTGAAGGTGCAGCCCAGTTGTAGCAAGGGACCCCAGAATTTTTTGAAATTCCAGTACCATGGAACAACCACCAAGAGCAGCAGCAGCAGTGGAGTGAAGCCAGCCAGAGCCTGGAGGACAAGCTGTGTGTGCTGCAGAGGGCAGAGTCAGAGATGTGATCCAAGTCCTTTGAAGGAGCCCAGAAGATTGTGAGTGAATTCCAGATAATTGGACATTGATAATGTTTTCTGTTGTCCAAAGACATTGTGAAAAGCTTGATGGATGTTTGGTATCATTTGTTCATGTGCATTAGTAACCTTTGTTCCTCTTATAGATAGTTTTGCTGGTGTAGTATTAAATTGTGTTGTAAAGGTAATGCAACTTTTTTATACAGAAAAGGGAAATGTTGCAGAAGTTAGTTTCAGTTATATTTAAAATAATTGTTTTATGTACTGTTGAGTGAGGGGCTGTCTAGGGCATTTTGTATTGTTTGCAGGTGTTGGATTTCTATGGGGTTGTTTAATTGCTAATGATCTACATGTGCTATCAATAGGATGCCTAAGGAGTTCTGAAAGAATAAAAACACCTGAGCTCAGACTCTCAGGGTTCCACTGTTGATCAAGCCTGGCCAAGATGGTGGTTCCCTCTGCTGAGGTCTGGCAGGGTTTCCACATATGAAAATGCCTCCTTGTCCTTCTTTGGTGAGCTGCCACAGCAGCATATTACTACAATAAAAAAAAAATTTGTTGTACATTACCACATGTATCCTTCCAAACAAGCATGAGCTCACATCATTCCCCCAACTCCTGATGGGTGCATATTGTCATTCTTTTTTAGCTACACAAAGACAGGAATTTGGGAATAGGGGTTGAATGATGCACCCAAAGTTACAGAGCAGGCAGGCCATGAAGAAGAATCTGAACCCAGGCAGCCTGGCTCTGGCGATAGGAACATTGGCTTCCAGATGCGCTCACATTCAGCCAAAGGAATCAAAGCAGCCTAGATGCCTCCCCAGCTCCACAGAGGCAAAACAGACTCTGGCCCAGAACTCCTTGGGGCCTGCCCCAGGCTATGCACACTGTATCTGAGACCTTCTGCTTTCTTTGTCCCCAGTTTCCAACCGAAGCTACCTCTTACAAAACTGAAGATCCCTCATGCCCTCCAATTCTGCCAGTTCTGATCTTTGTATCTTCAGCTGAATGTTTTTTTTTTCTTTCTTTTTCTTTTTTTGGCTCTTGACAAGTGGAAAAAGTATCATTCTTAAGAGCTGTGTGTGTGTGTGTGTGCGTGTGTGTTTCCCTGGCCATAGAAACAAAATGACATGCTTGGCCCTTCCCCTTCCCCCAACTCCCAGTTGTATAACTTTGGAAGAGACAAGGAGCTGGACAGAGACGCAAGGAGGTGGCCACAACCTTCTGCCCACCCACCCCCACCCCACCACAGGCCACACAGCAAATCCCTCTGCAGCCCAACCCCTTCCCCTTCCCTTCTGCAAGGAATGGCTGTTGTGGCCTCCGGGCCAACCTGGAAAATGTAGCATTCCTGCCCACCTTCCAGCCTCATCGCCCACAGTGCCCTGGCAGAAGCCCCTTTTTCCAGACAAACCAGGCTCCTCACTGATCTCAACACATGCTTCATGCTTTCCGACCTCTGTGCCTCGGCCCACATGTCTTCCAGGAGTGCCCTCCCCTCCGCTCCTCTCCTTGGATCCAAACCTACCACCCTACAAATGCCTTGCTAGAGACAAGCACCTGCCTAGAACCCACTGTACAGTGCCAGGTTCTGGGACACAGTAACCGGGGAGCCAGGGAGGGCCCGGCTCCAAAAACAGAAAAAATTAGAAACCACAAATGATGACAGCCCCATCAATACCTTTCTGCCCAGATGCACCCCCACTTCCTTCCTCCTGGAGCAACACCATAGTCACCAGCATCCATGTCTCTTCTTTCTGCTACCACCCTCACATAGAGAAGGGAAGGCTTTACAACCTTCAGCCATGCCTACCTCCTCCTCCAAGGAAGACCCCAGCACCATAGTCTTCTAAACATAGCCTCACTAGGTTGATGGGCCTTTCCCTTGGCAGTCCTTTGTCAAGTCTCATCAACTTACTCCACTCATCCTGCAGCCTGGAGGGGGCACACGGGGAGGGGGGGTGTCTTTGACCTACAACCCACCTTCCTCCTGCCCCAGGGAGACACACCACAGTGAGCTGCAGAAGCACCTGACCGAGTACTGTGCTGTGCATACAGAGCAGCAGAAGCTGCCACATGCCCCAGCTGAGCCAGAAAGGCCCTGGTACTCACCGCGCACTTCTACACTTTGTGCTGAGCAATGTCATTCCGATGGTCAGGGGAAGACGGTTTTCCACTTTTCTGCTTGGCTCTAAATTATTCTCTTGGGTAGCTTTTGAATGTCTTCTTAGTACTTTGAATGTGGGCTGCTTGACAGACAGCGCAGCGGGCTGATGCAGCTTCAGCCAGCAACAGTCCTCACTCGGGCCGGGGTGCTGCTTAGTGGTTCAGTCCTTGTCTGTGGAAGGCAGGACCCTGAGTGCCCAGTCCACAGAAAGTAACAACTAATTAATTAATTAATTAATTAAAACCATCTCTCCACTTACTGTCCAGGAATTAAAATGATGAATATTTCTCATTAGTCACTACAGATTTTAAAAAAAATTTGAAGGCCAAGAATGTGATTCAATGGGGAGGAAACAAGAGGACCTGAGCTTAGATCCCAAGCACCTACAGAAAACGGTGGACATGGCCACAGGCATGCTGGGAACAGAGACAGGAGGATCACTGGAGCGTGCTGACAGAAAAAAAAAAAAAAAATGGCAAGTTCCAGTTTCAGTGAAAGGCTGTCTCCAGGACTCAGGCAAAGAATGGCAAAGCAGGACATGCATCCTCCTCCTCAGGCCTCCAGATGGTAGCACACACAGTAATAACAGCAGCAGCCATGTGTGGGCTGGACTGGTGGCTTAGTCATAAACATGTATGCCCTACGGTGTGTGTATCTGGTTCGGATCCCCACACCCGTGTGGAAAGCTGGGCAGGAGTCACGCTTCTGTAATCCCAGCACTGGGAAGATGGAGACAGGAGGATCCTGAGACTACTCGCCAGCCGATCTAACCAGACTGGTGAGCTCCAGACCAGTGAAGACCTTGCCTCGAAAAAAAATACCGTGGAGAGCAATAAAGGCAGACACCAGGCAAGTACCCTCGGCTACCCTGTGCACATCCACGTGTGCATACAGCAGACACATAGACGTGCATGCAACACATACGATGATAATAATAATTTGAAACAACAACAACAACCAAAAAAAAAAAAAAAAAAAAAAAAAGACCTCAGCGGGAGAAAGAGCCAAATCAGAGGAAGGCAGTGTTCCGTTAGGGGAACGGTGAGGAGGCAAACGCTGAAGGACGCTCAGAAGGGGACAGCATCGTAGGAAGATAATGACAGTCGAGGCTGAGATCGACTCAGTCTCGGATTCCTGGACAAATCATTTGACTCACCTTAGAGTTAGCGCCCCGAAAGGGCTTAATCCCCCTCCTGTTTCCAAAAGGATGGTCTGTGTAGTGCAGGATCCCAAGGGCTTTTGCTATTGTAGAATAGCGGCATCATTCATGAGACGGAGTATGATCTGGCTCTAGCACCCCGAGACGCTCCTATGAAACTCCCATGAGAAAACCTCCAGGAAGTAGCCATGTGATGTGTCCTTGTCCGTTCCCCACCCCCACCAGCTACTTTTAAAGCTGCCTGTCAGGCTGCAGAGCTTCACCCTGCCCCACATCAGAAGGGCAGGGGTCGTAGCACAGGGGTTCACCGTCCTCTGCAGACTTGTGCTTGGAACAACCTGCCCCAGTACTAATAAGCAGGGAACACTAGAGACCCATCAACAGAGCTGAGGCCACCCCAAGGCTTTCTCTGGAATGGAGGAACTTCTGTTGCTCCCAGCCAAGCACCTATAAGATGCCATGGCTCCAGGAAAAAATCTTTACACGGGTAAACTCAACACTCAAAGACTAACCATTGGAAAGAAGCAAGATCCCTTCCAAGAGCATCGAGAAAGAAGTCTTTGTGGGAGGTGGAAAGCTGCAGAGGTCACAAATGTCATTTTTTACTAATTTCACAAGCACTGTTATGAGGAGAAGGAACAGAGAAATTCACTGTCTCCTTACAAAAGGAAGTATATGTTCTGGTGACCATCAGTTGACTCAAGCCCTGGGAATAGGGCTGCAGAAAGTATCTCTTTAAACATCCTAGTGACCTCCTTCCTCAAGTCTAAGAAGGAAATGCTGAACACAGAACCAGGAATAAAAGCAATATATTGGTGAGCTTTCCATTACTATAACAAACACCCGAAATGATTAACTTACAAAGAAAAACAACTTCTTTTGACTTGTAGTCTAGAAATCCCCATCTATGGTCCACTGGGTATGGTTTGCTGGTTTGGGTAGTAATTCTCCATATATCTTTAAAAGGGGGCATCTGTCCAATATGCAACCACAGTCCAACCCTTCTGAAAAAAAGCAAACCTTTCATTGGCACCATCCAGAGGTCATAAGCATCCCAGTACAGCTAATCTTGCCATGCAAGATTAAATGGCTCTCAGAAAAGTGGAGGATAAAGAAACAAGATCCCAAAAGCTGCTGAACTAAATGATGGGTAGAGTATTTGCTATACTATTTGAAAATGTTCCTATGAAGTTAACTTTCCCGGACGACAGCATGATCTATAATCTCCAGCACTCATGAGGCAGAATCAGGGAGACTGTGAGTTCAAGGCCAGCCTAGGTAAGAGTGATGCCTTTTCTCAAAAAACCGAGGGGCTGGAGAGAGAGCTCAGCAGTTAAGAGCACACACTGCTCTGACAGAGAATTCCAGTTTGGTTCCTAGCACCCACACTGACAGCTCACAACCACTTATAACTCCAATTCCAGGGGATCCGATGCCCTCTGCTGGCCCCTGCAGATACTGTGCTCATGAACACTGTCGTGCTCCCCACCACACACACACACACACACACACACACACGCACACGCACACGCACACTTAAAAAGTAAGAGCAATTAAAATGCTGTTTTAAGGGGCTAGAGAGATGGCTCAGCAGTTAAGAGCACAGACTGCTTTTCGAGAGGACCTGGGTTCAATTCCCAGCATCCACAAGACAGTGCACAGCTGTCTCTAACTCCAATTCCACGGGATCTGACACCCTCCCACCAATACACTTAAAATGAAATTAAATAAATTAAAAAAATAAAATGCTGTTTTTTAGAAAACAAGGACTAGGGATCCCGTTCAGTGGCAAACACTTGCCTCACATTCACAAAGCTCTAGATTTGATGCCCAGCACCAAACAACAATGATAACAGTAACAATAATTTTTAACAAGTTCAAAGCTGCAGTTTCTGCTTTTAAAACGTTGTTAAGCCTCAGGGGTTTAGGTGATCATGGATTAGACAAAGGCGGATTTAAAGCTCTTTGGAGTATATGCAGAATAAAGACCCCTGCATGTGGAGAAGGCGGTGGGGTGAGAGGAGAAGGGGAATCCCAGCAGGAGGAGTTTGCACGGGAGCTGGGCCGGCTGTGGGGCAGGAAGTGTATGCCAGTCTCTGTGCATCTATTTCTTCTTCTAGAGCTTGAAGGTCGCCATAGGCTTGTTGTGTGCTAGCATTAAATAATAAATGAGTACATAGTAGGTGCTCAAGAAATCCGGTGTACTTTTCAAATATCTGTACTTTTCAAAATAGATAGGCCCAGGACATTCCTTTCTTTACAAAAGAATTCACCATGGGGTCCCTTTAAGCCCTCAGCCTTGCGAGTGCATTTTAAATGGAATTGTTTGCAGAAATCCATTTACACATGACTTTTCAAAAACACAGCCAAGGCTCTAATGAAGGCAGGCGGATGGAGCTCCCGGGGCACACTCTCTCAGCCTCAGATCCTGTCCAGCAGGATTCTCTGAAAGACTGGAGACTAAAAACATCTTCTCTAAAATCCCACAAAGACCCAAACGGTTACCCTCTGGGAAGTCTTTTTTCCATGCATATTTGGAAGGCTTGTGGTGTTTCCAGCTATGGGTTCAAGCTTCGGAGGACAATAGCAATAGCAATAGGCTAAGGACATTAGCTAACATTTACTGAGGCTTTGCTATGCGAGAGGCACCGTGCTAATTCCCGTGCATTATCACAAGGTGAGAAAGGCTAATATCTGTAGAATTGCAACATGTGCTTGTAGATGGGGAAAAAAAAAAGTTCCCATAATCCCTCACAAAGAAAAATCTCACAAGCTATTATCTTTGCTGTTGTTTTTTTCAGATAGGGAAATGGAGGTAGAGAGTAGGTAAGCCATTTGACCAAAATTGCCCGTCTGTAAATGATGAGTTATTTTTGAACAAGTCTAGCTTTAAAGCCCACCCTGTTACAGACCACCGATCTCTCGGTCCATGTTCTCTCCCCACCAGCACGACTGCAGGGCAGAGGGTCCCTGTGGGAGGCACTGGCCCTCCCTCTGCCCCCTCCCCATCTCACTTAGCCCTCCACAAGCTGTTGTCAATTGCACTGAAGTATTTACAGCAACCAGCAGCCGGCCGCTGACACCTCTGTCCACGTGGGCTATAATTTGATGCTCAAGTTGTTAAGCAGCCGCTTTCCAGCAGAAGCTCTTCATGCATGAGTGTCTCCCCCAAGAGCCAAGCTGCCTGTCTCTCCACTGCTCCCCATGCCTGGATACCTCCCCTGCTGGCCCCGGGTGTGTACACATATGTACACTCACCAAATGCATTATCACTCACAGAAGCACATACATGCACAGACGTACACACGCATGTACACGTGTACACATGTACACACACAGTGCAGACTCCATCATAAAACCATCACGGTCCTCTCTTAAGGGCACACCTGCCAACACACACCATGTATACCACAAATTACTGACCTCAGCCTCTTCACGCAGCTGTGTCACCCACACACAACACCACAGAGAGAATGGCTGGGGGTATTCTGTATTCTGTGAAGCAGTATTTGAAAGTGATGATGGCCGGTAATGCTCACTCCACACAAAGTCACGGGAAGCATATTCTCCACATAATAACTCATCAGAAAACTGTTTGTATGCTCAGCTCTCAGGGAAAACATGTAAATATTCAACATGCTTTTTCACGGCCTTGTGTTAAATGTGGCTGTCACTCACATACGCTTGCATCTACTTGCTTCTAAGTTGGTGTTGTCTACCTAAAACCCCTGGGCAGCAGAGACCGTGTGTGCTATGGGGTGGGGTGAGTTTGAGGGTGTATGTCAGTGATTCTCAACCTGTGGGTCCCGACCCCTTTGGGGGGTCGAACGACCTTTTCACGGGGGTCGCCTAAGACCATCTGCATAACAGATATTTACATTATGAATCATAACAGTAGCAAAATTACAGTTGTGAAGTAGCAATGAAAATAATTTTTATGGTTGAGGGGGTTGCCACCACATGAGGAGCTGTATTAAAGGGTCGCAGCATCGGGAAGGTCGAGAATCACAGCACTGGCACGTCCATCTTTACAAGGCTGAACCAGCAGCGGCAGGCCCCCGCACTTCAGTTCTGTTCTGGATCACCTCCTTAGGAAGTTTGCGTATAAATACAGCCTCCTTCCACTTAACAACCCACAGCCCAGAAACCCTGCCCCATGCCGTCTTCATTAGTGGAGCAATGGAAAGATGAGAGGGGGCAAGGGTAAGTGGAGAGAACGGAGTGCGCCAAGACCATGGGTAAAAAAGGAGACTGCAGCCCAAGCACCCAGAAGACAATGGATTCAGGGATACTTCACCAACGTGGAGATCCCCAGAGCACTGGAGCCTAATCCATTGAGGGTCCGAGGAAAATGCAGCTTTCCTGACCCAGGAAGGCCAGGACCAGCCTTAGACCCCTTTCACAGGGCTGGGGAGGCACTCAGGAGGCTCCGGGGTTACACAGTAGAGGGATCCAGAGCTGAGGTGGAACCCCACTCTGTATAGCTCCCTTCCTTTGGAGGCTTGAGTAGCCTATCGCATAGGAGTTTCCCACTAGGCCTAGAGCTAGGCAAGAAAGAGGAACTGGGTAACAAAGGAGGGAAGAGAGACTCCAAGAGACCCAGGGCTGCAGCAAAGATGGAGACCGGGAATTAGCGAGAGGATTGCAAGGCAACCTGAGCTACAGAGTGAGACTGCCTAAAAAGGGAAAACTAAAACGTGTTGAGCTGCTGAAGAAAGGACTCTGGACCAGCTTTGTTGTTTGTTAGAACAGCTTCCCGCTTTGAGTCCTCTAGAAAACTCTCCTAGAGCCCAGACAGGCAGAACAGGGAGGGTGTGGGCACACCAAACCACCAGACCCTGACAAAGGGGCTAGATGTGGCCTTTGGGGCAGCAGGAAGCTGTTGGGAGAGAGAACCGGCAGGTGGACCTGGGGAGGGGGCACCACACCAGTCCTTGTGTAAACACAGCAGGGCTTTGGTTGATGGTACAACCCTACAACAGCCGTGGGTTTTTCACCAAGTCTCATCAGGAAAATTATGGCTCAAGCCATCTCACAGCCTTGTGAGCACCAAGACTGCCCGGATCTCCCGACACGGCGAGAAAATGACAGTGAGGCTTTACCATTGTCAGTCTTCACGTGTGCTCTATGGCCTGCCTCCTTCTGCACAGGATCTGTTGGCTGACAGGGGAGGAGCATCAGCTAGCCTGCATGTGGGTGCTGAGAGAATAACAGAGGCAAATAAGAAAGCAAGAGACCCCAGGGCACGAAGGCCATTCACTCAAACTTTTTTAGTAGGACACTTATTTCATGCATACCTACTGTGTGCCAGGTACTGTTTGATTCAAGCCATGGCCTTGGGAAGTGATTGCAGGCTACTTTACCCTGAATAGAGCTCAGTCAATTTGAGTTTATTCCTCTGCCTTCTACACATGATCATGAGGGCTCTTTCCTGACCCAGTGCTCCCATTCCGAAGAAAAGCACTTCCCATAGAATCTAGCGGAGAACAGGTTGTAGATGAGTCCATCCACTGAACAGGTCTCCATCAGGTTGATAGTCTCTGGCCAGCCGGGAGCCGGGGCTGCCCTGAGTGACCTGTCAGCACCGCACCAAGCGGGCCGTGGACCTGGATGCAGTGGTGAAACTAGGACAAGGAGCACCTGTATCCAGGAACCACTTAGCACAGGCAAGCCCAGACATCTCTGTGTCTCCCCCAGACTCACTGTACACAGTATACAGGTGTGTTTCCCTCCCTCCGTGCACTCTCCACAGCATGGGCACAATGTTCTCTGGATCGCCAACAAGCCAGGTACGGCCTCTTAAAGGGTTGTTTAGATACCAAGTGGAAGGAAAGACTCAAGGAGACCATGGCAGTAAAGATTGTACAGTCACCAAGTCGAATTCCCAACCTAACCTATATGCACAGTCAGACTCCATACCGGTGGGTGGAGCCATAGGATTGGGTTTGGGCCAAGAGAGATGGTCACAGGTGATATTCATCACCTCTAGACTCCAGGCATCGCCCTTTAATGAATATGTCTCCCAGAATCCTCCACCCACCCTGCCGCCCTCAGCGTTTAGAGGAGGCAGTGGGCAATGCAAAAACATGAAGCTCAGGTCCATTGCCCCCAAGGGGCCCAAAACCTTCTAAACGGAACTACAGCGGTCCATTCAACAGTGGATATAATAGACCCCGTCAGTATTTCCTGTACCTGCCATTGTGCTACCGGCAGAAAAGTTAACAAGTTGTTCTTGCAAAAATGTCAAACTTCTTCTGCTTACAACTTTAAGATCAAACTATCAAATCATTACTACGTTACACTTAATGTGGTACACTTATTTCTTGTTTTTCTCTTTTACGACAGAGTCTTGCTGCGTTGTACAAATGGTACGAGCTGCTAAACCCTCTAAAAGTAGAGGGTTTAAGCCCGCAGTCTTCCAGCTAGAACTACAGGCATAGGACATCACACTCAGCTTTATGATTTCACACCACAAATTATCTTACCACATATCTTACTATATAACAATTTTTAATAATTTGATATTTGAATCTCAGAATTCATTGTTTTTGTAAGCCCGTCAATTTGATTTCTTGCATTTAAAAACCTTCATTATACCGGGCCATGGTGGTGCATGCCTTTAATCCCAGGAGGGAGGCAGGCACATCTCGGTGAGTTCCAGGACAGCCTGGTTTACAGAGTGAGGTCCAGGATAGTCAGAGGTACAACAGAAAAACCCTGTCTCAAAAAAAAAAAACAAAAAACTTTATTATTAGGGGTCTATGGCCTTCATAGTCTGCCCAAGGAGGCTCCATGGTATTTGAAAAATAACCCTCCTTAGAGAAGGAGAGAGAACCTAGATGGGGGCCTCTGGACCTGAATGACTGTATACCCCTTACCACCATTGCCTGTGATTCAGTATCAGACTACGAACATATGAGAGAATAATAACCTTTATTCATTAAAAGGCAGAGAACTTGAGGAACTCTTACAACGTAGAGAGAGCCCATGTGACCACAGCGAACGAGCAAGGTGGGCATCTCAGTTTTGTCTGGGCTCACTCTCATCTTCCCTGAATTCCCTTACCCATCAGGATAGAAGGTCTCGAGTGCTTTTTTCTCTCAAACGCCACCTTTTGATGTCCAGATTTTCCCCAGCCTTCAAGGCCTAATTCAAATGCTGCTTCCTCTAGGAAGTCTCCTGGGCTTCCTTTCCTTTCATAGAAATTATTGTCCCAGACCCGGACCACAAAACTATCAACATCAGACTATGAACTTATTGGGCATAGTGAGATAAGTACCCTCTGACCCAGCCCGTACCTCTACTACAAGCCTGTGTCGGGATGCCTAGTCACAGCAAGGTCAGTAAGCCTTTGCTGCACGGCAGGTAGTGGGTAGTCAAGGAGCTGTATGACTAAGCTCCGTACAGCAGCAGCCTATCCTGAGCTCACAGAGTAAATGTATGGTCCACGTGGAAAAAAATGTATTAGTGATTTCCCACGGTGGGGTCTTGATTTCACTTCTCTGAAGTTATTCTTGCCCAGAGTGGATTTCCAACCAATGCACGCTGACCTCTGGGTCTCTATACAGGAATCTCTCCTTATCTTTAGTTTTCCCTTCCACAGATTTGGCTACCCACACTCAACCAAGGTCCAAAAAATATCAGATGGAAAATCCCAGAAATAAACAATCCATAAGTTTAAAATAACTCTTTCATAATGTGAAGTATTTTATCGTCAACTATTGTTAGACTCCTATTGAGTTTAATATATGCTAAACTGCATCATACATGTGTGTGTGTGTGTGTGTGTGTGTGTTAAAAAAAAAAAACACATAGACTCTGATACTATCTAAGGTTCAGGTATCCACATTTCTGGACAACACAAGACTTTGGGCAACATAACACATTAGGGAACAGAGGAATGCAACAGGACTTGGAGATTATGCCCTGATGGATAAGAGGGAACTACTGTTGTTATGGCAGCTGGACTAGGAGTCAGGTAGGGGTCGGAAACATGTCGTATCCTCTACAACCCCTGTGAGTGATCCTTCGTCCTTCAGGGTCTGAATCTGAAGCACCCTCTTTCTCCTGCATCCCACCCTTGGAAGCTACACTCTCGACCCCTTTCATCCTTCTTCTCCCACACTACCCCACCCACACTCAGCCCTTGGAGCACCAGCCCTTGGAGTGGAACACTCATCTCCTATGTGCACACAACTTTGGAGAGCACCCCAGACAGTTGTCGCTCCAGGCGGTGTGTGAAGGCACCAGGGAGGCAGCTCTCTGGCCCTTCTTTAGGATGTAATGGGCCAGCCCAAGCCCTTTTTATCTAGAGGCTAGAAAGGCACTAAGCTTGAACAAAGGTTATCCTGCAACTCTGGCTGCATAGTGCTGTTCCCACTTCCTCTCCCCACCATGCCAAGGACCAAAGGTCATTATTTCTTGGTGAATGGTCACATTTCCGAATAAACTCAGAAGACTTTGGGCAATGCAGCTTGCTTTTGGAAGCCTTGCATCATGTGCTGGGAATAGAGATGTGAAACAGATTCAGTTACAGCTCTCAGGTGCTCCCAACATGCTAAAGGATTCAGCTACAACAGAAAGTAACACCCCAAAGTTGGTTCATTAAAGCCCTAGAAGGACTGAGGGTATAGATCAATGGTAGAGCATGGGCCTAGCACGTGCAAGGCCCCGAGGAAAAGAAGTGGGACTGGAGAGGCTCCGAGTGTCTGGGTGAAGGCTGAGCCCCTCCTTGCTGTTTCAGGAAGGCTGTGCAGTTAGGAGCTGTAGGGACAGTGGAACTCTGAAAAGGATACTGCACTGGTTCCCTGGAGCTATAGTGGGCCTAGGAGGCAGAACTGCCAAAGAAGTTAGAGTCAGACAGGATCCAGTTACTGCGGTGCCCTCCCGTCCATCATTCCAGCCTACTAGAGTTGGGAGTGAATCCCACCCTGAATGATGTCCTTCAACTCTCCTTTCTAAAAGTCCGAGGTATTTGTCCTCAGAGCCCACATGGCAGCTTTAATTAGATCTGCATCTGTGTGTGTGTTTACGCACTAGGCTGTCATCCTGAGGACAAGAACCACGTGTGGTTTGCTCACCATCATATCTTCTGTGTCAGGCAGAGGACCAGGCACAAAGTGAGTCCTAAAAGACTGTCAAATTTGAAGTCTTGTGTCCAAGGGGATGGACACAGGAGCACAGCTCAGCAGATGCTTCCTTCACCTTACAAAGAGAGGGCTCAAGGAAGAACAGAACATGAGCTGGGGGCGCACCTCATCGGTAGGGTGCCTGCTTATGCATGAGTGTAAGGGAGGTGAGGAGGAGGGAGGAAGAAAGGAAGGATAACGGGAAGAAGGCAAACTAAAGATGTTGTATCTGTGGAGAAGGTGAGAGTATAGCAAGTCAGGCGAGGATCCGCGCAACAGATGAGTCCTCTTCTTGGAAAGACTGGTGCCCTTGAGGACCCTCTTCCTCTCCCAGCCCCCCAAGACATCTTCTTGAGGGTATAAACTGTCCCAGAACTGTAGGAAGCACCAGCCATTCTACCTTCTCCTCAACCAGGTGTCCATTCTGCTGAGAGGGCAGAGGGGAGAGGAGTGGAGCAAGCTAACAGTTTGGAGGGACACCCTGCTAGGATACAAGAGCCTGGAGGACATCCTTAGCATCTCCAATGAGGCGGGCACACTCTGAGAAGAAGCGTACAGAGAGACATTGAAACAGCCCGAGCACATCCCTATTAGCATGGATCTGCTTGGGGTCACTGTAGGGTCATCTCTGTGAGTAGAGGGCCAGACCCATTTGTGGCAGGGTCACCTTTGTTGGCTTAGGGTCATCCCTTTTTAGCACTAGATCATTGATTTGGGGGCAAGGTCCTCCTGGCTTTCAGGACCAGCGTCCAAGGAGGGACATTCTGAGGTGAAGCAGGGTCATCTCAGTCAAGGGATATCCCTGTTAGCTCAGAATAAGTCCTGGGCTGCACAGGGAGTGCTCTTGGACTTTGGAGCCAGCGGCGCCCCCAGGTGGCTGGGTTTGGTCAGCCAGCACTTGGATCCCCCAGGAAGGGTTTCCGGAACCTTAGCCCTGGGCTTCCAACTCTGTGTCTCTCACAGTTGGGGGAGGGAGGGAGCCCACTCAGACCCTGAACCCTTCAGGAATTACACTGCTTCCAAATACCCTTGTACACATCTTTGGGACTTCGGCTCACAGAACACAATTTAGACACCAGAGAACATCTGAGACCCAGAATCTGCCACAGGGAATCTCTGATGTGGGTGAAAAGGAGACAAGCCACAAGTAAAGTCACATGGTCAGGACACACCCCCCCCAACTGCCTGGATCAGGCACAAGCACCCACTCTGACAACTAGCCCCTGAGAGTTCCACCTCTCCTCTAAAAAGGAAAGAAAAAAATACTTAGGTTCTCAAGTTTGGTCTCATGGAAGACTTTGCGGAAGAGGTAGTCACAGCTGCTGCCCATCCCAGGCTTAGCAATGACTCTTCTACTACGTTCATCCTGCCGCATGTGCTCTGGGAGGGTCTGGGTTTCAGAACCTCTCCTTGTTCACATCCTAGCTGGGCTTTGGGAAAGAAAAGGAAGCTTGGGAAGTATAGCAGCAAACCCAGTGCACAGAGGCTCCCACGCAGGCTTTGTGCTGCCTTGCCCTGTACTCCTGAAGTGACAGTGGTTGGTGTTGAGTTCAAGGGCTGCCAGGTGGCCACTCCTCCACAATGGAGGCAGACTCTGTCCTCCCCGGAGGCCATGGTTTCCACTCAGTGTGCTCAACCAATTAGGGCCCTGCCAAGTTAGAAGAAAGCTCAGGGTCCCACATAAAAGCCCCCACACCACCAAGAAAGGAAGTGAATCATTCCCCTCGGGCCTGTCACGTACCCTTGGCCACAGGTGCTGCCTGGGCTTTCTGTGGAGTCCTGAAGAGTCCGAGCCAGCACTCTGGCTACACTAAGAAAACCGGGTTTGGAAAAAGACTCTTAAGCCTACTAGGAAAGAAGAGCTAAGACAGAGCCACTGACCCCAGAGCAGAAGGCAGATCAGGCTTATTATGGCTCCATTTCTCACAGGCCACAGGTCCTGTGGTAAGTCGTAGTCCAAGGTTACAGAGAGTCAGCACCCTTGCTAGAATTGGTAATCCTTTCTTTTCCCTCTTTACTCCTAGTATAGAAAATCCTCAAGCCAGTAGATGCTAGGATAAAGCCCTGGGAAGAGAGAAAAAGAGAATCAAAGCCTACCAGGTTTTTTCATTGTCTGAATATAAGTCAAAATCCCTGTTACCACATGAGTATTCATAAAACACTTTCACACACACACCAAATCAAGTACATCTAACTGGAAAAACAATGGCTATAGCTAGGGCCATCTTTATCCCCTAGGTTTTGAAAGGCTGGACATAAAGTGGGGCAAATCCTGGAGCATCCAGCTGGTCCAGCCGGAAGTTAGAATCAACAGGATTCATTTGACTGGAAGAAATAGAGGGGAAAGGAAGCCAGTGCCTCCAACAGCCAGCAGGCAAGAGACGACTGACTGGCAAATTCTGATCATATCTCTTCTCTTCTCTCTCCCCTATAAGGAGGTAGAGGAAGGGTTTGGCTGCCTCCCCTAGCCCTAAAAAGAAGCAGCATCTTGCTCGCTTACACTCCTCTCCCATGCCACAGCTCTGGGCTCACCTAAAGGCGAACTATTTCTTGATTTGACAGGATCACTGACTGCTTTACTGCACCTTGATCTTAACTTTCCACACACATGTTCTGCCAGTGGGAAAAAAGGGAAATTTAAAGGCATCAACTGCCCAGTGTCTTGGGATTTCCCAAGCGTTTAAGGGCAGTTGATGAGGTTTGAATTCCTTCATAATCATCAGATGAGTACTTTGTTTAAGCTGGTTTATAGGTGCAGGGTCCACCTGTAGACCCAGGATGCTGACAAGCACCTTCAGGCAAACTCTGGCCCTCTCCCTCCCTTCCCTGTCTAGATCTGTTTCCGAAGCCAAGAGTCAGCCTTGGCTACTTTGTAAGCTCTGGTAACTGTACTGTCTGCACCTGCACCTTTGACACAGAAAGACAGTTTCCTGGGAATGGAAGCAGAGGTTCCAAAGCCACATAGGATTATTAGCCAAGTCCCTCTGTGCAGACTGAAGTAGAGGCTGTCTGGCAGCCCTGCACAGGAGGCAAGTGGAGCTGGACCATGGCACCTGTCAGCTTGTCTGGAGCAACCTGGATCTAGAGCCTAGGTAGGCGACAGCGACTGGCCACAGTGAGCAAGCCTGAGGGGGTGTCAGCCCACTCCTCTGCTAACCAAATCGCAGCACCTTAGGTAGTTTGCTCCATGTTCCAGATCCGCAGCTCTGTCTACATCTGGGCAGGAAGGTGAGAGAAGATAGACAGGTTTCTATTGCTGCTAGGTAATAAAGGGCAAAGCCATGAACCAGCCATTCCACCCCAATCCTCTCCACCCACATCCTGCTGAGACCTCCAAGGGCACTCACCAGCTCAGAGGACACTGACAGAGTCACTAATATCTTCATTAGCATATGCAAATTCACAGACAAATGCTTGTAAATACCAAAGCAGGAGCAGAATGCACATCTAACCCTTCATATACATAAACAGAAATGATCTCAGACCCCACCAAAAAACCAGTGCATAGACAGACACCTATAGTAAGATTTGATATCTAAAGATATCATCATAAAGTTGCATCTTTATGATTGCATCTTTAATCCTACGCAAGCACACACACAAGCTACAAATAAAAGTCACTTATTATGCTTTTCTAGCTCTCAATGACCAAGTTAGGCAGCTTATACTGAGGGCAGGTATACTATTAGTATTGCAACTCCAGGAGAATACAACGCCCAGCACACAGCAGGTGCTCGATAAATATTGAAGGAGAGAAGGTCGGAAGCAAGCAACCCAGGCTATGATGTATTAAGTCACCTGTGTTTAATATTTATCAAACTGGAAAACTGTTCCTGATTCTGGCCTCACACTCTGCAGATGTCGGCTGCGAAGAAGGATCTAGTGCTTACATCCAAGGCGGGGGAGATTGCCTGGCCCACCAAAGTCCAACTGGGATTGGCTTCGAAATCTATCTCCTTGTTGATTTGTTTTGTTTTTTGTTTTGAGACAGGGTCTCACTTTGTAGCCCCGGCTGGTTTGGAATTCACCGTTGGCCATGCCCGTCTCCAATTCAGAGATCCATCTGCCTCTGCTTCCGAAACACTCCATCCAGTCTTATCTGGTTTTTTTTTTTTTTTTTGTTTGTTTGTTTGTTTGTTTTTTTCAGTGCCATGTTGAAGAGCAGTAGGTTTGCAAACACCCACCCAAAGACCTAGACCCTCCTGGTGCAAAAGCGGCTTCACCAAGCAAGGCTGGCTGAGGACCCTAGGGAGTAATGAATCCACACAAAGCCGGCCCACCAGCGTCGGGCACCGGCATCTAATTCTAATTCTAAGCCTCCAGCTTCTTGGCCTCTCTTCACAGGCCCACGACTACCTCGCTTGGAGACCTCTCGAAGCTGAAGCTCCGATCTGGGAACCCTCTAGCTCCGGCAGTCTGGGTCTGAGGCTAATTTGAGTCATTGCCTCTCCCGCGGCTTTCTTTAACATTAAGAAGTAGAATCAATTCCCGAAAGATTGGAGCCAGTGAGAATAACCTGCAGGCTCCACATAAACCCAAAGGGCGAAGAAGAGGCTGACAGAAGCTGAGCTAGGGTGAGGGCAGAGAAGTGGGCTCCCTACTCCCAAAGGCACCCAGCACATCTACATCTAAATGGGAAGCCCTGGAGTCCGCTCTGCACCCACACCTGCTGAAAGAGTGGGCCTCAAAGTAAGGGTCATCGGTTATCGTTGGCTAATTAATTTGAACAATAAAATCCACTCCAGTGTCCTCAATGCTCCGAACACACCGAAGTCACCGTACTCATCCCACCCCCAAACAGACACTAGCAGCAACTACACAGATAAGTGGGAATAGACTTCTCAAGTCGTCAATTAGCTTTAGGAATCGAAAGGGTGAATTTAAATATTTTGTTGACCCACTGACGAATTCGCTCTCTCCATTCCCAAGAATCATGGAACCCCAATTCCAAAGATACGTCTGCCCGCGTGGACAAAAGTGACTCGGGGTCACTTCGGGGAAATTGAGCACAGACCACCAAAACGCTGGCTTCGGATGCTGAAGCTCGCAGGACCCCAGCAGCCGAGACGGAGAGCAACCTTCCCAGTGGCGTACACATCGAGTCTGATGCGGGTTTCTCCAGACCCTACCATCTGAGAAAGATTGGGCGGAAGCAGAGGGACGGTGAATACTCGGGACCTACGGAGCTTCTCCGGGACCAGGAAATTTAGACCGACGAGGAGGGTAGTTAGGGAGCACCGAGGAAGGTTCACCGGGAGGAAAACCCAGCCAAAGGGAAAACGTCACGCAGCGACTGAGAGCCATTTCTGCTCCAGTCCGCGTGGAGCGAAAAGACCACGCTCGGCAGGGACCCCGGGCAGAGTAGGGAGCCCAATGAGGATGGGAAACAATCCCGAGGGTGTTGCGTCCACACCAGCCGCGGATCGCGCGGAAAGCCTTCCTTCCCCGGCGGACCCGAGGCTCCCCGGTGTGCGCGCGGTGGCCGAGGTGTCGCAGCGCCCGGAGGGCTGGAAGGAGGCGGTGCCCGCTCCGCCCCACATCGCGGCGCGCCCTCCAGCCCGCGGAAAAATTCGTTCTCAAAACCAGAGTCCGGAACCTCTGTCTTCCCTGCAGACCTCTCCGTTGGTGTGCATCTATGTCAGCCTTAAAAAACCAGAAGCGCTCGCTTCAAAATCCCATCATTTGCTTGTTCTCAAACACTCTGATACTTGAAAGCTTAAGACTGAATTCCCCCACCCACCCTTCTCTCTCTCTCTCTCTCTCTCCCTCTCTCTCTCTCTCTCTCTCTCTCTCTCTCTAACCTCACAGTGCCAGCCCCAGGGACAAGTGTGGGCTGGGTCTCACGGTCCTGGTTGGCCCTCCCGGGCGTCTCACCATGCCCCAGCCTAAACAACCTTTTGAACTATGCATGGAAATAATTGAGGCACAAACCCAAACTCTCCTCGCCTCTCTTCCGTGGAATGCGCAGGGTTGGGAGGAAACTCCGAATCCCATCCGCGAAGACCTGGGCGCGCTGCCTCCTCCCGCCGCTCCCTAAGCCTCAAGCTTAGGAGGCACGCTCCGCACGCCAAATCTTTTCTCTCTTTCTCTAGCACCGACCGCCGTTTAAACTGCGTCGGCGCCTTTATTCGCCTGACCCTAGGCGCAGGGAAACCAGCCCGGTCGGTCATTGTCTTTTCTAGTCTGCCCCCACCCCCGCCCCAATCAGTGTCACAAAACGCCCCTTTCAACAGATTCCAAACCCTCTTCACCTCGGCTCACCGAGCCTTCAACTTCATTGAGCGAGCGCTACGGCAGCGCTGGAGGAGGCGAAGTTTAAATAAACCCGAGCGCAGAGGGAGGAGGCGGGGGTCGCGGAGGGTTGGTAGTGGAAGGGGAGGGTGGAGGTAGAAGTGTTTTTTGAAAAGGGAAAAAAAGTCATCAGGGAGGGAAAAGCGCTTTGTAACTACGAAGACGCTCCTGCTGTGGCTAGAACAAATTGGATAGGGAGGGGAAGTGTCCCCACCAACTCTGGCTCCTGGGTGGTCTGGGGGGGAGCCCCTAGAGAAAGAAAGAAAGATGGGAAGGAATACGCGGTGAAAAGAATTAACCGCTTTAATTGGGTCGCAACAGAGACTGGCCGGCAGGCTCGCCGACCGGCCTCGATCACTCAAACCAAATACTGGTCGATAAAATAAAATGTCTGCCCTTAGCCGCCGCTGAAAAACGTATGTCAAAGTTGGAGAATCAAGACTGCTCTTCACAGCTGTAGAAGTAAATCTGCAAGAGGGAGAAATTCTGCCCTGAAAGATCCCCCCTCCCCCTCCTTATGGCCTCGGGCCTCCCGGCGCCGGATGAAAAGGAATGAAATTGAACGAAATTGAACGAAATGAAGTGAAATTGACCAGTGAAATTCGCCAATTTTCTTCCCCTTTTAAACTGCCCGCCCTCGACAGCACTCTCTGAACCCTGGGCTGATTTCTACCATTTTTTTTTTTTCTCACCTTGGAGAGATCAAGGTGTGCCCTGGATATTTTCCTATTATTGTCACCAATTGTTGGTGCCTGTGGGGCGAAAGACCTCAGCTGCCTCAACTCAAGTAGAGAGGAAGGCCTGGTGAGCCATTCAAGTGGGAAGACAGAGTTTCACTTCCCAGGAAATTGGGCCCCTGAGCCCACAGCAGCCCTAGGTACCCACAGATCGGGAAAGCGTCACTGACTGCGCACCTCCAGACTGCAAAGGCAAGTCAGGAGAATTCTATCACATGAAGCCTGAAACTACAGCCTTCTTGCATTCCAGTTCCCAGCTCCTGACAGCTCAGCTCTGAACACGACTTAATGGAGTCCAAAATTTCAAATACGTTCCCTCCTCCCTTGCTTTTAGCATCTGGAACCTTCTCCAGGGCTGCCAGCTGAACTGTGGGTGGTTTCTCTGGACCAGGCTTGTCCTTGTTGATTCCTTGAGAAATGAGGCTCTGAGTAGAGGCTCTAGAGTAGAGAGTCTAGAATAGAGTGTCCCCTGGAGGCCCCAAGAGCCCTAGAAAACTCATACATCTCCTTCTTTCCAGCAAGCCCATATTTCTACCATTGGTGCATGCACAGACATCTAATGCATGTATGTGTGTGTGTCCCCGCTCGTGTGCACGCACGTGCACACATACACACACACCAAGGCAAAGCATCTGGAAGAATCTTCTACTTCCCCTGTAAGTAGCAGTTATGGCCCTATCTCACCTACCTCCCTACCATCCGATATGAATTCTGACTGACTTTATCTCTTTAAGACAGAAAAATCCAACTGATAAGTCTTTTACTCAAAGCTCCAAACTAATATGTGGTTTATATAATATTCCAAACTAATATCTATATTTAATGTTCATGGCAAAGGAGATCATGAAGCTGAAAGGTGCTTTATTTTTTCAGAGCAAACAAGCTCTCCAATATGTATGCACACATACAAACATGTTCACCAATTTGTGCTGACCACATACACCCCTCCTCAAGTAAAAAGAAACAAAAAACCATAATCCTCAAATTTGGAGCAATGGAATTCAGTGACACAGCCAGTCAGAGATCATTATCCTAGAACTGGTGGAGATTTCTCACTCTGGACCACTGAATCTAATCTTAATTCTGGCCTATTTGATAAAATGCTGGAAGGTAGTCCACTGCATTTGAACTCCCTTGAACACTTAGTCTTTCAAAGACTCCCCTTTCCTCTGAGTGGAGGAACTTCATTCAACACACACACACACACACACACACACACACACACACACTGAGCCTATTCTCTCCACCTTTAGTGAGGAGGAACCTAGACACTCCAACAATCCTTCCCCAGCTCCAGTACCTCCTTCCCATTCCCATCCTGATGCAGGGCCTCTTTCAAACATCTCCTTTATCCATTGTTGCCAGCTGTGGGATGCTAACAAGTTCTGGGTAACCTCTCTTGCCCACACCCCTCAAGTTCTTTGCATCTGGGTCTCTGACAGTGTCTTCTTTTTTTGTCATTTGTCTTCCAGTCTTCCCAGAATTGTGTCAGTTTTCTGCAAAGGCTGAACTGCCTCTTCCAGAACTTCCATGATCTCAGTGGAATGTACAGAAAAAGGAGTAAGCATCTTTGTTTCACGGAAAGCATTACCCTCATCCCCGCTGTTTGCAATTCAGGCTATTGGGAATCCCAAGCAGAGGGCAGAGAGCCACAAGTCCAAGAAGACCAAGGAGACCAAAAGACTTGTCCTCAGGCAGCAGCTTCTGGCTATAAACATGGCTCCAGGAACCAAGACCTTTGCCCTAGCAGAGTTAACCCCAGCTCACTCTTTAGTTGATCAAATCCTCTAGCCCACTCAAGGTGGGTGAGGGTGAGGTTTCTAGTTCAGTTTGGAGAGTCCCTAAATAAAGCTTCCCACTATCAGAAGTGTGTTGAGTGGGGGGTTCTAAAGGCCCTCCAGGGGGCAAAGAGAAATTCTCTCCAATTAAAGACAATCAGTGACTGAGAGTTATACCACATATTAATGGACACACACAGAAACAAAACTCAGACATCTCTGAAACACACTTCTCATACAAAAATAAATAAATAAAGACAAGCAAACAAACAAACAAACAAAAAAAAAAACCAGGAAGACCAAGACAAATACAAAACCAAACCACCAAGAACTCCATAAAAGGCCCTGCACACGCGGAAACACAGAGGCGTACAAAACATGCTTCAAGAGACACAGACTTGTACTCAGTGGGCACAGTGCGCCGGTACTTCGAATCTGCCCGAGCCACACTAAAATCTAAAGTGGAAGAAGGCTGAGACTTCTCAGGTGCCACAGAAACAGAAGCCCTCTGCCCAGCCCCAGGCCTTTGCCTTTCCTGCACCAGAGTGAAAATGAAAGTGCTGAAGTGGTCACAGGCTCCCAGAGACCTGGCCCCACTAGGAGCAGAGGACCCCTTCCTCGTACAGAGACCCCCTCCGCCATCTGACTAGCTCAAAGCTTCCTTTGCCTGTCTAGCTTCTTCTCCCACTCCCTCTCTCCCTCTGATAGGGAGCGTGAGGTCTTCTGGGAGGGCCCTGACAAGAACAAGAGAGTACAGGCAAGCAGATTGAGCTGGCAACTGCTAAATTCACGTACATTTATTCAATTGACACCGATGAAAAAGGGGGAGAGGGGAGACAGTTTTCTTTTCTTGCGCACAGACCAGACGATTTCACAAAGTCTCCGCTATGTGGAGAAGTCTAAATCAACGCACACCAGTGGACGGAGACTGGAAGAAGCAGCCCTCTGTACAGATATTTACACATAACTATAGGACCCTCTACCACAGCTCTGTGCCCTTGCCCACCCAATTCCCACCTCTCCAGACCCTGACCCAGACCCAATTCTCCCACCCAAACTCATTGCCTTTAACTACAATAAATATCAGGGCCTGGAGCAGAGCAAGGCCAGAAGGCCGCTAGCCCTGGATGGCTGGGCCTATGGACCACGGAAAAGGCCAGAGGAAGTTCCTTAAAAAGCAACCAAACACCAGAGAGAAAACATTCTCCTCGGGGTAATGGGCTCTGCGGTTTCTTCAAAGATTGTGGAGACGTCCCCCTCCCCCTTCACTTTTCCTCTTAGCTTCCCGACTGTGTAGACACTGCCTTAGGCTTGGAGGGAACCAGCTTCCTTGAAGAACAGCAAAAAGAGCAACAAAAAAATTTTTTTTTGAAATTTCTCTTAAGCACAAAGCAGATAACAGATGTCTTTAAATTATAATATTGGATAAGCAGGGTCTCAGAGTTGAGGAAGGAATGGAGGGCGGGGGAACTTTTCAAGCCATAGGTGTTTCAGGAGGGATCCACCAACCGACAGTGTCTCTGCCAAAGCATTCTTCTCTGGCTGTGAGAGGCGCAGAGGCGAGAGAAAGCGAAGGTTCCTGCTCCCTGTTTTGCTGCTCAAACATAAAAGGCATCTCCGCTTTGAACCTATTGCGTAGACCCGTGCCTCGCCCCAGAGCCGCAGAGCCCGCTTCGTCCCAACTGTCGGTGACATTCTGAGCGTGGAGCTTGAAGTGCCTGATCAGGCGCGCCGGCCTAGGTCTGGAGACTTCATAAATAGACTCCCTGAATTCCGCTGGGACCAGCCAAGCTCCCCGGAGAGGTTAAGGAGTGAGGGCCTAATTGGCCCCGAGCCCGCTGCGGTCAAAAGTGGCAGCCGCTGAGGCCGGCAACTTTGCTGGCAAACGAGGGCCCCGAAGACAGGAGTGCGTCCCCCGGGTGCGAGAGGCGGATATGGCCCGCCACCGGAGCCAGGGCCGGGGCAGTCAGCATGGCCAAGACTTGAGCTTGACCCCCGGGACCGGAGGCTGCGGCGAACGGCGATCCCGGGGAACCGTCTCCGCTGCCCGGGGGTGCGGCCCCGCCACCACCATGGCCCATGATGTGGTCTATAGAGAAGGAAGGCCTCTGGCCTGCCCCTGCGCCCCCGCCACCCGCACCGCCGCCGGCGTCCGTCTTGAGGCCCTGACGCAGGAGTGCAGTGGACAGGCTGGCCGCTGTGCCAGCTGCGGGAGGGCTCAGGGACGCGGGGTAGAAAGCCTTGGCGCAGCCCAGCTCTGCGCCTAGGAAGGCGGGCAGCCCTGCGGGGCCCGGGCCAGACCCGGGGGCAGGCGCTGGGGCGGGCGCAGAAGCAGCGCCGGCGAACACCGAGGCCGTCGGAGGTCCGGGTGGAGGCGCGGCGGTGCGGCCCGGGGGAACTGACAGCTGGCAAGGCGCGGTGGCGGCAAAGGCGAAGGCGTGCGGGTGTGGATGCGGGTGCGGCGCCGGGCCCGGTGGAGGTGCGCCATAGGCCGGGAGCGCCAGCCCGTAGCCGTAGCCGTAGGCGCCGTAGGCGGCGAAGCCCGGGAGAAAAGCGCCCGGGTCCCCGGCCGCCGCAGCCCCGCCACGCAGTAGCAGCTCCGGGTGAGGATGCGGGTGTGGATGCGGCGGTGGCAGCGGCTGCCGCTTGAAGCGCTTTCGGCGCCGCAGGAAGCTGCCGTTGTCGAACATGTCGGCCGACTCCGGGTCGAGCGTCCAGTAGTTGCCCTTGCCCGGGTTGCCCGGCTCGCGGGGGATCTTGACGAAGCAATCGTTGAGGGAGAGGTTGTGGCGGATGCTGTTCTGCCAGGCGGGGAACTTCTCCCGGTAGTAGGGGAAGCGGCCGCTGATGAACTCGCAAATCTCGCTCAGCGTCAGGCGCTTCTTGGGGCTCTGCAGGATGGCCATGGTGATTAGCGCGATGTACGAGTACGGTGGCTTCACCAGCGGGCTCCGCGTTGCCGCGCCCCCCGACGGCGGTCCCGGTCCCGGCCCCGGTCCCGGCCCCGCTGCGCCCCGGACCGCCTGCCCGCCGGACCCAGGGCTTCCCGCCTCGGCCGCCGCCCCCCGGGGCGCTAGTGCGCGAGGCTCGCAGTCCGAACAGCCTCCCGACTCCTCCTCGTCCTCGGCTACGTCCGCCTCGGCTTCCTCCGGGGGAGGTTCGTGGCCGTGTGGGAGCACGTCCCGGGGGGCGCGGAGCCCGGAGCGGGCTGTGAGCTCCCCCCCACCGCTGCCGCCGCCCACCACGTCTATGTCTGCGTCCGGCTCGGACAGCGCGGCCGGGGAGCTCTCGGAGGACATGATCTCGCAGCAGCAGCTGCCCAGGGTCATGGTGCCGCCGCCGCCGCTCTCCGGCTCCGCTCGGGCCGCGGCTCAGGCTCCGCCGCGCAGCCTCTCGGCCGAGTGTGTTTTGCGCGCGGACGGGGAGGGGACAGGGAGGGGTGTCCCCTGGCTCCTCAGCGCCCCCTGGTGTTGAGACGCCACGACTCTCACCCCACAGGGCGCACCCAACCAGTGTTGTCCGGTAAGGGCAGCGAGCAAGGCACAGGAGGAGAGCGGCGCAGCCACCCGTTACGCGGTCCAATCTGGGCCCCTGGGCCCCTAGACACAGAAGTGGGGCTTCGGGAGATTACTCCCTCCCGCCTGGTGGCCGCCTAAGGCGGAAGAACCGTGGGCCCGGGGCGGAGCTCCCTGGGCGGGGTGGGGCGGGGAGAAGGGGGCGGGCGGAGGTTCTCCGCACCCCGGCCCGGCGGGAACAAACTGCCGCGGTGGCGGGAGCTAGGTTCGCGTGGCTAGAGGCGGGTCATCCTTCTCCTCTCAGCTCCTGCAAACCCATGTCTCCCTGGAGCCACCGCTCCGGTGCGCTCAGCCGCTGGAAGTCAACACTAGCACTGGCTGAAGCCGGTGGCAGTTGCTACAACCCTCCCAACCCCCTCTTTCCCAAGGCGGCGCCCAGGCCACCCGGGCCGAAGCGCAGACGGATCGCGAGTGAGCCCAGACGCCCGGACCCATGCCGCGGACAAGGGGCTTCCGGCCGGCTGGAGGGGAGAGTGATCCGGAGGAGCAAACTTGGAGCCGACAGATCCGACTCCGAGAGGTGAGAAATTTCTGCTATGGTCCTGTCCTTCCCTTCCAAGGCCCCGGCCGGCCACTGTCCCCGGGAAGAGCCGAGGAGCGCACCGCTGCTCCCCTTAGTTACTGTCTCCGCAGACGCCGCATTCCCGGCTCGCCTACAGGTCCTTAGCTCGGGTTTTCCTGGCTAGATTCTCTGCTCAGCATCTCAATCTCTGCAATTGTCTCTCTTGACCCTCGTGAATCTGTCTGCATTTCCTACGGAAACTGCGTTTGCCTGGATGTTTGTTCCCAAGTCTGATGATCCCGCCCTTAATCTCTGGATTTAGAGAGATCTTACAACAGAACTCCCACGGAGACCGCCCCTGGTGAAATTTAACCTCAGTCCTGGGCTAGTGCTACCTTTTTATCTGAGGACCTTCTGCACAGAAAGTTGGTTCAGTGTGCTCTTTCTATTAGCCGGGTTCCTGACCACCTTGTTAGGCCTCTCTTCCTTCCTCTCCCTCTAGGACCCAGGAACAAGTCGCTCCAGCTTGTACCGGGCCCATTTCAATATCGGGGGTGGGGGGAAGCTGGAAGGGATTGGATAAGGGTAAGAACCCAGCTAGACCGCTGTTGCCTCCACAGCGCCGCGCAGTGGCCAACACAGGAGGCCTCAGTCCCTGCTGCACCCTGTAGTCCAAAGGCTCTGTGACCCTCATTAGGTAACTTCCTTTCTGAGCCCAATTTTCCTGGTGTGTAGCGCGGTGAAGAGCATGACCAGAAGAGTTAAACTGCTGGGATCCCAATTTTCGCTTCACCAGATACCAGTTGTATTACCTGGCTAAACTTCTTAACCTTTTTGCTTGTCTCTTTCCTCTAAAATAAAATTTAGAATATCTACCTCAAGCCTCATGTGGTGGTAACCCCTTCTATGGGTAGCCTCAGAACTCAGAATGCTGAGGCAGGAGGCTTGCTTCAAGTTCCAGGCCAACCTGGGCTAAAAAATGAGACCCTATCTCAGAATTAAATAAATAAATGAGTTTACTTTGTGACCAATATGTAAAAGCAGCCATTATAGATCTCTGTTTATGTGCATTCTAGGTACCCTGTTCTCTGGAAGAGAAGTAGGCCAGGGAAATGTGGTTTCCCACCCAGTTCTCAAACCCTGGCCTAGCTGGGGACTACTAATTAGTAACACAGTGGCATCTCCAGACCTTGTGCTGAATGTCAGCCACCACCTCCTTAACATCCCCACCACCATCACCACCATCACCCAGTTGGGTAAACACTCAAGTTATATGAGGAGGAAATCTGCAGCCTAGGTGGGCTGAATGCAAGTGAAATGCACATAAGGGTGGATGCATCCTTTTATCTAACAGCAACCTAGACCAATGTAGGCAAGCAGAGAACAAAATTCTCCAAGCCCCCTCTATGACCATTGTTCAAGGGGATCCACTTACTGCGTCGGATCTGCTAAACAAAGATTCCCTGGGAAAGAGACGAGGTCCAGCACTTAAAACAGGGACAGTAAACTGAATAGAGACTAGTGGCCCTGCAATTGGAAGTGTTCTGCTAACCACACATACTTCAAGTTTGCTTTACTTCATGGAGCCCCCCCTCCAGGATCCCACTCAGATACTCTTCACCACTACCCACATCCTTACTCCTATCCAATCAATCTCTGCTAGTATTCCAGTACACTAAAAGAAAAGCAGCATTGGCATCTTCTAATCCATTTCACTTTCACTTCAAAAAGGGCGGGACCATAAATAACCTCCTGCTTTTCCAGTGCCTTCCTGATATTTCAGACTCCAGCTACCTGTTCGGGTAGGACTGGTTAAAGCGTTTGTTGCCCAGATCTCCTTTAAGGCTTCATGCAAGACACCACCAGCTAGCTGCTGTATCTTTGCCCTGCTGCTCATTGAGATGGAAGCTCGAGCTGGGGAAAAGCAGTCAAGAATCCCTAGCTGTATTCTGCAAGGCAGTAGTGGGGCACCACCTTAAAGAATCATCCAAACTCCAAGAACATTTTAACAAGAGTAGAAAGAGAAGGCTAAGGACATCGCTTGCCAGGTTTTTGAGGTGTTCGACATAATAGCCAACCCATCTCAGAACTCTTCTATTTATCCAATAATCACTTTCCAGACCTCCCCTCTTGCCCAGGGATGATGTTTCTGGTGGCCTTTTATCCCTTCCGAGGCTCTGGACAAATTTATTTTAAATACTGCCCAGAGCAGAGGCACGGGAGGCTGGGTGAAGGGCTACTCTAGGATTCAGTGGGCCCTGCCTTTCCCACCTTCAGACTCAGGCTGTCACACGGTAGAACCTTCACCTATGTTCCTTGGACAAAAGTAGGGGCAGGGCACTCATGTCTAGGATGGCCCCCACAGGAGCAGAGAGCATGGGAGGGAGGGGGTTTTGATTGCAACAGCTCCTTAGTTAAGCCTAGCATCTGCCTGGTTGCCTAGCCACCCAGCTTGAGAGCACAGAACAATTGAGAAGAAGCTCCTCAGGAGATGGTATGTCTATGCAGGGTCTTTCATTTCAAAATGATTGTATAGTTGTCCAGGAGTTGTGTTTATTGTGAATATTATTATTTATTGCTCCCACTGGTTTCTAAGCCATCTGTCTCTCCAGTCTCTCTTAAGGTCCCTATGGAGAAGCCATTCTCCACGAATCCAGAAAAGGAGAGAGAACTCTTCAGAGACTGTATGGATATAATTAAGTCAATGGCAAAGCTAGTAAAGAAAGTACTGAGCTGCTGATGGGGGAGTTTGTCCCAGGAGTCCGGCAGAACATAGCTTGCAACCTTCGGGTTTGGAGCTCAGAGAGCACCCTGACCTGCTCCAGGACACTCCCACGCTGTCAAAAGAGGCTGGAGCTGAGCATGTCCACGCATTCCCTCAAATTTATTTACCAACGGGCTAGCCTTGTGGAAAGCTACAACGTCAACGCTAGCCCCCTCCCCCTCTCCAAGAAGCCACAGCCCCATTTTGAGAAGAGAGGATTGTTCAGCTGCCCTGCTACAAGTCCCGGCTCTCAACCGGCTTTTGGCGTCTAAGTCTCCTTTGGCTGGATTTGGAGGCAGAGACTCCGGATCCTATGGCCGCAGGGATGGACATAAGGGGCCAAGGACCCTAGGCACAGAGGCGACAGATGACCGGGCTCCAGTGTGCGCACCATGATATCAGTAGCCCAACTCCTGGCGCCTCTGCTCTATCCCACAGCTCAGTGTGACAAAATCACCATCTTCCTCTGGTTCCATTACTCCGGGTCAGGGTCCCCTCGGAGCCACTCATCCTCAGATCTAGTGGGAGGCGTGCTTCAGCACCTATGACCTACTCCGCGGCTGCGGCTGCGGCGGCGGTTGAGAAGAGCAAGCTATGGATCCGGTAGACTCCAGTTCGTGGGAAGAGGGTTGCAAGCTCATGAGAAGGTAAAAACAGTACCGCCCCAAACCGTGGGACCGAGGTGCCTGCCCATCGCACCGCACCGGCAGAGCTCAAGGCGACCCGATTAGGTAGGCTCCGCACGGGAGAGCTGGGGTGCTGTAGGGCCAGTAAGTGAGGACACTTCTGGTGTGCTGGAGCGGATGCCCCAGGTCTGCACTTTCCACGGTGGATTCTATGGGCCCTAGGTCCGAGGGTCTGTTTATCTGTCCAGGTATGTGTCTTTTCCCTCAGTTAATTTGCTCAGCTTTCCTCTAGAATCGGAGGGAGCAGAGAGCAGGTCTGGGACAGGCCGCTCGAGGGAAGGGCTGCTGGCTGCAGATCTAGGGAGGCGCAATTAAAGTCTGGGAGACCCGACGAGTGCAGAAAGCTAAGGTGCTGCCATAGAGCCTGGTGGGCACGGGCCGCGACCTCCTTTCTACTGATTACACACTGTGGCCAAAACAGCGACACTCCGGGTGTGGAATGTTCTTCTAACGTCCTAAATTGGGATAGAGCAGAGAGGAACTGTGCCTAGCCTTACGGACTCAGTTTCCCCTATGCGTCGCTACATTTCACCTTCGCGAGTGGTTGGTGAAGTGGTAGGTCCTCGCATGGGCAGGGGATACTGCAGAACTCCCAGTCTCGTGGGGGGTGGGGTGAGAGGCTCTTAAATCTACAGGAAGCTGAACGAGGGACCAGCCAGAGCCCTGGCCTAGCTGCTCCGACGCTACGATGGATTCCTGGAGAACAGCGACCTCTGGAGGAGCGTCGCATTCATGCAGAATCAGGAATTGCACACCAAATCGCCATCTTCCCACCCCATTACCGTACACTTCTTTGGCACTCCTCCAGAAACTTAGAACGAGTGGACTCCACTCTTTGCTCACCTTGGCCGCTGGTCCTTTCCCAACCTGTCGGCATGCTCCAAAATTCTCTGAAACCTCCCAAAAGAAGCCTTCCCAGAGTCAGGCCACCCTCCCCTCTCCCTGCTCTGAGCTCCTCAAAACCTTAACGCCTGGACCCCCAACTCCAGCCCTGCTCACCACTGCGGAGTCCACCTGATTCCTGCCCAGCCCATTCTCAAAGAAGCCGATAATCCACCCTACACCCACACTTTGTGTGCCACACTAGGTGTGTCCCCCGTTCCTGTCTATGTAAAGAAGACTGAAGTCTAAAACTGGGCAGTGAGTTTCTCTTGTCTTTCTTTTTTATTGTCAATGTGTTTATTGTTGTGAGGTAACATATACTTATTAAAAAAAGTAACACGAGAAAATAATTACATATACCTCAAGAATAATATGGCGTTTCAGGGAAGGTGAGTCTATCTCTTTGTGGAAACCCCTTGTAAAAGCAGTGATCTCTCTGGTTTCTAGGACCCTGTATCCACAGTGCATTTAGAGACAGGTTGTCTGCAACAAGTTTGCTGTGGGCCTTTGAGCTGTGCTAATAATATCCGGCATCCTCGGCAATTTTTGGTAGGTCCTGCTCAGTGGTCTGTCACAGAATGTATCATGTTCCGAATTTCCCTACGGACTGTAGATTTTTCAAAGCTCATTTCTTATACAAGGAAGTAGAAACCCAGACACAAGTGTGTTTCTTGAGAGTCACACAGCAGATTGGCAGTAGAGGTGGGAACAAGAAAGTTTAATTTTTTAATGTTTTATATTTATTTAATGTGTGCGTATTCTATCTGAATGTACACCTGCGTGCCAGAAGAGGGCATCAGATCCCATTATAGATGGTTGTGAGCCACTATGTGGGTGCTGGGAATTGGACACAGGACCTCTGGAAGAGCAACCAGTGTTCTTAACCACTGAGCCATCTCTCCAGCCCAGGAACTTGGAATTTTAATGCTGGGTTTCCCAGGCATAATGTGAGGGATGGGGCATTCTGATGGGAGAATAGAGAGGAGGTTGACATAGGGAAGAGGAAATGAAGAGGGAATTGGGGAAGGGGCTCACTGCTCCAGAATGGGGCCATAAAGAAAGCAGACAAGGCACAGTTGTGCTGGGAGGTCAGAATTTTCTTTTTCCTTCCCCCAGCCAAAGACCAGATCAAATGACTTTGAAGGACTCCAATATTCAGGATTTGGCTGAATGTCTTATGTGAGGAAGTAGATGGGACTGGAGCCTGGGAATAGATTCAACCCAGACAAACATCACCCTCTCCCAACAACCGCTGCTTCTTTTGCTGAGATCTTCCCTGCTGGTCCATGCTCGGGTGAACCCTAGAGCCACTGAAGGGCACTCCTAGTGCAGAAAGGGAAGTGTGACTTACAGCTGATTTGCCTGAGGTCTCAAAGATAGCTGCCCAGCAGCCTGAAACATCTGCACGATGACCTCACTGAGAGATGTGCTCGTGTCCAAGCACAGGACAGTTGCAGCCCTGTGCTGCCTACTCACCCAGCCTCTTGCCTCCAAGCCCTGCCCTCCACCCAGCCTGATCCATTTACCCTTCCCTCTTCACCTTCAGCCTGAATCATTCTTCCTGATCCTTCTTAGTCTATTTTAAAAGTCAGATTTTCTTTGAGCTACTTTCCCAACAACACTTTAGGCTTCCCACACTGTGAGAGGCTCTCACTCTGTGCTCCCAAAACCATAGCTCCCCGGCTGTTGGGTGTGCCTTCCAGTTGATCTTATGGACTGTGAGCTCCTTGAGAACAAGAATTATATTGTGTTCACCCTTGTTTTCCCTTCTCTATAAAAATGAGGATAATTATTGTACCTGCCTCACTGAGCCATTACAAGCACTAAATAAGATAATGTATATATGCACTTGAGCCAGTGCCCCAGACTTTGAAAGGGCTCCATGGATATCTTGCATTGTCATTATTAATAATTCTACCCTCTGCCAGGTGCAAAGCCTGACACACTAAGTATTTAATTGTATTAGGTATGTGTGTACACAAATTAAAGGTAGAACAAATTTTGTAACTGATCTCTCCTGCTTAGGTCTCCTGAGAGACCAAGTTTAGACCGAACATAGAATTGTGTATGCTTTGAGAATAGAGATATTCTCCCCATCACCCATCCCTGAGGGATCCATGTTTCCCTGGACAGACTCTCTGTGACAAGAGTTCTAGTTTCAGAACTAGAACCCTTTAGTCATGGCTGAAACAGGACTGGCCCTCATGCCCTTTGAAGATGGGGTCTAGGCAGTAAGATCAGCGATCTCAAGAACACATAGTCTTCTCTCTGGCTCCCTTCTTAGTGAAATTCAATTGAAACGAGCAGTGGGAAACAGTCTAGAGAGGTCTGAGTAACAGTATTCGGAGTCTCTGGGTCCAGCTCTGAAACTAGAACCCTTGGCCATAACCCTTGGCCCCGTGATCCTTGGGCTCTTTTGGACTCTTTTCTTTATTCTCTCCCTGTTTTGTCTTGCTTTGGTTTGATTTGTGATCTTTGTGGTCCAGTGAGTGCATCTGACTCTGTTCATTTTCCATTTAGCTCCAGGAACAGACAAGCAACACAGCTGGGTCCAAGCACAGCATTGCCAGCCAAGGCCCAGTCAAGCAGTAGGCGACCTAGACTGAGTCGGTCACTCTGGCTGTAAGCCTGTTAAATGGATAGTAAGACCTGGGGGATGTATTTTGTGGGACTAGGCGATATATACAACTTGGGACTCTGGGAAACATGTTTCTCCTTTTGGACTGGAAGACAAGTACACAGGCTTAGGACTGCCAGAAGCCATCTTTGCTATCTGGTACAAAATGCTGTCTGACATTGAAGCTCATACCAAGAGAGAAATAGCCCACAGAGAATGATGGAAGTTTGATAAAATAACAGAAATTGGGGCCCTGGAAGCAGCTGTACCTTCCACTTCCCAGAAACATGGGTGGGGAATGTCTTATGCTAAGGGAAGGTATATTGAATTTCTGAGTTCAGTTTCATCAAGAGCAAAGTTACAGGAGAGAAGATCCCTGAACTGCCTACATAGACCTATGTTTAAAGGACAGAGAAGTCAGTCTGTGCTAGCCAGTCAGTTCTCGGGTTGGGAAGCAAGTTGTTATTCATGACTAAAACCTAACCCTATCCCTAATTATTATAGGAAGGATGGCAAAATGTCCTATAGACACAAAAGACAGGCCTAGAGTTGTTAGCCTGAAGAATAAAGAGTTGACACAGCCACCATATCCAGTAAGTAGAAGGCTAATCTGGGCCAGGGAGATTATTATGCCAAAGGAGAGCCAGAAAGCTGGGATGAGATGTATATTCTGTGACCTGACCCCAGACAAGGGAAATGTTCAAGGAAAATGCTGTGTCTTGGATGTAGCTTCCCTCCATGTATGTGAGCTCTCCATTACTGAAGTAGAAGCCGGACAATCACTGAACAAGGGTATTAGCGGCCTCCAGGTAAGACAAGAAGGGTTCAGGTCATCTCACTGTGCTTGTAACTCTCAGATAATAATCTTTCAAGGTCCCCACTTACTTGCTTGGAAAATAGGTGGTTGGGACTCCTGAGACCCAACACTGAAACTAGAACCAACAGTATGTGAAGATGATGTTGGTTCCTAGGACAGAAGAGTATATGGTGTGAAACAGAATAAATAAGTCTATTCATCGGTCCAAAAGGAACTCTCGGGTATATTGCTGAGTGAAAAAGATTATGGAACAGTAGGAATATATATGCTTCCAATTATGGTAGTTGTTTTTTTTTGTGTGTGTTTTGTTTTGTTGTTTGTTTTGTTTTTGAGACAGGGCTTTACTATGCAGCCCTGACTGTCCTAGAACCTGCTATGTAGCTCAGGCTAGCCTTATATAGATCTACCTGCTCCTGCCTCCCAAGTGCTGAGATTAAAGGTGTATGCCACTAACCCTCACTATGGTAGAGTTTTTAAGGTAATATATATCTACATTGGTTTGTGTGCACAACCAAAATATCCAGCAAGCACTCTCCCTACTGAGTATCTTCCTAGCTTTAAGGAAGACTTTCCATGGGATACTTTTAAAGTCAAGTGAATATACACAACAACAATAAATTAAAACAATTTAAAAGTGACAAGTGAATCATAATAAAATATAAAACCATTATAATAATAAATGAGACTTACTTGCAGAACATAAGAATAGTAAATCCATGAGTGGGTGCTGGATGCTTCCTGTGGGACTCCAACATGAAAATATGGTTGGTGGCTATGTGTCCTGAAGACAGGGCATTCAATCACTAGGTCTAGTGGGTACCAGTGACTATCCCTGTGTGAGCATCAGCCAGGGAAACAGGCAAGTCTAACTGGAAATCTCCTGTGCTTCCCTCCTATTCTGTTCCCTTCCTTCTGTCTTCTGCTCTTCCTTCTCTTGGTCGAAACTACCTTGAAAATAGTCTTTTTTTTCTTTTCATCCAGTTTTCTAGGCCAAAGACTCCAGTGGAAGGAGGAAGAAAAGGCTTCATAGGAACCAGACAGCTGTTCCTACTCTCTTCCTTCAAAGCTCAACCCAGAGCCAAGCTCCTCCGGGAAGCCTGAATCATCCTGAGCCTCTCCCACTTCAGAAACGGGGCCAGCCCATGGTGGGGACTGCATTTTCCTCAAGTAGGACCCAGGCTTCTTGTCTCTATTCCCCTCAATCCTTGAAGATGAGGGGCAGCCCAGGTCAAAGCCTTAACATGTCCTCCTCAGGCTGCCTCATGAGGAAGACAGTAGAGCAGAAAAGCCAGGAGCCATGTCTTTTAGAGAGTTGGTTCTCTCTACCACATAGGTCCCAGGGACCGAACTCAGGTCATCAGACTTGGTAGCAAGTGTTTTTACCCACTGATCCTTATCACCAGCCCACCTTGTTTGACACAGGGCAGAAAACTTTCACCTGTCAGTTACAAAGGTCATCTTACCATGACAGAGAGGACTGGGTACATTCTTCCTGTCTTCATAGGAGGCTTAGGCTGAGGCCAAGGTCGAGTCTTAAGATGAATGAGTGACCAGACCAGGTACCTATAGCTCGCTCATCCTGTAAAGCACTTGACATATGGTATGGCTATCTGGCAGTCTGTAAGTTGTAACAGTATCTGACTGTCTCTGAGCTCTCAGCTCTGGAGCAGGACAGGGGTTGGCCCAATCTAAGAGTTTGGAGGAATTAAGAATTGCTATGAAAACCAGAGAAAGGGAAAGACTTGGCTAGTCATTTGACCTGGGACTAGACCTCGTGTTTTCTGCCTCAGTTTACCTCTTACAGTGAAGGACAGTTATCTGCACTTAAAACTATACATCCCACCCTCATTCCAAGTTCCTCTGCAGTTTAGCTGCTACCAAGCACTGCCAAGAGGAAGTGGGGAGGAAGTTGGATATCTGGAAGGGATTCTCAGAGAACGTGGGAACTGCAGACGATTTCCTAGTCCACACTAAACAAGTGGGTTTCTGACTGGAGCAAGGAGCTGGTCCCTACCAGGCCAGTATGGCATCCCAGAGAGTCCTGGCTTCATTCCAACGGTTTCCTACTTCAAATAAGTACATACAACAGGACCAACAGGTGGCGCTTTTGTCCCCCAAACTTGATGGGGGAGAGGAAGGATTCTAGAGCGCAGAGTAAAGGCAGGCAGAGGAGGCAACCAGGAGTGGGGAGGAAATTGAAAATGGGTCAAGAAAAGAGAAATAAAAGACCTGTCACTTGGCTTGAAATGATGTCTTTCAAGATCCAAACTGGGAGTAGGTACTGGAAAGGGAGCTCTTGGGGTAAACTGAGGAATGTTATCGGCTGGGGCTTTCCATCCAAATTTTTACCTCTACTTGATTCTTCCTCAAAGAAGGAGGTTGGCTTTGGAGTTAAGTAGACCTGGAGTCAAGTCCTGAATCAGTCACGTTGTGGCTTGACCTGGATAAATGACTTAACTTTTAGAAACGTCAACTTCATAATTTATAAAGAGGATGATCTATAACACCTATAAGAGAAAGCTAGGGGCTGAAGAGATGGCTCACTAATTAAAAGCATATATTACTCTTCTGTAGGACCCAGGTTTGATTCCCAGGACCCTCATGAGATGGCTCACAACCACCATATAATCCAGGGGAGCTGACTCTTCTCACCTCTCTGAGCAACTGCACTCACACACACACACACACACACACACACACACACACACACACGGAGTGGGGGAGGGCATAAAAATAAATTTTAAATATCAATAAGAGGAAGCTAATAATTCTAATTGAATTTGCTGGTATTTTGTTTGGGGAGATTTTATATCTTTCATATATGAGGTTAGACCATATCCTTGGGTTTATCTAATATTTGTTATGGTTGGTTTTAGGTTTTTGGTTTTGCCTGGAACTCACTATGTAGACCAAGCTAGCATTGAAATCAGAGCTCCACCTGCCTCTGCTGGGATTAAAGGCATGTGCCACCACATTCAACTTTATTAGGTTTTTGTAACTTCATAAAGTAGACTGAGTGGGGATAGCTTCCACTTTTCTGTATTCTAGAACAATTTATATCTCTAGAAAATAGGCTTCTTGATGGTTTGATAACATTTACAGGTAAATGTAGCAGGTTGCTACCATGTTTTTTTTTTAACCTCTAGCTCAGGGGATAAAAGGTAGGAAGAAAGAAATCTTCACCATCTATTGGTTGCAAAGGAAGAAAAGAAAGAAAGAAAAGGAAGGAAGGAAGGAAGGAAGAAAGGAAGGAAGGAAGAAGAAAAAAAGAAAGAAAGATTGATTCACAGCTCTTTTTGGCTGTCTGAAGCTTAGAGAGCAAAAGCTGATAGTGAGCTAACTTCTCAGTGCAATATCCCGAAATCTAATTCCTCTAACCAAAGTTCCTATCCAGTTCATCGGGTTTCAGCCAATATATACTCTAAGCAAAGTTCCTAAAAGTCTAAGCAGCACGCAGTCATAAGAATAAAATGCAGGTAGCAAAAGTATGGTTTTCACAGTGGCACGTAAACAAATCATAGCTACCAGTAACAAATAGTCTAAATCAAACTCACTATCATCCACTACATCTGGGATCGGGACAAAAACATTCCAAAAGCCATTATTTGACTTTAGAGAAACCAAGATCACAAAACTCCTTCAAAGCATCTGGCTACAGGTAAATCAGACTAGGTGCCCTCTCGGGGAGCACTTGAGGAACTGTCTCCGAAGGGTTTTTTCTCCTGTGCTCACAGATCTACTGAGCCCAGAAGCCCCCTAAATCATCAAGCCAGACCTTAGTCAATGGTTGGCTATTTCTGTGGCTCTGCACATCTGCGTTTCTCCCCCTCCACCAAGCATCCTTTCTGTAATCTCCCTTTAAGTGGTCTCCCATATCACCTCAGATCTCCAGCACAGTTTTCCATTGCTTGTGAACAAGGAACAGAGGTTCTTTGGCTACATCTTACAGATTTAAAAGTCCATATTTTTAAATGCATGCCTTTCCATTCATGTATTTATAAGTAGTATGTAATATTAACTCTCTTTCAGCCTAAGAGTTATTTATTAAAATAATTTTTCAATTGTTTTGGAGGCCATGGAATTGTCGTCCTTTAAACATATACTATATCAACCCCTGTATCTTGCAAAATCCTCCCTGTCTCCGTACTATTAAGCATCTCCCTACGAGGAACCCCACAGGAGCTATTGTAACCCAGCCATGCCAGTGGAGAGCCCTCCATTTTGCTCATTACTCTTTCTTAGGTAAACCCAAGTTACATCCAGAGCACTGACAATTGCCTGAAGGAACTTTTCTGTTGACACAATTGTCAGGACAGGGTATCCTTGCCAAGGATGTCACTTTCCTATGTACTCAGTTTACCACACACTAGGATAATGTTGGCTTCTTTCTTGAGCTGGATCTATAGGCACCATCCTTAGTCCAAAGCCACCATCTCCACATCCCAAGTCCTCCTAGGTATGGAAGCATCTCTGAGTACCTTTCTTCTCATCTCTTCTTCTCAAGTGAGCAAGATGGTTCAGTGGGTAAAGGGCTTGCAACACAAACTTGATGACCTGAGTTTGATCCCCAGAACCTCTGTGATAGAAGGAGAAAACTGACTTCCAAAAATTGTCTTCTGATCTCCACATGCACACCAAGGCATATGCACACACTGCGGCTCACACACGCAATAGCACTTACACATATACATCACACACAATAATAATAAAGACATAAAGTGTTCTCGATGGTTCATCTTCCTGCCTAAACACTCACCAGACTGCCTTGCTATCTACCCAGCCTCCCTGGAGGTAACAGGCACCAAACTGAGGAAGTACCTCCCATTCTCTCATTCCCTCCCCCCTCCCCTGAGTGAAAGTCCACAGAAACACAGCTTTGACTCAACTATTTCACTGTCAAAGTGCATATTTAGCTTCTCATGTTAAAATAATCATCTCAGTTTCAGATGTGTAGTTTCCAAAACAATTTACCTCTACTAGAACAAGGAAATAAACAAAGAAAAAGGAAGATATGAAATCCAGGAAGCAGAAGACGCAACACAGGACAGAGATGAAGGGAATTCCCAGGATGATGGTGAAAAGAAATTCCAGGGCAACATCTGTACAACAGACATGGAGAACCACCAGTCCAGACTGGAGCCAGAGGACAGAGAAATCTGGGAGAGTTGCCCCCAGGAGGGCAGACATGCGGCAAAAACAGTGATGGATTTCCTCATGCACTTGGACTTGTGAAAAATTGGACTATTGGAGAGAGAGGGGAGGGTTAGCAGAAGGTAGAAGCTGAGCAAATTAAAACAAAAAGACCTAGTTAGGGACAGAAAAAATTGAAAACTTGAACACACAAAAGTCATGAGCACTGTATACTCGTGGTTTATCAGAGAACAAAATTTATACAATGTACAAAATAATAAGGTAAATGTTATTAGAGAAACTAATTTAGCCCAAAGTTAGTGATTTTGGTGGCAATACGAGGAAATTTCAGAGGTAAATAATCAAGTGTCATAATAGAAAGTTAATCATTAGCGTTGAGGGCGGGTTTCAGTAATAGAGCACTCGATCGCTGTGCTCAAGGCCTGGGTTTGATCCCAGCACCACGAAAAGGGGGGAAAAAGTCACTCATTACTGTTTCAAGAGAGAAGACTATGACTATGGAAATACATTCCAAAACAAATAAGAACTGTATTTGGAGAACCGCACTGGAGTGGATGCTTGTAGGTTAGATGCGGAACTCTTAAGCAGAGTACAAAACACCAATTGTGAACTCTAGATTGCTATTTGACTTGTGACATTATATGCTTATTTCAAGTGAACAAAAATTTAAATTAGAGGACAAGAGATGTAGCTCAGTGGTACAGTGCTTGATTAAGGTGTGCAAGGCCCTGGGTTCAATCACCAGTACCAATAAACGTTAAAATGTGTCTTCAGATTAAAATGACTTCGAATATTTTTTTAAAAATATATATTAATAGATAATATATATTATGCGTATGAGTATTTTACCTGCATGTACATATGCATACCGCTTGCATGTCTGGTGCCCAAAGAGATTAGAATAGGTCATCACATCCCCTGGAGCTAGAGTTACAGACAGTTGTGAGCCACCATGTGGGTGCTGGGAACTGAACCCAGGTCCTGTCCAAGAGCAGAAAGTGCTCTTAACTACTGAGCCATCTCTCCAGCTCCAACTTCTAACATTCTTTTCTTTAATTTTTTTTAAATTTACATATATGAGTGTTTTGCCTGCCTGCATGTGTGTGCACCATGTGCATGCCTGGTAATCAGGGAGGCCAGAAGACAGCATTAGATCCCCTGGAATTAGAGTTACAGACAGCTGTGAGCCACCACATGGGTGCTTAGACTAGAACTACAGTCCTCTGGAAGAGCGGTCAATGCTCTTAATCACTAAGCCATCTCTCCAGGCCCATCTAAGTTATCGAGATGGGGGTCTCTCAGTGAAAATGGAGCTCCGGTTTCAGCTAGACTGACTGAGCAGTGAGGCCTCAGGATCTACCTATCTGCTTCACAATGCTGGGGTGACATGTGTGAGCCACCGAAGTGACACTGGTGACCCCTGCTCAGGTCAAGTTTGCAGAGCAAGCACTTGGGCTGATGAGCCACCTCCCTGCCCATCTCCAAGATTTTTAATGAGAGAGTTGGTTTACATTCTAGGTCTTCAGCATCTGCCAAAATGTCAGTTTTTTTAGGGCACTACATGATGTATTGCTTCCCAGACCATAAACTCTATAGAGACATACACAAGCTGTTTGTCTGTCTGTTTGTTTGCTTGTATCTCTATTGGGCACAGTATGTCCTTGATGCTGTTGAATAAAGACCTTGTCAAAGGAAGGAAGGAAGGAAGGAAGGGAGGGAGGGAGGGAGGGGGAGGGAGGAAGGAAGGAAATACAACTAAAAATAAGCCTATCTAGGTTTCCAGTTTCACACTGACCTTGCTAGCATTTTCCCAGGTACCTTCAGATCCTGGGGACTGAGATATCTGTGGTAGCAATAAGAATGAGTTTTGGAGCTGAGGAAGTGCTTTTTGGCTTCAGGGTGGCAGGTGGGTTCTTCCCTTCTCTGGGAATGTTCTGAATTGGGAAGGTATTCCTGAACAGATGCTTGGAAGCAGGAAGGTGGGCAGCCGACCCATTTGAAGCAGAAGAAAATTTGCATTTTGATCTTTGTGGAGCTCTCTTCTTGGTGAACCAAGGCTGGATTTCTGCTGCCTGCTGGGCCCAGGGTTTACCCGTTCTCTGTGTGAGGAGCAGAGAAACCGCCTCCACCTCCACCCCCCTACCTCATTCTCCTTCTTATGCCTCCACAAGTCACTTTGAGAAAGGCAAAAAAGAATGGATAAGAAAGTGCCAAAATACTGTCCATTTACCCGCTACTCACTAAGGCAGATACAGTATTAGGCACTAAAGGATTCAGTTGTCCAGTCGGCCAGTCCACAGATACCAAGGGTCGCTATGCATCAGGCAACTTGGCTCTGACCCTTGTTCAAAGCAGTTACCAGCTAGGAGAAACACACTTTTTATCATATTCACCATCTTACTTCCAAAAAGGGCCTTCTGTCTTCTGAGATTCCCCAGACCTTTCTCCTCTGAGCTGCTCACTGTCCACCCTCACCTCCCATCACTACCCTGTATTCTCAAACACTGGTATCTAGGAGAGGAACACCAGGCACATCCCGTGAGAAAATCAGTCACCTTGGGCTTGGGACACATTATCTTCTCCATGGCCCTTCCCTACCCCAGGTCAAGATCAACCTGACTGGGAGCCCTGGAGCTGGAGCAGGAATCTTGAAAAAGTGCATCTTTGGAGTACAGCACCAGAGACCAGGACAAGATCATAAGCCAAGTCCCTCCCTCACCCCCCAACCCTGGGACAGCGATGTTGCTGCCCTGTCCTTGGTGCTGGGCATATCATGAATCAATTCAGTCAATGCTGTAGAGGACACCAAATGAAGCTCCAGAAGCTCAGACTGGGAAGGTGGCCTGATACTTAGCTTCACACTTTAGAGCAAGGAGCTTTCATCTTAGGCTGAGCCCCAGAGACCCATTGCCTCTCCTCCAGTATAGTGTGCCCCTAATCACTTGAGGATTTTGTTAAAATGCAGAATCTGATAACTCAATAGGTCTGCGGTGGGGCCTGAAACCCTGCATTTCTAGCAAGAATCCAAGTGATAAAGGTCTAGCAGGAATCCTCAGTTTTAGAAATGGATACTTCACTTTGCTGAGAAGTGATGACTGGATTAATGAACGGTCTCAAGGATCAGGTAACCTGCTGTCTCAGTGCACCCACCCACACCCCATCTACCATCTGTGAGATGCAGGTGGCAGGATCTGACCAGGCCTACTATGTGCACAGCTATGGAGAATCACTCCCTGATCCTACTTGAGGAGAATCTGCCTGATGACTCAGAAGGAGATTCACCCCATGGCGAATCCCATGAGGCAAACCTCACCCACCATCCTTCCCAGCCACTCCCCCAAGTTACCAGCCAACACAACAAACCCAGAGAAAGGATTCTTTGTAGTTATTTTTTTAATTAAACTAGCTTTGATTGGAAAATAACAATAACCCGGTAAGTTCTGTGCTTTCCACGGGGTGGGGCAGCCACAGAGGCCGGTTAATCCCCATCTTCTCCGTTCGGTCTGAAGACCCTGGTGCTGGGTAACCTAGAATAGTCTGAACAACTGTCTTCAGGACATGGAGCACAGCAGCCTGGAATGTCTGTGTGGGAGGGAGGGTGGCTCAATGGGAAACCAAGGGCAGGCAGGTAAAGCCGGGGTAGGAGACAAACTTGTCAAACTTGTCCATAAATGATGGTGTGGAAGGAATGAACCATTTTGTCTGACCTCTGACGTGTTGGCGGAACATCAGAGGAGGTGGCTTGAGCCCGCCTGCCGGGCCTGCAGGGCCTGCAGCCGCACTGGACCGCACCAGGACACTTGGGGCTGGAGGCCTCACTGGTGAGCGTCCAGCTCCAGAGCATGGGACTTGGCACCGGGAGGGTGCATAGGTGGGGCGCACAAGTAGAGGGAGGAGTGAAGGCCTCAGTTGGAGAGAGCGCTTCAGTCTGCCCCTGAGATGGCCAGGGAACCCCCCAGGGATGGAAGAGGGCAAAGAAGGTTTAGCCCGAGGCAAGGACTAAACTCAGCGGTGGGCGCCACGCTGCGCGCTCAGCTCCAGCGCGGGCCGGGGGCGCCCCCGGGTGCTCCAGCAGCGGAGACCTGCTCACAGGTAGCGCTCCAGCCCCGGCATGAAGCCCGACTGTCTCAGGTAGGCCTCCCCGGGGCCGAGCGGCCCGAGCGCGCCGCCAGGTCCCGCCAAGGTCAGGAGAGGCTCGGCGGGCAGCGGCGCGGGCAGCGCCAGGCGCTCGGGCGCGGGCGAGTAGAGCGGCGGCGAGGGCGCGGCGGCTACGCAGGGCGGGAAGGCGGCGGGCACGGCACAGCAGGGCGGCTCGGGCGCCACGGGCCCCGGCGGCTCGGGCTGCAGGCCCAGCAGGCCGTCCAGGCGGAGGAGGCGCGCGGGCCCGGGCGCGGGCGCGGGCGGGAAGGGCGCGTAGGGGAAGGGCGGCGGCGGCGGCGGCGGCGGCGGCGGCGCGGGCAGCTCGGCGCGCTTGAAGCGCTTGCGGCGCCGCAGGAAGCTGCCGTTGTCGAACATGTCTGCGGCCGCGGGGTCGAGCGTCCAGTAGTTGCCCTTGCCCGGGTTGCCCGGCTCGCGCGGCACCTTGACGAAGCAGTCGTTGAGGGTGAGGTTGTGGCGGATGCTGTTCTGCCACTTGCGCGGGCTGTCGCGGTAGAAGGCGAAGCGCTCGGTGATGAAGCGGTAGATGGCGGCCAGCGTGAGCCGGCGGCCCGGGGCGTGCGCCAGGGCCATGGCGATGAGCGCGATGTACGAGTAGGGCGGCTTCCCGCGCTGCAGCGGCCGCCGGCGCCGCCTCCCCGCCCCGGGCACGGCCGCGGGCTCCGCGTCCTCGCCGCCCGCCACCTCCTCGAGCCCGCGACCCGGCTCGGCTCCCGCTGACGGCGACGGCTGCGGCCCCGACGGCGAGACCGTGGGCAGGGCCGGGAAGCCCGAGAAAGCGACGTGCGCATCCATGTGCGGGGATCTAGGGACGCGGAGCCCCTTGCTGCGCTCCGGGAGAGCGGGGGTCGCAGGCTCGGCTTATATGGACACCCCCACCCCCACCTCCCGAGGAGAGGGCTCGGGCCAGCCCTCTGATTTGCTTTCCCAGCCCCCTTCCCGGGCTGGTAGCCCATCTCTGTTTCTCCCCCTCCCTCGGTCTAGTCCCCTTGGGTCAGTTTTCTCAGACCCTACCTCATTACTGAGTCAGCCTCAGCCCAGGCCCCATCCCCTGGTTTCTATTCCCATTACCCTGCCCCTTTGGGTCAATCCCAATCACAGATCCACCCATTCAGCACACCCTACTGTCCTCTCCCCATTTTGTGCTTTCTAATGGTCAAATCTCCTTCACCCTCCTCTGTGCCTCCATCCCTTTCTGGAAGAGACTTTGCTAGCCCTCAGCACCCTGTGTGGTCAGGGAGCCTTCTGGCTACCTTTGGACAGGAGAGAAGTCAACAAGGGCAATGGAGGAGAGCGCAGAACCAGGCTGCCTCTGTTGCAGAGAAGATACTTTGAGACCCTAACGCCGCCTTTCCCTCCATATCCATTCCCGGCTCCAAGCCTTGTGCACTTCCTTTGAAAATATAAAATGTTAAAAAGTAGTCCACCTGCTTTAAAGTAAGAGACTCCAAAAGGCGCATAGCCCCAAATGCTTCCACAGAGGGAAGGGCTGAAGGAACTGCTTTCTGATGCAGACACTACCACCGAAGATGGAGAGAGGGGAGAGTTTTTTGTTTAAATACCATCATCCTGCACCACCGAACAGAGAGAGCCAAAGGGTGAAGAAGCCTTGTCTTAAAGCAGGCAGGCAGACAAGGTGGGGACAGTGAGGGGGAGGAGGGGGGAGCAAGTGAAGCATTGCTGCGCTAAGTTCCAGAGGCTGTCAAGGTCTTGTGAGTATAGTCAGCTCTTGAGAAAACTGGGGCCTCTGACGAAGTGTGCCTTATCCCCTTGCAAATAAATGACCAAAGCTGGCTTCAGGTGGTCTAGAATGTCAGGATTCAAACTCAAGCCTGGAGCTCAGTGGCTCCCCTTTTAGCCATACTCTCAGCTGGTAACATCACAGCTGCGTTTTGTATTTGGTAAATATTTTACGGCATTTCACTGGCATTTAAGCTCCCCTGGGAGGTATTATTAGCCCCATGTCTTGAATGAGGAAACCAGTTCTCTGAGAGGTTAAGTAGTGTACCCGGCCGCACACAGCTAACATCAGCAGAGCAAGAATGAAACTGGCCGTCACCACTCTTATAGCACCGTCCACAATGGGCGCCGGCCTTGAGTGTGGTGGCACACGCCTGTGATCCCAGCACCCGAGAGGCCGAGGCCACTTAAAGGCTAGGCTATGTAGTTGTACTTCATCTAAAAAATAAACGACAAACAGGGCTGAGGGGGATGGCTTGAGAGTAAGTGCTTGACATGCAAACGTGATGTCCTGAGTCCAGAACCTCCGAACCCACCAGACACTAGACTAAGCAGGGCATCAGCCGCCCAGGCATTCATTCATAGACCAAGGCAGAAGGCGCAGACAAGATCCCGAATCCGTCTCTCCTTCAGTTCTGGACTCAGTTCAGCCTGCCTCATTCACCAAGAGCTTCTGAGCCAGGCCTTTTGTGATGCTCAGGACAGTCTGGCGGAAGAGATGGACAGTTCCCACTGAGAAGTGAATGGGGGCACTGAGGAAGCAGAAAGGGAGAAGATGACATTTGCAGGTCTAGAGACAGTGTCCCAACCAAAACAAGACGGATTGTGTTAGAACAGACCTTGCTCTTTCTACCCTCTCCGCCTGTGTCAGCATGGGCCACCTGAAACACAGGACGGGACCTTCACACGGTTCACCAAAGAGGGCGAGACAAGTCACTGTGACAGCAGAGCAGGACGCCCAGAGCCACTCGAGCGAGACCACCTCCTGTTCAAGCCTGTTCCTCACCTGCCAACAGAAGCAATGACATCTCCATATTGAGAGATCCTGTGAGAGCCTGCCCTCCTGTGGATCTTAATAAGAAACTTTTTTTTTTTCCTGTGATAACCAGGAGCATAGAAGAGAGGCATACAGGCCATCTTTCCACCCAGAAACAGTGTTATCTGTGTTATGTTATCCGTGTTATCCTACAACTGGTCTCCAACGCAGACCCAGTGCTAATGGAGCCTTAGCCTTTTTCATCTTTACGCTCTTCGTTGGAGAGGATGAAGCCTCTCTAGCAAAGCCCACCCTCCCACCCCCTGCACACCCAGTCTCTGTCACACCTCCAAGGAGGAAACTGGCTGTTATCACCTCCTATGGCTGACTGCAGTTTTCTTGTACCTTCGATTTCCCAGGCATGTGTACAGTCTGGAACATATATATGTTCAATAAATGATCCTGAATGTGTGGCTGGCTGTGCTAATTCTGAGAAGGCTGGGGGTGAGGAGCTGGGCCAGAGGGGTGAGAACCCAGACTTTGCCAGGTCTTTGTGCCTGCCTACCCTCCTCAATTGGGCCTGCTTCCCAGAGTGGAGCAAGCTGGTGTCAGGGGGCGGCCCAAGGGCTAATCCGTGTTTTCAGCGTGGCTGGGCCCTCTTTTCACAGGCCCTGGGCCGGACGTGATGCGGCTGAGCATCCGGGCATAAGACGGCCAGTGAAGGTGGCCCCTTTCTCATGGGCCTGGATTCCAGGCGGCCCAGTGTCTGAGTGGAGCCCCTGGGGCGGGAGGAACACAGTAGCTGGGCTGGGCAGTTCTTTGTCTGACCACATTGGGTGGATATTCGGGCTGGCAGGAGGGATTAATGGCTAGGGATTGGCCCTGGGGCCGGCCTTCCTACTGCCCTTTGGAGGCCAAAGGCCCAGGTCAGGGCACACAACGTTGATGGCTCTCCAGATAGGAGTGGAAATTCCCACCCTTGTCCAAAGCTGTTTGCACTAGCCTCCAAGACCCTCTGCCCCAGCCCTGGCTTTGAGAGGCACCACTGACAGACTTGGAGGCAAGGAAGGAAAGGTCTGGCCAAAACTTACCAAGCACTCTCCTTAAGAGAGACAGCTGAAACCAAAGTCATTTCAGGTCCTTGCCCAAGATCCTCACCCCATAATTGCCCATCCAGAGCTTTGAGAATAGAACTATATTAACCCAAAGAGATGCCAAGAGGCCAGCCTGAGCTGTCCCCAGACTCCTCAAGTATTCCCAGAATGATCCCCCAAAGACCTCTAGTTTGAGATCATCTGATATTTATTTTACTGCTCTTTATCAAAGCCTGGAGGGATTCCATAGCTCAGGGAAACAGACAATCCTAGGCACCATCGGACCACCTCTGGCTACCCAGGTACCTGCCTGAGGATTCCGCAGTAGAGCTAAGCAAGGTGTGGCTCAGTGCTCAGGATCAGCAGGCAGCTGGGGGGCATCTGGAACCACACAGTGATAACACTCTGACCAAGCTGCTCTTGCACCAGTACTGAGAGCAGTTTGCCAGGTATTCCTTCAAGGCCTGGTTCCTTAAGGGCTGAGCTGCTTCTGATGAGCAGCAGTGCAGACTTGCCTGGCAGGAGCACACAGGGAAGGGTGAGCAGAAGATGATCTCTACGGCTCTTCACTCCTCAGGCTTTCACTCCATATATTCCAAAGGCGCATGTTCAAGGCTCCCTGAGTGCTGAGCCCCAGTGAGGAGTTAGTCTTCCATCTGTTTTCGCTATGCTAAGGATAAGGCAGCCAGGCAGATGTTCTCTGTACTTACTGGTCAGTATATGAATCTGGCAGAGCAGAGGCAGCAGGGACACAAAAGGGGAACCTCACCCAGCCGGGCTGAGTCAGGCTTCCTGGAAGGGGTGAAGCTCCAGATGGCCAGGTGGGAAAGAATGGAGGCTGGATTAGGGGATCATCCTCACCCCCATAACATCTCTGTCAGTGCACTTGCTTGCCATGTCTGTCTCCCTCGATGGGCTTTGTGTGCACTGTGGGCACATCCCACGTCTCATCTTTGGACCCCTAGCAAAGTTAAGTTAGTTAAATGCCTAGCAGGAATAGCTGATTAATAGATGTGTGGGATCAGGCTGCATACCGAGGTCTGGAGGCAAGAACACGTGGACCATCCTGGGAAGTAAAAGACTTGCTGTTTTTCTGATTATCAAATGGGTTGCCAAAGGTGTCCTGTTCGTACTCTAGGGCTGGATGACTATTGGTTGTTACTGTTATAACCCATGATTGCCAGTATCTAGGGTTGTAGTAGTACACTTACTATGTAGGCTCACAACAAAGACACTGAAGTATATTCATAGGTTCAAATCCTGCTAGACCTCAGCAGAGGGAACCACTGTCATGGCAAGCGCCACCCTGAACAGTGGAATCCTGAGCATCTTATCTCAGGTCTTTTTATTGATTTCTAAGCTCCTCAGGTATTCTACTGATAGCACGTGCAGATTACTAGCAATCAAACATCCCCCACATAAAACCAACACCTGCAGTCAATACAAAACACCAAGGCCTAGGCAGCTCTTCGCCCAAAAATGCACCACAGCACAACTATTTTAAACATAACTAAAAATAAACTTCTACAACACAGGGTCATGAGAATGAGAGACAAAAAAGGCAGACAGGTCAGGTTGTGGCTGACTTTATTTACCATGTTAAGGGTATGGCAATAGGGACTTTTGAAAAGATCCCAGAGAGGTAGTGACCAGAACTCTCATTTGGATCCCTTAGTCTCTGGAGGGATGGGCTTGAAAGAGAAGAAACCAGAGACACTGAGACTGAATGGGAGCCTGCCCTGTGGTGAGGTGTGCACCTAGGCAGAGCCAGGGAGGACGGCAGATGGACGCTTTGTTCCCATTAGCTCACCAGAGGGGGAGCCTGGAGCTCTCCATCTCAGCTGCTGGCTCACACACACCTGTTCCCCCAGTCCAGAAACCACCACCATCCTCTGCTCCCTCCCTCCCTCCTCCTACTGTCGCTTCCACTGACAGATCTGTCACTTCTCAGAACTCTCTCTTAAACTACTCTTCCTGTCTCCTACTCAGTCTCCATTTCTGCGAGTGCTCTGCCTGCCATTGGACCACCTTGCTTCTCCCTACTTCACTTCTCTCCCAGGAGGGAGAGCCATACCTCAACTGTGGTTACCTAAACACCTGCAACAGATCCCTACCTCTCTCGGAGTCCCATCAGGTCCATGTTGGAGCCAGGTCCCTCTCTACTCTGAGCCTTTGCTGGTCAAAATGACAACAGCCCAGTTTGGCAGCTGAGATACAAGCACGGCCTCGTTTATTTTTCCAGAGAGCCCACAATCTCCCATGTCCTTTCTTGCAGTGAGTTCTGACTTTTCCTCTGAAAAACTCCACTTCCACACAGTGTCAGATCACCCACAATTAGGCACACAAGAAAACCCAGGGTTTCTCACCCAAATGCAGAGGGGCGAGAAGTCACCTTGCCCACTAGCCCTTGGACCAAGAGAGGCCCTTCCTGATTTTCTGGCACCTTCCTTTTTGTCTCCTGAGAGCTACTCTCGGAAGATATCCATTTTGTCTTCCTTAAACCATTTCCCAGGCTTTTCCTCCTTTCCCAGGCAGCAGGCCTGTTGACACCTCTGGCTTGCTGGTATCCAGAGGGACTTCTGCACTCGCTCCATGGCCACCTCCCAGGACAGAAGGTGGTGGGCCTGGAGTGGGGCTGAGTCATTCCTTCTCCAACTGCAGAGCTGTGCAGCTCCCCGGGAAGCATTTGGTGAGCCCCTCGCTGAATAAATGAGCAAAGAAATAACCACCATGTCCAGATAAATGAAGGCCCCCTGTTTTCCAGCGAGGAATAGCCCTGCCCTTGCCACCTCTCTGCATAGACCTGTAGCCTGGAGCTGAGACCCCACATACAGTTTCTGCCTTAGTAGGGTCCAAACTCAGCTCAAGCTCAGACAAAGCTGGCCCAGCCCGGAGGGTGTAATTCCAGCTGCTCCTAAACCACACATGCAGCATCTGAAGTATGTTCTGTGTCATTCCGGACTGACAGCATTCTGACATCTACCTTGCCTCTGCAACCTCACAGCCTCAGTGGGCTCAGGCCTCCCTGGTTCTCATTTCTAGGGAGGTGAGAGATGTAATGTTGTCTACCAGGCTGACTGAATCAGGAGGGAGGGGGATAAACTGGAGCCCAGATAGGAGAAAAGTGAATTTGAACTCCCACCCACCCATTCATCTTCTCTGTGATCCATTCAAGTCACTCACCAGTGCAGCCAACATCATACGTAGGCTCCTAGCACCTGGAAGATCCTGGGGTGATCTACTCCAGTGCCCACCAATCTCCAGGCCCCTTGGCTAAAGGCATCTGGAAGCCACGTGGCACCCAGCACTGCCTGAGAGCTGGATACACTGTGTGCCCCACACACCAGTATGATTGTTTCTCAGCTGCATGTAGATGTTGTAGATGGGTAAATATAACCACATTTAAAAGTCTTGCCATTGTTTTTATTTTTGGCACAATTAAAAGCCCATCAGTGGATATTAAAAGCATAACTACTATCACATGGGGTAGTGGGGAGGTTGTTTTTCAATCCCCATTCTTAAACTACTACTAGGGTACACTATGCCTTCTTTATAATTTTGGACCGTGAGGGCAGAAAGGGGACAGACTTGGCTGAAGTCTGAAAACAAGTCAATGCAAAATCAAACACGAAGCCTAGGCCTCTGACACTCAGAGTCTTCACCTCACATGCGTTCCACACTCTTCATACAGCATCTGATTGGCGTGGGCTGAACTGGTCATCAGAGCTGGAGATGAAGACCAGGGCTCCTCCCTAACCTCCAGGGGCTGACAGTGGAGTGGGGGGTGTCTGTCAACAGAGGGAAAGGCTGCACAGACTTTAGCCTAGTCACTAAAAGAAGCTGTGAAGGACTCACATGGGAAATGTCAGGTTCCCATGGCACAGCAAGCTCTCAGTTGTTACGTGGGGCACCGTCTGGAAGTGCTTAATACTTAAGACAGCTTGGCAGCATTCGGTAGAAAACACAAGGCAATTAAAGCTGCAGCGGAACATAGTTTCTCCCTAATAAGAGGTCAGAGGTAGGATCGGTAGGGTTAGGGCTCTGCCTCAACTTTCCCTTGATGCTCTTGGCTATCCTTCTTGAGTGGGCCTCATCTTCTGGCTGACACAAGACAGCAACACCCAGATCTACAGCACTGAGTTCCAGAACAGGGTTATCACTTCTTCCATGACTATTCTTCAGTAGGGGAAAGTTCCCATCTACTCCTCCCAAATATCTCAACTGCCATTGGCAGACAGGGATCGTTCTCCCCATCTTGGACAAATCACAGTGAGGAGGAAAGAATGACTTGTTAGCCTAGGACTTTCTTGTATCTGAGACTGGGGGTGGGTCATTCGCTCATAAAGCAGGTTGCTATGTGGAAGACTAAATAGTGATTATACACACACACACACACACACACACACACACACACACATATTTATATATTCAGGAAAGCGCAGGAGAAGAGAGGAAGCCCAAGGCCGCACTAGAGCGGCCCCTACTGGGAAGTTTCCATGTCACACTCACATCTGCAGTACATGAGGTGCTCTTGCTGCTCTGGCTCACCTGGGGACCTCTCAGCTCCTGGGGACAAGGACAAGGACAAAAGGACAACCATCTGTGAGCCTAGGATGGATCATTGAAGAGGAAAAGACAGTACATGTCCTCAGTAGAAAGCACAGGTTTCCACTTGAGAAGGGTTCCAAATGGGACCAGTGGTAATATTCTGGAGAGACCGTCTGTCTGAGCAACTGGAACAATCACCTGACCATCGTGAGCCTCATTCTTCCCCTAGAGAATTAGGAGAGGGTGTTCTTACTCCTCCACAATGTTAACCTCTCCCAAAATAACTGAGTCTCTATCACCTTGAAGAGCCCAAAGGGTAGAGGTCATGAGAGGGCTGAGGACTGGGAGGAGGAGTGGTAGAAAAATCAACCAGTGGGTGAGCCAGCTCCGATTAGCTCTTGAGAATGTGTACACCTCATATGGGCTCTGCTTTTAATGACCTCATATTGGTAGCTTGAAATGAACCACATGGGAGCATTTACACCACAAAAAAAAAAAAAAAAAAAAAAAAACGGCAAATGCTACAAATCAGGGTGCCCCTGCCAAAGATCTAGATATTAAATATTCACCCGATCACCCCTTGGCAATAGACCGACCATTAAAATAATCAAGATCAGATGATGCTAAGACTTCCCCCCATCTCGCTCAGTGGGACTCCAGGCAAAAAGGCCAAGGAGCCTTTTGGGCCTTTGGGACAGAAGAGTAGACACTCATCCTTTTTCTTTGGCTCTTAGCTTACATTCATAGTTGGAGCATATGCTTTATCTAGGATTAGGTCAGAACTTTTAGTAATGTCTTGAATCCTTTCAGCAGCTCCATTAGTCAGGCCTGCCACTTTTTCTATGAAGTTCTAAAGGAGACATTTGACTCCGTTGGTTATGTAATTCCTCCATACTAGAAATTTATCTTGGGCACGTGTAATATGTTACCAAGGGTAGTCATTACTGAGGTTCATCACAGTGGAAAGTCAAACCCAATATCCTGTAGTCGGGAGAGAGCATTAGAACATTAGGCAAATGCTTTTTTTAAAAAAATAAACAAAAAAACCTGTGTTTGCCCTGCATAGTAGCACATTCCTTTAATCACAGCATTTATGAGGCAAAGGCTGGCAGATCTCTGAGTTTGGAGCCACCCTGGTATATATAGCAAGTTCCAGGATACGTAGTGAAACTGTCTCAAAAAAAAAACAAACCCCTATTTTATGTTATTTCATATGTGTTTTGATCATATCCACCCCCTTCTCCAACTCTCCTATGATCTCCCCGTTTCCTACCCACATAACTTTGTGTTCTTTAAAAAAAAAAACTTCAAGAATAATTTGTGCTGCCCAGATTTTTTTGGATGTGTGGTCTTCCAATGGACAGCAGTGTATTTATTAGGAGCTACGCTCTTAGAGAAAACTGTCTCTTCCTCTTCCAGCAGCCAACGATTGCCAATAGCTGCATGGCCTAGGGTGGGGCGGTGTGTCAGACTCTGCTCTCCTTGCTGGAATTTAGTCTGGCTCGGGCTTGCACAGATCTTATGCACGATGCTCAGCCACTGAGAATTCATACGTACAGTGGTCCTGACACGTCCAGAAGAGGCTGTTGCCTCTTTAGACACCTGCTACCTCCAGCTCTTCCACTCTTTCCACCCTCTCTTCCTCAACGACCCCTGAGCCTGGAAGGGGGGGGCTGTATACGTGCTCCCTTTACTAACGAGTGTTCTGCAGACTCTTGTTCTCTGCATCTTGGCTAGTTGTGGATCATTGTGTTAATTTGGGGAACATTTAATGATAGGCGGGAACGTGCCATGATAAAATGGTATATATTAAAAGTGAGCTATAAAAATTATGCACATGGTTGGGAAAAGCATGGGGAAATACACTAAAATATAACTACATTTTATCTCTAGGTGATTTAAAATTTTAATTTGCTTAAGGAATTAACACTATGAACAGGAGGCTAGGTATGTAACTCAAAAATTCAGTGCTTCCCCAACAGTCACAAGGTCCTAGGCCCCAAACTGTGCTCTTGTAACACACACACTTCACTGTAAATACGTGAAGAGTAGGCAAAAAAAGGTTTTTAAAACTTACACACGCTATGGCAGACACTGAACAAAATGTCTGCTTCCGGAAAGTTGAAAACAGGGGTGATTATTTCACAGTGGACCGGGTATGTTGGCACATTCTCAATATCCCACTTACACCAGCAGCTGGGGGCGGGAATCCCTTACGCCAGTGAGTTAAGAGCAGCCTGGGTATCACAGCAGGATCCTGTGCCAAAGACAAAACAAAATAAGAATCAGGTGTTGGGGGAGGGGCGGTGGGTAGCTCTGTGCTGCAGTATTTGCTTATCCTGGATCTGGAGTCACATTTATTGTATACCCATTCAAAAGTGGCTTGGTTCGGAACTGGAGGGAAGGCCAGCAGTTAGGAGCACATACTGCTCTTGGAGAGGACCTGACCTCAGTCCCCAGCACCTGTGTCAGACAACTCACAACTACCTGTAACCCCAGCTCCAAGAGATCTGACACCTTTTTCCTATCTCTGCAAGGACTTGCACTCACACATGTACAGAGCCACACGCAGACACGCAGACACACATAATTTTTTTAAAGAATCTTTTAAAAATTGTTTCCATTTTCAAAACATAAATATTAAGTATACATGAATTAATTAACTAGAAAAATATTCATTTCAATAACTAGCTCCAATTTACAGATGAGAGTGGAGGTTCATGGAGCTTCAAGGAGCTGCCCAGAACCTTCGGCTAGAAAATGGTCCTGACTCCAGGCCTCTCCAGGTGTAACACTGAGTGCATTTAGAGCCTTGACTTTACAAATTACTGCTTCCCTCGAGACTTCCCACTTGACCAATAAAGAAACAGAGAACATCCAAGTTTTGAGCCCAAAGCTTCTGGCCACCATGGATACCCTGGCCCTGCCCCTGGCTTGCCACTCGATCACTCTTCTACCACCACCCTACCAGGCCAACCAGTACAATCTCTACAAGTAGCCCCTTCAGGTAAGGATGGTCTACGGTGCCCCATAAGGGTGAGACGAGGCAATCATTTGCGCCAAGGCCTAACGTCAGTTTACATCTCCCAAAAGACTAGAACCTCGGGAAGTATACCGAAGCTTGGGTGGTGAAAAGGGCTCTGCCAGAGACTGGCGACAGCATCTGGAACAGCTGTGCCTCTGGAGCAGGCGTGCAGTCATTAGCAAGGGTTTGACATGTTTCGAGGCCAATAACTGCATGTTGACTCCAGGGCCCACTGTGAGCAGCCACTGCTCAGAATCTAATGAGTATCTTTCCTCCAGGGGAGGGGCATGTTCACCCTCCTCCCGATCCTCCCGCCTGCCTGAACTACTCTTATGCCAGCTTCTTGTCTGGTTGGCATTAGTGACGCCTGTCTTCCTATTTTTAGACTTATCCCATAGTCCTAGGACCAGCTGTTACATGCCACTGTGGGTAAGGGTTCCTTGAATGGGCCAAGGATCAGCCCTTTGGGAGAGAATCATCCAATCCAGTGCTTTGCTGTGGCAAAACTCACTTCCTTTTCTTTCTCCATAACTCACCAAGGGAGTTTCTTCTGTCTCTTATCCATCCCCTTCCAAGAAGCTAGGGAGAAAGAAAAGAGGAGAGGGGAGAGGGAGGAGGAGGAGAGGAGAGGAGAGGAGAGGAGAGGAGAGGAGAGGAGAGGAGAGGAGAGGAGAGGAGAGGAGAGGAGAAGAGAAGGAAGCCTAAGAGAAGAGGAGAGATGAACTTGCAGCTTCTTTCTTGCTCATTCTTCCTGTTCTACCTTCTCCGGGAAGCTTTCCAGACAGGGATAAGTCTCCCGACTCCCCACAGAGCCTGTGCGTCCCTCCCTCTGTCACAGCTGTTGTCACTTGAGGCACTGAATGCTTGCTCAGCTCCCTCTCCCACTTAACCGATGCATCCTGAGAACTGAGGATGTGAATTATTCCCCTGGCAAGGTTCCCAGTGCCCAGCATTGGACCAAGGGCAGAAAGATACACAGTAGATGCAGGTTAAGTGGCCAAGTGAATGAAGAAATTGATGAATGATAGAGTATCAGGGATTAAGAGGGACAGGGGAGGACCTCATCGTTTCACAGATCGGGAAACCATGGCTTAGAGAAAGAACAGAGAAGATATCGTCAGGAATCATGGTTTACAAGAGACAGAACATCAACTCAAAGTCATGAGGAAAGTGCGGTGGGGACATATATTGGCCAGCATTCACGGCAAGGATGGCAGTGGCAGCAAGGGTGTATGGGATGGAGCACTTGTGTGTCCTCCTCACTCTTGTTCCAGTGGGGGCCCTGGCTGTGAAGAACTCCCTGTTCCCATCCTTCTGTTTCTGCAAAGAGAGCAGAGATGAAAGAGCTGCAGCTGGCGAGAAAGGCTCCGAGAGAGGCTCCTAGGAGGGCCCACATTCTCCCCTGACTAGGCACCAAAAAGGATGACAACTTCCAGCCAGAAGATTCAGTTCTCCAAAACACATGGAAATAACACACACAACCCCAGGGGACACCCACAGGGGACCGGTAAGCCACCGTAACTGAAAGCCACTAGGATCCGTAACATTCTTGGTACATTCTGTACACATGAGCCATACATATTCTGTACTTCCAGCCACTGTCTCTCACAACTCTGTGAGGTGGATGTCCGGTCTACCATTTTACAGATGGGAAAACTGAAGCTTAGAGAGGATGAAGAAAAATTTCAGACAATTATGGGATCTAACAGAATACGTTGTTAGATCCATCTCTTTTGTATGTAAGCGAAGAAACTACAGTTTCAAAAAGTGGGGACAGCCAAGTGGTGGTGGCGCACTTAGGAGGCAGGGGCAGGTGGATCTCTGTGAGTTTGAGACCAGCCTGATCTACAGAGTGAGTCCCAGGACAGCCAGAGCTACCACAGAGAAACAGGAGGAGAAGGCGGAGGAAGAGAGGAGGAGGGGGAAGGGAGGGGAAGGAGAAAGAAGGTGGGGACATGGCTGGAGTCACAGAGTAGCTCAGTAGAATGGTCCAGTATTTAGTGACATCTGATTACAGGTGTGTCATAGGCACCTTCAGATCATCTACCCTGCTCGTGATAGTTTTGCTTCTCTTTAAATCATCCACACATCTGTCTACACAATTGTGGGAGTAGCTGCTACAAATTCTGTGTGTGTGTGAGAGAGAGAGAGAGAGAGACAGACAGAGAGAGAGAGAGACAGAGAGACAGAGAGAGAGACAGAGAGAGAGAGAGAAAGAGAGTATATAGATAGGTCCAGGCTGTAAGTCAAAGAAGACCCTCCCAGAGTCAAGCCACAGAGAACCATAGAGCCTTGAGGTGCTGGCCACTTCCTACCCCAGCTCAGTCATTCAAGACTCCTGGTCCTATGAGCCATCAGAAGCCCGGGGGCTTTGAAGTCAACAGCCCTGGGCCACAACAAGAATCAGTCTAATTTTCTGTCCAACAGTGTCCTCAGATGAGCCTGATAATCTCTGCAAACTTACAGTTTTACACTTAAAGTAGTTATACACCCCCCTCCTTCTGTTCCCATTCTCCAGGTGAAGAGAGACAGGATGTTAAAAGGTTTCGCAAGAGAAAGGCACAGGAAACAAGCTAGTTTAGTGAGTTCCCACAGTTGCCAGCTCTGACACCTGTTCCATTGGCCCCACCCAACAATCAGAGGCACTGGCTTTCCTGTCTTCCTTTCCAGAAAAAGAAACAAGTGCTCTGGCCCCAAGCAAGTGGCTTGCTCAGGGGCGTGTCTTGGAGGTGGCAGAGTGGACAACATACCCATCTTGCAGATGTACCCTCAGCAATGAGTCCCGCTGCTCCTAAGACTGCAGAGGCAACCTGAGCCTCTCCAACAAATTTCCTCTCAAAGCCTCATGGTCCCAAGCCCTAACTACCCTCAGCTCCAGGCCTCTCACAAACAGCTCTCCAGGGAACTTACACATGTCTCTGACTACCATTGCACCTGCTATCTCCGCTCAGTGTCAGTCACAGGTACAGTTGCCTGGTCTTGTGGGCCACTGTCCAACATCTGCTTTGCCCACAGACTCTAAATCCCATGAGGATAAGGGTTTATCTTTTCATTGTTCCATCCCTGTTGGTACCTGCATTGTTCTACAACCAGTGTTTCCTTACAGCCTGCTCCTGGGGACCCCTCTATCATTGGTGTCCCCTAAGGAAGCAGGCCAAATGCACCATAAGTCTTGGCATCCTAAAGTTCAGAGGAGACACCAACTTCTGAGACAAGTTTCAGATTCTCAGATAAAGAATGGGAAAAGTGGTGAGGGATATGCAGATTGCCCCTACCTGTGTCTATTCCTGAGGCCTGTGGGTTCCGGCTCATACCACACATACACACATACACCATGCACACCACACACACACACACACACACACATACACACACACACACACACCACACACACACACACACATACACACACACCACACCACACACACATACACACACATACACACACACCACATACACACACCACACACATACCACACATACACACACCACACACACACCACACATACACACATACACACACACACATACACACACCACACACCACATACATACACACACCACACACATACACACACCACACACACACATACACACACATGACAAATGACAAATACATAGCTAGCTCAAGGCTAGCTTGAACTACATGAGACCCTGTGTCAAAAAACAAAATACAAAATAAACAAACCCTTTAAATCCCTGATGTGTATCTTAAACTATTCATCCCTGTGCATGCACATATGTGTAAGTCTGTGTCTCTGTCTGCCTTTCTGTCTGTCTGTGATGCTGGGGATTGAACCCAGGAGCTTGTCTATAGTAGGGAAATGCTCCATCACTGAACTGCATACCCAGCCCAACAACCAGTTATTTTTTTAAGACTTTATTATTAATTTTTAATAATTGTGTGTGTGTGTGTGTGTGTGTGTGTGTGTGTGTGTATGTGTGTGTGTGCGCACACATGCATATTGGTGCATACCCTCAGAGGCTAAGAGAGGGCATGGGATCCTGCAGCTGTAGCTGCAGACGATTGTGAGCCACTTCACATGGGTGCTGGGAACCAAACTCGGCTCCTCCTCAGCCTCCCAAGTATCAAACACAGTGATCAGATACAATGGCAATAAGGACCTAAATTCTCTTGGACTTAAGTCCTGTGGTGTTATTCTGTGTCACTCTCCAGTGACTTCCCAGATCAGAATAAGGCAAACCCTTCCCATTCCCTTCACAGCTCTCCGGGCTCCAGCCACGCTGGCCTTCCTGGAAGACAGGAAGGCCCATGCCTTTTCTGCTTCCATACCTCTGAGGTTGCCCTCCCACCAACTGGGATGCCTTTCCCTTCTTGGCCTGCTTCAGTACCTTTAGTGACCTTCCAGGACAAAACTGAGCACAGCCTTTCGTGATCCTTCCCTACTTTATTTCTGTTCATAATGCTTGTGTCCTTCTGAGACATATATGCTATGGCCAGCACTTAAAATGTCTCCTCCAAGCTCTTGTGTTTGTTCAGTTGGTCCCCAGCTGGTGACTATGCTTAGGGAGGTTGTGGGACCTCTCTGGATGAAGTGGGCCACTGGGGAAGAGTTTTCTGTGTTATGGCCTGCCCGGATTCCCTCTCAGCTCCCTGGTCCCCTTGGATACAGGGAAACTGTGGTGTAAGCTTCTCATGTCACAGACCTCCACCATGCCTTCCCTGCAGGGACAGACTGTGTCCTCTGGACCAGGAGCCAAGACGAGCCTCTCTTTACGCAGCTTGCCAGATATTTGACCACAGAACAAGGAAAGTAATTAAGTTGGCAGTGTTAGTGCATGCCTTTAATCCCAGCACTCGGGAGGCAGAGGCAGGCGGATCTCTGAGTTCGAGGCCAGCCTGGTCTACAGAGTGAGTTCCAGGACAGCCAGGGCTACAACAGAGAAACCCCGTCTCAAAAAAAAAAAAAAAAAAAAAAGTAACTAATGTAACACCATAATTTAAGAGTTCCTCTGTTTATTTCTGTCTCCACTAGAAGATAAGCTCTAGGGGCAGGAGCTTTTGTGAGTCCTGGCCCACCCCTGCTGTATTCCGAACATCTATCCCGGTGCCTGCCACATAGCGGGTGCCCGGTAGTGATCTATGCTGCCGTCTCCAGCCAGAGATGGCGTGTAGGTATGTCCCCACCTGCTCTTCCTGCCTTTTAGCTCAGATGTTGCAGGCAACCTCAGAGGCTGGTATCTGCTACAACGCCCAGCCTTCTTTGAGGCCTTTGGTTTACCTTTCTCCAGACACACCAGGCATAGAGGGGAGAGGCAAGCCTGGGAAAAAAAACACTGCCTGCAGAACGTTGGGAACAATATTTGGCCGGGATCAGGCACCCTGTGGGAAGAGTCCTGGGTTCCAGGGAGCTAAGGACAAAGCAGGCCAAGAACTCTTTGCCTTAATTTGTTGCCTCTAAATTCCTCCCAGAAATGAGGCGTGTCAGTCTTCAAACTCTGGGTTTTATGAGGTAATTATAGCGATTACTATAAATCTCCTGTGTGTTGTTTTCAAAGGGGCAATTTAGTGGAGGAACCAGGAACCATTTTCGTTTCTCATTAAGTGATTAGGTTTGTTTGGCAAATTCCGACACCAATGGCTGGAGGCAAAATCTACTGGACTTGGCTAGGGCAATTCAGAGCCTGCACACAGGCTGAGGATCCAGCACTTTCCCACTGCCCCAGCCTCTCAGCCTGAGTGAGCTGGAAGAAGCCCTTTCATTGGGCGATGGAGGAGGGAACTGACTGCCCATATTACACTGCAGCAGAGCCGACTCTGCCTCTCAGAGCGCTTCTGAGCCAAGGTAAACCTTGCCTCCTTTAAAATTGCTTCTCCTTTGTATTTGACCCTCAACAGAAAGTCGGACTAACACAGTGAGGAACGATGAAAGAGCCACAGCCCTTGTCCATCGGCTACTGCACCAGGCCTGGACATGCCCTCTGGACTTCGTGGTAAATAAATAAATAATGTCCTGGCAGCTCAGGCCAATATGAATCTGGTTTTCTGTGGAAGTTCAGTACAGGAAGCAAACAGGAGGCTTCCCGGAGGAGATGAAACTTGCAAGTGGACCTTGCAAGGCCATTTCAGATTCTCAGACTTCTACATCAGGAACTCTTTGATGCAAGTCCCATGTCAGCTGCTACTGTCATGGCGGCACCTCTAAGCAAGTTAGCCTCACAAAACCCTGCTTTCCTCTCCTGGGCCTCATTCTGAGGCTAAGATGATGACCCATCGTAAGAGTTTATCATGAGGCTGAAATGAGTGGCTGGTAAATCTACTGTTGTCTTTAACCCTGCTGTTAATTGAGGTAAGGAAGAGGAATCTAACCTATGCTTTGTGGTCCCGGGGGTCATGCTGGGATCCCGAGGGGAGGTGTCACTTTGTGAGAGACCCAGCTACATCTGTATATCCAGCTCCCATCACTTGGGGGTTCAAGCAAAACCAGGGGCAGTGAGAAAGGCTGTAGATGGCAGGAGTAGCTGGGTTGTTCCTCACAGCTCAGAGATGAGGAAGAGCGAGTGCACCTGTGTTTGAGACTAGTTCACACCCTAAAAAATTAGCTTGGAGTAGCTAGGCATCAGAGTTTGTAGGAAGTGAAACTTCCTCTGTGGAAACTAGCTTAGAGTTAGAGATGGGGGACACTCTGCAGGGTGAGTGACAAACTTACATGTCTATATCTTTCTGGGGTTAGCACTGAAACCCTCAGAGTTGGGCAATCTGGCTGGTGGGTCATATCCTGTCTACAGGGGATTCTTTAGGCACAGCCATCTGGGGCACATGGAAGCCTGCTATCCCATTCTTGGGGTATCACCCAACCAGATCTGTTCATGAAGCTATGGGATACAGAGCTACCTCCAGGGTGACCAGGCTGTATGATCCCACAGGTCAGGAACAGCAGCAAGCCCTCAGTGGCTGCAGGCTGTACAGCCAAGTCTGAGGAAGGAGGGTTGGAGAGCTCAGTCCAGCCTCCTCCAGCCACAGCATTTTGGCAAGGGCAGCTCTGGGTTATCACTGCTGGTCAGTAGCAGAATATATCACTTTACAAAAGAACTGCTCTGTGCCTGAGACCCATCTTCCTCAGGCCAAGTTCTGACACTGAAATCCCACACCCTTTTTGTGAGGTGTGACCATGTTGGAGATTGTGTTCTAGATGCCCCAGTCTTGGGGCACAGTTCTTTCTGGAGGAGAAGTTTTGAAAAGTGGAGGGGTGGTGGGTGGAGTTGTGGGGAGGAAACAAGCCTGAGAGCCTGGAGTCATACCTGGAGGACACCAGTGTAGTGACGAAGAGAGAAGAGCTTAGGGCCACGTGTCACCAGGAATGATAAACTGACTGCTTGCTTTATCACCCTTTCTCTTGGGGGCCTCCTAATGAGATTTGAGAAGTAAGAAGGTGTCCTGGGCTGGGCAGTGGTGGCTCATGCCTTTAATCCCAGCACTTGGGAGGCAGAGGCAGGCAGATCTCCGTGAGTTCGAGGCCAGTCTGGCCTACAGAGTGAGTTCCAGGACAGCCAGAGCTACAACAGAGAGACCCTGTCTCGAAAAAAGAAAGAAAGACAGAAGCAGAAGAAGCAGAAGAAGCAGAAGGCAGGAGGAGGAGGAGGAGGAGGAGGAGGAGGTTAGCTTTAATTTTCAACTTGACTGAGGGTTTACCTAGATCAGATTGGCCTGTGGGCATGTCAGTGGACGGCGGGGGGGGGGGGGGGGGGGTTGTCTAAATTACCAGTATGTAGGAGGACCACAATGTGGGAAGCACCATCCCCAGGCAGATGGTCCTGGGCTGTTTCAGAGAGCTTGGTGGGCTGGAGAGATAACTTGGAGGTTAAGAGCACTGGCTGCTCTTCCAGAGGACCCGGGTTCAATTCCCAGCACCCATAAGGCAGTTTACAACTGTCTGTGATTCCTAGTCCAGGAGATTTGTCACCCTCACACAGACATATATGCAGGCAAAATACCAAACACACAAAATAATTATATATATATATATATATATATATATAGATAGATAGATAGATAGATAGATATAGATATATAGAGAGAGTGCAAACTAGGTGATGGATGACTCTAAGGAAACAGTGTCTTCCGGAACAGGACTGATACACATATGAACTCATGGAGACCGTGGCAGCACGCACAAGATTCAAACCACACAGGGTCTTAGCACTAAGGGGGAAAGCGGTCACAGAGTCCCACCCCTAACCCAGAGGCTATCTCCAGTTGATACTCACTGGCGAAGGGAAAATCAGTTTTCTCCAATGGAGTGTCATTAGGTCTGTCAACTACACTTGAGGGCAGGCCCCATGCCCGGCAGTAGTTGCCAACATAAAATGAACTGAGTGGGTTTTTTTTTTTTGTGGACTTTTTGTCTCATTTTGCTTCGTTTTGGTAATTTTTGTCTTATTGGTCTTTTGTGTGTTTTGATTTTCTCTTTTTTTTAATTTTGTTTTTATGGGGAATTTTGTTTAGTTTTTGGTTTTGTTTTGAAAAAAAGGGAGGAAAATAACATGAAGATGGATGTAGAGGGTGAGGGGAATCTGGGAGGAGTTAGGGGAGGGGAAACATGGTCAAAACATATGAAAATTAACTAAGTAAATATATGTACTTTTTTTTAAAAAGGAAGAAAGCTAGCTAAGATGAGCCTGTGCATGAGCTAGAGAGGTAAGCAGCAAGCAGCGTTCCTCCACGGTGCCCGCTTCAAGCTCTTTCTTGAGCTCCTGCCCCGGCTTCCCTCAGCAATGGACTGTGACTAGAAGTGTAGGGCCTGATAAAACTTTCCTTTCTCCAAGTTGCTTTTGGTCAGAGTGTTTTATGACAGTAACAGAAAGGAGACTAAAACAGAAGGAAACAAACTCAACGACCATAAGAACAGTGGGCAGAAGAGCCTCAGTAAACACTGTAAGAGATTTCAGGACCATGGCAGCAGGCAGAAGACTGCACCCCATGCCAGAGCCCTGCCTGTGTCTGAATCTGCTGAGCATGCAGAAAGGGGAATTTACTTCCCCTCGCCAGAGCCAGCAAGTCCCAGAATACCCTGCGAATTAACACTCTGCCCTGGGCAATCTGTAGCAACACACACACACAACACCAAAGGAGCTGTATTGGCTCTTTAGGGGGAAAGGATGTGGGCTTCGGAGGAACTTCAGAGGGCCACAGAAGATCTCTTATGGGTGGCGAGAGTGGAAGGAAGTTATCTAGTGGTGCAGTCATAGCTAGTAGAGGCTTTTGGCTCATTTTTACACTTGAGTATCAACTAACAAAGATTACCACACATTCAAGGAATGTCTCCAAACCTGGAGTAAGACAAACACATAAAATGACCTCAGGAAACAATGCAAGGAGCAGAAAAGACCTAAAGATAGATTTTAATAATTCTATTAACATACTCACAGAGGGTTAGTGAGAAATTGGACCCATCAAATAAAAACTATATGGCATGCAAGAAAGGACAAGGAATAGCCAAGAATACCTAAAAATACACACATCTTTAAATTTAACACAATTTTTAAAAGGCCAAGTAACCTCCACATGGAACTTATATTTAAACAGTAAAGTAAAGGGAAGAAACTGTAGCTAGGGTAATCAGCCGTCGCCATGCCCACCTGGTGTAGTAGTTTTCTAATGTCGTGCAACAAAGACCACCAGCCAGCAGTCCCAAACAACATCGTTTTCCTTTCTCACGGTTGTCTGTCGGAGTTTGGGCAAGGTCAGCTGGGTTCTGCTCACTAGAGCCCAGAGGCAGGCTTTCATCTGTGAGCTCCGGGGAAGAGCCCACCACCAGGCTCACCCAACTACTAGCAGAATTCAGTTCCTTGGAAGTATGGCCCTGCCGCCTCAGGGTCTTCCGTGTCAGCTGCAGGCCAGTCTCAGCCCCCAGACTCTCTCTCTCTTCCTGCTACAAGGCCCTCTCCGTCTTCAGAGCAAGCAACTGGAGGCCAAGTGCTTCCCATGCCCGGACCTCTTTGACTTTCCTCTCTCCTGCCAGCCAGAGAAGCTTTTTTTTTTTTTAATGGGCTCTTACAACTTGATTGGGCTCACTCTGATAATCCCTTTGCCATAAAGCAGAATCACATGCTCAACTCACACTCACAGGGGGGAAGGACTTCGTGAGGGTCAAGGCCCCAGGCAGAGTTCCGTCCTGGATTAGACCTGCACCCTAGGATAACTCCATCCTCTGTGGACTACAAGGCAAAAAGGATTTTTGCAGCTGCAGCTCAGAAACTGACCAGGCAACTTAAAATGAGATTTTTTAGCCAAACTCAGTATTATCCACCTGAGCCATTTACAGCTGGGATTTTGTCCAGCTGGCAATAGAGGTTATGTTACGGATGTGAAACACAAGGAAGGTTCCGCCTCCTTTGCTGTGTCGAACATGAAAAGGCACAAGGAAAGGAGCTAAGAGCAGCCTCCAGAACCAAGAACGCCTGACGACCAGCACTCAGCAAGGAAATGAGGACCTCAACCCTTCAATCCTAAGAAGCTCAGAGGTGAATTTCCCAGAACCTCCAGGAAGAGCCTGGACCAGCTGACATGTTGATTTCAGGCTATGACACGGTGGGATGGGAACCCAGCTGACTCAACCCAGACTTCTGACCTGTAGACCAGGTAATAAGCAGGAGTTTTAAGTCACCTAGTTGTGGTGACTTATTGTGAAGCATAGAAACCGAACGCCCCAGTGTGCCTTTGGCCTGTCAGTCTCAATCCTGCCCTTTGTTCACGTCATAAGAGTCATTCTGGACTGGCGGTTAACACTTGCAGAGTGCAGTCAGGCTGCCCTGGGCTTCCTCTGAGAATTAACCTCCACAGGCTCAGAGAACATTCACCAAGCAGGGGTGCGATGCCCAGTCCTCACCTCTCCCTCCCTCTGTCCCCACTTCTTTAGACAGTTCCTCACACACCCCTCTGCACTTGGCCTGCTGTTTCGTGCCCTGTGCTGAACTGGCCACATACCCACAGCAGACCCTCACATCTTTGGGAGAGCATCAGTCTTGTACTTCCAGTGTAGCTCAGACCCCTGTCATGATGGACTGTGGGAATGTCTGTTGGAGAAGTCTGAGCTACTTAGTGAGGATGCCAGAAAATCAGAAAAGCACAGGTTTTGCACTTCTTGTCCTCTTGCCCCCGCCTCGTGTGGGGTTCTTAACATTCTGTGTATGTGTATACGAAGAGTGTGAGTGCTGGAGCGTGCATGGCGCATGGTGGAGGTCAAGCAGCCTCACGGGTCCTTACCGTCTAACCTGTTTGAGACAGGGTCGCTTTGCTGTTCTCTGCTGCATAGCTGCAGCCCTTGAGCTTCTGGGGAGTCTTCTGTTTTGACCCCCCTGTCTCCCCATAGGAGAGCTGGGATTCCAAGTGTGCATGCTGTCACACCAGGCTTCAGTGTAGTTCTGGGGACTCCGGTCCTCAGCCTTGCACAGTGAGTGCGTTACCTACAGAGCCATCCCTTCAGTCCCACCTCGTGTTTAGAAACTGGCTGGCGTTTATAATCCTGAAACACAGAAAAGGCCAGAGACCTCTTGAGCCTAATCACTGAGGGCACAGGCTCTACTTTGGCTTGGCATGAGCTCAGTTATTCCATCACTGTAATGCATGTTAGTTACTGGCAGCACTGCACTGGAAGAGTCTGGGGTAGGCTGAAAACCTAGTGAGATTTTTTAACAGCTAATGCCAGAGAAGAGTTAGGTAGTAGTCGTGCCTCTATCAAGACCTGACAAGTTCTCATATATAAGGTGCGTTGTTCTGCTGGAAAGGATTCTGTTTCCAAGGAATGTTACAGGAAGAAGATTCGATGAGTACAGGGGAAAAGTCGGGATTGGGCCCTCAGAGCTTTATGTGGAGAACCAGAACAGGAGAGGTACAAGTTTGAATATATACAGAAACTGACCAACCCTGGAGAGCAGAAGGTCGGTGCAGAATGGACCCTGGGCGCCCCTTGGTGGCTACATTGATAACTACACCTAACACAGCCTAGACACAGCCAGAGCCCAGCTAGCTGACAAAGTGCTTACTTATTTCCAGTTGTGAAGACCATTCACTTATCCAGAGAGATCATTCATGTGATTAGAAAAAATGTGCAAATGCATCTGCCTTTGTTGTTGTGTGTCCGTGTGCTTTTGCTGCCCAAATACGTGGGTGTTTTCAAATACATGTATGCATGTACCATTTATGTATGTATCTGGAGAGTCTGTGTATAGGTGTTGAATTGGGCTTGTGTGTGAATTGGGTGTGCAAATATGCTTTAGGTGCTAGAATACAACCATGGATTTGTGTGCACTAGTCCCAAACCCTGTGTGTGTGTGCTGTATCTGTTGGTATGATCGCTCGTGTGCTTATGTCTGAGTGCATGTGTTAATGTAACTTCTTGGGGCTTGGCTTTCTTTTCTGTTACACATTGAAATAGTTAAGCTCCATAATCTTATTGTTTGTTTAAAGTTTGCTCTTGGATGCAGGCCTGTTCTAGAATAACTAGCAGATGCAAAAAGCATCCATTATGTATTTTTGCAATTAGCCCAAAACCCAGAAACTTCTCTTAAATAACAGACACAATTCTGTGGGTTGCTTATTGCCTGGACCCACCTCCTAGCCAGCTTGCCTTGGGCCCAACCCCAACAAAGGCCAAGCCAGAAAGGGTTTTCAAACTGTCCTAGTGGGATAGAAAGACCCATTAAGGGTTTCAGAATAGAACTCAAGGGAGTTTACAGGGAGAAGGAAGAGGGGTGAGTGAAGAAGCGGAAAGAAGGGGGGAGGAAGAGGAGGAGATAAACAGGAGGGCAGCCTTCAAAATCCAAAGTGCTTTGTGGAACTGTAGCCTAACAGCCACACAGCTTTCTAGCCTGTGCTCAGTCGCATAATCACAAGACCCCAGTTGTACTACTCAACCTCTGACTTAACAGTTTTCCAGTGCACTCCCCCACTTATCTTTGCATGCTCCCTTTTCACACAGGGACCTTCACCCCTGATAGCAGGAGGCTCTCCCATATCTTTCATTGCCATCTTTTTTCTAGTGCTATTTCTCTATGGAAGCACACAATTCCTCTTCTCCATTACAGAGTCACCTCCCAACCACTAGTAACAGTCCTCCCAGCAGCCTTTGCTGAGAAGCTGCTCCTGGGAGACAAAAAGAGAAGCCAAGGGAATGTCTCAGTATTTGGGTTCTTATGGGAAGGCACAAATCCCCATGAGGCCCTGACCCTTTCCTCCACTTCTATGGCTAGGGAACTCCTGCGTCCTGGGTCTCAAGAAGGCCTGGGATTCCAGGTAAACCTCAGACTCAGTCACAACTCAAACATGATGGCCACTGAACCACAGAACCTCGGGGCTGAAAGAGCGTTTGCATGTGTCTAGGGTGGGGGAACCATGTGCCCACTGTTGGGGACTCTTACCTTAGGTCTTCCTACTCCACCCTCATACTCAACACATCTACTCCACCTCCCTTCAGAGTTTGGGGGTCCCTTGTGTTCTTCCAGCCTTTGGGGATTGTGGAAACTGCCAAGTAAGATAAAAGAAGCAATCTTTGGCAACTCCCCTAGTGGAACAACATCGGGGACCCTCTCACAATACCTTTCCCTCAGTCCTGGAGCTTCTGGAATAGCAGACTAGGCAGCTGTTTCATTTGTGAGCTTTCATTAGGTGCCTGCCAAATGTCAATCCACTCACACCGAGGACCTGCTTTCCACTAAACACTGTGGATACACTTGGTCCATTGCCTGCAAAGCTGCACGGCTATCCTAGCATCTATCCTGGTTACTTTTAGTAGAGGTTCTCAGAGTACCCGCATCACCTAGAAGTTGTAAGGAATACTAATTCTAATGTGTTAGCAATCCAGTGCCGAGGAGGAGACTGGGGGATCTCTGGGGTCACTGGCAGCCAGTCTAGCCTACTTGGTGAGTTCCAGGCCAGTGAGAGAGACCCTCTTTTGAGAAGCAAGGTAGATCGCACCTGAGAAATGACACCTGTCCTTTGTCCTCTACATGCATGCATCTTCATGCAAACTCACTCACACACACACACACACACACACACACACACACACACACACAGGTGGGTGGGAGAGGGAGAGAAAGAGAGAGATTGATTGATTCTTGACCATACACTAGGTTGACTGGTTCAGAAGCCCAGAGTAGGCTGCATTCTGGGTTTAACCGGCCCTCACAAAGATCCTGTCTGAAAACCACTAGCTGGATTCATCCGAGCAGGCTTTAAAATTAAATTAGATTTCCTGGAGGTAGAGCCTGAGGCATTGGCTTTCATTTTAAACATGGTTTCAAATCCATAAATTCAATTAATGCTCATGAAGTCCTATTGCACAGTAACAGGACTTCTAGAGCACCATGGGACGACGGCTTCAGCTTTCCAAGTTCTTGACCGGAAGGTGGTGGAAAGGCACATTGGCACTGGAGGAAGAACCAGGTGACAGGAAAGCAGGTTCTCAGCCTGGCTCTCGTTCCAACTGTCTGGAGAGCCTGGAGGACCCTTCCCTCTTCCACTACACAAAAGCTTATTAAGAATCTGCACCGTCCTCCGCCCCCTGTCATTAAGAGAATATGGAAGAAATATAACTCGGTTTTGTTTTTTTTTAAGCCTCTTTCCACACTCAACAACCGATCAAGAATCAAGGTTTGGGGACTAGCTAAATGGCTCAGTTGGCAAAGGCATTTGCTGCCAACCTAATAACCTGAATTCAATCCCCAGGATCTACACAGTGGGAGAGCAACAACTCCCACATAGTACATAGTGGTGCTCACCCCCACCAAATAAATAAATAAATAGATAAATAGATAGATAAATAAATAAATAAATGTACTCGAACTGTAAATGAAGAAAACAATCATAATGCTGGGTGTTGGGCAGATGGCTCAGTGGTTAGGAGCTCTTCCTTCTCTTCCAATGGACATGACTTTGGGCAGCTCATACCCCTGTAACTCCGTCTCCAGGCACCCTAACACCTTCTCTGGCCCCCTTGGGCACCTGCACACATGTAGCATACATGTGAGCACACATACATACACATAATTTTTTTTTAATTAAAATAAGTGCCAGCTGGGCTTTGTGGTGATGCTTCTGTAAACCCAATACTCAGGGGACAGAGGCAGGAGGATTGTTTTTTTAAAGTTTGAGGCTAGCCTAGTCTCCATATGAATCCCAGACCAGCCAGGACTCCATGGTAAAATACTGTCTCCAAACAAAACAACAAAAGGAAAGCTCAGCAGGTAAAGGCACTTGCCACCAAACCTGACGACCTTCAGCAGGGCCCACAGAGTGGAAGGACTGGACTGATTCCCACGAGTTGTCCTCTGACCTCCGCACACATACCGTGGCATGAGCATGCCTCTCCCCAAATAAACTGAGTGTGACAGAAACAACAGAAGCACCACGATGCCTGACCAAGGAGAGAGCATGCTGTAAGTGTGCCAGTTGATTCTTGCCTCGTTTCAATAAATACAGCCATTGTTAAAGCCCTGAGGATATATGATAATTTTATAAGATTCCAAGCAGACATTTTACTAAGTGGTTTCAAATCTAAAACATAGACCAGAAATTTGCATTTATACAGCAGAGATTTTTCCATATCCTAACACAAGAATAGTGTAACAGAGGTATGATGGGTCAAAACAGCTAGGGCCAGGAACATGGGTCAAACACTTCCCACGAAAACCTGATGAGCAGAGTTCAATCACCAGAACCCACATAAAGGTAGAAGGAGAGAACTGACTCCATAAAGCCATCCCCACCTCCACATGTACACTGTGTCAAGGTCACGTGCACCCTCCCCCCACCCACCACCGACACACCCAACACACACACAGCAACACATTAAAAAAAAAAAAAAAACCAGCATGGATGAGATGTCTGCCAGAACGGGGTTTTCTGGTCATAGTCCCTTTTCTTGTTTTCCCTCTCAGCGTCACATTTAAATCTTTCTTTATTGTGCGCTAAAAGCAGAGTGGAGCTGATGGTGTCCAAAGTCCCCTTCCCTTCCTGCTCTACTTCTTAGTGTTCAATTGTTCCCAACCTTCAGGGGTAATGACAATAAAATCGCATAACTGATGTGGGTTTGGGAGTTGCTCTGTTTTTTGAGACAAGGTGTCACCCTGTAGCCTTGACTGGCACGACACTCACTATGTAGGCCAGTCTGACCTAAAACTCACAGAGATCCCTGCTTCTGGAACTAAAGGCATGCACCACCATGACTGGCCACAAAACTGGTTTTCTGAGAGTTTTTCCATTGTAACTCTGGCTGTCCTGGATCTTATTCTGTAAACCAGGCTGGCCTCGAACTCACAGATCTGCCTGCTGAGATTAAAGGGGTGTGATGCGCCAGCACTGCTCAGCTTCTCCTGGCTCTTAAATCTAGCCTGAAGTCAACAATAAGGAAAAAAAAAAGTTACATCTTATGGTGAAACAAAAAAATGAAAGAAATAATACACCAGACCCCATCTCACAACACAAGAAATGTGAGATCTTTTTTTGGCCAGCGATAGCTCAACAGGCAAAAGCAGCTGCTTCCAAGAACGATGACCTGAGTTTAATCCCAAACCTACATGATGGAAAGATGCGCTTGACTTCCACAAGTTTGTTCTCTGGCCTCTACATATGCTGTGGTATTGTGTGTGTGTGTGTGTGTGTGTGTGTGTGTGTGTGTGTGTGTGTGTGTGTTGGGGGCGGTGTATAACACAATTAAACAAAAATGTAGTAATTTTTCCTAAGACAAGGTTTCACTATATAGCCTTGGCTAGCTTCAAACCTCTGTCCCCTTCCCCTGAGTGCTGGTATTAAAGTCATGCACTACCATGCCCAGCACAGTATTAAAAGAGAGGTGGGAGAGAGGGAGGGAAGAGAGGGAGGGAGGGAGGGAAGGAAGGAAGGAATGAAAAAAGCAAGGAGCCAAGGCATGGTGGCACAAGCTTATAATCCCAGCACTCAGAAGGTAGATGCAGGAAGATCAGAATTTGAAGGTCATTCTTGATGCTACATAGAAATTTGAGGCTGATTTAGGCTATATAAGACCTTGCTAATAAGTAAATAAATAAATGAATGAATGGGAAAAGGTGGAAGAATAGTAAGAGGTGCACAAAGGACACATTGCCTGGCTGTAGTAGGCAGCAGGTAGAAAGATGGGAGCAGACTAGATGAGGCTCCAGGTGAACACAACAGTTGTAGCTCAGTTCCAAACCCCCAACTACCTGCTTATAAAGCTCCTGGACTAACTTGGACTCTTTGGACCTCACTTTAACCATCCATGCAAAAGGAAAATAATGATTCCAAAGTGCCTCAGAATTGTTAGGAAAACAAAATGAGACCACAGAAGTGAAAGCCAGCCAGCATTAAAAGCATATATTGGCTGGGTGTGGTGGCTCACACTTGTAAACCCAGCACTCAGGATTGAGGCAGGAAAGAAGACTGCAGCAGGTAGGGGTCAGCCTGAGACACAGGAAGTTCTAGGTCAGCCTGGGCTAGTCTCAAAAGCCAGGGAGGAGGAGAGAGCTCAGGAGATTTACTCAATGGATAAGGGCCTTACATGAGCCCCAGGATCTATATAAAAGCCAGGCATGGTGACTGCCTATAAGCTCAGCACTCAGAAGACAAAGACAAGATCCCTGGGACAAGCTCCAGGTTAGGAAGGGACCCCCACGTGATTGAGAAAAACACATCAACTTCCTGCTTCCTCATGCATGTGCATATACATGTGTACAAGCGTCCTCATAAATATGACTCCCTCACTCATGGACATGTTTAAGATGTACATACATATGGAAAAAAGCATTTGCTGAAAGTTTGGTTAAGAAACCACTGGACCTGAGTTTGTCTGGTACGCTTGTAGTGACTGGGTCTAGCTGATAGTTGTATCGTAGTCTCAACAGCTCTTTTTGAATGAATGGCAGACCAATTTTTATAAAATGAAGATTTTGCTGCTATTACCATCCTTTGGAAACAGGTCTCTGGATCAACACCCCTGAAAATTGGCTTGTGAGTGACCCAGCTAGCTAAAACTAGGAGAGTACACCCTTACATGAATGCTATTAAACTGAGATAATGACTCCCAGGTGTATATAGCTATTATTTTACCAATTCGTTTATGTACATGTAGTCACATAAAACAAGTGACTTAGCTCTAATTAACTACTTTGAATCAAACTTGGAAATATCCATAAAAATCTCTCAAAACACAAACCAAAGAGAAATGAAGATAGATGGTGGTAAGATGAACTGATTTTTGTCACAACACTAAGGAGAGGTATGGGGGGGGATGTGGTCTGTGATCATGAACGCTTTGGGAGAGAATAAGAAGTGGTGTTTGATGAGCGATGATTGACAGGACAAGCCAGCCCCAGAAAGGACCATAATGTAAGTGTAGTGGAATAAAATCTTATTCTCTTTGTCCCATACCATTCCATCTCTCAAATTTTTATTTTTCCCTTAGCACACAGCAGCAGCAGTCTCAAGTCCAAACCCAGTGTTTACCTTCCTTCCTGAAACAGCCCTTATCCACACAGGCTCCGGGCAGAGGAGAGGACATGCTCTGCTCAGTCATGCTGGCTATTGCACACGACACATTCTGACGCTATTTGAGATCAGAGGATTTTGAGGCTTTATTGTTCAGTCTCACTGTATTTCCCAGGCTGTCCTCCAACTCTTTGGGGACTTACTATGGCCCTTTCCTCTTGCCTCACTCTCCTCAATAGCCAGGATGATAGGCATCTGTCAAGGCATCCAGCTGAGGTTGCTGTTTTAACTTGGTCATTTTATTATTTTAGTTCTTATGGTGCTGGAAATTGAACCCAGAGCCTTGTTCACACTAAACAAATGCTCTACCATGGAGCTACATCCTGCGTTCAACAACTCAGTCATTGTAAAGTGGAAATATTCCCAATCTAAAAGCTATCCACTTAAACTTCAGTTATTTTTCCCCTCTAAGTAATGTGAAGAATGTGCTCATTTAGGCCACCATCCCAAATGAGGACAGAACAATGACAGTACCTACTGTGCTCTTGGTAGAGAGTAAACAGCTTGACATAATGGGGCCACTTTGATGCTGTCCTACCACCATCAGATACAACTTGCCAACTTCAGGCAGCTTGTAAAAATGCTTCTTTATAAAGCCTATAAACAACTCAGGGTGAGCCAGGGCACGTAACTTTGTGCTTTCTATAACTCTGTGCCTTTTAAGTACTGATTGCTAAACCTAGCCAATAGCTTTGCCCTCCGGCCCTGGAAGTTCTTAGAGACAGGCGGTTGGCAGGAGGCCAGTTCAGCTGCATCCTCCCAGGGAGGAAAGGGTTTAGAACTCTCAACAAACTTACTGAATGTAGGAGTGTTCTTGGATGCTCATCTTAAATTCAAGAGTAAGGTGTGATGGTGCACTCCTTTAATCCCAGCACTTACTTGGAAGGCAGAGTCAGGCAGGTCTGTGAAACCAAGGCCAGCTGAGGCTACACAGTGAGAAACTGTCAAAAAATAAACCCTGTAAGAGTATTTCTAAAGCTCACAGACATATTTAAAGGTAATTCTTAGCCAGATGGTGTTTGCACACACCTTTAATCCCAGCACTAGGGAGGCAAGGGCAGGCAGATATGAGTTTGAGGCCAGCCTGGTCCACAGAGCAAGTTCCAGGACAGCCAGGGATACACAGGAAACCCTGTCTCAAAAATAAAAGCAAAATATTACTTATGCATGTATATGTATCTATGAACCTGTGCGCATGAAGGGTGGTGTGTATGTGCGTATCTATTCACACACGGAGCCAAAAGAGGGTGCCAGATCTCTCAGAGCTGGGATAAGTCATTTGTAGTATGCTGGGATCCACATTTGTGCTCATGATTATTCAATAAGGGCTCTTAATTGTTACTGTTCATAAACATACTAAGGCCAGGATGTGATGTATTTGGTAACCCACCTCTGTAGGTATCGTCCTATGTTGGCTAGGCTGCCAAAAGCCAGTGTACGCTGGGACTAGAGAGGTGCCTCAGCTGTCAAGAGCACTTCCTACTCTTCCCAGGGCTGGCATCAGGCTGTTCACAGCCCCCCGTCGCCCCCTGAGGAGACCCAGTGCCCTGGTCTGGCCACCACAGACATGGAGCACACATGGCACATACAGCATATGCACATACACACCTTTTGAAAAAAGTCAGGGTATATAAACTGTCCAGTTACTTCAAATTGTTATCATAAATAAAAAATACTTTTCAGTGGCCGAAAGAACTTTACCCTCAGAAATGATATGATTACTTTGTCTCTTGAACATAGGAAAAATAAACTCTCTCCTCTCAAGCTTGGATCCTATAAGGACAAAGCCATGAAAGAAAGGCCTCTTCGAAGTCAGACTCAAGAAGAGCGGATTTTGCTCTGATGGGCTTGACAGAGAGGGATCAGCAAATGCTGACCCCGAGCCTGGCAGCCTGGAGCTAGTAGTTACCCCTAGCCTAAAATCCACCTTGAGTTTTCCCACAACAGGAAAAATGGTGCCCTGGCAGGCTTTCAGAATACCCAGATCATTACATCATAACAACTGCAGCTACACCTAACACACTGGCTTCAAAGATGAGAAAGTAAAGTGATTAGGACTATTATTTTCCTTTCTCTTTAGCACATAATAAATAAGCTTCCTTTCCATTAAAAAAAAAAATGATTAGAACTAAGGAATATTTGACTTAGCTGATGATTCAGGGGTGTTAGAGATAACTGAACTAAGTGTGTAAGAATAACTGAACCAGTCTGGTGGTACACACCTGTGATCCCAGCAAAGAAGAGGCTAAAGAAGGAGGAGGGTGAGCTTGAGATGAGCTTGGACTACACAGTCTCACAGGGGACCAAGAAAGAAAAAAGAAAGTTGAAATTAATTAACAGAAGGAACCTGAAGATTCACATCAGCGCTTTAGACAGAAAACCAGAAGGCAAAGAACGTGCTGGTAGCACAATGGCTCGTGCCATAGTACCCATTTGAAGCTGAAGACCCAAATCTCCAAAGAAGGGATACTAACCTCAGATGGCCTAATCTTTCAATCACCACTGTCTCCAGGTACTTCTTCAATGACAGCAACACTAAAATAAGGACATGGCCAGTCCACAAAAAGCCCACATTCTGAGACATTCCCCACTGTTAATTTCCCTTTCAAGAGACAAGCAAGGAATGTTTCCCAAAGGTGGTAAAACAGATTACATGTGCTCTGCCCAGATCAGCTCTTGAAGAAATGGGATAATATTGTGTTCTGCTTAAGTCCGGACACCCAGACACAAGGCAGAACAGACCATTTTCCTGTGCCTTGAACTCAGCTTTGCTGTGTGAGAACTCACATGTTAAATATAATGTTTCAACTCCAATACACTTAAGTGAACAGAAACTGGAACCAGCAAAGACAGCAAAGGGATCAGCACATTTATTGAGATTATTTACTAAATAATTCATATACACCCAACACCAGTACATGGGAATGACATTAACTTTTAAGATACAACAGAGCTCAAAGTGAGGTCCTTCAAGACTTGCAAAAGCCTCTTAGTACTGTATCTTTAATAAACAGGATGACTAAACTAGCAAGGTCAGATATATCCCTATCAACTCCAAACTCGATACTGACAACATGTTTTTCTATTAAAAAACAAAGCACTCATAATTTAGGAATTATCATGTTTTTTGGTTTGTTTGCAAATGCCAGAGAGATATCTGATCAAGTAAAACACCTAGTTTCCTCAAAAGCTGAAGGGTGTTACCAGTAAGAATATTTATATTCCCAGCTGACAGATTTCTTCAGTTGCAAGAACAAGAAGAGTCTCACGAAGTCTGTACCCTCCATTCATTTCATAGCTGTGTGACTAAGCACCAACCAAGCTTCTGCTCCACTGGACTGAAACACTAGACAAAATCTCACTATAATCTTCCAAGAACCAAGACAGACTTCGGTGGCCAATCACTGTAGTTTACTATAGTATGAAGAGAAACTTCGTTTTCTAATGACAAGTGTGTTGAAATTTGTCTCATCAGTAAGTAAATTTAGTAAGACACATAGAAATGTACTATAAAAAAAGTCCATTAACTTGTTCTTAGTATTCTCAATAAATTTAAATATAAAATCTAATTACACAAAGTCTGTGTTCTATTTAACTCTGTGTACCAGTCTAAGTGCTGACAATGAGGAACATTTAAAGAAATCTCTCAATTACAAACCTTAGACTCAGAGCTGAAGAGATGGCTCACTCAGATTGAAGAGCCCTGGCTGTTCTTGCAGAGGACCTGGGTTGTTCCCAGCACCCACTGGCAGCTCACAATTTTCTGTAACTCTAGTGGCATGAGATCAAAGCCTCCTCCTGACTTTTGTGGGCACCAGGTATGCACATGGTACACAAACATACACATAGGCAAAACATTCATAAACACAATTTTTCTAAAAAGAACCTTGGGTACCACTCAACTTTAGGGACAGAAGATAAAGAATAAAGGAAAAAAGGAAACAATTTTTTAAATGTCTTAAAGAAAGAAAATTATTTGGAGTCTAAAACTTTATTGAACAAAGCAGGCAGGAAGGGAACTGAACAGTTATAAGATATATTTATTATTTTTCTGACCAAAGTGCAATGATTCTTAAAATCTTTTTAAACAAGTAACCATGAAAAAAGTATCCCAGAAAATAAAATATAAATGGGAATTTTAACCATTAGATAGTTTTTAAATTTATTCTAACTCTGAATTTAGTCTAAGAAGCAAAGCAAAAAACCCTTAAAGTGTTATTAAAACAAGAACTGGATCATACTAACATAAATTAGCACATGCGTGTCAGGGGTCCACTACTAGGAACTGTGCTAACATCAGTTTCATGATGGCTAGCCCTATGTCAAAAGCACAGGAACACAAATCATCAGCTGTGACTCTTGCCCCACGGATTATGTCAGAACAAAGCTGACAATCCTGCCGCGCTCTGAGCCCGCCCCGACTCAAACCTTGCAAGCAAAACTACGCCCTGTCACACAACCTTGCACAAGCTGTAATAAACCAATGCCTAAGTTTTAACTTTCAACAGGAAACAGTCAGTCATCTGATAAATACTACAACATTGCTAAGAATCTTCTTTATAAGTTTGTTTGTTAAACACCTTGTGCAAGAACTGACTACACATAAAGTTCCTTTAAATTTGGTCCACAAATTCACTTAGCAGGTTGGAAATTTTAAATGTGCAGCAAGAGGAAATGGAAATCCCAAATCCTAACACATTGCAATTACAAAAGGGATATACATGCATGCTAAAAAAATTTTGCTCACAGAAGGCACAAACATAAAAGGCTCATTCCTTTAATACAAACAAGAACTAGCTGATACCCTTCTTCATTGTGTGAGCACCATAATACCTAAGATGATTTAAACCTGAATTCACTGTGTACTGTGACTACAAATTAAAAAAACACATAATTTAATTTGTCTTACTATATATTTCTAGACATTAATTTGAGATGTAATTTTGAAAGATTAAAATTGCCTTAAAAGGGGGCTGTGATAGCAGCTATCGAAGCAATATTCAAGCATGATTTCAAAGATGTTTTCAGAGTCAGTTAGCCTTCTTTGTCAAAAATCTTCACAACTTCACCAAAAACCTGTAAAGGAAAAAAAGACAATTTTACAAACAGATGTTGAAACACTGTGCAGCATGTGTGAGGTCCTGGGTTCAATTCCCAACACTAAAAAAAAAAAAAAAAACACATAAAAGACTGTACAGCTGAGTTCTGTTTAAAAATAACATCAATTTTGTATTAATTTTAAACATCATAGTTTCCTAATTTCATCTATTTCACTTTATCAATAATACAGAGCATATAAAACGGTGAACATATTGCCTTCAATTGTATTAGTGCTTTTTGGACAAAATGTACTTCTTGATGGGCTGCCAGCAGTCTGGTAAAATATAAACTCAAGTGGCTAATCTCATTTTGACTCTAAAAATTCAAGTTTTCTCATGTACTGTTCACCACAGTAGATTAGACACACATGGATTAGACTCAATGAGCTTTTTCTGGCATGGCTATTTTGTCCCATGATCACAAGAGGGAGAAGACAGAGAATCAGTGAAGGGTAGGGAGTGAACTCGGATGCACTAGAAATATCTGCAGATATTTAAGACACTGGGGTATAAGGAAGACAGAGACCATAGTCCTGGGAACCCTGCAACTCAAGAGCTCTGTGCTCTGGGAGAGAAGTGCCAAGGCCTTGGGGTACAACATGCCAGTTACGCTACAGATTTTAACTATGAACAAGATCCAAATCACTATCCTGAAAATACCAGTCCTCCACCGTTTGGGGAAAGAGGTTTGGAATTAATAAACCAGCCATTTCTTGTGAAAAACAGGTCTGAAGTTATAAGACCCATTTTTAGATTTATTAAGAAGGAAAAGAAAAAACAACTAATTTCAGTTAGTTTCAAAGGTTTGGAAAGTCTAAATAATATGCTATAGAATACTTTTTCTCATGCCTACCCAATGGCCACATTTTTGTCTGACCTTCGCTGCAGAGACAAGCCAGGACACTTACTTCATCAACAGACTTAGAAGCATCTATTTTCTTGACTTTCCCCATTTCTTCATATAAGTCAATAATTGGTTTTGTTGACTGAAGATAAGTCTGAATTCTGCAAAAGGAGTAAGTATTTCACGGTTGGTTGTAGGTTATCTGTCCTCCCTCTTCCACATTGTAGAGAGACTGACAACACACAGTCTGACTCGAATGCATTCTCTCTTTACACAAGCCACTGTGCCTATGTAAGCATGACATGTTCTTTTCTTTTGACAAAATAGAACAGAGTTTAACCTGTCACTCAACCTCACACCAGGACGAGGTAGTTAGAGTAAGAACTGCGGAGTACCTCTTTTCCAAGCTCTCTCTGTTATCATCGCTCCTACCACTGCTTTTTCCCCTTTCAAGACATCGTTCAATACAGATCTAAAGAGATAGAAGTAAAAGTTATGTTAAAACAAAACAAAAAAGAAAATATTCTCAACAGACTAAAACAGAAAAAAACAAGACATTCTGCATTAAACTCAACGTGTCTAACTCATTAATCAACATGCAAAATCTCTTAAAATTTAAACATGTGGTTCAATTTATATAAACTAGGTTAAATAAGTACAATTCATAATATGAATTCATTCATGACTCAGTTTTTCCTGCTGTATTTTTTTTCAAGTTGCAATAAAAAGAAGATCTGTGCGGGTATGGCTTCATCTCGGACATATTATTAACTCATTAAGTATGAATTATGTGCCTCAAACTTTGTACCATTTTTGCTTACCTTACAATAATTCCATAAATACCCAAATATTTGAGTCAACATATTTGAATAAAGCATCTCTTGTTAATTGTGAATAAACATTCTTTAGTTATAAAGCTGTGGTAACATTCTAAAGTTAACTTTGAAGAATAAGTGAAAACATATTTTTAAGGGTTGGGAGAGGAGAGTTACATTTTAAAACAACTCAAAGGCTGTGGTGAGTCTTTACCAAAGGCACATTTACAATTCAACCTAAGAATAGCCAACTTCCTTCAAGGCACTACTTCAGATTCAGACTGTTGGCATTAATTTAATGAAATTTATAGCATAGTGGCTGTCACACGGAGTCAGGTTTTTTAATTAAATGGTTCTGAGAAATTTATTTACTTATTCAAAGGTATGTCTGGGTATGCCATTAGAAGTGGGGGGGGGGGGCGCAGGGGGTTTTGTTCTTGCTATTTTCCAAATCATTTTATTCTTAGAAGACAAAGTCTTCTTCATTTCTTTACAATAGTAGGCTTCTCCCCCCTTCCAGATCTGTATCTTCCAGTAAACACACTATTCCAAGTAGTGCACACTTGAGCAGCATTTCAGCTTCACTACCTAACGTGAGTGGGTATGTCAATGCTTATTAAAACAAAACAACGTGACTTTTATTATATTAAAAATAAAGCAAGCCTTAGGGTCACAAAGCTGCCAATGCCAATAACCCTCAATATTCTATTAGCAGACAATGCTATTCTACCTACCCAATCTATTCACCCACTAAATATGTATACTGCTGCCAATAGAAAATGTAAATGAAAGAAATCAGTTTTTCTCTAACAGCTGATAACCTGTAGCTTGAAGCCCATGTGGGCAGATGAAGATATTCATTACCTCATTATTACAGTCAAAAAACAGAACAAAAGATACATCTGCCTTCCCATCCATGGTCTTGTTCCAACCTTGAAGGTTGTCTTGATTTCTTGGAAATCCATCAATCAAGAATTTATTCTTCTGAACATTGGCAGCCATTGTTCGGTCCATTTCCTAAAGAAAAAAGACTTAGGTTCAATACTGTGTCACCAATTTTTAAACAGAATAATGGGCACATGGCTATTTGCTATTATTCCCTAAGCCTCAAGAGTAGAAAGTACATAGGGAAACAGACTAGATAGAAATGAGCCAACTTCTTGACATGGTTGCCTCTCCTGCTAGACTACAGTGTGTGCTCCCCAATTTTCATCCCCCTATTCTGTAGTGTTCATACTCACAGTGTGCATGCTGACTGTCCTCTGAAGGCTCATGTGTTAGAAGCCTACCTTTAGGAGAGTGGCCTCACAGATCACTGGAAATACACTTCTGAAGGCGACTATGGGATCCTGGCCCTATTCTCTTCTCTCTTTGCTTCCTGGCCAATAGGTAAGCGATCTGCTTCACCACGGGCATAAGCGCCATCTAGCATCCCAACCAGCAGGCCAAACCATGCATCGACCTAACTAAAATGTTGGTGCTGTGATAACCAATCAGCACAGTGTGTATTACCTTCTCATGCAAATTACCACTAACCCAGAGCTTTGCTTCAGCATCTAGAGACCCTGTGTCACCCTCTAAATCATTGTGCTGCAGGAGGAAGCAGTTCTGGTTTTTGTTTTTCTGACAGAGACTTACTATGTAACTTGGACTGGTTTCCAACTTGAAATTTTCCTTGTCTGAGCCTCTCAAGAGCTAGAACTATGGGTGTGCACCACCACCATTGCTGAAAGCATGCTATATAAGGACTCAAACTCACTATAATTCAAGTCTAATATCTAAAAGCTGGGAAAGTGATCTATTACTGAGCAATATACCCAGTCTTCTTTTTTACCTTTTTTTTTTTTTTTTGAGACAGGGTCCCATTAAATTCCCTAAGTGGTCTTTGAACTCATCTGGAGGATTCAGTCTAGTGGGTAACAACTACATAATAATGTGCCAAGGCCTAGAACAGCAAAAGATGCTTTTAAAACAGAAGCACAGTCTATGAGAAAAGTTGACCAAAAAACTGGCAGTGGATGCTTTCTAAATAATGAAGCAGCATGGCAACATGGATCACTTTAGATAGTGAGAAGCAGGGATGTAAGGTGGGAAATAAGAAAACACAACAGCTTTGATGATCTTAGGACATGTTTAGAGAGTGGCAGGAGATAAGATGGGAAGGAAAGAAGGTTAAAAAGTTCAAGTGATGGTAGTGATGGGAGATAAACAGGAGTGAATGAGAGATCCTCTCACTAAAGAACTGGGTAGTTGCTGGGCAGTGGTGGTGCACGCCTTCGATCCCAGCACTCAAGAGGCAGAGGCAACTAACTGTGAGTTCGAGATCAGCCTGGTCTATAGAGTGAGTTCCAGACAGACAGAGAAACTCTGTCTCGAAAACAATCCATCAATCAAACAAACAAAAAAGAATTGGGTAGTTAATCCAACCAGTAGCCAAGACAGGAAATAAAGAAACATCATACTTTAGATGACACATTTAGACTCTGGTATGACTTTGAAACAGTTGAGAAATTTAAATATAAGCCTGATAGAAACATGTCTAGAACCTAGAACAAAAGAATGCAGAGCTGTAGAGTTCAGCAGCACTGGCACAGTGAAAACAGCAGCATGGTTTAAACACTCCAGCAAGGAATATATACAAATGAGAGCTAAAGAGAACCAAACTCTAAGAAGCATGGTGGTTTAGAAAACTCGCAAAGGAAAAAAAAAAAAGAAGAAGCAACTGAAAACGTTGCAGTAGAAACAGAATGAACAGAAATGGTGTTTCAAGAAACAGGGAGAATTAGTTTCAAAGACATTTCTTAATTAAGAGTTAAATGCTACAGGAAAAATAGAGACAGGGAAGATCATTGATAACATGCAAGAAAAGTTTTGCTGGTAATCACAGCTGAGGTTGAGGCTGAGGTTGGAAGATTCCAAGTTCAAGGACTACCTGGGCTACAGAGTGAGTTCAAAGCCAACTGGGCAAGTTGCCTCAAAGATAGCAAGTATAAAAAAGGCTGAGGACACAGCTCAGTGACAGGTGCTTGCCAAGCATGCTCAAAGCCCTATACCACACACACACAAAGAGCTATATACCACACACAAAAAACAAACAGTTGCAATGAAGGTATCGACTCCCCTTTCATAATGCTCACCACCTATAATACAGACGAAGGCATCAGAGCCAGAGGACAGGATGGCAGATTTACCTACTCTGGAAAGGAAGCCAATTGTTCTAGGCTGAATCAAGAGGCAAATTGTGTAGGAGCCACTCTACATCCCAAGCGTCTCCAGTTACACCCTGGATTCACCACTGGGATCCATGTATTGCTTCCTGTTCCCAACACTGCAATTCGGTTTCGCTGGTTCTTTTATGTCAAAATACCTGTTACTAACTAGTCTTAGGGATCTACAACAAAGTACTACCTACCAAGGTATACTTTTTAGAACTCACAGTGAAAATGGCAATGAATTCATCAGGAAAAAAAGAAGACTTCAAAACAGACTATCAACAGTGAGATAAACATGAGTGGGAGGCAGGGAAGGCGGGAACAAAGGTTTTTAAGAGAACAGAGGAGGAAAGAGCAAGGACGGAGAATAACCACAAATGGAAGAGAATAATGAACGCTGGGAAGGATGGGGCAAGTGAAGGAAAATCCTTAACTATTTAACTTCCAGGCCAGCCTGGGCTACATGAGACCATTTCAAAAACAAAAACAAAAACAAGAAACTCTGCAAAACAAAGTATACCTATAGTGTGCCTTAGGCTGGACAACAGCTGGTCTTAGACCAGAGTAGAGAATCCTTGCTACTGTCATTTCTGCATACTAAAAGCAGTTTCCAACTCTGCCATTTTCAAAGATCACAACTACCTTCCATAATCAAGAGATTTAATATTCTGATTTTTCATTATCCAAATAAAGGTGGTTTTAGCTTCTCCTGTCCTTGGTGGTTTCAACAGGCTGGTACTCATGCTTCTTACCCTCTTTAGTAAACTGATGGTTATCTCAACTGGCACAATCTTTCCTTCTTTAATGTACTTTTCAATAAGTTCACCATACTGTGAATCTGGATTTTTCCTTTCATCACGAAGAAGTTCTCCTGCAGAAAGGTGTGTGTAGCCGTATTTCTGGAACAAACAACATACAGAAATATCAGAATTCATTCAATCTAGTTATAGGAATACAGATAGTTTTGTGTTAATTTCTATATTAGAATTTTTCTACAATAAAGTAGTTTCCTTACGGGGCAAATAACCACAAGAAAAATTTAAGAGAGTTCATATAGTCCTATTAGTAAATAGCTAACCCTTTCATAACCATGTTTGCACAATGAAATCAGCTCAACATTTATCTAACTAGTCAGAGCACTGACATCTCACTATAGTCCTTCACAAATACAAAGTTTAAATGTAAGAATGAAAATGTCTACCAAAATTCTGAGATTCAAGACAAAAAAATAAAAAATCAACACGTGTAAACTGAATTCCTCTCCACTTCTACCAACTTCATTCTCTGTCCTCTTCCTTTCCTCAGTAAACAGCTCCTGGCCACCCATGCCATAACATGCGCTTTCTTGACTATTCAGAATGTCCACACAGTCTGTCCCGCCACTCCGACAGGTCTCTTCAAAGTCCATTTCCTAAATTCCTACTCCTAAGAAGTCTTGTTTACAAAATGGGATACAGATACCTATTTTGTAAGCTTGTGGTCATGGTTAAATAAGATCGTGTATATAAATCACCGAATACATGTTAGGGGATAAGAGCCATCAATTTTATCGTGTGTGTGTTTAAAACATGCATCTGTGCACATGCATGTGTAGACTGGAGATAAGGTTCCATCTACCTTGTTTTGGGGGACAGGCCTTTCACTGGCCTGGAACTTGCTCCGTAGGCTAGGCAGTGGCCAGCGAGCCCCAGGGATCTGCTTGTCTCTGCCTCTCCAGTGCTGGGATGACAATCAAACTCATGTCCTCATGCTTGCACAGCAAACACCTTACACTGACTGAGCTGTTTCCCCAGCTCAGAAACTTACCTTAAATAATGCTTTTTATATTATACACAGTTACATACCTCATATCAATGTTTTAATTAAGAGAACCACACATACAATGGTGGCTCCGGAAAATTATAACAGAGCTACAAATTGCTATCACACAATGACATCCAGGCTGTCATGCTGCTGTGGCACAGTACACTACTCACACACTGTGGTGATGCCAGTATGGATAACACTAGTGTACTGCCAGTCATACAAAACTATTGCCTATAGTTAGGACAGAACACAATACTTGACGGTAAATGACTATTACTGGCCTTTGCGTTTACTATACTTTAATTGTTATTTTAGAATGTTTCCCTTTTAATTATAGAATAAGAAAGTTCACTGAGTAACAGCACGTCACATTACTCCAGCATAAGACTCATATATCTCATGCATCTCATGTTTACTTTCACTGCAGTAAGTACTTGGCCAATATAATATATGGCTTTGTGCAAGTGCACACTGATGATGTTTGAACAAAATTGCCTAGTGATGCATATCTCCACCATTAAATGACACACGATATAAGGACAAGAATAGATCAGAAATGTTGCTGAGTTAACACCATAAAGAATATCTATAAAAACTAAATTGACTACAATGCCATTAGGTGATATGATCTTTGAGACGAAGTTGTACATGCGGCCTTGTCACTAACTGAAATTATTATGTAGTACACAGATATACACACACACTTTAGAGGTTTTACTAAAAACAAAAACAAAACTCAGTCAAGGGGCTTCGGTGAGACAATGGACATGATTATCAATGAAATGCCAACAATGGGGTACTATAATGGCAACAATAAAGGACGCATAAATGAGACACTAAGGCAAGGCAGAGTGACAGTTACGTTAAATCACAGAAGACGAGAAGGTCTTCTGCCACTTCTTGAGTACAATGAAGAACGAATCTTAAGGGAAGATTCTGAACAATGAAAAGCTTCCCCATATGAGTTTACATGTCTACTATTAAATCAAATGAATGACACAACTCGTTCTCAGACACCAGGATACTCATGTTCAAACCATGTTCATGCAGCCTGTCTCACTCCGAATTCTTATGAGTCCTCCAGGGAGTTTTTATCTTGTATATACTTTCAGCTTAAATGAAGGTTAAGACATGAGGAAGCCCACACCATCGCCCCACTTTTAAAGTGCGTCCCACCCAGTATGGTGATATGTATCTGTAATTCTAGCTACTCAAGAGGCTGAGGCAGGAGAACTCTGAGTTTAAGGCCATTTAAAAAAAAAAAAAAGCGCTTCAATTAAATTTTTTTAAAAGCTCCAAATGACCAAGTTTATAAATGAGCTTTCCAATACATCATTACCCCATTTTATTTCCCAAAAGTGTTGGCTAAATTTGTTCTTATTCACTAAATAGTAAGGTAGCAACAACACTGTCAGCAAAGGAAAAGAAAAATCTAAAAAGGTTGTTTTCTGAGTGAACTTGGATATAAAATTGGATGAGATAAATAAAAACCATAGTATCATCATGTTTCTGTCTCATTCCTATAAGGACTTCTGGCAGGAGAAATTATCAGACATGTTAAAATTGTAATTGGCTTAAAGAACCTCCATTATTTACAGAAAATAGAAATATAAAATTGTTCAATTACTTCCACACTGGTTGCTAAGTGCCCATTTGATCACCAAGTACAGGCAAATGTCTGAAAGTTGAGTACAGAAAGGACTTTAAGAAAAACCAAGTGTAATCTACTTTCCCGCTCATTATGTACAATTTTCAAAAAGCGTTTTGCAACTGCTGTCCACAAAACTTTACAGCGGCTTCAGAGCCCACTGTTCCTTTGGCTCTTATTTGGCAGCCTCTGCTTGCCAGATGCTCTGGCCCAGTGCTTACAGCACACAGCAATATAGAGCAAGCGCAGAGATAAATGGCCCTAACGATGGCAAGTGCTCAGTGAAAACACCACTGTAATACTGCAGTGTGAAACACTCACATTCAGACACCGGCTAGCCAGTTATAAATCGCATCTGTAGAGATATATAATACACACATTTTATTATTAAATAGTGTGTGAGTGAGTGTGTGTGTGTTTGTAAATGTGAGTATTGTGCCTGCAAAGGCTGGAAGAGTGTTGGAGCCTCTGTAGCTGAAATTATTATATAGGTAGTTGTGATGCAGCCAACATGGGTGCTAGAAACCAAACTAAAGTCCTGTAGAAAAACAGTAAGCACTCCAGCCACCAATGTAAGGCAACTTTATAGTTTGTTTGAAGAACAAAGTCAAAGTAAGTGAGAAATACAACTCGCTTGGTGGTGGTGGCACACGACTTTAATCCCAACTCTCGGGAGGCAGAGGCAGGTGGATCGCTGTGTGTTTGAGGCCAGTGTGGTCTACAGCATGAGTTCCAGGACAACCAGAATCACAACAGAGAAATCCTGTCTCAAAAGAAGAAAGGAAGGAAGGAAGGGAGGGAGGGAGGGAGGGGGGAGGGAGGGGAAAAGGAAAAGAAAGGAATGGGAGGGGAGGGGAGGGAGAAAGAGAGAAATATAACTCCACATAGTCATGCCAACCCTGCAGGTCCATGGTTCACTTTCTCATGGACCCTCAATTTTTACAGTCTATTTACTAGGCTCATTTTTCTACTATGTTATGAAGGATTTTGTTGAACCCACCCTCTTACCAGAGTTTCAATAGCAGCAAAGTAACTCACCTACATGTTAGTTACCATGGTGTTTTAATAGTAACTGAGCTTCTGAAGACATAACTTTCAAAGCATTCTGCTGTCATTAAGTGATCAGAGATGCCAGCTTTGAGGAAAGCAAGAATGAATATTTCTAGCCTTAGTCAATCTTTTTTCTCACATTTTCTGTGATTTTCTAGCAATTAAAACCTAGTGGTTTTCACAGGCAACATTCAAACCACTGCAGCTTATAAATCCTATAAACTATAAGGGCTGCAATTACAAGCTATTGTTCAACTAAGATACTTTTCTATTGAGAAATACTCAAACCTAGTTTACTGAGGATATCTGTCTAAGCATTAAAGTTTCATTTTTCTTCTTTAAGAAATTGAAAAGGAGGCTGGAGAGATGGCTCAGGCATTAAGAGTACTTGCTGCTCTTGCAAAGGATCTGGGTTAATTCCCAGCTGATATGGAAGCTCACAACTGTCTGACATAAGTTCCAGGGAATCTGATGCCCTCTTCTGGCCTTCACAGGCCCTGCATGAATGTAGTGCACAGACATGTTGGCAGGCAAACATAAAATTAAATTATACACATAAAATGTAAAAAAAATCAATCAAATATTTTTTAATTGAAAAAGCCAGGTGTGGGATAAGGGTGTAGTTCAGTTGGCAGAGTGCTTGCCTACCATGTGAGAAGCCCTATATTCAGTATCCAACACCTGTAAGAAAGGTATGGTAATAGAGGCCTCTAATCTCAGCAATCAGAAGGTAGAGGCAAGAGGATTAGAAGTTCAAGGTCATCCTCATCTAGTAATAAGTTTGAGGCCAGCCTAAGGTACATGAGACTCTGTCTCAAAAAACAAACAAAAAAATACAAGGTAAGCTCATGAAATGGCTCAGTGGGTAAAGGTGCTTATCACCATCATGAAGACCTGAGTTTGATCCCAGGATCCACAAGGTAGAAGGAGAGAACCAACCACCTCAAACTGTCCTCTGACCTCTACAGTGTACACCAGTGCATGTAAGGCAAGCATGCACAAATACACACACACAAAATAAATAGAAAAAATATAGTCAGGTGTAATGGCACTTACATTTATAATCCCAGCACTCAGGACACAGAGGCAGGAGAACCACTACAAGTTCGAGTCCAGTCTGATACACAGCAAGACCCTGTCTTAAAAACAATAATAACAAAAAATAGTTGAAAAGCAACATTTATGAATCAAGCATGACAGTTCAGAGGGATGAAAAGACACCATGCTCTCAATAAGAACAAAACAATACTCTGTTTTGCCATTAGTAGGCAGATGTCAGTTATGGCGTCCACTAAACCATCGTGGCTTAGTCACTGTTTTATTTCTGTGAATGGACACCATGACCAAGGCAACTCTATGGGAAAGCATCTACTTGGGGCCTGCTTCCAGGTTCAGAGGGTTACTCCATCCATAATTAAGGCAGGAAGCACACAAGCATGGCACTGGAGCAAGTAGCTGAGAGCTTTACATCCTGATGCACATGAAACCTCAAAGCCCCCCTCAGTGACACATTTCTCAAATAAGGCCACACACACCTCTTAATCCTTCTCCAAACAGTTCACCAACTAGGGACTAGACATTCAAATCGATGAGCTTATGGAGGCCATTGTCATTCAAACCACCACACATTTTAATCAAAATTTTTAACAAATGCCTTTCTTTCCTTTCCAAATTTAGATAATGTTGGGACCTAGGGTGCTCCTCCAAGGTACATTTCACCTGGCATATGCAAGGCTGCGGGCTCAACCATTAATACCACACACACACACACACACACACACACACACACACACACATTACATACATACACAGACACACATACCAAATGTTTCAGTAGGACTCTTTCTTAGGATACAGAATGTTTTCTTCTTGTTCTTTGAAAATTTCACACATGTATACAATGTATCTGACTCCCTCCTTTAAGTTCCTTGTATATTCCCCCAAGACCTCTCTCTCCTAGTTTCTTGTCCCCTCTCTTGAATAGCCCACTGAATACAATTGATGCTGCCTATATGGACATGAGTGTGGCATCATCCACTGCAGAGTACTTCCTTTTTATGATTTGGCTTTTATTTATGCTATGTATATATATTTATATATAGCACATATGTAAAATATATAGTAATTATATGTATATATATTTATATAATAATATATAATTATGTATGTATATGTATGTATGTGTGTATATATATTTATATATTTATATATATATATATATATAAAATTTTGGTTGGTTTTGGTTTTAGTTTGAGACAGGGTCTCATGTGTAGCCCAAGCTGGTTGTAATTCAAAGAAATCCTCCTGCCTCTGCCTCCCAAGTGCTGGATTAAAGGTGCACAGCCTGTTTTTTCAGATGATTTGTCATTGAACCTGGAGCTTGCCATTTGGCTAGACTGTGACTGCCCTGGTTGTCATGCTAGGATTATAGACTCTGCATGGTTCTGCCCCACTTTTATGTGGGTACTTGGGGTCTGAACTCAGGTTCTCTTGCTTGTAAGGCAAGTACTACTCACTGAGCCATCTCTCAGACGCCAAAATATTTTTTTAAGGACTTTGAGGGCCCTGAGTTGGATCCTCAGAATGCACATGGTAGAAGAAGAGAACCAGCTTTCACAAGTTGTCCTCTGATCTCCACACACATGCCCACATACATACACAGAGATATAATGAAGAAGCTTTTTCAGACAGGGTCTCTGTAGCCCAGGCTGGCCTAGAACTCACAGATACCAGCCCAATTCTGCCTTTCAAATGCTGGGATGAAAGAGGTGCACCACTATGTCCAGCAAGAAGTGGTTTTTTTGTTGTTGTTGTTTTGTTTTCTTTTTAAAGACACTTAATAATTTTATTTGCTTAGTTGCTTTAAAGATATATTTGTAGCTTATATTTCTGCTGTCTTCCTGTCTCTAAGGAGAGACTCTGTAGCAAACAGTCTAGTGGCACTTTTTAAACCCACATTAACAGGAAGAGGAGGTTCATGGCATTCAAATCTTGCTTTCAAAGTCTTTGCATTTTATGCATCATTTGTGCCTTGAACTCTGCCTTTTCTTTTTTTTCCCTTTAAGGCAGGGTTTTACATAGCCAAGGTTTGCTTCAAACTCCTGATCCCTCCTGCTTCTGCTTCCTGGGTGCTGGAATTACAGGTGTACACACTTCCCACAGGGTGGAAGCAGAGGCAATGGATCAATATGAGCTACAAACCAGTGAGGGCTCCACAGTCAGACTGGATGGATGGGAAGGAAGGAAGGAAGGAAGGGAGGGAGGGAGGGAAGGAGAGAGAGAGAGATTTGAAATCTGATCCTCTGAAAATGATAAGCAAGGGGCTCTTCCACTGAACTAGATACACAATGGCCATATTTGTTGCTTTTGGAAACAAACAAACAAAAACAAAAAACAAAAAAACTTGGTGAATTTATTGTCAAGTTTACCAGAAATAAACATGAGTAAACAGTCAAAATTGAAAATAGTATTAACAACTACAAATGAGGGCTTGCCTAACTACATACAATAAAGTATCATAAAAGTACAATAATTAAAATAGTGTGCTACTGGTATATAAAATAGGCATAATAATGCAGTCTTGAAAATGCAGAAACAGGCCCAAGTACATATGGGAATTCACTAAGTGATAATCAATATTAAAACTCAGTGAAGGGACAAGTGTAATGACACATCCCAGAAATCCTAGCACTTGGGAGGTAGAGGTAGAGGATCAGACTCAGCTATACAGTGAGTTTAAGGTCAATCTGGGCTACATGAAACCTGTATATAAAAAAGTAAATAAACAACAATAAAAACCTTAAAAATCAGTGAAGAAAAGATGAATAAATGATACTTGTATAATTGGCTATCCAGTCACAGAAAAGTCAGATCCCCATCACATCATAGGCAAAATTCCAGATACTTAAAGCTCTAAAACAAAAAACAAGTAAACCCCTTTGACAGTACTAAAGAAAAATAGAGATACAGACAGATGTTACCAAGCAAAGACAAGCAGCTATCGTTTATGTTTGATCACATAAAAACTTATGATCAGAGAAAGGCTTCAAAACTATAAGCAAGTTGCTGGGGATATGACTTACTCATGTCTGCGATCCCAGCACTCAGGAAACTAAAGCAGAAAGATCCAAAGTTTAAGGCCAGCTTGGGCTACATAGCAAGATTGAGTCTCAAAAAAAAGCAAAAGGAGTTTGGTGCATTGGCTCATGACTATGATCCTAGTCCTAAGGAAGCTGATGCAGGAGGACTGCCTTGAGTTTGAGACCAGCCTGTGCTATCTTGTAGGTTCTAGGTGAGCCTGGGCTAAAAAGTAAGGCCTTGTCACAAAAATATAAAGGATAGGCAACAGCTTACAAGAAACTATTTTTATATACAAGATATGTGGTTCACTATACAATGCACTATATACAATGCATATAAAGAAAACCTACTAATAGATTTAAAAATTATATACAAAAATAAGCAAGCTAGTTACAACAGAGAAACCCTGCCTCGAAAAACAAAACAAAACAACAACAACAAAAAAGCAAGCTGGTAATGTGCCATTCACCTATAGTCAGAAGCTGACAGGAAAACCACCTTAGCTAAAGACTGGAGATCAGCCTGGGCCTTTATGGTTCAAGTATTTTAAAAAGCAGCAACACTAACTAAAAGCAGGGACACTAACACTAATAATCTTTGTGCAAGTATTCAACCTTTATAGAAGGTGATTTGTCAGTAAATTGACCTGTATTCAATTCCTAGCACCTGCATGCTAGAAGGAAAGAACCAACTCCTGCAAATTGTTCTTCGACTTCCAAATATTCATACACAATTAAATAAATAGTTTTAAAAGTTAACAATTCTAACAACACAGTAAATTCAGTTCACTACTGTTCAATGGTAGAGCCTCTGATCTGATCACCCTGAACCTCCCCAAACATCAACTGATTCCAAGAGAAAAGGAAACTGGACCTGTACAATCAAAACTTAGTTCAAATGTGAAAGCAGATCATTTAGAAAACAACAGCTTCAGGAATGGAAAGATGGCTCCCCGATTAAGAGTACTGTCTGTTCTTGTAGAGGACACAGGCGCAGATCCTAGAATCCACATGGTGGCTCATAACTTTCTTTAACTCCAGTATCAGGGGACCTGACATCCTCTTCTGACTTCCACAGGTACCAGGCATACACATGGCACACATGCATCTACGCAGGCAAAACACACACTTAAAATAAAAAAATAAATAAATCATAAAAGAATAGAAAATAACAGCTTTAGAGAAAGGTCTCCATGAACTTCCCCCAAACCAAAAATCAATTCAAATGTTTAGATAAAATTTTCTCTGAAAAGTGATCCATCCCATAAACAAAGGAAAAACCAAAGTACAATACAGTAACACAGGAACACACCACATGGGCATGGAGTCAAGAGTATAGACGGAGACAGAAAACAGTCCGGTCTCTCAGCCCAGAAACAGATGAAAATTTAGAATTCATGATATTACCCAAAGGTTTAAATGGAAACATATTCAATGTGGCCTGACTCCAGTCAAAAGAGTTCAAAATTATAAATAAAACATTTGAGAAATGCCATGTCTATAGTGTGGACAATATACCCACACCATCTTAAGTTCTACTGACCTATCAGAACTATGTTGTGCTAAGCAACCTTTCTCAACAACAAAATTAAACACTGCTAAGATTGGGAAAAAACAAAACAAAACACCATTTTTAGTTCAACAACCTTTCTAACCAGAAGATATGAGGAAAATCATTTGGCTTTGAGAAATTGTTCATAATATATTTTGGTATAAAATTTACCTTCATAAATATATTTTGCTTATCCTAAAACTAAGGTCAATCTAGGAATATGTGATTCCTTTTGAGACAGAGTCTCACTGTGTAGCTCTGAATATCCTAGAACTCTGTGTAGACTAGGCTGGCCTGAACTCACAGAGACCCACCTGCTTCTGCCTCCCAAGTGCTGGGATTAAAAATGTGCACCAGCACGCCCAGCCCAGGAATATGTTTATGAATACAGATAGCTGTGTCTACTTTTATACTGCCAAGCAAACAGGTTTTTGATTTGAGTCTCACTTCATCAAGGAAAATGCCATAAAAAATGATAAACTCATAGAAAATCTTTTCTATAACATTTCCTTTCCTGCTATGACTACACAGAGATCATCACTGGAAACCATTTGCAAAATAGGTACCTTCTCCCACTGCACTGATCTGATGTGACTAACTTGAGCCTACCCCTCCCCCCTTTTCCTTTCTATCTACATTATCCCTTCTCTCTCTGTCCCCAACTCCAATACAAACACTTACAGCTCTTATCCCATTGTAGTCCTGTACTAACTTACCAAGTTTTTAATCTCTGCATCACAAGCAAGAAAAAATACACCATATGCTCAAACATTCAAGATGTATTACCTGGACATTAAAAAAAAAAAAACTTTTTCATCCAAGGGCATTACCAAAAAAATAAAAAACACAAGATGAGATTCTATTTTACAATTTAAAAATTTAAGTGCAGCACTGGAGAGATGGCTCAGTAGTTAAGAACACTGGCTGCTCTTCCAGAGGACCCAGTTCTAGTCCCAGCACCCACACAGCAGCTCACTCTATGTGTCCATAACTCCAGTTTCAGGAGAAACTGAGACGTGCTGACTTCCTAGTTAATACAGAGAAAACTTGATCCAGGTCTCCTGACCTCCACTGAGTATTATTCCTTAGCGATCTCTGTGGTACTACCTTGGTAACCAGTGCAGAGACACAGTCTTCAGCTTCCAAGCTTCGACAGCCCGAGTGGGAGAGTTGACAGAAAAAGGGAGGGGTATTTATTGAGAGAGAAATCCCAGGAGGAAACCTTCCATATATGAAATTACAGTTTATAAAAACTATATCCTCCCTTTGCTTGGATGGTGCTTTTGAAACAAGAGCTAATGGTGGCTTTAGCACCTAGCAATGAGTTCCCCAGACACAGAAAAAGAATCAGGATGAATTTACCTCAGTTCAGAGACTGTTCTAGATCTCCATCTCACAAGTTATCTTTTCAAAGGAGTTTGCTTCCTCATCTGTGATGCATACAGGTGAGTTCAGCACACAATCTGTATTAATACTGTTAAGGCCTTAGTAATGAATTGTTTGAAAGAAGGTGATTACCTCCTAGTTGTCAAGCAATGCATATGTGCTACTCAAATTTGGCTAGGTTATGGGATGGCAATCCCCCAAACTCAATGGCATAAAATAATGAAGTTTTATTTCTTCCTCACGCTACCTATCTGCTAAGGCTGCTATGATCTTTGAATTATAGACTTTGTTGATGCACATTTAAAAGGAGACTCGAAGTCAACAGGTTTTACTATTTGTGACATAGGGATGCACTCAAAAATTCCACCCACACACAAAGAACCAGGTGTATTTGACCCATCTGGATCCTACCAGATTCTGACAGACCTTATTTCATTCGCTTCATCCTTGCTTTTGTCCACTTCTGAAACTCTGCCATTTCTACTTGCATTGCCCAACAGTCATTAAATAAATAACAAAGACAGTCTTCCACCATCTGATAATCTAAATTAACCATTAAGTCAATTACATGACCAAAACCTCTTCTAGAGTGCCTCTAATCCCAGGAAACACCAAGAACATGGAAATGTGTGTTACTATCGACCTAAAACATACAAGTAAATCCTGTGGGTTTAAACACATGCACTTTCCAATAGCAAACAACAATGACTAATCCATTTTGGAAGCTCCAAACAGAAAAGTGGGCAGGAAGCAGTGTTTCACATACCCCCAAATGAGTACAGCTGCTTATTAGTGTGGGATATATTCTAATGGTGAATCAAACCAACTTATGGGTCTTTTGGAAAAGACTGACAGAAACCAGGCATAGAGCATATGTTTCACAGGACCTTTCCCCCTCAAAGTGACAGTTTCTGGGAATAGTAAGCTACAACTAGTGCTTTTTCCTTTATCCAAATGATGTTTTGTTAACTTTATTCATCAGGCAGAACAAAACTGTCAGCAAGAGTCTTTCAGGCAACACCTGTTCTCTATTAACTTCTGAATGTTCTTATCACATGTTTAGTCTGTAAAAATGTTCTTGATTTGACAGGTTAAAGCAACTGAAATGTTGCAGCAAATACACTTTCATGTAGCAGCTGAACTAAGGTATTAAAAGTAACAAGACCTGGAACATGGCATAAGGAATAAAACAGCTCTATCTATACACACATACACACACACACACACCACTCCCTGGTCAAAGCCTCCATAGAGTGATTTCTTTTCCTTTTTAAAAAAAAAATTATTTATTTTTATTTTCTATGTATCATTGGCTGCCAAAATGTATGTATGTATGTATGTATGTATGTGCACCAAATATGTGCCTAGTGCCCACCAGACGGCACCTGATGTCCCAGAACTGGAGTTACATACTCATTGCTATGAGCTACCATGTGTGTGCTGGAAACTGACTCCAGGTACCCTGCAAGAACAGCCAGCGCTTTTAAACACTGAGCCGTCTCTCCCGCCCCTGAAGTGATTTTTTTTTAGAAATGTTCTGATTTCAATTCAGAACCAACTGTGAAAACACTGCACTTGTGGTGACTTTGAACAAAGATCTAATAGCATTTAAACTGGAACATGTCTAGATTAACCAAAGATGGTCCACAAAACGTTAACCCAAAGGGAGTATATCAACAAGATTTCATTGAGAACAAGGATGAGGAAATACTGACAGTGAATGAAGAGCAAGTTAGGGCAGACTGAGGCACAGACTATCTAATTCTGACAGCAATTTTTTTAAGTTACTCTTAGAGCCAGACATGGTAGCACATCTTTAATCCCAGCACTTGAGGCGGAGGCAGTAGATCTCTGAGTCTGAGGCCAGCCTCGTCTACAGAACTAGTTCCAGGACAGGAGAGCCACACAGAGAAACTGTTTGGAACAAACAAACAGACAAGTTACTGTTAGCTCCCTTACCCCAGAGAAACCACTCCTCAGCACAACACAGGTACCCACACAGCTGGAGGCTATTGGGTACTCTGGTTCTGAGACTCAACACGAAGGCCATGGACTCTGACGCTGTCAGTTCATATTGTCACGACAGGAGGAGGTATGACCACAGGAGGATTCCCGTTATTAAAATCCAGGAGAAGTAGATGATGGAAAATAGGTCAGCCTTCATCATCTCACCATCCAATCTGGTGAGAATTTTTAGAACAAAAGGCAGAGGAAGAGAAAAATTGCTCTCCCAAAAAACTTCAGGTTCTCTCTGGTCTTCAAATTCTGAATTGCACCACCAGCTGTTTACATATGGCCTATCATGTGGCTTCTCAGCCTTTACACTGTGAGACAGTTCCCCAAGTAAAAACACTTTATATGTTTATATCTGTATCCATCTCTTAATGGCTACGTTCCTCTGGAAAACTCAATTTCTGCCAATAAATCATAATTAATTATCAATTAAAATAAAATGCACATACTCTGAGGCAGCAATCCACTTTTAAGAATCCTATAAACAAAGCACGCATATGCAGTTATATTTTTTAAAAAAAGCTCACTGATGCACAATTAACAGCAAAACCACCCCTAGAAACTGTCCCGAATAGCCACCAAGTGAGATGGTACAACTATGCTATGACAATATCCAGAATATTCTACAACTACAAATAAAAATTTAATAAATATATAGGAAAAGCCCGGAAAGACTAAGCATTAGGTTAGTTTGGGGGTGGAAGTAAATAACCCTGTTAGATGTAAAACTTGCAAATATTTGTGGGTTTTGTAATATTGAGAAAGGAGGTTGAAAAGATGGCTCAGCTCATTTGCTGTTCTTGCAGAGGAATCCATTTTGGTTCCAGCACCCAATTGGCGGCTCACAACTGTCTACAACTCTAGTTCCAGGGGAACTGATACATTCTTCTGGCCTAAGAGGCAGCAGGCATGTTATATAGTATACATATATGCATGCAGGCAAACACTCATACACATAAAATTAAAACAATAAATAAACCTTTATTTACTTATTTATTTATTTGTTTTTGTTGTTGTTGTTGTTGAGACAGGGCTTCTCTGTTGTAACTCTAACTGTCCTGGAACTCACTCTGTAGACCAGGCTGGCCTCGAACTCACAGAGATCTGCCTGCCTCTGCCTCTGCCTCCCAAGTGCTGGAATTAAAGTCATGTGCCACCACCACCCAGCTATCAATCTTTTTTAAAAGAATACTGATAAAGATGGGACAGCAGTAAAGTAAAATACTGTTAACCTTGAGATGAAAAGAAACTGAACTTGTCTCAACAGACATGTTATTTTGTAACTTAAAATGGAAAGCATCCCCCCAGAAGCATAATAGATAATCTGAAGCTCTTCTCACCTCTTCTAAAACATAAAAACCCTATGTTACAAGCACCCTTAAAGAATAGTGGTTCTTCAATAGAGTCAAGTTTTGTTGCTTTTTAAATCTGTATGGGTGTTTTGCCTGCCTGTATATGTGTACCATGTACATACCTGGTGCCTGTGGAGATCAAAAGAGGGAGTTAGATCCTCTGGAACTGAAGTTACAGATAGTGTGAGCCACCATGTGGGTCCTGGGAATCTAACCAAGTCTTCTGGAAAAGCAGCCGTGTTCTTAACCATGAAGCCATTTCTTTAGCCCCAAGAGGCAAGTATTTTGTAGACTATTTCTTTTACAGATTCTTTAAAGCATTTAAATTGTCTTAAGAAAAAAATAAAGGAAAGGAAGGAAGGGAGGGAGGCAGGAAGGGAAAAGAAAAGAAAAAAAGGCGGGGGGGGGGGGGGCGCAGCTGGAGGGCTGGCTCAGTGGCTGTTCTTTCAGAGGTCCTGAGTTCAATCCCCAGCAACCACAAGGTGGCTCACAACCATCTATAATGAGGTCTGATGCCCTCTTCTGACATGTAGGTGTATATGCAGATGGAGCACTCATATAGTAAATAAATAAATCTTTAAAAAAGAAAAAAAAAAAGCATCCTTTACCTGTTCTCTACCAAGAAGAAAATAAAATGTCCTACCCTTAGAAGACCAGACCTTAAGGTCTACCAGATTTTTTCCTACCTGCTTCCTTCTGGATATATATGTTAAGTTCAGGATTTTGAAATCCAAAGCTTTTAAAATTCTGCTCAGCATGCTTACCATTCATTCATTCATTCAGAGTAAACAAAAGCATCTCAAAAATAAATCTCATTCATACTTTAGGTCCAGAAAGCTACTTGGGTGCCCTCTAGGGACCAAATTTTTAAAATGTATACAGCTTTAGGATACATTGTCTTCTGTCATCAATATTTATTCAACAAGTACCTACTATGTGCTAGGTACAATGCTCAACAACAGAGACAACAAGATAAATAAAATCAAGTTTCTGACTTTTATATACTAAAATTCAATCTCACTCAAAGCTCTTCTAAGCATAGTATGAGTCATCCATTCAAACAGGCTCTTAAGGAAGTTATGACACAGATGATAAATATGGTATGAAAACAAAATGTTCACAATCTGTGAAAGAGAAATTAAATATTTTTTTCCAACGAACCCATGCAAAACTGTAGATGTTATTTTTGAAGGTAAGTTTAGGTTCAGATTCTAATTTATTTTGGACCAAAACAAATATAAAGCTTAATTTTTAAAAATTCACAATTGAGGCCTGATGACCTGATTCCCATCCCTGAACTCACACAGAGGTGAAAGGAGAACCACCTCCAAAGTTGTCCTCTGACCTCCACACATGTACAGCCATGCACATATGTACACACAACATAAGTAGAAATTTTAAAAACGATACAGCATCCCTATGAGTTTTAGAAATACATCATTATATAATAATTCCACTGAGTGTTTAATTCAAATAAAAGTATGACACTGAATTAGAAAATGGCTAATTAAAAAAATAGTACAAGAGGACACAGATTTAGAAATAATTAATTAGAAAATAAAATTAAACTGAAAAGAACCACTACAAATAAATGAGTAAGTTAATTCCCAAGCTCCCTCAAAAGTTCTCTTCCCAGTAGGAGATACCTTCAAGGGTTCTCATCAGATCTGCCCCTTCCTTCCCATGGAGCAATTAATAAAGGGAAGGGTGACTCAACACTCCAGAACAAGAGGGCAGGATACCTCTGGTTCTATATCCCTGAATCCTAGGTGGACTTCTGACAGCACACAGTAGTGTGCTGTCACTGTCACAAAAGCAACTGTTAAATTACACACCTGTGATTCCAGCACTTGGGAGGCTGAGACAGGAGAACAGAGTCTGAAGCTGGCCTGGGCTAACAGAAGGAGACCATACCTCAAAACAAACCAACAACACAACTTTCTGGCAGCCTGAGCTGGAAACCAAAATAACTTCTCTCCAAAGAAACAATTCTATAATCAGCCACATTTCGGGTACCCTGTGAACTAAATTCGCTTTAGCATGATCGTTGGAGAATTTAAACATTGAGTTATATAACTTTTTTCCTACAGGAAAAAAAAAATTTAAAGTTTATAGCTGCCTGCACAATGAAATATTGAGCCAAAATGCAGACTTACAAAGGGGAAAAATACCTGACTTACTTTACCACGGACATTCCAGTGTTTATTTAATCAGCTAAGGAACAGTGATTGTTAAATTATACATTTGAAGTCAACAGATTATCAGGTGAATGTTTATGGCAATTGGAATCAACAGAAAACATAGTTCAAAACAGTTTATTCTAGATGGCTTGGTGGGACAGCCTATAATCACCTATCATCAGCCTATAATTTATGAAGTTGAGCTGGGAGGACCAGGAGTCCAAGGCTAGCCTTGGTTACAGAGTGAGTGCATGGACAACTTTAAACACCTTTAAAGTAAAAAGTACAAAGAGGGATGCTCTGTAGTAGTGTGTGCTTTTCATGTGTTGGTTGCCAGTGCAACCAGAAAAATGAACAAAAACAGAAACAACCCACCGCTTAAGCTCATAACTGCCAAAGTCTTAAATAATAAGTAAAAGAACAGACCTCAAACAAAAAGAACATATCTCATCATGGATTCTTATAGTTGATAATTAACAGGTTTAAGTATAACCAGCTATTACTTCATAACTTCATAAAGTACAGATACTAGTTACTGAACATAGAGATACTGAATCTAGTGGAGTAATAAGGGTATTATTAGGTCAAGAACGGACATTTAAGGACACATTATAAATTCTGTATCAAAGCATTTGAGTGCATTCAAATATGAGTCATAAACCAACTTTTAAAAAGTAATGCACCTTCAAAATAAAAATTACCAGCCTGTAGTATTTATTACTGCCCAGCCTGCTGCCTCTTGCAGTACATTAAAGAAACCTGTTGTCTTCCTAAAAATAAATGTAAATGACCAATATAATAAAACCAGGAAGCTTAGAGGAAACATTATTTGCATCTATGTGCCAGGTGTCACACCTCAATTAATATTCACAAATACAAACCAGACATTTCTATTTTCTCCCTTCTTACAAAGGCACTCAAGCTAAAAGTAACCTCTCTGGGGCTAGAAAAACAGTAGCAAAGTCAGGCCTTCAATAGCTTTCTCTTTTGACTTTAAAGTCCCTGCTCTTTCCCTTACTATTTATATTTTAATCATTTTACTTATAAACCCCAAACCATCCACCTGTCATTTGGCTTTTAAAAAGTGAAAGCCAGCAGAAAACAAAAGTAAAATAAAGAGAAAACTATGTGGTTGAACTGGTTTTCAAAAGTTACCTGGAATTATAAACACAACTGTAAAACATGTAACTTTTAGAACACATTCTATTCATTTGTCGGTGTTCTTTGGAGAATAGAATATAGGACAGGCGTTGAATGTATATGAACACGGAAAAATCCAAAGCAAATAAAAGCCATAGCCTAGGAAAAGAGGAAGTTATTTACCAAGTTCTGGGTCAAAAACTTTTACCGAGCACTCAAGTTAATGGGGAACGTTGGGTTTGTGTTACCCCGACTCTGGTTGCCTTTTGTTTCTGGTTGTCTTGTTTTCCTTTCAAACATTGCCCAAAACTGTCCATTAAGCCCTCCTCACCGTTGTATCACTACAGACAGGGGCTAGAAAAACTGGGTGTGAACTCATACCTGCTGGAGTCTAAGGTGTTTGCCTCTCCGTGTACATGCTACCTCTGACTTCAAACACTAATAGAATAAAACTGGTAAATGCATGTCAAAACTTTTATTGTATTTATGTATTTGTGTGGGCAAACATTCGAATGTGAAATCCGAAGACAACTCCCGGGGATTGGGTCTCTCTCCTTCCATGTGGGTCACAGGGATGGAACCTGGCTGCAAACGCCTTTACTCGCTGAGCCATCTCTCCAGCCCTAAAGCGAACATTTTTTTTTTTATTTTAATAAGAGGATTTTAGAGTTGGGTGGTGTTTCACTTTCTCGATTAGCAGCATGGGAGCCGAGTGTCTTATTTGATTAGACAACTGAAGTTCAGAGAGAGCAAGTGACTCACTCGCCCAAGGAAAAAGCGTGAGTTGGCTGCTGGGCCAAAGGTTGACGCCTGTGCTCTCACGGATCCGGTACTTAACTACCACAAGATCCGGGTCGGGTTCCTAGAGACCGATCAGCCGAGGGTTGACAGCCGGGGACAGGGCGAGGAGAGAAGACCCCCGACGCCGGGAACGGAAGCCAAGGGCGCGCGGGAACAAAGCCGACACCGCGGCGCGCGCCCGCAGACTCGACGCCCCTCGGCCCCGGCGCGCGGGGGCCGTCGGGACTCGTAGTCCGCTGCCCACGGCGGGGGGCGCGGCTGCCAACGCGGCGGCTCCCGCTGGCCCCGGCCCGCTCGGCCGCGGAGCTCTCCGTCGCCCTCCCGCACGACCTCACCTCGACAATGAGCGCGCACTGGGTCCCTTTGCCCGCACCGGGCCCGCCCAAAACGAACACGACCAACGGCTTCATGAGGCGGCGAGGGCAGAGCGGCAGTCTGCGGGTCAGCGGCGGGAAGCTCGGGACCAGGACGTGCAGCAGCCGGCGACCACAGCTGCTCAGCATACACCTCGCCTCTGACGGCGGCCGGCGCGGCGGCGCGGGCGGGCGGGGCGGCAGGGAGGAGGAGGGCTGAGCCGGCACCGGCCCCGCCGCCAGCTGCGGGCCGCCGCGACAGGAAGGGGCGGGGCCTCCATTCGCGGCGCCAGCTTCCTGTCGCGGTTCCGGTCGGTCCTCGTATGGATGGAGATCTAGGCTTTTGAGTGTCAGACACTGGGTCGCTTCTTAGCCGGACCCGTGGTTCAGTCGCCCGGAGTTCCCCTTCCTGTGAGAAGCGGTCGAACTGAAGAGGCAAACACTAGAATCTATAGGAACAATGGCACTGTTGGGAAGGAAACCGAGGAAAAACAACAGTTTGGTGGAGGTGGTCAGAGAAGGCCTCTGAAGAGGTGACCTTGGACTTGAGGGCTGGGAGAGACTGGGCTGCAGTGGCCCATCAAGAGAAGAAGGGATGCGGGTGGGAAGGTGAGCTGGATGAGGGGAATGAAAAATGATAAATGGAGAGTTGAGCCGGTTATGGAAAAGCATTTAGATTATATTCTAACCGCAGTGAAGGCCTTTAAGGTTAGCTCTGTAACCCTGACCCGGGCCATTAGGGGAAAATCTTAACAGAAGTTAAGAGTCTTAAGAACTGAGCCTAGCTGGAGGGATGGTTCAACGGTTAGGCACACTGGCTGCTCTTCCAGCGGACCTGTGTTCAGTTCCCAGCATCCACAGCCTAGTCTAGTAACTCCAGTTCCAGGACTTCTGACACCCTCACACAGACATACATGCAGACAAAACACCAATGAACATAAAATAAAAATAAATTACATATAAATTACATATTTAGCCCAGTGGACCTGTGGAACCTGCAGTGGAAGGAGAAAGGGTTTCAAAGAGTGTCCCCTAATCTCCACTTAAGTGCTATGGCCTGAAGACACTAACGCACACACACACCCTAAATGCAATTAATATTATAGCCCTGGCTAGCCTAGAACTTGCTGTGTAGGTTAGGTTGCCCTCTAACTCACAGAGATCTGCCTGTCTCTGGGTTGCCTTTTTTTTTTTTTTTCTGTACCAATGAGTGTTTCAGCAAGTTAAGCTACTTTGCTGCCAAACCTGGTGACCCAAGTTCAATCTCTGGAACCCACATGGTGGAAACATACTCACACAAACACTCACACAATTAAAAGTTTTAAAGAATATTTTAAAATAGAAATAAAATTATATTAAAATATATATATTTATTTTATATTTATTTATAAATATAAATATATATAAATACAAAATATTTATATTTATTTATAAATATAAATATATAAATATAAAATATATTTATTTACATATAACATATATTATATATATTTATATATAATGTAAAATATATTTATATTATAAAATATATATTTTATATATAAAAATATATAAAATATAATGCCTTATTATCAGCCCCAGTTTTACCACCTTTAGAAAGCTCTCTGAGTTCTCAAGACTAGGTTAGCTGTACCCTTTTTTTCTTGTCCCTTCCCCCATCAGATCCCATGTTACTTCTGTTGCTCTATTCTGCATTGATATCTCCACTGTAGACTCAAAAGCTTTAAAGACTCTTTGTACAGGATTGAACCAATCACATGATAACATGTTTTATTGGGGCATAAGTCATTACACAATTACCAACATAGGTTGCATGCTTTGTAAACAGGTTTTCGTAACCATCTAGTACACTCAAAGATATTTCGTGGAGGTGCTGCTGGATGAATTCCTGTTGTAGTTATAACTGGTCTCTCAGGTTTCCTGCTTATCGAATTCTGAAAGAATCAACTGGAAGCCCAAAATTAATAAAGGTAATTGGTTTACTATAACTGTGGACAGAACTGGGTCTAGAAAAGTTGCTTATTTCTCTCCACCACTCCTGTAGCAGCCTTGCAGCTTTTAGAAACCATGAGACAAAAACCAGGGAGTAGGCTGTGAGAAAGCTTCATCTGTATTTTCCTGGGGAGGAAAACTCAGTGCTAATATCCCAGGTTGCCTCCATCCCAGCAGGCTGCCTCCATCCTCAGAACAGAAGATATATCATATTCCAATGGAGGGGTGTGGTGGTTTGAATGAAAATGGTACTCACTGGCTCACAGGGAGTGGCACTATTAGAAGGTGTGGCCTTGTTGGAGAAAGCTTGACATTATTGGAGGAAGTTTGTCAGGGGGAGGAGGGGGGCTTTGAGGTTTCAGATGCTCAAGCCGGGCCCAGTCTCACTCACTCTTCCTGCTGCCTGCCAATCCGGAGAACTCTCAGCTGACTCTCCAGCACCATGTCAGCTTCAATACTTCCAACCATGATGATAAACGGACTAAACCTCTGAACTGCAAGCCAGCCCCAACTAAATGTTTTCCTTTATAAGAGCTGCTGTGGTTGTGGTGTCTCTTCACAGCAATAGCAACTCTAACCAAGACAAAGGGTGATTGACCCATTGCATAATCTTAACAGAGAGCTCAAAATTCTGGAGGTGGTGAAACCCAAAGTCAAAGCCCTAAACATATTTGGTATCTGGTGAGGACCCACAACCTGTTTCAAGGTTCCTACTGCTTACACTTGCTGGCCATTGCTGAAAGGTTTCTTTTGTTTTAAATTCTAACATTGTTTAGAATTTCATGGGGCTAGAGAGATGCCTTGGGGGTTAAAGATACTTGTTCAATTCCCAGCACCCACATGATGATTCACAGCCATCTCTAACTCCAGTTCCAGGGGCTTTGACACCTCTTCTGGCAGGCACATATGTAGTATGCAGACAAAATGCCCACACATATAAACATTTTAAAAGCATTTTTTTAATTTTCATGCACAAGTACTATATTTACATAATTTTCACCTCTTTCACCACATTCCTGTTTCTCCCATGTCCTCCTTACTCCTGATATTCATGACCCCTTCTTAAGAATTGTTACAGACATACATATATGAATACATACATATGTGTCCATATATGTACATGTATGTTCACACATATATATGTAAATACAGCCTGCTGAACTCAGTGTTGCTTGTATGTTTAGAGCTTACCATTTGGGACTGGATCAAACCCATCAAAGCGCTTGTCCTTGGAGAAGACTGGTTCTCCCCCTCTCAGCAGCCAGTAATCGCCTGTAGCTCTTCATTTAGGAGTAGGGCCTGTGTTGTCACGTTAACTGGTGTCATCATTGCGCAGATCTTGTTTAGATGATCGTATTTTGGGGATTTCATTGGTGCGTCTTCCCTGTCCTACAGGACACTGTCTACAACAGACGTCTTGTTCTTCTGGCTTTTACAATTTGTCCCTGGACACCTGCTTCTGTGATGTGCTGTGTCTTGTGTAAGAGTTGTGTTGTGGGTGTACCAGTTAGCCTCAGGGACCCCACAGTCAGTTTTCTCTGTATGTTGACCAATTAATGATTCCTATAAAGGTCTTGGTCTGCTGAGAAAAGAAGAAGCTTCTTTGATGAGAGGTGAGAGCCACACTTGCATGTGGGTATAATAAAAAGTACTTAGAACGCAGTTAGGCAGTATATTGGTTTAGGAAAGGAGAACCTCCTATTCCTGAAATGTTTTGTCAGAGATTCTGAGAGTCAAGCGGAGCAGCATGTGCCTATAATCCCAGCATTTGGGAGGTGGCAGGAGGATGAAGGGATCAGGCCAGCCAGGAAGACCCTGTCTCATAAAATAATATTTTAAAAGAGCAGTATACCAGCTGCTTTTATTTTTATTACAGTGTGTGTGTGTGTGGGTGGGTGGGTGGGTGGGTGCACATGCCACAGTGCAGGTGTGGTCACAGGACAGCTTGCAGGGGTCATTTCTCTCCTCCCAACATCTGGGTCCCAGGAATCAAACTCAAGTCGTTAAGTTTGGTAGCAGGTGTCCGCCCACTGAACCATCTCCAAAGCACACGTGGTTGTTTTTCAGAAGCGGTGGTAAAATTTAGAAGGCAAAACTGAAAGGGGAAAGTTGGATGTTTGGAGCTTTAGAACAGTGCATAAGAGGAAATGGAAGAAGAAAAGCAACTGATTCCAACTTCCTTTGTTCCTGGTAGAAACAGCTCTTTATTCTCAGAGTGAAATTGTTAACAGATATATCAGATATAACCTTGAAGACTTACCTATGATCTAATCCTAAAGACCATGTTATAGATATATGTATATGTTTAGGACTGACCCCTTGGAACTGGTACCTATTCTAGTTTTCTTCTCTGTTGCTGTGATAAACACTAGGACCAAAAAGCAACTTGGGGAGGAAAGGATTAGATGTGATGGTACATGCCTTCAATCTCAGAAGCCAGAGGCAGGTGGATATCTATGAGTTCCATGCCAGCCAGGGTTACATAATAAAACCATTCTTAAAATAAATAAGCCTGGGGAGGGAGAGTGGCACACGCCTTTAATCTCAGCACTTGGGAGGCAGAGGCAGGTGGATCTCTGTGAGTTTGAGGCCAGCCTGGTCTACAGAGTGAGTTCCAGAGCAGCCAGAGTTGCAACAGAGAAGCCCTGTCTCAAAAGAAAAAAAAACAATAAAAATAAAAAATAATAAATGGAAATTAAGGTCTTACAGGGTCAAGTGAAGCCAGAAGAACTCAAGGCAGGAATAAAGCAGAGACCATGGAGAAATTCTTCTTGTGGAATGATGCTTACTGGTTTGCTCAGCCACCTTTCTTCCAGCCCAGGCTAACCTGCCTAGGGAAGACACTACCCAAGGTGAGCTGGGCTCTCCTGGATCAATTAGGAATTAATAAAATGCCTTACAGACATGACCTCTGACCAAACTGATCCAGGCAATTATTTGAGTTTCTCTCTTTCCAAGTGACTATAGGTTTGTGTCAAGTTAACAGCTGAAGCTGTTACAGGATGGAAAGAGAATAAGAAAAAATTGCAAAGCAGGCATGGTGGCACATGCTTTTAATTCAAGTCTTCAGGAGGTTCTCTGTGAGTTTGGGGCCAGCCTGATCTACATAGTGAGTTTCAGGACAGCCAGGGCTACATAGAGGGGGAAAAAAAGAAAAGAATTGCAAAACTGGATTTAGTAGTATATGCCCATAATGCAAAACCAATTGATGTTAGTGTCTTTGTTCATTTGGGCCGCTATAACAGAATAGCAAAGATGGGGTAGCTTTTGAACAAAAAAAAAAAAAAAAAATCTCATAGTGATGAGGGTGATGAAACCTAGATGAAGGCACTAGCTAATTCTGTATCAAGTAAGGGTCAGCTTCCATGTTCTTGTGACTTTACAGGGAAGAAAAGGGAAAGTACTCTGGGGATCCTTTATAAAAGCAGGGCTCCTACTTATAAGTCCTGCCGTTCATGGTCCACTCCCCTAATCATCTACTTCCTACTATCACACTGAGGTTAAGATTTCAACATGCCCTTCATCCTAGCACTTGGGACACAGAGGCAGGCAGATATCTGTGAACTTCAGACCAGCCAGGGCTACATAGTAAGACCCTGCTCAAAATTTTTTTTCAACATATGAATTTTGGCTGGGATACAGTTACTCTACAGCAGTTAGGATATAGAACTATGGATGAATTTTTCATAATCAGCCTTGTATATTATATAACTGTAATATATTATGTAACAGATTTATACAATATAAAAAATTACAATTTGCATTTTTTTTTAATCTAGTGCTTCAGCATCTCTGGCCTTATGCATGCTAAGCAAGTGCTATACCAGTAAACTACACCCACAGCCCAAATTATTGTATTTCTTAAAAGTATGATACAGTTGAAATGGTTCTCTGTGGAACAAGGTAAAGCATGATGGCAGTCTCTCCCTGTAAAGGTCTGCAGCAGTTCACAATCTATGTAAACAAGGATCAGAGAGCAGCACAGTATGAAGTCAGTTTGTCTAACCTGGCAGGCAATCTACCAATAATTCACACTGGTTTTGGATATTACCTCTTATTACCTTGTCTATAAAACAGTACTTTCCTTGTTTTATGTTTACCATGTCATTTAAACATCCCATATCGTTTAACACAAAGCTTAGTGTGTAACAGGTCCTTGGTAGCATTTGTAGCTCTTATTTCATTAAATTTCCAGCTTTTTAAAAAATAATTTATTTTATGTGCATTGGTATGAAGGTGTCAGATCCTCTGGACCCGGAGTTACACAGTTGTGAGCTGCCATGTAGGGGCTGGGAATTTAACTCAGGTCTTCTGAAAGAGCAGCCAGTGCTCTTAATTGCTGAGCCATCTCTCCAGCCCCCAACTTCTGCCTTTTCTAACTTCACAAATCAGTTCCCTTAATCTCTTCAAATATAGGATGGTGTTGCTCCTTTGTAGTAATTAACTACAGTACACCTAGAGTAGTAATATTTGGCAGCCTTTTAACTGACACTCTCACACTCACTCTTTCATGATAGTGTACAACATGTAGATAAGGAAAATGAATTTCAAAGACTAAATGGCACAATTGGGGCTTGTAGTTGCACAAGCCATTACTCAAAAAAATAAAATACTTGGAAATATTAGCTTTCCAAAACATAAAGGCAAATCATTCCAATTCTAAAATAAAGCTGATAAAAGTTTTTCAGAAGCCTTTTGCATGTTGCGTCATGTTGCAACACCAGGGGGCAGCACTGAAGAGTGTCTTCCTGACAGATTCAAAAGTAAGGGAATAGCTGGTTACATAGAAGTGTGTGGTGTGGTATGGATGTAGCATGCAAATGAAGAATTACATTTACACCAGTTGGAGGTATTTCTAGTTCTACCAATCAGAGGCCTCATTTTGCAGCAATTATAAGCTTTCTGCTAAGCCATGGGGGAAACTTCCCCAACACACACACACACACACACACACTCACACACACGTGGCCTTGGTGAGCCAGGTGTTCACTAAGGCTTGTCTTAGATGGTGTCCTCCAGGGCTGGAGCAGGCTTTCTGATGCAGCTGGAAAAAAGCTCTCTATGAAATGCTGTTCAGAGTGGCAGTAAAGAATCTACAAGAGTGGACCTTTTGGGCATGATGGAGTATGCCTGTAACAGCTTCTCAGGAGGCTGGGGCAAGACTGCAAGTTCTTGGCCAGACTAAGTAATTTACCAAGACCTTGTTTCAGAAGAAAAACTAAAAAAGGGATGAAGACATAGCTCAGTAGCAGAGCACTTACTTAACATGTACAGGGCTCTGAGGTTGATCCCTAGTCCTGTATAAGTAAACACAAATGAACAGCCAGGCTGTCTTCAGGGCAGTCTGTTTGCCAAGGATGATCATTTCTCATTTTGGTCAAAAGTATTTATAAGCACTGGGGCTAGGGATGTAGTTCAGTTGGCAGAATGCTTACACAACATACACAATAGCCTGGGTTCGAGCCCCAGAATGGCATAAACCAGGATTGGGGGCCCATGCCTATAGCCCCAGCACTTGAGAGATAGAGACAGGAGAATCAGGAGTTCTGGATCATCCTTGGCTACATGGTGAATTCAGGATCAACGTGACTATATGAGACTGTCTCAAAACAAGTATTTATGCAAAGCATTAAATACATATAAAATGTTTAATTCACAACTTGCTGACATTTGAGTTATTAAGCAAAAAGGAAGACATGCTGTTTCAGTTGTTCAAAAAATAATATATGCTTCAGCTCTTCCTTTGTTCCTTTTTTTTTCTGACACTAAAAAAAAAAAGATGTATTCATGTGTTTGTATGTGTGGCAGCCAGGGGTAAGGGTGTCGAAGAGGCCAGAAGAGGGCATGGGACCCCCTGGAGCTAGAGTTGAAGTCAACTGTGACCCACCCAGACAGGGTGCTGGCAACCAAGCTCAGGTCATCTGCAAGAGCACCGATTTTACTTCTGAAAGTATGTACTTACGTGTGGTGCTAGCAACTCACCCCAGAACCCTGAATTACCATTAAGCTGCATCTCTAGCTTCCCAGAACAGTCTCTGGTTTACCAAAAGAATAAATAAATAAATAAATAAATAAATAAATAAATAAATAAATAAATAAATAACACAGCACCTCTCACCCACTTTTATTTCTAACATCCCATATTAGTATGTGCATTTGTTTCAATTAATCCAATATTGGTACGTTATTCACTACAGTCTTTAATGCATTTAGTTTATCTGGCTGTCACGAGCAAGATTTAGTCAGGCAGAAAGAAGCCTCGGAAGCGGTATTGGTTCCACAAAGGACTTTATTCTATGCTCTTCACACCAATGTGTCACATACAGTTACTCACACAGCCACACCAATACCTCTCCTAGTCTGGCCTCAGACGCAGGCAAGCCTTGTGATCTGTCCAGCGGCTCTGTGTGGTCCACGGCCGTCTTCCTCTTCAGGCTCAGCAATACTGGTACACTGGTCTGGTGGTCCGCAACAAGTCTCAGTAGCAGGACAAGGTCTCGATCAGAGCCGCAGGGTTTTTAAGCTAAATGCAGCCAATCACACTATGGGCGTATGGGTGTCCAGATGTGCACATAGGCACTGAAGTGCCTCAGGGCGTGCCTAAAGTCTACTTTCTGGATTTTAATATTGCCTGCTTACATTTGGCTTTTTCCATATTGTTATTACACTTTACATTATTATGCTATTACATTTTCTCCTTATTCACTACATCCCATTACATTTATCTTATTTACTACATTCCATTTATTCTTATTCACTACATCTCATTACATTTATTCTTATTCACTACTCTGCCTTTTAAAAAATACACAAAAATCTAAAGTTTAGCACGAACTAATCATAAGTACACGTTTGCTTCCTTCCCTTAACATAGCTGTGCTTTCTTCTCTTTGATTTTTAAAGTTTTTTTTAAATCACAATGCCTGATCAACTCTCTCTCTTTTAAAATAATTTATTTTATATACATTGGTGTGAAGGTGTCAGATCCCCTAGAACTGGAGTTACAGGCAGTTGTGAGCTGTCATGTGGGTGCTGGGAATTAAACCCAGGTCCTCTGGAAGAGCAGTCAGTGCTCTTAACTGAAGTCATCTCTCCAGCTCCCCAGATCATCTCTTAAAAGATGGGCCTCTGGCTTCCACATGCGAATGCAAAGGTACACACACATAACACACACCACAACTGTCCCCAAAATTAGCACTGAAAATAAATATAAATGGCCACAATTTCTTTTGTTCAATGAGAAAGAATTTCTCCAAATTGAGAAGATCCTACTTGGGAAACAAATTGGAACACACCTAACCTCCTCTACTTCCGTCCACTCAAGTAAAGGGCTTGAAAACTTTTTCATTTATTTATTTATTTAAATTGCCGCCCTGAGCTTGAAAACTTTCTATTTATTTATTTATTTATTTATTTATTTATTTATTTATTTATTTAAATTGCCGCCCTGAGCTTGAAAACTTTCTATTTATTTATTTATTTATTTATTTATTTATTTATTTATTTAAATTGCCGCCCTGAGAAGGCTGGGATTACGGCGTGCACCATCACACACCGACTCTAGTTTCTTGTGACAGGATCTCTAAACAATCCCAGATTGTCTGGAACTCGAGGCGACCCTCCTGTCTCAGTACCTGTCCCGAGAGAGCGTTAGGATTACAGGAGAGAATTAGCAAACTCAGCTGAGAAGATCCTAGCCGACAAGCCACAATCAGTGCAGAGAACGCGTCAGTCTAGTCAGCTGTTTTTTGTGGGTTTTTTTTTTTTTTTTTTTTTTTTTTTTTTTTTTTTTTTTGCACATGCGTATAGCTAACCCCATCTCGGAACGTAACCGTTGACGAAATGGAGGTTTAAATCCTCCGAGTAGTGATCCGGAGCTTCGGTGGCGCCCTCGGCTCTCCAAGAAACCTTGGGATTGGTCGAGCGCTAATCTCAAGCCGGGCTCCGATTGGTTGTCACCCCGTACGCCTCGGAGACGTTGCGTGGAGCTCTTAGTACCGCCCCTGCTGCGGGACTGGCCGGACTTCCAGCCAATCAGCAGGCGCGGCGCGCTCTTCGGTTTCCTCCAGCGGGCGCTTGCCGCCTCGGTTCCCGCGACCCCAACGTCCCAGAGGCGGGGCCGCGGTCACCTGAGACGCCGCTGGGAATCGGCTCCTGCGTGCCCAACAAACAAACCCAAGCTTGGCGGCGGCCGCTCCTGCAGCGACGGTGGATTTTCGTGCCCCTGGTTCCTCGAGGCGCCCGCCGGGCCCGGGAAGCACGGTGAGGAGCGTGGGGCCTGGGAGGGTCGGAGTTAGCGCCCCCGGACGGGCGAGGCCGACACCGCCAGAGGAGAAAGAAAGCGGGCCGCAAAACCTTTCCTGTTTGTTGTCTGCTAAAGAATGAGAGGTTTACGCCGGTGACGAGCTTCACCGGTGATTGCTCTCACTGTGGAAATTTCTTGGGAACTGAAACTCTGATCCTCGCTCTTGCATGCTTTACGGTATCTGCCCAGCCTGTGTAAGGGATCGGTTAGTGTTTATAGTCGGCTTTCTATAAAGTAGACCTGTGTCAAAAGCGAGGTGTGAACATACTGTGTTGAACGCAAAGGCGGGGATGTCACCATGAGAGATTTAACATTCGAGTTGGAGGTTGGATGATAGGGACATTATAGTAGGACATTGCAAGTAAAGGGGGGCGGGCGGACAGCCTATTCATTGGGGGACCGCAGAGAGTTAAGTTAGAGACGGAGGGTGAATGACCAGGGGTTATGCTTGCAGTGATTGGGTAGGGCCTTAATTGTGAAGGTCTTTTTTAAGTTTTTGGTTTTTTTTTAAATGTGCATTGGCATTTTGCCTGCACATGTATGCCTGTGTGAGGGTGTCGGGGCCCCTTGAACTTGAGTTACAGACAGTTGTGAGCCGCCTTGTGAGTGCTGAGAATTAAACCCGGGTCCTCTGGAAGAGCAGTCAGTGCTCTTAACTGCTGAGCCATCTCTCCAGCCCCCAAGCCATTTAAGCAGGAGCAAAACTTGTTCATAGACACATTTGTGTCTTCACTGGAGGGACTCGTCAGTAAATCCAGCAGGGCTGCTGAGGTCAGCTAAGGCGGGAGGACTGAAATAACTTTACGTGGGTCAGAGGGAGAAGAGATGAGAATGACTTGATGGTTCTCATTTGCTGCACGAGGAAGACATCACCCGCAGAGAGTGGTTTTTGCTAGATACGTGTTTTGTACAGTTTGGGCAATTAGCTTTGTGTAACACTGTCAAGATAAACTATTTTATGAAATCTCATTTGATTGTTGTCAAATGAGAAAGGAATCGCTGCATGAAAAAAAAGAGACAGATCGCATAAAAAACAGTCCTGTTAGTGAAGAAAAGTGGCATTTTATATACTTTGTATACTTTGTGGAGGTAGAGTTATCAGTGTGATTACTGTTACCATGACAACCAATGCTGAAGAAAGGTTGTTTTTAAAAAGCCTGTAATTTCAGGAAGTTCAGATTCTCTATGGGGGCCTTTTTTAGTAGATCCTTAAAGGTCATATCCAATGGAATTTTGTTCTCAGATATTTTAAGTCTTGGACTTTATGGAAAATGTCTCTTCTAAATGACTTAGACACCTGTGTTAGCAATCCTCTATCTTGAGTCAGACATTTCATTTTTAAAATTTTTATTAGAGTTTAAAATTTTTTTAGTGTGCGTGTGTGTGTGTGAGTGTGCACATGTGTATGTGTGTACTACAGTGCACATTTGGAGTTGTGAGGACAGCTTTCAGGAGTTGGTTTTCTCCTATGTCTAATTGCCCGTTGGATAGTTATATTCAATACAAATGGTAGTCCTTTCTCTACAGGTCAGCATTTACTGTTTTGTTTTGTTTGTTTTTTTGAGACAGGATCTCTCTACATAACCTGGGCTGTCCTAGAACTCACTATGTAGAACAGGATGGCCTTGAACTCCCAGAGATCTGCCTGCCTCTGCCTCACAAGTGCTGGAATTAAAAGTGAGCACCACCATGCCTGCATATTAACTACTTGTTCCAAAATCACTAATTTGGGGGCAGTCTTACGTGGTGGTGCACACCTTTAATTCCAGAACTTGAGAGGTTGAGGAAGGTTGATCTATGTGAGTTCCAGTCCAGAAAGGACTACATAATGAGACTTTGTCTTTTTCTTCCTCCCTCCCTCCCTGATTTCTTCCTCTCTCCCTCTCTCTCTCTTTCTCTCTCTCTTTCTCTCTCTCTCTCTCTCTCTCCTGTCTTCCCTCTGCCTTCTTCCTTCTTTTCTTTTCTTTTCTTTTCTTTTTTTTTCTTTTCTTTTCTTTTTGCAACAGGGTCTCACTATGTGGCTCTGGTTGTACTGGAACTCACTCTGTAGACCAGGCTGGCCTTAAACTCACAGAGATCCATCTGTCTCTGCCTCTCAAATGCTGGGATTAAAGTTTTGTTCTATAAGACCTCATCTTAGGAAGGGAGGGAGGGAGAAGGAGGGTAGGTAGAGACTTGGGGGCAAAATATGTTTTCTCTGTATTAGACATTGAATGTAAGGCCTTGCACATTGTAAGCAAGTACACTATATCCAGAGATTTATAAGGATTTAATCATATTAATCTGTAGTACTTTTTATATAAGCAACTTAATTTTGCCAAAAATTTTGTTATGTGATTAAGTAAAGTTTCTTCTGTTTAACAACATTCCTTTATTTCTATAGTGTACTGAGGACTAGAAATTGAATAAATCACTCATCAAATATACAGCCTGTAATTCCTCTAGAAAAAGTCCCAGATGAATACCAGGTACAGACATTTTATTTATTATGTATTTAAATTTTTTTTTATTTATGTATCTGAGTTTTTTGCCTGTATGTATGTATTTGCACTGTATATATCCCTGGTGCCCAAGAAGGCCAGAAGGTATCTGATCCCTTGTAATTGATGCTGTAGATGGTTGTGTGCTGCCATGTGGGTGCTGAGAAGTAAATCTGGGTCCTCTGCTAGAGCAGCAAGTAGTCTCAATCACTGACCCATTTCTCTAGACCCTATTTTACTTTTTTGAGCCAAGGTCTTGCTATGTAGCCTCATCCTCCCAGAAGCTAGGATTATAGACATGTGCCACTGTGCCTGGCTGTTTGTTTAGTTATTTGAGGCAGAGGTCTTACTATGTTGCTGAGGCTGGCTTTGAAACACTGGACTCATTTAAATGCTCTTTCCTTACCCTTTCAAGCTTTGGGACCTCAGGCACATGCTACCATGCCTGGCTTCAAAATATCTTCATGCAGTGTTTTATTATAGCTACCCACATTAACTTGAAAAGGAATCCTGGAAGAGAAGAAAGAACATAGTCTTCGGAATCAGAAACATCTGGCTCCACATTTAATTAGGTGAATCCTTCAATCCAGTTCATTCACTAAGCCTCCTTTCCTCACCTTAAGGATGGTGATCACTTCCTAATCAATTGTCAGGAAGTATTTAGTATGCTTATTAAACTAAAGAAGCAGACATATAATCGGCACTTAGTAAATACTAGCTCCCTTTCTACCCTCACGTAATGACACAGATGTTTTGTTGATGAGAAATTACCTGAACTGAGGCTGTAATTTAGAAGATGGCTTACTTCCATCCTGCAGGAATGGAAAGGTGTTGAAGTTCTTTCTTTCTAAGCACTGAGTCCTTGGCAGTAATAATCATCACACATTGGCCATCCCGGGTTTCTCCATGCTTCCCTAAGCCTTTCCTTTTATGTGGAGAAGGAAGGAGGAGCTGGCCACCTGTCCCTGCTTTTCTTAGTCTGTTATTACATGGAGGACCTGGCAGACTGGCTTGGGTGATTTAGTTCTTTCTTTGGACCATTTTTTCCCCTAGAGAAAAACAATTAATGTTGGCATATGGATTTTTTTTTCTTCTAAACTACAGATATGCCCATGGGAAGCTTTTATATTCTCTGTTGCTTCCTTTGTGCCAGATGTTCTTGGTGAAGACAATAGGAAGTATGACCCAGGGAGAGGCTATGGTATTCCTTTTCCTTTAATCTTGACCCTTCTGCTGTATCACACTGCTGCAATATTTTTTATTATTTGTTTGTTTGTTTTCCTACTCATTCATTCATTCATTTAATATTTTTTGAGGCAGGGTCTCCCCACATAGCCCTGGTTGTCTTGGAACTTACTGTATAAACCAGACTGGCCTTGAACTAACAGAGATCTGCTTGCTACTAGCTCCTAAGTGCTGGCATTGAAAGTGTATGCCACCATGCCTGGCCCCATGTAGTATTTTTTTTTTAATTCATTTATTCTTATTTCATTTGTATTGGTGTTTTGTCTGCATGCATGTCTGTGTGAGGGTGTCCATACCCTGGAACTGGAGTAACAGACAATTGTGAGTTGCCATGTAGGTCCTGGGAATTGAACCCTAGTTCTCTGAAAGAGCAGCCAGTGCTCTTAACTGCTGAGCCCCACATGCAGTAATATTTTAATGAAAAAAGTAAAGCATAGAGCTATCGATCAATTTTTGTCATATAGTTAGTAAGTGGTATGGTTAAGATTCCAGCTGACATGAGTTTTTCTTTATTGTGCTGAGGAAATAAACCCTAAGTATTATTGTAGATTGATCTGTAAAGGTACTTTGGACTATGGGAAATGGGAGATAGGGACAATATTGAATATTTAACAGTGAATTGGAAATTATGTGTGTTCAGTATTCAACATAACTCTTCAGGGAAGCATGGGTGTTATTTTTTTGTCTAATTCAAATCTTTAATGTAGTTCCCCTCAATGTTTTTTGATTTGTTTTGTTTTGGTTGGCTGGCCTGGAATTTCTACTCTCAGCATCCTAAGGACTTGGGATGCCTGGCAAAGAGTTAACTGTTTTTTACAAAATTTATACTGTTTGCTTTTCCTTGTACTTTAATTTTTTTTAAAGGTTTTCTTCAAGCAAGATGGTACCTTTCCACTTTCCTCCATCAAAATTGGCACTTTGGAACCCAATGCCAATTGGAGATTTTGTCTACTTGCATCTCAGTTACTACAGGTATGTTTCTTTTTTTCAGATCAAACCAGTGTAAACATGTAAGACAGACTTGATTGTTATTACTAATTACAAATTGGGCTCCCTAAATTCTAAAGTCCATTTCTTTCTTTTAATTTGTGTGTGTGTCCACTTGTGGACGCCAGAGGTTGATGTCCAGTGTCTTCCTCTCTTGCTCTCCAACTTACCTTTTGAAATAGGATCTCAATTAATCTGGACCTTGCCTCTTTAGCTGGCCAGCTCACCCCCAATCCCACTCCCCCAAACACAAAGGTGATAAGATGGTGCCACTGCACTGTCTTCTATGTGATGCTGAGGATCCACACCCAGATCCTTGTGTTTTACTGGTAGGAACCATTTCTCCAGTTTCTAAAATCTGAAGCTTGTACTGGCAAGATGGCTGAGCAGGTAAAGACACTTGCTCCCAAAATCTGAAACTTGTTGAGTGTCAACAAGATACTATGAAGTGCCTCATTCCACATCTTATCCAAATACAATTGCAGTTAGATAAAAATTACCTTCAGATTATATGTATAAGGTATTTATAAACATAAATCCATCTCATGTTTAGATTTGAGTTCCATCTCCAAGATTTTGTGTATACAAATATCCCAAACCTGAAGTACTTGTGGTCTCAAGTATTTCAGGTAAGGAATACTCAACCTGTGTTCATTTCCTTTACTTTTTTTTTTTTTTTTAATTTTTCGAGACAGAGTTACTCTGTTGTAACTCGACTGTCCTGGAACCTGCTATGTGGACCAGGCTGACCTTGAACTCACAGGGATCCACCTGCCTCTGCCTCCCAAGTGCTGGGATCAAAGGTATACGCCACCACTGCCCAGCTCATTTTCTTTACTTTTTCACTAAAAGTTCCTATCAGATAAAAATTCCATCTGTTAAAATATTTTGCAAATCGAAGGTTCTGAATATTATAGGAATGTCTCTTGTGCTTCAGCATGATCTCTGTGTGGAACACTGAGAAGATAGAACTGAGATGGAGTTGATCAAGGTAGAAGGCATATAATATTACAGTTCCGTATAGAACCTTTTGAAAAGTGTTTGAACCTATAGTAATAGTAATTAATTGAGATGCTGTGTCTGTGGACTCATTTGCTAAAAGATATATTCTATGGAGGATAGATTATAGTTTAGAGATCCAAGTCAGTCTCTTTGTAAAAAGGCACTTCTTAGTAATAATATATTTTGCCATAGTGATTTAAGGTACTAAAGTCAGATTGTCTGGATCCTTAACTCCTGACCTATCAATTCTTATTTAAATGACTTCAATAAAGTATTCAAAAATCAGTTTTCTTATGTGTAAAATAAATTTAAAAGTACCATGAAAGGATCATGTGTAGCCCATAGAATGTCTCATGTACTTGGGCATGTACTATAGGGGCAGCGCATGATTTTTTCCTGGTACTTTTAAATATTTTCTAGACAAGATCTCACTATATAGCTCTGGGTGGCTTTTTTGTCTTTTTGTTTGTTTTTTGAGACAGGATCTCACTATTTAAGCTAGAGTTGAACTTACTATGTAGGCCAGGCTGACCTTAAACTTGAGATCCTCTTGCCTTGGCCTCTGGAATGCTGGTATTATGACAAGCACTGCCATCCATGGCCTCATAGACTTTTGCAAAGATTAAATATGAAAGGCTTTATAAAATAGTACATGGAGTATAAATTATTCACTGAATAGTGTTTATTGTGTGGAATAAGAATAATTAGCAGTATTCAGATCAGAAGAAGGAATACAAGGGTTTTGTTTTCTGTTGTTTGTTTTCTGAGACGGTCTTATGCAGCTCAGGTTGCCTCAGATTTTCTACCAAGCTAGGATGTCTTTAAACTTCTGAGTCTCCTACCTGTCCACCAAGTTCTGGGACAGGCATGGGTCACCACTCCTGGCCAAACAAGGTGTTTTGAAAACATTTTATGGCATTTGATGGTTGATTGAATAGAGAACAGCGGTCAAAGTACTCAAGTTCTAAAGTAGTTTGCAGAGGAGAATGCTACCACTGACAAGAAGAGGAACAGTTTTGATCCAGTGATGGATGGCTCAGTGTAAGAGCTTTTGCCACTAAGGATGACCTAAGGATGACCTCGGACCCACATAGTTGTGGGAGAGAACCACACATGCAACTTGTCCTCTTTTTATTCCTCACATATTATGGTACATGTGTGAACTACCTCCTTACCTGCCTCTACAATTAAATAAATGCATGTAATAAATTTAAGGAGCATCTAGGGGCTCTTGCAGAGGATCCAGTTCGATTCCTAGTACCCTTATCAAGCAGCTCACATGCATCTTTAACCTCAGTTCCAGGGCATCTGTTGCCTTACTCTGGCTTCCATTGGTACTAGGCACGCACACGGCTCACATATGTACACACAGGCACTCACACATACACTTGAAAAAAAGACTTGAAGTTTAAATATTTGTTATGCTAATTCATATTTCCCCCGTTTCTTAACCTTTCTTTTGTTGGCTTTCTGTGCTAAGTATTTTGAATAATTTGTTTTTTAGTTCTACTGATTTTTCTCCTTAGCTGTGCTTATACATTCAGGGATTTTTGTGTTTTACTTTTGTTTTTCTTGGCTTCTTGCCTATCCAACCAAGAGCCTGTACAGGTTAAGCAAGTGTTCCACCATTGAATTATGCTATTTAGGTTGTTTTAAAATATGAAAATAGATCTGCCATGTATATGAGAGAATGTTTATGATGTATAGCTATATTATCAGATAAAACAGTTGTATGCTCATTTCCAGTTGATTATATAATCCTTTGAATTTTTAATGATTTTATCTTTTATTTCAGCAGAGTACTTTCTTTGACTGCATGAAGCTCTGTGGTCAGTCTGTAGCACCACATAAACCACCTGCTGGTGCATGCCTTAATCTCAGGAGGTGGAGGCAGGAGGATCAGAAGTTCAAGGTCATCCTTGGCTACACAGGGAGTTTGAGGCCAGCTTGGGCTTGATATCTGTCTCAAAAAAAAAAAATTTTTTTTTTAAAGAGAGAGAATAAAATAAACTGCTAGAATAATTTTTTTCTCCCAAGACAGGGTTTTTCTGTGTGTAGCCCTGTCTGTCCAGGACTCACTTTGTAGACAGACTGGCCTTGAACTCAGAGGTCCACCCAACTCTGCTGGGATTAAAGGTGTGCTCTGCCACTGCCTTGCTCTTTTGGGTTGAATTATCTGGTCTCTTTTTCTAGCTTCTTGTTCATTGTACATATTTTGTTTTCCCTCTAATATTTCTTTAAACATTTTCTAAAAGTTTCATTTTATTTTTAGTCATGTTAATAAATATGCCAGAAGAAGCCAGATCCCCTGGAACTGGAATTACAGGTGATCGTGAGCCACCTGATGGTGCTGGGAATTGAACTCAGGTCCTCTGGAAGAGCAGTCTGAGCTCTTAACTACTGAGCCATCTCTTTAACCTCCTCCTACCCTTCTTTTAAGACAGGGTTCAGCTATGTAGCTCTTGTTGGCCTGAACTCACTGTGTAGACATGGTTGGCCTCAAATTCACAGAGATCTGCTTGCACTTCCTGAGCTCTGAGATTAAGGGTGCATGCCACGATGACCAGTTTTTTATATATTTTAAATATATTTCTGTTTGGTACTTCAGAAGCTGTTGACAGACATAAATGATATGTTAACAAGTGAATGTGACTATTTCTATCAAACTTCATTTACAGAAATACATTGACCTCCTACTTTGTCATATTGTGCTCTCGTCCAAATTAGGCAAGAGCCTGGGGGACATTTGTACCTTTCTTATCAGCTTATAGCCAATATGGTTTCCAGGTGGTCTTGTCTACTCTTGCGGTTTACATTGGGGTTTCTTGACAATAACTAGGAATCTCTTGATAATTATCTATGTGTACATTTTTTAAATGTACTTCTATAGAATATTTTTTATTTTAGGACATCAGCTTTGCCACATTCATAATTTCTCTTATTTTTCAGAAAGCCAAAGCTTGTGGTAACTGAAAAGGCCATCCGACTTGCTTATCGTAATGCTAAGCAGAATAAAAAAAATGTACCTTGCTTCTTACTCGGTTCTCTCACAGTGAATGAAGGTAATATGTTACAAAAAATACTTTATGGCTATTATAGAGTGTACATTTGTTTCAGTCAGCTATTGTATGTGTTTAACTTTTTTGCTGTATACCACAGATATGAAAAAAAGTAAAACTACCCATTACAGAATTCACGGTGTAGTCACCTGGTAGACTATATAAGCAAATCATTTTTTTAATATAAGATTGTAGTATACTACTGATATAATCAAAATACTTTGTTAAATATAGTTTTGCTTGGTGGTTTTATGGGTTTTTTGTTTGTTTTGGTTTTTTGAGAGAGGGTTTCTCTGTTGTAACTCTGACTGTGCTGAAACTCACTGTGTAGACCAGACTGGCCTCAAACTCACAAAGATCTACCTGCCTCTGCCTCCAACTGCTGGGATTAAAGGCATTATGTTTTTAATTATCATGCTATATAACAGTTGATATTTTTGTTCTGCAGATGAGGAAGGTGTGACATTGACAGTAGATCGCTTTGATCCTGGTCGAGAAGTACCTGAATGCTTAGAAAGAACCCCCACTGCTTCTCTTCCTGGAGATTTTTTAATTCCCTGCGAAGTTCATACTCAAGGACTTTGTTCAAGAGATATGATAGTTCATAATGCAGATGACTTAAGTTCAACTTTAAAGGTGAAATTTATTGATAACATTCTTTTTACAATTTTAGTTTTTGAAATTGTCAGAATTATATAATCTCTCTCTTTCCTCTCTGCAGCCCCTCCCATATGGTCCCTGATGGCTCTCGCAAATTTATGGGTTTTTTTAAAATTATTGTTCCAGATCCACACACACACACAACCTCAGCCTACTCCATCTGTATAATGTTACGTCAGGGTCAACTACTTGATATTGGATAACCAATTAGTGTGCTCTTCCCTGGGGAAGACTTTCTTCCATTCTCAACATTTCTCAATTTCCCGAAGCTCTTTGTCTAAGATTTAGTCCTCACTAGATTTTTCCTTCCGTGTTAGTATGTCCACTGGTGTTGTCATTCTTTGGGGCTTATTTAGGCAGCCATGTTGATGAGACTTCATTTGTATATCTTCTCTGACATTTCTGGCAGACACAGTCTCACAGCAAACATCCTGTTCTCTGGCTCTTAACGATTTTTCTGTCCTCTTCAGCAATGATCCCTGGGCCTTAGGTACAGGAGTGTATTATAGGTGCATCAGTTGGGACTTATTCTCTGCATTTTGATTGGTTGTGTTTTTCTGGAATGGTCTCCGTCTTTTACAAAGAGAAATTTCTTTGATGAAGGGTGAGAACTACACTGATCTGTGTGTAGATAGAAGAATAGATATTTAGAATGTTCTGAGGAATTATGCAGTTCAGTAAACTTGCAGTTGTAGGTTTTCTAGAATCCATGCCTTTTCTAGCTCTGGGTAGTTGGCCAGGTTGCTACTACCAGGTATGATTTCCCTGATGTCCAACTAGAGAGCTATTGGTTACCACAGAGATATGTGTGCCACTATTGCTGCTTTAGGGTTATTGTGGCATGCTGGTCCTTGTGGTCACAGGTGTCATAGCTGGGTAAGACTATTTGCTTGCCTCCCTTGGAAGTTTGTGTTGTACCTTCTAGTACTGTGAAAGCTAGTCCTCAGGTAGGAGGCTTTGGATCAAATCCAACTTAGGTCCTCTAAGTCCTGTGTCTGAAGTGCAGGTGGCATTATTTTTAATTGCATATAAGAATCATACTGTATGTAGTTTGTCCTGAGAATTATTTGTAATGATCTGTGATTGAATTATTGTGGACTTAAAGATCCAAGGTAATAAGATTTCTGAGGTCAGAGATTGCAGATCGGGGATATGGGTAATATTTCACAAGAGAAAGCAGTATGATCAAAACAGAAAAGTTCAGGAAGTGCTCAAGGTTGCTAATGGTATAGACTTTTGCTAAGGGCAATAAGACTGGAAGATTAGATTATAGAAAGCTTTATTAGATGAAGAAATTTCTTTTGTGTGTATAGTTATTAGAGGTATCTGAAAAGAAGCAGTTCTATCAAATTTGTTCAAACAGGCTGACTAAAGTCAGAGAATGGTCCACTGGGTTGGATGTGTGTTAGAGAGGGCTATAGGTACAGTGGTAGCAATAAGAATAGAAAGGGCATAGTAGATCCAGTAAATATGGGAGAAGAGCTACCTTGACAATTGGGATAATGAGAAAGGAACCACATAGGAATGATTGAGATTCTCAAAGGCTGAGTCGTAATTAATTTACATATCATCCTACCCCACCTCCACCTGCCACCCCCCTCCCCACCCCCTCACCCCCCCCCCCCCAAGTGTAGTAAAGTTTATTAGAAGTGTTAATTTCCCAGCAGGAATTTGAAGAGCTGCTAGGACATCCAAATTGGAAATTTACTACAGAGGAGTTTGGGACTTGCTTTGGTTAAATTATTCACATAATCTTTTGATCATATGGAAGAAATGAAAATTGTAATGTGAATTTGAACTAATTTAATTTTGCTAATGTAAAACACTATAGAGGTGTATGTAGCAATGTTAAGTGAACTTTAAAGATATGGATGCAATTCAAAGATTTAAGATAATTGTTTAATATTGATTCCTCAGGCTTTGCAACACCATGTGTGTAGCAAAGATTCCTTGGACTGTGGAAAGCTGCTTTCCCTACGAGCTCAAATCACCGCCAAGGAGAGTTTGGATGGTATAGATTTTGACTTGAATTGGGCAGCAATAACTCTAGCAAATTCTTTCAAATGTGTTCCAGTGAAGCCTATCCCCATTATTCCTACAGCTCTGGCAAGAAACTTAAGTAGTAATCTGAATATTTCTCAAGTTCAAGGAACCTATAAACATGGGTAAGTAAAAGATCCGTTAATCTAACTGCATAATATTGGTTGAATTAATGTATTTTTCAAGATACCTACATAATACTAAATACTGTAGTCAGTTTGCATGTCAGAGGTCCAGCCATTTGGTCAGTAATCAGGGAAGATAAAAATGCTTATTTCTAAATATTTTTTTCCTGGGGATTGAAAACACAGTCTTGCACATGCAAGATACTCTACTGCTACAATGTAACACAGCCTGTTAATTTTTGTTGCAAAGTTGTGCCTCACCCTACAAAAAATTGGTGGTAAAAAAAAAAAAAAAAATTAAAATAGATTTCAGGACATGATGTCAGATGCCTTTAATCCCAGCACTCAGGAGGTAGTGGCAGGCAGATATTTGTGAGTTTGAGGCCAACCTGTTCTAGTGAGTTCCAGAAATAGCCAGGGCTACATAGTGACACATAGGAAGGAAGGAAAGGAAGGAGGGAGGGAGAAAGAAAGGAGGAAGGGAGGGAAGGGAGAAAAAAATTATTGTGGGACTAGAATTGTGGCTCAGTAGTAGGGAGCTTGTATGTACAAGTCTGAGTTCAGTCCCAAGTCCCCAGCACCACACAAAAGCATCAGTTGATACATGATTTGATTTTAAAAAAAAAAAATGGAGGGAGAAAATAAATTGTATTTCGCCTACCTTGTAAACTGTTTTCTTTCTTATATTAACCAAGATTTGGCAGAATCTAAAAAATGCTGGAGAATTTATTCATAGTGTGTACTTTACCTGTTAGTAATGAGCACTGCAGGTAGAGAAAGAGGACAAAGATTTGCAGTGTTCTTGTTCACAACACTGTCAGCTGCTTGAGAGTGGAGTTCCTTGCGTAGCAGGAACAGACTCCTTTCCAGCTCACTGTCTCATAGTTTCTCAGGTCAAGATGCGTGCCCTCAGCAGGGCTGCCTCTGTAAATTGTCACTTACTTTGCACCTACTGACCAGGGTTAGACAGTGGGAATGCCCTGTGCTTGAAAGTTTGAGCAGAAGTGGCTGTACACATTATACTTTTGGCTTCCTTTCCTGCTGACTCCACCCAAGTTCCTGTTAGGTCTCTAGAGCCAAATATATTCGCCAAGGCACGCTTAACTCTGACAGAAAAAAAAAAAAAAGAAGAAAGAAAGAAAATTTAAAAAGGACTTTTTAACTTGGAGTAGCAAGGAAGTTCTATATTGAATTTCACATTTTGACCAGAGTGGTGCCCATTGGTGGAAATGACACATAAGGAAATGCATTAATTATATTACAAATGATCAAAAGCTACAATGAGCAAAAACTATTTGAATGAAGCATTTGTAACTTTTGGAATAATAAAGTGCTCCTTAAGTGGGACATGAGATTTTTTTTCCTGTTAAAATTAACCAGCAAATGATATTTTTTAAATTTGTGCTCATGCCCATTTAGTCACGAAAATGAATTGTTTTTGCATTATCTATCTGTAGCATCTTGGTATTCTGGTAGTAAGCAGGGCATGGGGATGTTCAGAATTTTAGATTTTTTTAATTGTGTATGTATGTGTGTCTAAGACTGGGTGTGTACAAGTCAGTGCACCTAGGTGCTTGAGGAAGCCAGAAGAATATGTTGCAGCCTCTGGAGCTGGAGTTAGGTAGGTGTGAGCTGCCCAACATGGGTTCCGAGTACCAAACTTGGGACCTCTGCAAGAACAAAATGGATGCCTAGTCACTGAGTCACCTCATCGGCCCCTTGCTTAGTGGATCCAGCCCGGGTTTTATAATGTCCCTTAAGGGAAAGTAGGTTTTGAGTTTTTGTTATCATACTCTTTGGCAGTGGTTGGAGGAACATGGAGTGTGGTGCATTAATTATACCTCCCTTAATACATTCTTTTACTGAGAAGTCACATTGTCTTATCACTTTGCCTGGATACTTGCACACTTCCAGTAACAGGAAATTCACTTTTCCCAGTAACTTAATTGGTTCTGAAATTATCCTCTTTAATGTTAACACTGTTTTAAAGTAACATGTAAGTAAACTTGAGGCGTAAAATATTTTAAGTGTGTAATCATAAATGACTATTTTAATAGGTAAAAGTTTCACAAATTGTCTCTGTAGTCTCTTTTTCATCCATTACCTAAAATGTTTCAAGACTCAGTTTTCCTTTTTGGGAGTTAAAAGCACATACTTAAAATTATTCTTACATAAATCTCTTCTGTTTAGATATATTACCATGGATGAAACACGAAAATTATTACTTTTGTTGGAATCTGATCCCAAGGTTTCTTCTCTACCATTAGTGGGAATGTAAGTATTACTTTACTTATAAAAACCTTCCAGCCTAGTGTGTACCCAGATAATCTGGGAAATCAAGTGTATTATGAATAGTGAGCTCATTTTTTTGTTGTTAGTTTTTTTGTGTGTGTTTGGTTGGTTTTTTCTTTTTGAGACAGGGTCTTTCTTTGTAGCCCTGGCTAGCCTGGAACTCACAGAGATCCTCCTGCCTCTGCTTCCAGGGTGCTGGGATTGGAGTATGCCACCACACCTGACTTGAACTCATCTTATAAAACCACAAAAACTGGAGGTTCTTAAGCTTCTGTATTTTAATATTAGAATCTGTTAAAATAAGGTATTTCTGAATCATAGTTGAAGGTCTCCAACCATCTCATTACCTTTGTCCTTATGGTATCTTGAAGAATCCAGGGCTTAACAGAATTTAAAATTTCTTGACAGGCGGTTGTACAGAAGTTCCCTTTAGTGTTAATGGCTTTCTCTTTACAGTTAGTGGGTTAGAGACATTGAGAAAAGCCATTCAGAAACCCATATTTACTCGGTGTCTAATGTGCTTTCTGTATGCATGCTTGGTCCTGTGTTAGGGCTTAAAATACCTTCTCAAGGACCTATACTCAAACTGAGGTGATAAGATGTTCACAAATAGAAAAAACAAACAATAATTTACTATGACATGAATACTATAAAAAATAACCATAGTATTTGTAAAAGAAGTAATTGTGGGCATTTTCTTTCTTTTACTCCCTTTTCTTGGTTTTTAGAGACAGGGAATTTCTGTGTAGCCCTGGCTATCCTGAAACTCGTTCTCTAGACCAGACTGGCCAGAGAGATCCACCTGCCTCTGCATGCTGGGATTAAAGACATGCACAATTGTGGCCATCTTATCTTCTTTTTTTTTTGTTTGTTTGTTTTGTTTTTCAAAACAAGGTTTCCCTGTTATAACTCTGTCCTGGAACTCACTCTGTAGACCAGGCTGACCTCAAACTCACAGAGATCTGCCTGATTGCCTCCCAGGATTAAAGGCGTGCACAATTGTGGGCATTTTCTTATATCTCTATAGTAGTATCTCTATACTTTGGGCTACCTATATGTATACATTACAGCATTTGATCCTCTCCACAATTCTAGTTTTAAGCCACAAACGTTGGTCTCCTCTAATTCAGCTCATTTTCTGTCAACACTAATTTATTCTTGGCATTCTCCTTTTACCTCCACAAACGATTTTTCTCTCTCACATCCAAGTGGAAGAGAACAAAGAACATGTACTTGTCTCTTTCTCTATGTAAATGTGATATGTTTATGTTGCCATGGATATCGATGTAGTCTGCCTCTCATCAGGATCAGTCTTAGAAAGGATGTTATCCAAAGTATGGTAATTTTTAAATGACTATAGAGTTTTTTCCTTTTAATTTTATTTTTATTATGAGGTAAGAGCTCCCTGTGTAGCCCACACTACCTGGAATTTGCCTCAGCCTCTAGCTGTTGGGACCATAAGCATGTGCCACCACAATTGGCTGATTGTGTACTTTCTGTCTTTTTCTTTTAGTTGGCTGTCTGGAATTATACATATTTATAGCCCTCAGGTATGGGCTTGCTGCCTGAGATACATGTTCAGTTCTTTCATTCAGGAAAGGCAAGTGCTATTTTATTCTATCATATTTTAGTTTGATTGCTTCCCCTGTTTATATTGTATTACTTTCAGTTAAAATTCACATACCATTATAATCGTTGATAATATAAATGTGCACTTTAAGGAAAATAAGCCTCATATTAAATGAGACTAAAGAGTAAGAAGGTAAGCTGTGTGGTTATCATTGCTAGGCATAGGATATGTTAACTTCTGAGGCTCTGAGTGAAAGGTCACACAGTAAGGATGCTAGTGTGGTTAGACAGAAGGGCAGAAAAGTAGGATATGAGCTCAAAACAGGTGAATGGAAAGCTTTTGTTTGCTTTTCTCTTCATGGCCGTGAACTCACTGTGTAGCCCATATTGACTTTGAATTCAAGGCAATCTTCCTGCCCTAGCCTCTGGAGTGTTAGGACTATAGGCGTGAGCCGCTGTTTCTGGTTACAAAGGGCCTTTGATAATCTTTACTACTCTAATAGAAAAAACATGTTTTTTTTCCCAGTGTTCGTAACTTCCTCTGGGTGTTGCTTCGTGCTGTTTTCTCTTGGATTGTACTTCTTTTCCATATTAATTTGTAAGATCATACACTTCCCTCCCTTTTCTCTTTCCCCATTTCTCTCTGCATATATAATGCATATAAATGCTGACAACAAAATTTTCTTCCCTCAGATTGTGTTTTCATTAGTTTTAGTTAATGGTATTTTTCCTAAGACTGTTTTCACTTCATGATGGTGCTGGGTCTTTAAGCCTTGTATGCCTCTGACCCTAGGCTTTTTAAAAAATATTTTATTTTGTTGTATTGTGTTGTTTATTTTATTTTAAATGTATTTTGCCTGCAAGTATGTCTTTGTACTATTTGCATTCTTGGTGCCTGCTGAGGCCAGAAAAGGGTATTGTAGCCCTAGAACTGGAGTTATAGATGGTTGTGAGCCACTATGTGGGTGCTAGGAATTGAACCTGGTCTTCTGGAAGAACAGCAGGAACTATTAACCACTGAGCCATCTCTTCAACCCCAAATGCTAATTGTTGGTACTTTTCTATGATTTAGTACAGTTGAGTTTTTTGTTTGTTGAAGCAGAGTTTTTCTGTGTAACCTTGGCTGTCTTGGAACTTATTCTGTAGACCAGACTGGCCTTGCTCACAGAGAGAGAGACCCACCTCCCTCTACTTCCTGAGTGCTGGGATTAAAGACATGCTCCATCATTGCCTAGCATAGTTAAGTTTTATTATCAATTACTCATCTTGTTTTAAGTTTCTGTAGACAGCAAATGTTCAGTAAAAGCTCAGGTGGGTATTGAACTTCTGGACTTGTGATCCTTTTTCACTCTTCCAAGTACTATATGTGCATGCCATTGTGCGTACATTCTTGGTGTGTGTGTATGTGTGTGTGTGTGTGTGACATATATGTGTGTGTATATATATGTATGTATCAGGAATATGTATGTTTATATATGTTCAACTGCAAGTTGGGTGGGGAAGTTTTCATTTTCTATTTTATACAGTTTTGTTTGATGTTTTACAAAGAGTGTATATTTTATTTTATGTATTTCATGTATTTATTTTATTATAGAATATATAAAATTGCAAATTAATAACTTTAGGGCTGGAGAGATGGCTCAATGGTTAAGAGCACTGACTGCATTTCAGAGGACCCTGGTTTGATTCCCAGTACCCACATACTGTCTTTGCCTCCGAGGGCACCAGGCATGTATGCCATGCAGGTACATACATGCAGACAAACACTTATACACATAAAATAAAAGTAAATCTTGTTAAAACATTAATAACATTGAAAGCATGCATACCTTAAACAATCTATTAACTAGACTGGGAAACTTACCTAGGAAATCTTTCAGTATAATCTTATCACTAAATTTTAATTCAATGCCATATTTTTGTTCAGGGTTTTTTCAGAATCTGGAAATTTCATCATAGTTCTTTATTCGTTAACACATAAGGAACCTGAGTTTTATGAGTGCCTTCCTTGTGACAGTCGGATGTCTGATCTTCAGTTTCAGTTGCTGACCAACAAGGAAACTTTACATCTTTTCAACGTAAGTGCTTAAGCTCACCTGTGTCTGTTATTTTTTTCATCGCTCTGACCAAAATATCTGAATAAACGAGGAAGGAGAGATTTTTTTATGGCTCACAGTTTCAGAGAGTTCAGTCCTGTGCTAGAGCGTGAGGAAGTAAGACTACCTCATGGCAGGACTGTGGTAGAAGACAGCCACTCACTTGACAGCTAACCCAGAAGCAGGGCAGCAGGTATACAGACACGCCATTGTCTTTTTCCCTCTTGATCCTCTCAGGACTTCAGCATGTGGGATGGTACCACTCAGTTTTTGTCAGTAGCTTACACATTGTATTATTTTGTACTGTTGAGGATTATTTTTTTATGTTAATATTTTCCTTGTTGTCACTTATTTTTCAAAATGTGGGTATAATTAATAATACATATAAAAGGATACACACACACACACATACATACATATACATATGATTTTCATGGGAGCTGGAGACATGGTTTAGTACTTAAGAGCATTAGCTGCTCTTCCTGAGGACCTGGGTGCAGTTCCAAGCTTCCCCATGGTCTCACAACTATCTGTAACTCCAGTCTTAGGAGAATCAAACAAAATCCATCTGTAAATCCTAGCAGATCCAACAAAGTATATAAAAGTGCATCCAGGAGCCAGGCCTAGTCGTACAGGCTTTTAATTCCAGTAGAAATTTTTTAATTCAATAAGCAGAGGCAGGTAGATTTCTGAGTTCAGAGGCTAGCCTGGTCTACATAGTTCCAGGAGAGCCTGGCCTGCATTTTTAAGACCTTGTCTCTAAAAGTAAAATAAATGATGCATCTTGGTAGTCATTACAGAGAAAGCAGGTCTTTGAAACTGTCCTATGAAAACTAATTTTAAAGGATAAACTAGGTGTGGTAACGTACACCTTTAATCCCAGGACTCAGGACACAGAGGCAGATAGAGCTCTGTGAATTTGAGGCCAACCTGGTCTACATAGTGAATTTAGGATAGCCAAGGCTATGTAGAGGGACCCTGTCTCAAAAAACCAAAAATAAATATATAAATAATAAGGTACACTCTCTGTTTTTTGCCCAAGCTGACTTCAAACTCCTTGGTTCAAATAATTCTATCTCAGCCTCCTTGAGTACCTACTACTATGTGTGTCTGCTGTTGTTTCTGGCTTAAACATTAGGGGTGTTGTTTTTTTTTTTTGTTTTTTTTTTTCAAGACAGGGTTTCTCTAACTCTGGCTGTCCTGGAACTCACTCTGTAGACACAGGCTGGCCTTGAACTCAGAGATCCTCCTGCCTCTGCCTCCCAAGTGCTGGGCTTAAAGGTGTGCACCATCATTGCCCTGCACAAACATTACTTTTTATTAAGTTATTGTTTTATCTTAGGTCTCAAGATAAGTAATACAAATATATCCATTATTTTGTTACAAGAAAATTGAATAACTCCAAATAACGATGTGGTGCCACTTAGCTCAACTTGTTTTCTTTGAGTTATTTATGGATTGTGTCACTTCACAAAGATGTTTTTATATTTTTATATAATTGTTATATTCACTGAATCCCTGGTTAATGAGTGAGTTTCATACTGCAGGGTTAGATTTTCATTTTCACTTATAAAGCAGGAAGCCAGGCATTCTGCAGAAGCAGATTGCAGAACCAGAGGTGCTCCGTCTTGTCAGTGATTGAGAGCTACTCTTTGGTATTTTATGTCAGATCTCAAAAGTGTGACCTACTTCATTTCAGAATGTTGACCCTTCTGACAAGAATCCAATTCATTTCGAACTCAGTGCTGAAAGTCAAGATGCAGAAGCAGAGTTTTTTAGCAAGATTTCCAAGAATCTTTCAGTTAAGAGGTAAAAGAGTCTTTATTACCATGTATATTTTCTTTATTAGTTATTAGTTTTTATTGAGTAATTAAAACCATCTCAGGGCCGTTAAGATGGCTCAGTGGGTAAAACTGCTTTCTATCAGCCTGTTGACCTGAGTTTGATCCTTGGAACCCAAGTATAGGCGAAAAGAGAGAAGCAATTCCAGTGCTGCTCTCTGACCTCTGCATGTGGAGGCATGCATCCCCCACCCGAAATAAACAAACAGCTGTTTCTGGTGAAGTCATTTGATCGACTCAGTTCAAAACTGCCTTTGAATGCTAGGGTTTGTTTGTTTGAAGAAATCTTAGTTTGCCCTTTGACCCTTTAGTTAGAAACTATTTTTATTTTTAATTCATCCCAGCAGCTGTCTTGTGTGTTTCTCCAGGTTTTTATTCATTTGTTTGGTAGGAATACAAATTAGCAGGATTCGCTGTGTTGTCACACATACACATTCTGCTTTGCTCGTATTTACACTCCTCCACCCTCTTCCTCCTTCCTTCTTCCCCTTAAATAGTTTCTGCTTTGTTTTCAGGCGCACACTTATATAACTAAAGCCTTATTTAAGCATCAGAGAAAACATAGCATTAATCATTTTGAATCTGGTTTATTTCAGTTAAATTATCCTCGATTCCATCCATTTTCTCAAGAATGACCTTCCTCCACTCTTTGTAGCTGAATAAACTCATTTTCTTTATTCATTCTTCTCTTGATGCGCATTTAGGCTGGTTCATACCTTGGCTGTTGTTAACAGCACTACAATACGTTTTGTTTTTATTTATTTTTATTTATTATTATTGTTGTTATTATTATTTTGCAGTACCAGGGATCAAGCCCTGGATTTCTTAGATGCTAGGCAAGTGGTCTACTACTTAGCCACATCCCTAAGCATTTTTTTAACCTTTTTTAATTTAAAGGATTCATGTGTCCTATATCTATGAGTGCTTTGTCTGCATTTATGTGCACCATGTGTATACAGTGCCTGCAGAAGTCAGATCCCCTGGATATGGAATCATAATGGTTGTGAATGGCCATGTTGGTACTAGGATCCAAATGAGTACTCTTCAAAGTAACCAAAGTAACTCTGCAAAGTAATATAACCTGAACCTGTCTTTCAGTTCTCTTTCATGGTATCTGTCTAGAATATTGCATGAGAAATAAGCAGATACAAAGAATTTTTTCTTGATTATTGGGATGCTTTGGTTTTACTGAGTATCAGATTTATTGAGCTGGTACCAGATATATTTGTGTTCAAGTACTTACTTACTTACTTACTTACTTACTTACTTACTTACTTACTTATTTATTTATTTATTTATTTATTTATTTATTTATTTATTGGGACAGGGTTTCTCTGTTTTAACTCTGGCTGTCCTGGAACTCACTGTGTTGACCAGGTAACTCACAGAGATCCTCTGCCTCTGCCTCTCGAGTGCTGGGATTAAAGGCGTGCACCACTGCGCGGCTCAAATGTTTATCCTTTATACAGTTCTGGGGGTCAGAAATTAAAACTGGTGTTTGGATCTAAAACCAGAATATTGGGAGGCTGTGTTCATTCTGGAATTTGCTTCTATTCTGAGGATAATTTGTTTTTTGTTTTGTTTTGCTTCTTCTAGCTTCTAAAAACCATCTGTATTTCTTGTCTCAAAGCTCTTTACATTGTTTTCAAAGCCAGAAGTATACCATCTTCCAAGTCTCACTCCCTCCTCCTTGCCCTCTCATCCTCTCTCTGACCTATGCTTCTGTCCTCATGTCTCTTACTCTAGCCCTGACCCTTAAGGTTATATTGGATCTCCTTGGCAAACCCTGAGTAATTTCCTTATCTGAAGATCCTTAGTCACCTCCACGAAGCATCCTTCGTAGCATCCACGTGTAGATATTAGGAGGCACTAAGGTTAGGGAGATGTCTGAAGTTTCTCCTTTTCCGTCTTTGTGGGCTTTAAAATTCTTATTAGGTCACCAAAATACTAGTTCTGTCTAGTTTGCAGGACTAACTTAATTTTCTTAAATTGTAAGCCTTTATTTTTTTGAATATTTATGAAAGAAAAGGCCAAAGTTAAGGAAATATCCTTAATATGAAAGGGCTAGGTGTTTTTTGGCCCAGTGGTAGAGTGCTTGCCTAGCATTTGCAAAGCCCTGCATTTGATCCCAGCACCACCAAAACAACATAGTTGTTGAAAACCTTTTTATTTTCAACTCTCAACTAAGCTTTAATGGGGATCTGCCACTTTAGATTTTAGTAAATTTTACCTAAAAGACTAATGAGATAACAATTTAAAGTTTTTTTCTTTTTGCTTTGGGTGTTTAAGAAAAGCTAGCTGAACAGTGGTGGCATATGCGTTTAATCCCAGCACTCAGGAGGCAGAGACAGGTGGATCTTTGTAGGTTTGAGGCCAGCCTGGTCTACAGAGCGAGTTCCAGGACAGCCAGGGCTACACAAAGAAACCCTGTCTTGAAAAACAAAAACAAAAAAAGTAAGAGAGAAGTTTATCGTTCTACTTCAGCCAATTGTGTGTGTGTGTGTGTGTGTGTGTGTGTGTGTGTGTGTGAGTGAGAGAGAGAGAGAGAGAGAGAGAGATAAAGAAATGTAACAGTAGCCAATATTCACAGAATGACTCAAGTGTGCAAAGCAGTGTATTGTCTTCCTCCATAATTGAACTCTGTCTACCTTAAGCCCCTATTCTACTGGTTTTTTATTCTATTCAGATTACAGTCAATTCACCATCTTTTCATCCCCTTTCTGCTGAGATTTTTGTAAGGGGGATGAATGGTATATCATTACTGGTCATAAAAGGCAACATGATTTTCATCTGTCTGTTGCTGTCTGCTGAGATGTGTCCATTTGTATCTGATTTTTGACAGGTTGATGCAAAAGTCTTTGAGCCTCTTGGTGCACTGGCTTTCTGTGGCTTGAGCAGGCTGCACTGAGCACATGGGGTATCACTGTATAGTATACATGTCCTTGTATGTTGAGGGAGGGTTGAACCGGACTGGTACAGACCCTGCCTGTCCGCCCAAACACATTGTGAAGATATTGTCATTGCTTTATTACAGTACCTTGCACAGAAAAACCTTTGTCACTGTTTCCCTCTCTAGACCACCAGGATTTGGTGAGGTCTCGTCTTCTGTCAGAGCTGCAAAGCTTCTTTGGGATTTCTTATTCTTTTTCCCTCCTAGGAAGAATTCAACTTATGTAAAACATAAGTTGATGTTTTTGATTTTGAGAAATTGATGTAGGATGCTTTTTTAAGAACCTCACTAATTTTAAGCTCTCTTAGCTTCCTTATTGATTACATTTTCCCTAAAGTATCCTGATGAGACTGTCTGATTATTAGGATGAAACAAACAACAACCCAAAAAAAAAAACCTTTTATGTGCATATTACAAATCTTTAGTCTCCCTCCCCTTAAAAAATCTTTGCTCTTAAACCTTAATTTTAGCTTTTGAAACTCTGTACCAACATTACAGTTTTTCTTCCCTCATTCCTTCTCATCAGTGCTAGGGATTGAGCCCGGCACTTAACATGTACTAGTCGACACCACCATTGAACCACTGCCCCAGCTTTGTCAAAGAGCTCCTATTTTCACGTGGTTCATGTTATCTGGAATACAGTGACTACAGCTGACTAAATGGGAGGTATACTTTGTTTCTAAGTATGTTCTCACTGTAGATACAAGTGCATAGGAAAGGGGGGTAAATAAGAACTGGTATAATAACATATCTATATGAAAATGCTGTAATGAAATCTATACCTTTGTATGCTAACTTAAAAAATTAATTTTAGGAGCCAGTGAGATGGCTCAGTGGTGAAGTACTCATTGGCAAGTCTGATGACTTGAGTTTGATCTCCAAGATCCACTTGGTGAAAGTTGTTTTCTGACTTCTCTGTGTCACACATAGATACACATGCATGCACAAAATGGCTTTTAAATGTAGTAATACTATTTTTTCTTTCTTTCTTTCTTCTTTCTTTTTTCTTTTATCTATTTATTTATTTTTTATTTTTTATTTTATTTTATTTATTTTATTTATTTATTTAGAGGCAAGGTCTTATGTAGCCTTAACTGGCCTGGAAGTCATTACGTAGAGCATAGAGATCTGCCTGCTGTGTTGGGATTAAAGACATGCACTAACACACACAGCCATATTTTTAAAAGTACATAGAAAAACAATTCTTCAGTGGTTTTTCTTTTTAGTCACAGTAGGTGTTTAATATGGTGTGTTGAGTATTATTGGTGTGTGTCTTAATTACTTCTGTTATTGCTGTAACAAATGAAATAGCTGATGAATTGGCCTAAGAAAGAAAAGGTTATTTTTGCTCACTGTTTCAGAGAGATTTCAGTTGTTGATTGGAAGGGATGGTGACAGAAACTGCTCCACCCAACAGCAGTGGGACTTGAGTGATGGTAGCTTCTTCACATGGTGGGGATCGGGAGACATAAAGCAGGATGGATCAGAAGCAAGTGTAGCATTCGAAGATCCACCCTAGCTGACCTACTTCCAACAGTCAGGCCCTACCTCCTGATGGTTCCATGACCTTCAAAAGACTACTGCAAGCTGGGGTCCTAATGTTCAAAGTCTCAGCCTGTGGAGTACATTTTAGATTTAAACCATTTCAAGGTGCATACCTGTCACACTATAACATACATTTTTCAGTAAGTGCTAAGCTTTCTTTCTACATTTTTCAGTGTGGTCAACCAGAATGTGTTCAGTGACTATTGATGTGCTCTAGCATTTAATAAAGTAGGGTTAAACTATCATTGATCAAGTAAATGGGGTAGATAATTAACTAGACCCGAGTAGATCACCCTTCCTGGTAAACTAACAACTGACCTAAGAAAATCATTTGTAGCTGTCAGGTACAAAATTAAATGTTTCAGTATTTACAAAATTACATCATCACGTTTCAGAAAGGAAAAACCAGTCCTAGTTTGTTGAAGGTTTTTTTTGTCTCCTCTTCTACTCTTTAGATCTTCCCCAAAAGTATCTTCTGGGAAAATACCAATAAATAAGCATGACACCGATTTTGAAGATGAAGATTTTTCTCCAAGACCGATTCCCAGTCCTCATCCAGTGAGTCAGAAGGTATCATTCTTAAGATGAATCACCTTCAGCTAGAAATCTTAAAGTCTCTATAGTAAAGCTCTTAAATATTACCTTATACTTATATAAGGGTCATTCTAGCTATTATAAGCTTATGTCTCTATGTAAGAATATATGTATATATCTCACAGGTGCACATAATTAAGTAATAGTGTATACATATGTTCACATGTAGGTAACAATGTGTACATAAGTATAAGGAAACAGGATTCAGTTGATTAGCTGTCCATGGTCACACAACTAGTAAGTAGTAAAACTGGGACTCCAGTTCTGGGGCTTTGGCTTCAGAATTTGGTTATTTAGCAACCACATAGACTCAGCATTCTGTCACCAGTGCCTGACGTTAGTTTTGTTACTGCACTCAGAGAAAACATTCTACTTGCATTTAGAGGTTAGTTGCTAATAATAACCCTTGCTTTTCATACAGTTTTGTTGTTGTTGTTGTTTGTTTGTTTTTCAAGACAGGGCTTCTCTGTTGTAGCTCTGGCTGTCCTGGAACTCACTCTGTAGACCAGGCTGGCCTCGAACTCATACAGAGATCCACCTGCCTTTGCCTCCCGAGTGCTGAGATTAAAGGTGTGTGCCATCACTGCCTGGCTACTTGCATAGGTAATACAGATTTTCTTAAAAGCCAGACTCAAAGGTCCCTTCCTCCATAAACCCCCCTACCTTATCAGCTCCTCCCACTGTGCTTCTACTCCTAATGGCTTGTCCCTTAATGGTTGTGGTGCATGCCTTTAATCCTAGGACGGTGAGGCAGAGGAAGTAGGATCTGAGTTTGAGGACAGCCTGGTCTACAGAGTGAGTTCCAGGACAGCCAGAGCTTATATAGAAAGACCCTATCTCAAAAAACTAAATAAATCGGAGAAGTATTTACCTGTATTTGAGGGCAACAGCCTTGTTTATTGTGCTCACAGTTGTATTTCCACTGCCTGCCATGTACCAGAAAATATTTGTCAATAGTCTAAATAATGAACAAATCCTATTATGTAATTGATATTACTTGGGGAATGCTTGTCTAAGGAAAACAGAGCAAATAAAGTTTCCTAAGAATTTCCTCCTTGCTTCCGTTTATAGATTTCTAAGATCCAGCCGTCTGTTCCTGAACTTTCACTCGTGTTGGACAACAACTTTACAGAATCAAGTAATCAGTCTAACCCATTGGAAATGATCACTGTGGAGAATCCTTCAGTGCTGAAGCCCTTGCAGCCCGAGTTCTGTGATGACAAACACAGCTCTGAAGCTGACGCTGGGGAGCCTTCTCTGAAGGGATCACCAAGTCAGTTAAGCCAGGACACTGCTTTGAGACAGGGCAGAGGAAAACAGCCATCTACCTGTAAGAGAGAGAGCCCCCATTTCAGGAACACTACTGCTAAACCGTCTTTTAATGTGCCATCTCCTGATGTGTCTGAGAAACTTCAAGCAGTTTCTGCCGGCAGCATGCAGAAGGAAGACTATCCTGTGAGACCTCCCACACTGAATTCTTGGCAGCCCTCTCTTGCTCCCCAAGCCCACCCACACAATTTTGTGTTTTCACCCCATAATCCAACAAGACCAATGGAGCTTCAAGTACCCAGTCCTTCACTACCATCTTACTATTCCGCAAACATCTGCAGTTGCTGTCAACATCATGGCCATATTCAGTATAGTACAGTAAATTCTTGGCAAGGAAATACAGTCGGGTCCATTCAAGACCTCCGCTCTGAAACCCTTCCAAAACATGGATTATTTCACTCAAGTGGATATCCATCTCTGTGCCATAATGCCATCCACTCTTCTAGTAGCCCTGTGGCCCTGAAACCTCAGGGAGGTGTAGGTGGCTATTCTCCCCACAACAATGGAGAACCGTCCCCTGTGGCAGGACCTTCACATTTGGACTCTTGTGTGCCACAGCCTTGTGCCTTGTGCATGCACACACCCAGCACAGTGCCAGACAATGGCATGATGGGACTGTCTCCTGATGCATATCGCTTTGTCACAGAACAAGATAGACAGCTGAGACTCCTTCAGGCACAGGTTTGCATGGAACTTCCTTGGTGTTCTTATATTCTTAATATATTTCTTTAATATCTGGCAACTCTACAGAGATTATGCTTTATAGAACTGTAGAATATTAGACCCAGAAATACCTTAGAAGCTGAATTCCAGTCCCTCTTGTTTTACAGATAAAGTGAGGATTAGAGAAAATAATTTAACTTTGTTTCATATTGCTGGTTAGTAGGGCTAAGACCAGAGAGCAAGTGTTCTGTCTGTATATCCCAACCTACAACATAATTGCATTTTTTTTTCAGTTTAAGATTTTTATATACAGCTAAATACAAACGTTGGCATGACTCTTGTTTGTCGATCCTTATGTATACTCAGCTTAGCCAGTGGGTCTTTAGGACCCTCTTTGATGATGTATTTGAGACCAGTTAAGAACCTCTGTGAATCTGCTTGTTTTTATTTTATTTTATTTTTTATTTTTATTTATTTTTTTGAGACATAGTCTTATGGTACCTACACCGGTCTTGAACATTTGATCCTCCTGCCTCCACCTTCCAAGTACTGGAATTACAGGTGTGCACCACCATGTGTAGCTGTCTCTGTCTACATGAGACTTCTGCAATATTCCTTTTCTTCATAGTTTTTTAACAGGGTTCTTAACCCCTTAATGTATACTTATTCAAAGTTTAGTCTGGGTTTGCCTTTTTTCCCTCATCTCTCATCACCATCCTTCTTCCACATACGCATCCCAAACTAGCGGTCTCTTTCCAAGCAGTGCTAGTGGAAGTAACTTGAAATGTATGCTTCATATTTTTTCTTGGCACTATAACTACATAAATATGTTACAATTCTGCATCATATATTATTTAGAAAGATCTTTATTTTAAAGCTTTTTTAGGCCATCCCAGGCTCTATGAGACTCTGTCTTTAAAAAAAAAAAAAGAGGAGGGCAAAGATATAAAATTTTAAAAATTTATATAAAATTGCATTTCACAAAAAAACAAAACAACAAAAAAAGGCAGATTTTCAAATTCTGCTTAAAATGCTTTGGGTAGGAACACCTGAGAAAAGTCTACTTTATTTTATTTTTAGATGACTTTTTATTAAGGTGCATGTGTGTATACTTGCATGAGTGTATGTGGACCATATGCATGTCTGTGCCAGAGGAGGCCAGAGGGCATTGTATCCCCTGGAGCTAGAGTTACAGATACTGTGTGCCACCTGATACGGGTGCTGAGAGCCATCTTGCCAGCCCCAGCTTTTCTAAATAGAGGTAAATTCCTTGAGGTTTACATAAATTTGAATTTTAATAAGTTATTAAACACTACACTGAAAATGTTAATATAGTTACATATTTTCACATTGAAAAGAATTATCGTTTATTTTGTCTTGTTTAAAAAAAAAGACTAATACTACCTAAAGAGATCTGCTAAGCTATTTAGATACACTGACTACTTACAGTTTGTGTTTTAATAGACTGTGAGCTCTCATCTAGATTGTCATTACTCAAAATATGACATAGAAATTTTTTTTTCTGTAAATACACAGTATTTTCCTGATGACTTCCCCCCTTTTTTAAGGAACTCTGGATGTGTGTGTGTATGTGTGCATGCATGTGGAGGCCTAGGGTCAGCCTTACATGTCCCTCGGGAGCTGCCCACCTGGTGTTTATCATCATCATCATTGACCAAGAACAAGATATCTCTCATAGATAGCAGTTTCAGAGTAATGCATATGAATGGATTAAAGCTTTATACAAACATCTAAATATGAATTGAAGGAACAGGAGACACACAAGAAATGTGGAACTACTGATAGTAGTTTCTAAAGAGAGGAGTTGAGATATCTGAGGAGGATAATGAGATCGAGAATAAATATATTTTGATGTTATTGATGCATAATTCACATAACACATAATTTACCTATTTAAAGTGTACAATCCAGTGGTTCTTTGTGTGTTTAAAAGTGTTCTTGAGATAGTCTCAGTGGGACCTGGGGCTTAGGCTAAGCTAGCTGGTCTGAGCCTGAGGAATCTGCCTGTCTCCACCTTCCCAGTTCTCCAGTTCCAGGTGCAGATCACACCTGGCGTTTACCTGGGTGCTGTGGGTCAGACCCAGGTCCTCACATTTGCATGGCAAGCACTTTACCAGCTAAGCTATTTCCCCAGCCTCAGATTACTCTGACATTTCCATTGTGAGTACATATAGAACTTCATCGCATGGGCTTTCTAATTATTATTCTGTTCTGTCAACAGTTTGTACATTCTTCTGTTGCAGTCAGTGCACCAGTGGACATCCCTGTACTTGTAGTTTATTTTCAGTGCATTTTAATGTATTTTTTACATATGCTTGCATCTTTCAGTTGTGAGCCTTTAGACTTTAACAGCTGAGCCATCTTTCCAGCCTATTTACTTGCATCTTTTATTTACATTTTTAGCTACATATGTGCTAATATTACTGTGCCATAAATCCCTAGAAGTAAGTTTAAATTTTTTTTATCGTATGTGTGTGTGTGTATGTGTGCGCGCATGTGTGCACATGTTCATGTTGACCATGCTGTCATGTGGAAGTCAAGAGTTTACAGATTCTCTCTTTTCACCACGTGGGTCCTGGGAATCAAACTCGGGTCATGAGGCCTTGTGGCAAATGTCCTTAACCCACTGAGCCGTTTCACTGACCCTCCAGAAGTAAATTGTTAAGTCAAAGGAAATGTTTATTTTACAAGTTTAGCGCTACCCAGACTTGGGCTGCGACTATAGCTTGTGGAGCACTTGCCTAGTATATGAAAGGATACCCAACTTGCTCCTCTCCTAGACTTTAGTCTTTTTATTATAATACTTAATGGAGTAGGAATATGAATTGACCAGACATTCCTTAAATTCTAATTCAGTTTCTTGCCAATATAGGTTATAGAAACCTTATTGATAATTATATTACTCCACTAAAATTGATTAGACTAATTAATCATAATAGTACATTTATAGAGAAATAGAAAATCAAAATGTTAAAAAAGTTATTAACAACAAAACAAATAAAAAGGGATGTTCCTCACTCTGGTATATTTAAGAGGAATTTAAAACCCTGTACATAAGCTGCTGTGCTGGCACCCAGGAGATGAAGGGAAAGGGAGATCAGTCTGGGAGGCTGGCCTGAGCAATAGAGCAAGGCTTGGGTCGGCTGGAACTCCTTAGCAAGACTTTATTTTAAATCAACACAACAAAATCAAAATAAGACCAAGAAACAAAAACAAAAAAACCTTGTATATAAATATCCATAGCAACATCATTCATAATAGGCCAAACTATAAACAGCCATCAGCTTGATTGATGGATAAACTCAAGTGAGCGTATCTATACAGTGAAATATTCATCAGTCGAAAGCATTGATGAATGCTGTGGTTAATCTTGAAAGCTTTGTGGAAAGAGAAAGCAGCCAGATACAAAGCTTAGTTCTGTCTATATGGAATGTCCTCAGGCGCAGAGCTAGTGGGTATGAAGAGCAGGAGAGAGGGGTGGTAAGGGATGGCAGTAAACGGATATGTAGGCTTTTAGGGTTTGACAATGTTTTAGAATTAGTAGTGATTATTGTTTGACATTTTATGAATAAACTATAAATTTCAGAATTGATGAATTCTAAAGTATATAAATTACATCTCCCTTTGAAGGCTCTTGGGAAACCTCAGTTTTGCTACTTGCTGTATAATCTCAGCAGGTAACTAATGTTCCAAGTTCCTCACCTGTAAAGTGTGTTTTAATAGTATACTTTTCATGGAATTGTAAAGCTCATAAAATCTGTGGTATAGGGCTAGAGAGATGGCCCAGTGGTTAAGAGCACTGGCTCCTTTTCCAGAGGACCTGGGTTCAATTCCAGTATCCAACATAATGGCTCATAACTGCCTGTAATTCAAATCCCAGGTGATCCAATACTCTCTTCTGGCCTCCATGGACACCAGGCACGTAGGTGGTACAGACATACATGCAGACAAAACATCCATATACCCTAAAATAAATAATTTGTGGTACAAGTGTCTTGCAGGAAAGCAAGAACCAGTCAGTGTTAACTGTTCTTTGTTACTATTTTGTTTCAATGTGACCAAAGATGAGTAGTTTTGACTAACTTTATGAAAAGGATCTTTTGTAAAATGCTCAATATTTGGTACATGAAGCTCAGGGTATGCCTCTTTCTCGCTTCTTACTTGATTTATGGGTGAAATAGGAATAAAATGTTGAAGTATTTGCATAAAAAGTTTGATTTGAAGCCATTTGGACTTTTCTACATAAGTGACAATTTATGAATACTAATCTAACCACCTGTGTGTTTCACTGTTGAATTTATGCTTAGTAAAAGTTGGTCCTAGAAACTAATGATAATGGCTTTCTACACTAAATAAGCTTCATGGTATGGCTTCATTGTATTGTGAGAAAGCAGAAGTCACTCTGTGATAACTAGAGTGAGTGTAATCTGTTACTAAAGTCTGCTGCCAGTTTTGTTGATTGATTTGCTGCCTGTTTAATGCATGTTTTTAATTGATACAGATTCAGCGCTTATTGGAAGCACAGTCTCTAAATCCTGGCTCCCCTAAGACAACCACTCTGGAAGACACTGTGAAAGCCGCAAGGCAAATGGACCTGATTTCCATGGAAGCACAGTCTTCGCCTGGCTTGCATGTGAGAAAAAGTGTAAGCATTGCTGTGAGCACAGGTAAGTAAGTACTTCTCACATTTGCCTTTTGATTTTTTTCTTATACTGAATTGGTATACAGTCCAGTAAAATACAAAAACAAGGTTATGAGAGTCAAAATCTTTGTGTAGTTTTACTCCATATGAAATAAATGTTCCTCACTTAAATAAATAAATACATCTTTGGAGGGGGGAGGAAAAAAAAGGGCTGGAGAGATGACTCAGTGGCTGACTGCTTTTCCAAAAGTCCTGAGTTCAATTCCCAGCAACCACATGGGGGCTCACAGCCATCTATAATGGGATCTGATGCCCTCTTCTGGCATGCAGGTGTACAAGCAGATAGAGTACTCAAAATAATAAATCTTCAAAAAAAAGAAGAAACCTTCACCATAAAAGCAGACATGCAACTGTGTACCATGATGAACACTTCTAGATGAGGCACTATTCCTATATATTTCTGAGCCTGTTATTTAAATTCTCATGTAGAGGGCAGTAAGGGGGAACAAAGCAAGAGACAGATGTATACTTTTCAAGGGGTGGTTGTAGAGGAACACTTGGAAGAAGTTTTTGTTATTTGGGTTTCTTTAAAAATGCAAAATGGCATTTGGATTAGGTTTGCGTGCCCACCCCAGCTGTGGTATAGTTGTTTATGAGTTGGATTTGGAATGTTTGATGCAGGTGGCTATATTTGGTTAGGTGCAGTCGTTCTAGCACCTGTAGTTTATTTTTGGGATTGCGTGCTTCATGGGGTTATGGGAACTTTTGGCTTAGGTTATAAAAAGTCTGAAACCCCGAGCATTGGTGTTGGTGTTGGTTGGTGGTTCATTAGTTGGGTTGCTTCCTTTAGTGTGATAATTCCTAAAAGAACAAAGGTTGGAGAGCTTGAGTTTATAGATCGTGAGCTAGACGCTAGTCTGACTCACTGTCAGCTCATCCTCTTCCAGCTTAGAACAGCCTAAAAAGAGGCTGTGAAGATTTCTACCTTCCTCTCATTCTATATTGAGGCCGCTTGTAAAAGAGGTGAAGAATTCTTTTTATCCTTCCTTTCTCCTTTCATAAATAGAGAGTAAAAGATTGTAGCTACTGCTACAGGTGCTTGTTTTTTGTTTGAGACAGGTTTTTTCTCTTATGTAGCTCTGGCTGACCTAGAACTTGATATGGAGTAGAGACTAGGTTGGCTTTTATCTCACAGAAATTCATCTGCCTCTGCCTACCAAGTGCTAGGATTAAAGGCATGTGCCACCCTGCCTGGCTAAATGCACTTTTAAAGTCAAATTCAGATAACATTTAGTGTTTAAGAGTCTATAACTAGACTATTTTAACCTAATACAAGAAAAGAACCACTTCTTTACATTTTTTTTTCAGTTTTCTCTGAGTGTGTCTGTGTGTGCACTCCACTCAAGCACGTGTGCTGGATATGCATATGCATGCCACAGCACACCTGTGGAGGCCGCAGGATAGCCCCTGCAGAGTGAGTGCGGCGAGGGTCTCTTCCCACCTTCCTCTAGCTCCCGTGTTCAAACTCTAGCTATCAGCCTTGCACAGCGAACACTTCTCCCTGCTGAGCCCTCTCACTGGTGCAAGTTTACATTTTAAACTGTGGCTGATCCAGAGCTTGCGTTAATACCAGCTAGGTTTGTTAGTTGTCTTACCATAAGTACAAACCACTCATCACTATCCTTAATCCCAGCTTCAATTTGCAGAGAACCTCAGGGACTTAGTTCGGATTAGGTTTAATGATTGGTTCAATGATAAGGGGAGATAAGGAGTTTCCATGGAAAGTGTGTGGGTGTGTGTGTGTGTGTGTGTTGGAGGGGTGGGAGTTAAAGACTTATGGTTAGTGTGTTTAAGTAAGTAAAGTATAAACGCTGTTGACGTAGCTCAGTGATAGAAGCTTGCCTAGCATTCATGAAGCCTCCAGATTAATCCCAGCACCATATAAAACCAGATGTGCTGACCTACACTTGTAACAAGAAGTGGAAGCAGGAGGATGAGAAATTCAAGGTCATTCTTCCCTTCGTAGTGAGTTTGAAGCCATACTGAGCTACGTGAGACCCTGTCTGATGAAAGAAAGCAATGGAGGAAGATGAAGAGATGGCTTAGTGCGGTGCTCGCCACACAGATCAGATCTGCAGCACCCATGTGAAAAGCCAGGTGTGCTCATGTGACCTGTCATCCTAGTACTGGGAAGACTGAGACAGGAGGATCCCTGGAACGCTCAGGTTAGCAAGTCTTGCCTAGTTGGTGAGCTGTAGGTTCAGTTCTCAAAAAATAGGATAGGTAGTAGTGGAGAAAGACCCTTGACACGAACCTCTGGTGTCCGTACGCATTTGTACATGTCTGCACACCAAAGAAAGAAAGAAAGAATGCAGTGTTTTTCTGTCTTGTAAAACTCTGTTTTTATTATATTGTAATTTCATGTCTATTTCTGTGTCCATCACTAGACTAACTTCATAGGATCTAAAAATGGCTTACCTACTTTCGTATCTTTTATCATACATAGAAATTTAATGTGATTTACTTAAAGTGACAAATGAAGTCTTTCACATGTTTTGGGGTTTCTTTTAGTTTGGATTGGATTGGTTTGTTTTGTTTTTTTGAGACAGGGTCTCTTTCTGTAGCCCTGGCTGTCCTGGAACTTGCTTTGTTTACCAGCATGGCCTGGAACTCACAGGGGTCCTCCTGCCTCTGCTTCCTGAGTGCTGAGATTAATAAAGGCCTGTGCCACCATGCCTGGTTCCAAAACAAATTATTAGTCATTGGAACTAAAAGACTTTTAGAAGCATTTATTTTACATATACTTAATTTTCTCTAAAGGTAAAGAGTTAAGAACCCATTACAACTTTTCAAAATTTTTATTTTTCCTAAAAAAATGTGAATGTAAAATTAAATGTTGATGTTATTTATTTTCATAAAATCACTGAAGTAGACCCACAAATAGAAAATATTTTTGTGATGGTGCTTGCCTATAGTTCAGTGCTCTGGAGGGTCTCTGGTTTGTGGCCAGCCTAGGCTCTATACCTTTCTCAAAACCAAAGTAAAAGAGAAAACATTTTGACATATTTTTTGCATTCTTCAAACCATTGCATTAACAGTATTTCCAAGGATACAGAATGCTCATCAGTCATGGTTGAAGAGATTATTTGAGGTAGTGTACAGATAAGTATCTTTGTGTTTGATGCCAGCAGAGGTCAGATGAGGTTGTTAGATCCTGTAGAACTGGAACTAAGGATGGTCATGCATCACCATGTGAGTGCTAAGGACCTCTGGAAGGTCCTCTGTAATTGCTCTTAACCAGTGAGCCTTCTCTCCAGCCCCCACTATTTATTCTTACATGTAATGGAAAAGGTATTACTAGCATATCGAACCTGTAACTTCATAAAAGTGGTGAAAATAGGTAAAAATAAAGTAAGTTTATGTAACAGAAACTATAAACAAGTAGTATATGGATAGGCTCTGAAAGTGTGTACAATTGGCACATGAAATTAGAGGATCACTGCATTTTTTAAGTGTATATGTGTTTTCTATGTGTGTGTGCAGGTGTGCTCAACCTTGTAGGTGAGAATAGATGACAGAAGTGGGCATCGGTCTGTCTTCTCATTTGCTTCTCTGCTTTATTTTTTTGAGACAGAGCCTTTCGTTAAACATGGAACTTGCGGTGTCAGCTGGGCTGACCAGCAGATGGCTTTTACATGGGTGCTAGGGATCCAAAATTCAGTCCTCCTGCAAACAGCTCACACACTAAGCTGTCTCCTCATCCCCAAAGCACTTGATTTAAATATCTGTGTGACAGTATGTGTGTCTTATGCATCTCTAATAGTTTCCCAGAACATTCTATGTAAGGATCAAAACCAGAGAACCTATGGATTTACATTTCTTTTTTGCATGTATATTTTCCCCTGGGATATTTCTATTTTGTTTTGAGACAATCTCCCACTAATGCAGCCCAGATTGGCCTTAAACTCGATATATATCCCAGGCTGTCTTCAAATTGAAGATCCTTCTGCCTCAGCTTTGTGAGTACTGGGATGGCAAGCCTGCCACCATATTTCAGCTTATGAAACAGAGACTCCAGGCAGGACCCAGGATGTCCTTTTCCCTTTGTCACTGGTTTTCTCTCTCTGGCTTTCACCTACTTCTCTTTACGGCATTTTATTAAGGTAATTTGAAACCGTGTAATTTTGTTAACGTAATGTAGATGGTCTTTATAAACTTTAATATTCTTTTTCTAGTTGAATATTTGTTCTAATATCTGAACTCATTTAACCTACAGGTGCTAGCTTGTTTTGGAATGCAGCAGGTGATCAAGAGCCTGACTCACAGCTGAAGCAAGATGACACCAAGATTTCCAGTGAGGACATGAATTTTTCTGTTGATATTAATAATGAAGTAACAAGTCCTCCAGATAGCGCATCTTCCTTAAAAGCAGTTGACATTCCCAGTTTTGAAGAAAGCAACCTTGCTGTGGAAGAATGTAGCCAGCCACTTCCTGAATCCAAGTAAGAGCCTCCTGTTCACTGTTTCACCCTTTTTTATTTATTTGTTTGTTTATTTATTTACCTTTTCTTTCTTTGAAGTGCTAAGAATTGAATGTATTTTATATTTGAGGCTGTTGTTTTATTTTGGGGAGTTTTATTTGATCTGTGTAGCCCTGGCTGATGTGGCTCTCACTATTATAGACTTTCCTTGTACCCACAAAGATCTGCCTGCCTCTGCCTCCTGAATGCTGACTCCTGAATGCTGAGATTAAGGGCATATGCCCCTTTTCCCAGCTTAGAATGTGTTATTTATATGTATGTACATAGTATAAAATAATTAAATCTGGAAATCAAAATTATGATCTCATATACTTTTTGTAGCAAAAACATTTAAAATCTCTGCAATTCTGAAATACACGGTGAATTATTTATTACAGTCACTGATCTCTACATTTTCTTCCTCTTTGAGAGACTGATAACTATATCTTCATTGATGTCTTTACATACTGTAAGTGTTAGTATAACAGAGGGTTCCCAACTTCCTTAACTGTTCCCATATCAGTTATTGGATGTTAATCTGAGTGAATTACAGCATCTGAAGAGAGCGTCAGCACTCTGTTCAGACCTCTCCTTGGAGATTCTAATACAGGGTTCTAAACAACAGTGCAGATTCTTCACATATACTTACATATGAAATACTGTTGGATATTTGCTTCAGAATAATAGGAGATGAGCTGACTAAATATAGAAACAAAACAAAATTAGCAAAAATGGTAATTTTTGAAACAGGTTTTATATGATGTTTGGTTAAACAGTTCTCACTTTTTTTTGAAGTTTTCCATTATGAAATTTTCTATTAGATTCTATTAAAGTAATGATTCCAAAATAATTTAGATCCTCACTAAATTTAGCAAGTATTTTTTGAACATAGAGTGTGTGCTGCACAACACTAGGCATGTAGTGACCAAGCAGTGAGTAAAACAGAGCTCCCGGTGTGTGACTTATCCGCATAAACAGCAAACATGAGATCGTTTCGTGTCGTGACCGTTGCTCTGAAGAAAATAAAGCAGGTGATCCATAGTATAAACTGGGATGATGGTGGGAGTGACGTGGGATCTGTTCAGCAGGGGAGAGCAAGGCTCTGAGCCTGACATTTGAGCAGTGGCTTGAATGGTAAAGAGCCAATCATGACATTATCTCTGAGAATGCTCTGATTGAAGGAAATGGCGAGTATATCAAGACCCTAGGGTGTGTGAGCTTGAGATTTCTAGAAACAGGTATGCCAGCGAGGCTGAACACAGTGACGTGGCAGGAAAGTATAGATAAAGTCAGAGACTGAGAAGGAGCCAGACTGGATAGAACTGTGTGCCGTTAGATGTATTCCATGCTCTTTAAAATGAGAGTTTTTAGACAATGAAATGCTGTGATCTGCTTTTCATTTTTTGAAGGCACTTCTGGCTGTTTTGTGGCAAACTGAAGGTGAGATTGGGAGTAGAAGTTGGGAGAGTGTCCGTTATACAAAGACCAAGTAGAATGAAGCTTCTGTGGCCTTTTGGAAGTTGTGGAAGAGATCATATAGAGGGCAAATTTGAGGGTAAGAAGAATAGCATAGATAAATACCTCAGGAGTTTCATATGAACAGTTAAGAGAAGGGAACTTGGATGTGAAACAGAATGGGACAAGCAGTAAATTTTTTTTTTCAAATTGAAAGTCTTGTTATGCTAATTGATAGCTAAAATTATTGCTTATATGATAGTTAAAACAATGAACATGTACCTTCAAATAGCTAAGAGAAAATGTCCTTTATTTTATAATACTGTTTTAATCACAAATTCAGTTGTTCATTGTGTATACAAGTTTATTTAAAAAAATTTTGTGTACATGTGTACATGTCACCAGCTAGAGTTCCTGGAAGGTGGTAGCCATATTCATTTCTGTATCTATGACACAGTATCTCCCCATATTTACTCATTCATTCATTCATTCATTCATTTAGCTAGTCCAAACTATCCTAGAACTCAATATGTAGCACAGGCTGGCTTTGAACTCATGATCCTTCTGCCTAAGCCCCCTGAGTGCTGGCATTACAGGCATGCATTACCATATCCACCCATGTTAGCTTCTAAATAAATGTTTACAGACAGAAAGAGCCCCAAGTCTGTATACATTTTATTTGGAATAATGTTAGAAATTCAGTAAAGTGAATGAACTATGATTTTATTTCCCTTAATTCTCTGTTTGAATTATTTTTTTCTTTATGTGTATGACTTTTACCTGTATGTATGTCTGTGCACCGTGTGCTTACCTGATGCTTGCAGAGGTCAGAAGAGGGCATCGGATCCCCTGGAACTGAAGTTACAGATAATTGTTAGCCACCATGTAGGAGTTGGGAAACAAACTCAGGTCTTCTGGAAGAGCAGCCAGTGCTCTTAACTACTGAGCCATCTCTTCAGCTCCTTCTTGAATTAATTCTGTAAACTATAGAATACTTTCTAGAATCGCTAAGGTTTTCAAATCTTTTAAAAATGTCCAATCCTTTAGTTTTTAACTTCAGAAAAGGACCTAATTTAACTGATAGAATGAAACTAATTGCTTTTTTGGAACAGTTAATCAGCTTTATTGATTGTAACGTGCAACAAGATGTAAATCTAGACCCTTTTTTTCAGCATATAATATATTGATTTAGAATCAATACTATCTCTAAGCCAGATGTGGTGGTACTTAGAATATGGAGGGAGGGCAATCATGAGTATGAAGTCAGCACAGGCTATGTCAAGAGACCCTGTCCTAAGCTGTCCATGGTGAGTTTGGTGCTTCTCTGCAAGCTTCTGGGCTGACTCATGCTGTGGTTCTCACTGCTAGGCTTCATAGGTGTTAATTCCCTGAGCTCCTGTTTCCTTGGGCATCTGCTAGATCAGTCTTTCTGGTTGGAGCAGTCTCTGGAGATAAGCTTATTGGCTGTGTAGCTTAATTGGTTATTGATTGTTTTTTCCCAATGGAAAGTGATGGTATAAGGCATCTGTAGGGACATGCTTTGGATATACTGGCACATTGAAATCTTCCTTTAAATTTTTGTTTTAATCTTAAATTTTTTCAGGTTTAAAGCCTTCCATGTCATCTTTTCCAGCTTTTGTTTTTATTTACTAGTTTATTCACCCAGATAAATCTTTTAAAATCCCTGAGCACACGGTGTAGCTGAGTGATTATGAGCATTTCTGGCTCATGCTTCTCGTTTGAAATATGACCATGGACTGTTCTAGGTGACTGTTTTTTCACCTATAAGATGCAAATAATAAAGGTACCTATTATTGAGATTATCGTGTGAATTAAATGTTGATATATGTAAAATGATCAGAAAACAGGGTCTGCGGCTATGTGGCCAGCATTTAGTCAAGGGTAAATACTGAGAAGCTATTCAAGGAAATGCTGTGGCTCACAGTTTCCGAGGTTTCAGGCCTGGAAGCTGACTCCATTGCTGTGGGCCTGGTACTCCTGATGCAGCCCAAGATGCTCACCTTGTGGCAAGTGGGACACTGCAGGACACAGGGAACCTGAGCTCGTGAGTGGCTTTGTGCTGATTTTCTTCCACCCTGACCCCTAGCTGATTAGATGGTGCTGATCACATTAGGGCAGCTCGTCTAGAAGTGTGCTTTAGGAACTGCCTAGGGGTCCCCAGACCAGTTGGCAATCAAGACTCATCACAGCACTTAATCACGATAGCCAATTAGCTAAAAATGGAATAAGACAAGCTTAATAACTGGCATGGACTCGATTTATGATAAAGTGCTTTGCAGATGTTTGGAACTCTTAAAAAGACAGAGTGTGGGCCAGGATCAAATATTCTAACAATATAGTAGGCCAGGCTAGCTTTGCGCTTGTGGCAGGTATGAGCCACAACTGGGCTTTTGTATGACAGCGTTTTGGAGAACCAAACAAACAAACCTTAAAGGCTGCATTAGAGAGTTCAGGTGAAGTGACTTAACGTGGTTGAAGATAAAGAAGCAATCTGAACCTGATATTTGGGGCACAGTGTGGGGAACAGGAGTAGATGAAGAAAACTCAGTTACAGACACCCTACTACATAAAATCTGACTATGCTGGCGAAGCCTTCTCTTTCTTTTGGTTTTTATGAGACAAGGTTTCTCTGTTATAACTCTGGCTGTCCTGGAACTCACTCTGTAGAACAGGCTGGCCTCAAACTCTTCAGATATCCGCCTGCCTCTGTTTCCCAAGCGCTGGGATTAAAGGTGTGTGCCACCATTGCCTGACGGCAAAACCTTCTTAAACTTCCTACAAATGACCCCTTTCACCTGAGAAATTTTAACATGACCCTGGGTGTATGTCTATGAAATAGGTATACTAAGCATTTAGTGAGAAAGAGACAAAAAATATTTATAGTAACGGAATAGGTATGCTTGTTAAATTTTATGCATAAAGAGTTAAATCTTGGCTGAATTATTGATACCATGGGAGACAGTTCGTTAAACTTTTTTTTTTGGAGACAGTAGCCCTGGCTGGCCTGGAACTTGCTTTGTAGATCAGGCTGGTCTGGAAAACTGAGAGATCTGCCTATCTCTGCCTCCCAAGTGCTGAGATTTAAGGTTTTTGCCACCACAGCTGGCTGAGTAGTTGGATTTTGTAATGGTCAATGCTAAGAACACCACTGCCAGTAGACACATATTACAAAAGGACAAGTATATTTAGGGTCATTTAAAAATAAAATATCCTAATACAATACAATCCAAAAATATGCTAGTTTAATACTTCTATGCTGAAGAAAGATAATAGGAAAATATTAAAAGTTTTTGTTTAAACCATTATGTTTATAGGAACAGAAAACTGAGTATGTGATATACACACTGCAGTTCATAACATACAGTAGTCTCAGATCTGAGCCACAGCAGTTAGACAGCTGTCTTTGACATACCAAGGTGAGATGAGCATGCAGAGTGCGTGTGCTGCATGTTCAGAACAAAGGCTGCAGTGAAGTCATGTGATGCAGTATGGATGAATGCTGCCACAAACAACTCTCATTTTATCTTGACATGGTTGTTGGCAGCCTGGAACTCAAGATTTTCCCACTTCTTCCTCCCGAGTGATAAGACAATACTCACTGGGTTGGAGGTGAACAGTTACTAGTGCTTACTGCTTTCCAGAGGAAATGGATTTAGTTCCTCACAACCACATCAGACAGCTCATAATCACCTGTAACTCCAGACCCAGGAGAACTCAATGCCTCTAGCCTCCACAGGTACCTGCACACACACACACACCCACTTACCAACACACACATACATGTAATGTAAAAGTAAAATAAATCTTTGGGAGTGGAGAGATGGCTCAGGGAGTAAGAGCACTAACTGTTCTTGTAGAGAACCGTGGTTCTTTTCCTGGCACTGACATCAGACATCTAACAAACACCTAGAACTCCAGTTCCAGGGGGGCCTGACTTTGTCTGGCCTCCTTGGGCCCCTGCATGCACATGGTGCACATAAACCTACAAAGGCACACACACACACACACACACACACACACACACACACACACACACACACACATAAATAACTAAAAGATTCCGGTCCTGTGCCACCAATCCTAAACTCTTTTCTCGGTTTTCTACAAGAGCCACAAATTAGTGTTCTAACAAGAAATGCACGTATAACACTGCTTCTCCCAGTCATTTCATTTTTTTTTCTTAATTTTGAAGGTAGTAAATGATCTAAATAAAGCTAAAAAAATGAAAACATAAAGAATACTATCAATTAAATAATCTGATAGTAATTGTGACTTATGAGCTTTCATTTGACAAGGGTCTTTACTATTTTAAAACTTACGTATTTAAAATGTTTAGGCACCCTAAAAGGTTTAGCTGCATCAAGTGTAGGTAATATCAGTAGCTTGTTTTCTAGCCTTCAATGAAAGTCACCTTAAACAGGACAACATATAACTTAAAATAGTACTATGGTCTGACCGTTTATGTGCAGCCTGTCAAGACGGTATTTATATATCTTACTAAGAGTTTAATATATAAGCCAAGCATTACTTGGATCTTAGCATTTTCTTCAAAATCACTGTACTTTAAATACATGTTAAAAGTATTTTGATAACTGACATTTACCCTGCATGTCCTTCCAAGCAGCTCTTCAGAGCAGAGCAAAGAGCCTGAGGTGCCTGTATTCTTCCCAAGTGCTCTGCTAGCTGAGAATGTGAGCATGTGTTTACAGGCTGTGCCAACAGAGGGAGCCAGTAACAGCATTGAATCACCAGGGGAACCAAAGGTCGAGCCTTACAGGCCATCAGATAACCAGAAAATTTACCAGGACTTGCTGGTAAGTGTAGAACATTTCATCTTTTGTGAAGTAGTTATATAATTTAGGAAATGCTAGTTAAACTCTCTAGATTTAAACTGATTGGGACCTTGAAATAGAATAACTGACTACTTAACAATATGTAATTTTAGCTTTTCATAAATTTTGATAACTTAAACTCAGTAATTTATTGTAAGCTTTCTAGTCATCAGACACTTGGGTAGAACAAACTATTCTCATTTTAAAAATATAAATGTTACTGCCAAATTCATTCTATAGTTGGAAACAGTAAAAAAAAGACAAGTAACTTGAGTTTGTGAGGAATTTAAAAATAGTGGACTATTTATGACACTGTTAACTGATGTCAGTTCAGGCAGGCAGGTAACTAAACATCGAGCTTATCCAGGGAAGAACATTAAGTGTCAAGGATAATTAACCATGGCTGCGGTAGTCTGTGCTTCTGGAACAGAGGGTACTAACACAGGGGCGCCAGTGACAGTACGACAGGCTGGGAAGTGGATAAAACAAAACATGGAATAAGTAGACTCCGTCTTCTTGGCTAACTTAGAATATGAACAGGTATTTACAGTTCACTTCCATCCAACTGAAATTTAGTCAGCGGTGTGAACCTGTGAGAGCGGGGCCTAAAAATAAGGCAGACTAAAGTTGCATGCAATAGCCAACTTTACTCAGGACATCAGGCACTTTGTACTCAGGGGGTTAAGAAGATTCACATGAGTAAGATGTTCCGTCACATGGACGGGCCGCACGTGGCAAAAACATGTTATTCCATAGAGGAATATAAATAACAGCTAACGTAACCTACTTCTATCTGCTACACCTGGGAGGAACACAAACACGTTCCAAGAATAATTTTGTGTTTTGAAGAAATTGAGGTCACAAAACTCTTGTTTTCTTGGGGTTTTCTCATAAGCACTCAGATTCTCACAGTACTCCTTCTTGGACTGTGTTCCAACAGTGATTGCTGATTAGTTGCACATATATCAATGGAGTCCTACAAATTCCTCAGCAAGCGTTATTTACCTACTAGGTCCTAGACTTGTATGTCCGGGAAGGGAAATGTTGCTAGAAGTCATGAATTCAAAGTATTACAAAATGTGGAAAGAGCGTAATTGTAAAAACGTGGTAATCTGTTCCATGACTCTAGAGAACATATTGCCGACCTGCAAATGAGTAATGTAAGCATATTAGTAATTTTGTTTTTATTGCTCTCTCCTAGAGGGCTGGGCCCGCTGGTTCACAGCCACTTACTCTCGTTTCCAGGGCACCAGTGCATACAGATGCAAACACAAATAAATAGTGAGAGTAGATCTTTTTTTTTTTTTTAAGATCTTAAGGCTGTTAATGATTTTTAGATGTATCCTCTTTCTTTCCAATAGGGCCAAGTGAACCACCTATTAAGTAACTCCACCCAAGAAATTGATCAGCCACCTACCAAAGCAGTAGTTATCAACCATGAACACACCAAAACCCAAAATATTCACCATATGAGGAAAAAGAAACACAATTCAGGACTGGCAGACAAAGATTGTGTACTCAGTGCAACCGTTAAACAGCTGAGGAGCCTGGGAGTGAAAGTTGATTCTCCCACGAAAGTGAAGAAAAACGCACAGAAGGTGGATCACGCCAGGTAACTGAGAAGTTTTAAGCCTTCTTTAAGTTTTAGGTTCTGTTTTAGAAGGTGAATGAATGTTAGCGCTGCTGCTCTCCTGAAAGGTGTGGATGTGCTTGCCCCTTGGATCTGCTGATTCGTTGTCTTTGAGAGCCTGCTGTGTGTGGAATGCAAATATCATCTTTACATTTTCTAGTCTTCTAGTGAGAGAAGGTTACAGAGAAAAGTTACTTGGGGATAATTGTTAGGTTGATTTATTCTTTTATTGATATCTTTCCTAGATAAAAAATACTGGAAAAGAGATGAGTTTTATTGGCAGTGTCGGAGACTTTCCCTGGAGGTGGTAGTGGTACACCAGCTCCCAGTGTTCAATCCCACTCTGCGGTTAGAAAGCACGAGCAGTGCTTTTGCAACCAACTATTAGACACTTGTGTTTAGATTTCTCTTTACCAAACATGGCCGTACCATATATATACACCTGTTAAGAAGAGGATGAATCTGGGAAATATATTATTAAGCTAGTAAGTTTTCTGATAATCGTTGTTATTAGAAAACTAACAAAATTTCCTAATTTCAAAAACAGGCAATATGGGGCAATGTAAGATAAAATGCAAAAGCTTCTGTTCCCTCAAACTCTTCGGCCAGTCTCATTCATGGTTACTTTAAGCATTTCTTTATATTCTCCTAGAAATGTTCAATGAGTGAGTGCTGGGAACTGAACCTGGGTCCCTGGAAGAGCGGCAAATGACTGCTGAGACAGTGCTTTTAATAGCTGCATAATATTCTGTTGTACCCATGCACTATAAAATGTTAAACCCTCATCCTCTGTTACTGAACTTTTAGGTCAAATCTCTTGTATATATTTAAATTAGTGCTAAGTAAATGTCATTCTGCAAGTACTTGTTCAAATTAAAGTTATAATAGGCGTTTTACCATTGCTTGCCAAATATCTATATTCACTTTAATCTCTCCCATTAGTATAGGAAAATGAGGCTAACATTTTTGAAGATTTTCTTTTTTACTTCTATTTATGTATTTATTTAGTGTGGGGTGGAGAGTGTATGTGATCAGGGAACAACTTGGAGTCCGTTCTACCATGTGGTCATCAGGCTCCGCAGCAAGTGCCTTTACCAGCTGAGCCATCTCAAAGGCCCTGACAGTTTTGTTTCTGTACTGAGAGATACCCTGTGGCATTGTGACTGTGTGGTCATTTGCAACCATCCATTACTCCAGTTCCAGAGGATCCAGTGCTCCCTTCTGGTCTCTGGATACCAGGCACATATGTGATACACATACATATAGGCAAAACATTCATACACATAAAATTAAATATTTAAGAAAAAAAATATGAGAAATAGCTACATATTCCTGTTAGAATTCACAAGTTCCCCCTTCCTGTGCAGAACCATGTTTGTTTGAGCAACCCTTTATATCACCAGGGTTCATTATTCTCTTGCCTCAGCCTCTTTCTGACTATAGGCATGATTAAGACTCCTATTAGGGAGTAATTATTAGATAATGTAAAAGTTTTGTTTTTTTTTTTTCCTATTCTGTTGTGCTTTTTGACAGGTTCTTGTGTAGCCCAAATTGACCTTGAACTGGTTATCCTACCTCAGTCTCCCAAGGGCTGTGATAGAGGGGCCTGCAGTACCACACCCAGCTTGGTAATGCGTTTATTCACAATGGCTGTCTTATGTTCATGCTGTCTGTAAAACATTGAAACTGGCAAGTCAGTCAGTAATCTGTACTCAGTCTGGGAACCCAGGTTACCTCCCCGTTACTATGTATCCCCTGAATGTGTGTCTGCACCATGAGGACTTAACCTAAGTAGTCAGTCAAAAAGCCCCAGGCAGCTTAATGAAACCTTTGTTACTTTTGCAGACTGAAACTTACTGCTTAAAATAAGGTAAAAGCTGCCTTGCTTTTTTGTGTCTTTCAGTGTTTTGGCACGCATCAGCCCAGAAGCAGTGATCTCTGGACTCAACTACATGTCATTTGCTAATGTTGGCATGAGCGGCTTAAGTCCCACCGGTGTGGATTTGAGCATGGAGGCAAATGCCATTGCTCTGAAATACTTAAATGAAAATCAGCTGTCACAGCTGTCTCTTGCCCGATCAAACCAAAATAACTGTGACTCGTCTTTTGGCCTTCTACATATTAACTCAGACAGAAGCACGGTGGGGCTTAGCTTAGTTTCACCAAGCAACATGTCATTTGCAACCAAAAAATACATGAAGAGATATGGGCTCTTACAAAGCAATGACAATAGTGAGGACGAAGAGGAGCCTCCCGGCCATGCAGATAGTGAAAATGACCATGTGTTGAATGGAAACCCTGCATGCAGACCTGCGCAGTTAGGTCATCAGAAAGAACCTTCTCGGAATGCCCGTGAAATAGCTCAGTCTTCTAGCTGCAGCTCTGAGGACATGCACACAGATATTCCAGTATTGAGGAATATCACAAATGAATCTGTGCAGCCGAAAGCAACAGAGCACTTGAATGTAGACCCTGCTTTTTCATTAAGGAACCTTAAACCGGATCCTTCCCTGAACCTCCGAGCTGGAAAAGCAGCGTTTACTCGACACCCTGAGAAGGAAAATGAAAGTGACATTGCAGTTTCTTCTGGAACTTTGCAGCCTTCTGAGACTTTAAAGCAAATGAATAGTGTGAACTCTGTGGGCACCTTCTTAGATGTAAAACGTCTCAGACAGTTACCCAAGTTATTTTAATACTCTACACCTTTGTCTTGTGAGGACTAGGTGTGTACTGACAGCACTTAAGGAAGCCAGACCTTTGGTATTTCTTTTGTTGTTGCTTTTTGAGACAGGGTTTCTCTGTGTAGACTAGGCTGGCCTTGAACTCAGAGATCCGAGTGCCTCTACTTCCCAAGTGCTAGGTGTGGGCCACCACTGCCTGGCCATGACTTTTGAGATTTCTGTCTAATCACTGTAAGAGTATCTGTTCTCTGTTAGTAGCTAATTATAGTAACAGTGGTCAGCAGGTGACTCGGTTGTTAGAATGCTGGTTAGTGGGAAGGCTGGGTTCACATTCAGCATCAACATCACTAAACCTAAAACAGAAGCAAAACAACAACCTAAGATCAGGTATTGCAGCAAATCAAGTTCAAATGTACTCCTCGCACCCCAGAACCTTGCGTGAGCTAATGGGTTCTGTTACTGAGCTGCATCCCCAACCATAGGTCTTTTTGAGACAGGGTCTCAAAAGCTGGCTTCAGACTTAGAATCTTTCTACCTTTGGCGTCTGACTCAGGTATGCCCTTCACCCAGTATACCTCAAAGACAATTTCTTATATAATCAAAGTAAGTTTCAAAACTGAGAAATTATATTAGGCACAATATTGAGTAAACCACAGAGCTGGGATTGAACCCGTAACTTCACACCAAGGGCCTTTTATGTGAGTGCTCTAGCACTGGACTTTATACTTCAGTCCACAAGGAGTTACCTGTACTCACTGATACGCATTTTTTGTGTATAAATGTTTGAAATGATACCACATAGCTTCTACTAACCTTAGGCACATCCTCCCTCCAGTCCTTACTATGATCTTTTTACTAGAATGTTTTTATCATTTTTAAAAAAGTTTCATAAACAGAATTGTACTTTTAAAATGTTTTTTTTAATTGACCATTAAAACTTTTGAAATTGGCTGTCTTCACTCCTAATAATGTCCTGAGAGCTATCCAGATGTTGAGTGTGTTAGTAATTCTTTATTTTCTTCTGCTCTGCACCAATTTTTTCAAATTGTTATTTCTAAATATAAAAGAAAAAAATCCTTGTTCAGTTGAAAAATGAAGGTTTTTCTGCTGAGGTGAAAAATGCTTGCCTCGCATTAAAGTTTGGCTAGTAAACTGAAGCAGACTTCGGTGCTCTGGATGCTTTTCTAACCCAGCTGTGGCTTTCTGAGACAGTTACTGCTAGAGAACAGTTGGTGGTTAGCAAGGCTGTGGAGCCAGCACCCCTTTCCCTACATTGCTTTTCCAGTTACAATTAGGACATGAGTGACAATGGTTCCCCTAATGTTCCTACTTGGAATTTCCATTAAGTAGTAGAATTGTCAATGGCACTTAGACGTGTGCTCTATTTAAATTGAGTTTCATCCAAGAAGTGACTGTAGTTGCCATTTATGTTGTACTATTGAAAATAGAATATTAAGCCGGTGTGGTAGCACGGGCCTTTAATCCCAGTACTCAGGAGGCAAAGGCAGGTGAACCTCTGTAGGTTCTAGGCCAGCTGGGTCTACATAGTAAGTCCCAGGACAGCCAGAGCTACGTAGACTTTGTCTTTAAAAAAAAAAAGGGAAGGAAAAGGAAAGGAAAGAAAATAGAATGTTAGTGGGTTATCCAGCAGTACCAGCAACTGTTTTCCTCTTGCTGTGGATCCTCTAATTTTTATGCCAAACAAGAAGCAGTTTATCTGGACACTGCAAACAACCTGAGCGTTTTTTACGAAGAATTTAATTCCATCACCTGTTAGCACATCTGATCAAATGCTTCTGATAAGATGTTTAAACAGTTTTTAAAATTTGAGTTTCAAGCAGGTTAATTCAACAAAACATCTCTTTCTACTCTGAAGGACCATGACTAAAGCCTACTCTAGAAAATCTGTGGGAAGCATTTTACTGGGGGAAGATAGTTGGCTGCATGAGTACAGGGGAAACTGGATTAAGAAACTTGAGATGTTCGCCTCTGAGTGGCCTTTCTCAGAAGTCCTGTCTTCTAGTCCCATGGCACCCTGTTTATAAGATCATGGATGCTATTTCAAATGGAATAGGGAAGTGGTGGAATTTATGTTACCCAGCTTCTGGGAAATAAGCCCGTTTCTGGGGCATTGTTCCTCCTGGTCTTCAAATGTCCCTCCCTCAACCTCTTAGGAGCCCTACTTGTCAATCATAAATTGTTATGTTCACTTGTCTTCTTCATGGCCCTCCTTGGTGCTCAGTCCCATGGAAGTAGGTATAGACATGTTAAATAAGCTTGTAAAAAAGTTACAACAGTTGTCAGGGTATATGATGAAAAGCCACCATGACAGCTTCTATCTTTTTAGGATTTGCTGTGTGCTCTGCACAGAACATTTAGCTATTCTTGAAGGTTCCTGGCAGTTCCTATTGTTACCTTCAAGCATGAGATAATCCCACTTACCTATGTATGTAAATTCCTACCAGAGGTCTAGGCCAGAGACATCCAGGGAGAGCTTCCTACTGGACATGGATCTGGAGCTGGATTCAAATACTATCTAATGCTGCACCATCCAAGCTGCCCATTTCACTCCCTTCTGGAAGGACTTGCCCTTTAGCCAAGAGCAGGACCCACCATTTACTGAGTGGCACCCCCAGCTTTGGTCAACCATTCTGCTAATGACTACATAGTGTCGAGTTAGCACTGAGCCTGTTGCAAGGGCCCCAGAGTCGCAGGGTCTGTGCTATATCCCTGCACTGGGTGTCACTCACAAGGGCAGGACCTTTACTGTCCTCCCAAATGAAGGGCCTTTATTTCTGCACAGTAAATCCCATGGAAATGACTTGTACTTACAGACTTTCTGCTTTCAAAGTTTTCCCATGTATACTACCCCCCCCCCAATATTCTTAAAAGCCTTACCAAAACCTGTACAGCAGGCATATTTAACTCTTCTTTACGGAAGGTAAATTGTACCAACTAGAACTGAGCCAAAATCACTAGCCTTGTGTCCATCCCCAGCCTCTAGCCCACCAGCAACCGCGCCCTCTATCCTCTTCTACCCAGCATTTTTACCCCTCAGTATTCAACAGGTGTGTAGATCCTGCTAGGTTCTGACCAAGACGTTGAACTTCATGACCAAGGCAGCAAACCTTGTCAGAGCTCTCAGTCTGATGAGGCATTCAGATATTAGCAATGCAGCTAGGTAAGTGCTTACAATAAAACTAGTAAGATGTTAGTGCAGTAGAGAAACAGAAGGAAGGTTGTTTTCAGAGTATTCTAGAAAAACGGCATTTTCCCAGAACCTGAGGAAATGGAGTATTTTCTGCACCATAGTGTGGGGAGATGAACAGACATGCTTCCGAGGAGGGCATTCAGAGCAGGGACCCAGGACTGGGAAGGAAAACAACAGAAAGGCTGCAGTGGGAGTCAGCAACCTCTGGATTCGTGTCCTCCCTGTGCCCCAAACTCAACATTGGGTAGGTAACTTACAGGTTTTAGTTCCCTGGTTTTAGAGATGGAGGGTTACCCTGTGTGACATACTGTGTCTGAAATGTTGGTACAGAAATAAGACTTGAGCTGGATGTGGTGGCACACACCTTAAATCCCAGCACCTGGGAGAGAGAGGTGGAGCTCTGAGTTTGAGGCTAGCCTGGTCTATATAGCGAGTTCCAGGACAAGCAGAACTATTTACTAGACAGACCCTGTCTCAAAAAACAAAGAGAAGACGTGAGCAGAGCTGTGAAAGTCCAGAGGGAGGAAAGGCTTCTTCTATGAATGCTGGCGTCTAGCCTCACCTTGAAAGATCCTGAAGGATTTCCCCAGGTGCAAGAAGGAAAGATTCCTTCTTTATGTTTAATATACTTCTCTCACACACACACAACCAACAACAACAACACAAAGCAGAGGCTCCAAGACCATTATGTTTTTTCTTCCTCTCACACATTACCCTCTTGTTAAGTGAAAGCCCCACAACAGTGCCTGAGAGTGTGGAGGCCTGGGTGATGCCCCCTACATCCCCCAGCTCCCCTAAGGAGAGCCGTCTGGGTCATGAGGGAACATCCTCAGAGGAAATCCTGCTTTTCCACTTCCTGGCCAGAGGCTGAACTCCAGGAAAAGGATGGATTGGGGGAGAGCTATGTCCTGCCTCTTCATGGGAGATCTGGGGCCAGGACAAGGGTGCTCATTAAAAACAACGGGAAGGATGATGTCAGGCATCCAAGGGGGTCAGAGTTGTGGGGTCCTAAAAAGTCATCATCCCCATTGTACACCGGAGGACACAGCCAGAGGAAAGGACTTGGGTTCACAGTGCAGGGTGCACCAGCTAAGACAACTCAGGGCTGCAGCCTCCACAGCAGGCCATCATCTGACCCAGAATCTAAGCATGTTAGGAATAGAGCTGAAGTTCCAGAAAGAATAAAGGCACTGCACACACGCAGCCCCAGACTTTATCACTCCCTTTGCTTCCAAACTTCACATCAAGACCCAGCTTAGATGCCCCCCTAGAATCCTCTGTCCTACAGGGGATTGGAGACCTCACCACGGGAATGGTGTTTTTCCTTTGTTGAAACTCCACGGCCTTTTCTCTGGTCCTCTTGTCCTCTTTCCTAGTGCTGCGACCCTTTAATACAGGTCCTCATGTTGTGGTGACCCCCCAACCATAAAATTATTTTCGTTGCTACTTCATAACTGTAATTTTGCTGCTGTTATGAATCGTAATGTAAATACCTGATATGCAGGTGGTCTTAGGTGACCCCTGTGAAGGGCCAGTCAACCCCAAAGGGGTTGAGACCCACAGATTAGAAACCACTGTCTCTTACATATGTATGCATGGTTTGAGCACTCTCTGGTGTATGACCCCTTGTCCAGTGAAGAGCCACATGTAAGACGTCTTTTCTTCCTCCTTCCTTAGGGCAGAGGGCTGAGATGGGCATAAACTTTGGTTCCCTAAAGCTCATGCTCTACCTAGATAATATGGCATCAGGTCTTTCTTAACTGAGGTTGGGAGTGTGCCACAGTTCAGTCACTCCTGCTGAGTGACTCTCCAGATCTCTCACTCCTGAGTGAGGGGTTGTACAGCTTGCCCTGTCCCCACCAGCACAAGACTGGAATAAGCATCTACGGTAACCTGCATTTCCCCACTGCACCAGATGGGGGCACCACTCAGGGTAAGTGTGACCACATTCTGAGATCCCGGCTGTCTTTCCAGGCCAGATGGGATGCCCTTTCGAAGTCCTCTGGGGCTGGTTTTAGAGTCATGACTAGCCAGTTCCACTTCCTCCAAGTAAAGCCCAGGTTCCAGCTGGGTAACCTGGGTAACCCTAACCCTCTCCAATTCTCTCTGCACCCCCACCAGTCTCCCTCTGGTTTCTTCAATACATGGTCTGTGATATGCTGGGTAAAGATACTATCCTCTCTTTGGGAAGTCTTTGTGCCCAGAACCATGCTGGGGATGACCAAGGCACACAGGGGTTTCGGAATCGTAGGCCAACTGTGCTGTTGCTGCTGCTCTGTCCCAGAGTTTGCTTGGTGCTTACAACCCCCCTTCCTGACCTCCCAATTCGGTAAGGCTGAGTCTTGGAGAAGCAAAATGCCCACTCAGACATCACAGATTCCCTTAAGCCTGTAGAAGGCAGAAACCATGATGATTCCCTGAGAACAGTTCAGATGGATTCGGTCCTCTTACTCCAGGCAGTCAGCACAGAGCCCATACCTACTGCTTAAAATGAACCAACAAGCAGAAGCTATGCCCATTGTGCAGATAAGAAGACTGAGTTCCCAGGTGGGGTCGGAGCTTACCCTCCTCCACTAGTGTCAAGATTGGGAGAAAGCAGGCATTTCTTTTTTCATTTAGACTGGGTCCATATCACAAGCTGGTCTCAAATTCACATTAGGTGAGGATGACCTTGAGCTTCCGATCCTCGAGATCCTCCATCCTCGTGGCTTCACCTCCTGGTGTTAGGATGACAAGATGTTCTGTCCATTCTTGGTTTATGGGTCACGGGGATCAAACCCAGGGATTCAGCATGCTAAGCACTCTATCAACTTAGTTATTTCCAGGCCCCAGCCAGGGATTTCTTACCTTCCTATACAGCCTGCTACCCAAGAAAGGGGAGCTTTCATCTCTGACATCCAGGCATCCAGGACATTGTCTGGCACAAACTAGGCCTGTAATAAATGGAACAAGTGAATGATCAGAGCCGGATTTGTCTGCTTCGTCCAGGCCCACCAGCCTCTCAAACCCACTTCGTACAAGTTGGGCCACAATCTCAGGGAGTTTCTCACCATCCTCAAATGTGCCTTCCACTTCCTACTGCTGGGTCTCTCCACTTGCTCCTGACCTTTCCTACTCTGTCCCAGTTACAGTCCAAAGCAAAGGGCACCAGTGTAAAGCTCTGTCTGATAAACAGCCCCTCCTGGATTCAACGCTTTTAACACCTTTCTCTCTAAGAACACATAGTAGGCTGCACTGTAACTCTTGGCTTCTGCTTGTTTCCTCCATGGAAGTGTCTCTCCACCTAAATACAGGGTCTGGACAGAGTAAGGCTCATAAAACAACACTTCTATTCCTTAAATGTCTTAGACATGTGCTTTTTGCACAAGTATCAGTCTTTTCAGCAACCCTGTGAATAGTGGTGTTTTAGAGATGAAGAAACTGAGGCACAGAGGAGTAGTTGAGGAGAGTCTCTAGCTCAAGACGTCCTGGCAATAACTATGCTAGGAGGTCATGTCCTGTGGTGTGGGTTTAGGGCCAGGTACCCAAAGCTGTGTCTTCTGTCACAGCTTCTCTACTGGTGACCCAAAATTGCCTGGCTGAGTCCAGTCTAACACCTACGGGTCTCCTTAAAGATATTTTTTAAAACCCCATCCTTCCTTCTACATACCTTTTAAATTTCCTCTTCTTCCTCTTCCTCACACTATCCAGCTGACAACTGTACAACTGTCTCCATCTGTGAGGAACATAAAGAGGGGATATGCACTCTGCTTTTACAGGTGCTTCTGCAGAACCAGAGTTCTCACTGAGAGCCTGGGCAGCCACTATGAAGGAAGGAAGCAGGGATGATGGATTAAAGACAGATGAGAGACAAGGGCTTCATACAGGAAAGAAGAGTAGATTCAGAGTTTTCCCAAACCTAAGATAGAGACTGGAGAAATAAAAGACAGAGTTAGCAAGATAAGAGATGAAAGGAATGGATCCCAGGCTTCCCCTATTGCATCCCTGCTACAGATAGGAAGACTGAAGGTCAGAGGAAGAAGTGGCCTGCTTCCTACGGATGTGCACATCACTCTTCCAAACAGCATTGGTTAGGGTCCTCTCTTATCTCCAGCACTTTCCTCTTGCCCTTGTGCACTAGGACTGAGCAACACAAGTGACACTGGGTGGAAGGCTCCTGGACAAGTCAACCAGGGAAAGGGAGAAGAGGGAACAGTGCAGACAGCAGGTTGACAGGGTAGTTTTTCTAGACTAGGTAAGCTTGAAGAAGAGCACACACACACACAAAAAAAAATGTAAACAACGGTGTTAAGGCATGATTTGTGTGCAGTGAGATATACCGTTTTAGTATCCAGCTAACTGAGGCTTGACAAACACATTTGTATAGTCATTACTACAGTCATATAGACTGTCTCTGATGGCATGTTCCTTGTGTCTCTTTGAAGTTCTACTCCCTCCACTATTGCTTCTTACCCTTCTGAACTCTGCCATTGTAGATTTATTTTGCTTTTTCTACAGTTTAATGTAAATTGAAGCAGATGCTATATAGACACCATCTGACATCTTTCTCTGAGCATGCTTTGGGTGGGGGTGTTTTGTGTTTTTACATATATCTGAAGTTATTGTTACACAGTAGCAGTATTCAGTTGCATGTCTGTAACAATTTATGTATGCGTCTGTTGACAGGCTTTTGAATTCTTTCTTTCTTTTTCTTTTTTTTTTTCTTTTTTTGAGATAGAGTCTTCCTATGTAGCAGCTCTTGCTGTCCAAGAACTCACAATATAGACCAGGCTGGTCTTAATCACACAGAGACCTGCTTCTGCCTCCCAAGTGTGGAGATTAAAGGTGTGTACCATTACACCCAACTTCTTTTTTTCTACTGTGAATAAGGCTTCATGTACATATGTTCTTGTGGATGTTTTTACTTCTCTCTGTAAGTATGCATGTATTTAACGTGTGTTTACAAGGGGCTACCAAAGTCTTCTCCAAGATATTTGAGTAATTTTTTCACTCCCTTCAATGAACAAGAATTCAGTTGACTTTCATCCCTCTCAACACTTAGTGTTGCCAGTCTTTTACATTTTAGCCATTTTAATGGACATGTCATGGTAGCTCATTGTAATTTTAATTTCTATTTCTCCGGTGCAACTTTGTTTCTTTTTCGTGAAAGCTTTGTCTCCTGTATTCACAAGGAATTTCAATTCGGACAGCCTTTAAACTGGCAATCACTCGGTCTGTGATTCCCAGTGTTCAGCTGAAGATTTTAAAGTAGTTCTCACACAGGAAAAAAAGGTCATACAGCCAACAGGAGTGGAGGGGACAATAGGCCATGCTGCCCTGGTCATACCAGCTAAGTGACCAAGGGTGAGCCTGTTTTCCCACCTCCAAAGTAGCATCACCTTGGCAGCATAGCAGGGTCATTGTGCGGGGTCAGATGACAGGTGGAGACTTGTGCAGAACAGGTACACACAGTACATGCTCAATGCATACAGGCTCCGGGCCTGGAGTCAGATCTACTGTCTTGGTGTGTGTCATGAGCCTGGGCCCAACCAACAGCAGCTATTTGCAGCAGAGAGTTGGTGGTTATACATGCACTGTCCCTTTCTAATGGCCTGAGAAGGAAAACCTCTGACAGCAGATGCCGGATGCTGGATCCTGAGAACAGACAAGCTTGGGTACACAAAACTTGGGGGCACAGCTTTGGTCCCCTGTCTACTTCTAGAAGAAACATGGCAGTGAAACTAGGGGCTAAAAACACCGCGGAGCCCACTGCTTTCTGCATCTACTCCTTCATTTTGCCCTGGACTCTTGTTACAAATGCTGGAGGATGCATCGCTCTGGTTCTTAATCTGTGCTGCAGATAGCCCTCTGGAGGCTGATCAGATACTCCTGGCCTGGCTTCCAGAGGAACCCAGGGTCCTCTCCTGAACTGACTTTCCTAAGGAGTACCTAGGTGATGCCCACCCCCTCTCTGAAAGTAAAAAATTAGAGCAAAGCCCTCTCCAGCTCTGTGGTGGTGAGGATGGGGTACGAGAGAGGGAATAATTTTATAAGGTGGGTTCTGGGCTCAGGCCTGCACACTGGCCTGGCAGGCATTTTTCCCCAGCAGAGGACAAAGACAAAATATGGAGAACAGTTATATGGAAATGAAGGGGGACACGTGACATCCCTTTGGTTGGACATTTTTATCATCAATAAAAGTGCTTATAAAATGCAGGGTCAGGGATGGACAGTTATCGCCTTCTCTCTACAGAGGAGGAAAGGGAAGAGGCTATCTTTCCTAGACGTATGCAGTCCACCAGTGAGAAAGCAGGAATAGGCCTCAAGCATGTTGCCAGACTGCCTGGTGTCCTGCCCTGCTGGAGGCACCAGACTGTCCTTGGTGGGAATTCTGCCTCCACCACTGAGCAGGTGGGCTTCTGGGAAAGTTGCTCAGACTGTCTGTGCCATCTACCAAATGGGAATTCCTGACCTCCCTACAGCTCTGTTGTCAGAAATAATGGAATTGTTATTATGAGATGTTTAGGGCTGGCCCATAGCACCCGCGATACAAATTCGTTGGAGATAAACCCAGCTGCCATCAGAGTGCTGGCACATCGAATCCCTCAGGGATGGGAGCTCAGGGATAGTCCAGCAGCCAGACACCGGGTAACAGAAACACCTGAAAACATTGCAAACTCGGTGCTTTGCAGCGCGGGGAACCGCGGCCCCAGATTCAGTCCCCTCGCTCTTGCCTATCAGGACCAGACACCAGACTCACTCCCAGGGTCCCAACCCCCGCCCCACCCCCACCGAGGTGCTCAGAGTTTCCTGGCCGACGGAGGCCCGGCTGGGGCGGGTGGAGGAGGGCTGGCATTTCCTGGCCGCGCGTCACTGGCTCAGGGGCTCTCGGACAAAGCGCTGACCGACAGGCACCAGATGCTATTTCTGGCGGCGCCCGGCTTAGAGGCAGTTTCCGTTTTTCCACCGTCGGAAACAGGGAACGCGGAGCCTGTAGACGTCACGAGTCCCCAGCCTTGGGTTGGGGTCCCAGGAGGGGCAAGGCTGCCCAGCTCCTTGCGAGAGGCTCATGTGTTAGAAGCAGGGAATGGACCCGCCGCACCTTCCCTCCAATCCTACTCCTTCATCGACCTTGGAAGCACTGGAGAAGACCATTCACACCCAGAAAAGGAGCCACTCCCAAAGTCCTGGAGTCTCTAATCATCTTGGCCCCCACACTCTCTCCTAAAGTAACCAAACTGGCTCCAGACGCCCAGAAACCCAAGTGTTCCTCACTTTACCTTACTTCCCACCCCAGTCTTCCAAACTCAGTGTTACATACTACTACAGAACAGCCACCCTCTCTTCCACCTCCTCTAAGGAGTTTTAGAGTGAGCTCTATAACTCTCCTTCCCTGGTCTCTGCGCTGGTTCCAGAACACCCAGCCTTTTTGCTCTCTCTCTCTCTCTCTCTCTCTCTCTCTCTCTCTCTCTGTCTCTCTCACACACACACACACACACACACACACCGCCCCTCATTTCAACCCAACAGTTTTCTAAAAAAGCAAATCTAATCTTGCATAGGACACCAAGCCATAAGCAAACAAAAAGGCTAAAACAAAACCTTCAGTTCCTCTCACCATACTGTACCGGTTTTCTGTTTCTTACATGAACTCTCCCCCTTTCCACTTCAGCCCTTGGTCCAGGCCTGGCTTTCAGGTCCAGGCCTTGGTCCAAGCATGGAAGCATCCCCAGCTAGGCTCACATACAATACAGGAATAGATGTCCTCTTTGTGCAGCAGTTAGATGTCAAGTCTTCGCTGTCCTATGGCACAGGCAGAGTGGGTTCAATCTCATAGCCACATGCCTTTCACTCTGAGACAAGCAGTCCAGCAAAGGCAAGGGCTTCATGGGCAGAAATTGGGGGAGAAGTGCGTTCTTTTCCCAGGCATAGCCTTTTCACTAGGAGATCCCATGGAAGTTTTTTGTACGTAAATGGCAACTGGACTTTCATCAAAGGACACAGAGGAACTCATACAGGGGCCACACTCTGAGATCAGCCCTTGACTGGGTCTGGGTCTGGGTCTGTGACCAGACCAGGGTGTTTACTTTCAGAGCTACTGGAAGGTCAATATCACCTGCTATGCTGAGTAGAGCTATGGACTGGAAAGAGCTTAGGTGTCGGCTTTTCTCAAGTCACATCTCTCTGTTTCTTAATTTCCTTTAATGTTCTTAATGTTCCTCAATTTCTGTATGACAGACAAGTGCATATGATGTTACATTAATTCCCCACCACTCACTTTTTAAAACATTGTTTTTGTCATAAATATATATATGTATATATAAAAAACTTTGTAAAAGTGTATTTTTATTCTTTGAAATTCTTATGAAACATATTTTATCATATTTATCCTGACTCTTCCTACTTAGTCTCCTCTTCTTCCTCCTCTGCCTCCTCCTCCTATTCCTCCTCTTCCTCCTCCTCCTCCTCCTTCCCTTCTTCCTCCTCCTCCTTTTCTTTTATAAAAAAAAAAATACACCAAGAGGCTGGAGAGGTGGCTCAGTGGTTAAAAGTACTGGCTGCTCTTCCAGAGGACCTGGATTCAACGTCCAGTGCCTATATGTAGGCTCACAAATACTTGTAACTCCAATTCCAGGGAAGTCAATCGCCTCTTCTGGTTTCTGCACATGGTACACAGACATGCATATAGGCAAACACTCATACACATAAAATACTTTTAAAAATTTTCACTGAGACAAACTTATGATGCCTATGACCTCATGGGTGTGGAGCTACCCACTGGAGGATAGTTGACCTACCAAGGGCCACACCCTTAAATGACTCCCCTCCCTCCAGAAGTCATCAGCTGTCAATAGCTCTTCAGTTAGTGGTGGGGGTGCATGAGCCCCTCACCTCTCCATGCTAGAATCTTGACTGGTTTGATCTTTTGTGCAGGCACCCAGAGCTGTGAGTTCATCAGTGCAGCCTCTTGTTATGTCCAGAAGATAGTTTCACTCTGACCCTCCCTCTTTTCCTCCTCCTCCCCCTCCTCCCCCTCCTCCCCCTCCTCCTCCTCCTCCTCCTCCTCCTCCTCCTCCTCTAGGCAGGGTCTCACTGACCTGGAACTCTGTATGTAGATCAGGCTGGCCTCAGAGCTCATTGATATTCTCTGCTTCTGCCTCCCAAGTATTGGCACTAAAGGCATACACCACCACAAACAGCCTTATTATCTGTTTTTATTTTCTGAGACAGGGTCTTATGTAGCCCAAACTGTCCCAGAATTCTATAAGTTGTTGGAAATTAAACCGGTTCTTTTGCATTTACCTCCTGACTGCTAGGATTACATATGAAAAGATAAACACAGACACTCTTCAGCCCCTTGGTTTCCTATAATGAGTTGAGACTGTGGGCTCCAGTGCCAAACTGCCTTCAAACCAGGCTTGGTCACTCACTAGAAATTTAACATTGAAAGAGTTACTTTGACCCTCTCCGGCTCCTCCCCACGCAGTTTTCTCACTTGTAAATTGGGAATCACCAATTTAGGGGGTGAGCTAGATGAAGAGGAAGGAGTATCCCTAACACACACTTTGTTCAAAGGTGCCACGATGATATCTAATTGTATGCTAATTAAAAAATAAAAGCACCACAAAGCCGGGCGTGATGATGCATGCCTTTTAATCCCAGCACCCAGGAGGCAGAGACAGGAGAACTCCAGCAACCTGGTCTCCAGGTCAGCCAGGGTTACAAGGAGAAGAAAAACCAAAACCAAAAGAAAAGAGCCCGTTAGGATTCACTAAATTATGTGGGGGAATCGGATCCTCGGCCTTCCCGAGAACGGGCAAGCCCTCAACCTCCGATGGATCCCCAGTCCTTAGGGATGTTTAATGAAAACTAAGTAGTATCTGTAGAAACAATGTTTAATGAAAACTAATTAGTATATGCAGTGTTCGAAACAAGGCTTCAGAACCAAGACTGAAGTGTGTTAAGCAACAGGGAGGCGAGGGGGGTGTGTTTCTTGGGTTCTGGCCATCCTGAAACCAAGGGACATCTCCATCTCTTTCATCTCTATTGATTTTCATCTTTCTGTTCTGTTCCCCATAGAGCCCTTAGATTTGAGCAACTCCAGTTTAGAGCAGTTAGGAGCCAACGCTGATGAGGATCAGCGAGGAGCTGCGTTGGGGGCGGGGAGGCTTTATGGGAATATGAGAAACAGACTATAGTTTTCTGGTTTTGAGGACACAGGGGAAAGAATAAATGAATGAAGAATCTAAGGTGGAGGTGATGGCTCGGGAGTCTCGGTGGTCCTAAGGGGCCAAAGCCGCTGAAGGAGCATCTGGAAGGCGGAGAACCGAGCGGGATTGCGTGTGGGGAGCGGGAATCCCGAGGGGCGGGAGGTAGGGGTGAGGGTGGGAAACGGGTCCCTGCGCGCACGCCCAGCCCTCTCCGCGGCGCATTCCGGGGCCGGCCCAGCTCCGCAACCCGTCCCCGCTCCCTCCGGAGAAATTGCCAAATTAAAATGAATCATTTGGCCCATAATGGCCGAGGCGCTTATCGGGGGCGGGAGGGCCCGCGGCGGCGCCTTATCTCGGCGGCGCACACGGCCGGCGCTAACGAGGCGGCGGGCGGGCGCGGGATTAGAGCGCGCGGTGGGGCGCGGGCGGGAGCGGCCCAACATGGCCACGCGCGCACCGCAGGGCGCAGAGACGTGAGCATCCCGGCCTTCTTCCCGGGGAGAAGCGACCAGCCGCCTCCCGCGGAATTGCGCGTCCGTTTCTTCCGTCCTTCCCCGGACGCGCAGCCCCGGCCCCCTCTCCCTGGGCTCTTCCCGGGGTGGTGGGGGGACTTTCCACGACGCCCCTCCGCCGCCCCTCCCGCCGGGGAGACTCTCTTCCTTCCTTCCCCCTTCTCCCCTTGCGCAATAGACAGAAGCGCGCGGCGCCGGCGGCTTCCATTGCTTCGGGGCGGTGTGTGCGGGCGGCGGGGTTGAGAGTGCGTGCGTGAGCGGCGGGAGCGGTGGCTGCTCCCCGCGTGGGCTTTTGGCGAGAGGTCGTGTGCAAGAGTGTGAAGCCCGCACTGTTTGGGTGCGGGGATTCCGGCCCTCTTCCGCCCTTCTGCGTTTTATTCGTTGTATGTAAATCACCCCGTTTCCTTTCCCCACAAGGTCGGTGTGTGTGTGTGTGTGTGTCGCGGTGTGTGGCCTTGGACAAAGTGTTCGGCTGGCTCCGTTATGCCCGGCGCGTGTGATCCCCACCCTGTGAGGTTGTGTGTCTGCGAGCGATTGCGTGCGGCTGATATCGTTGTGCCATGTTGGACCGGGTGCCTGTCTGCCTACGCCGGCTGGTGCTGGTGGGACAGAGCTGGCTTTTGCTCACCTGCTTCCCTCCTCTGGGGCTGGACCGTGTGTGGTCCTGTCCACCGCGAGTCCTGTGCTTGTGTGCTTGTGTCCTTTAGAGGTGCGTTTGCAGATCGCTAGGGGCGGGAGTGGGGGGAGGACGAGCGAGAGACCGCGGGTGGGGGCGTCGGCATGGGGGCGGGGAGCGGGATTTCACATTTTATTCCAAATTATGATGTATTCGGGAGCTAGTGTTGCCTCGAACGAGCGGACAGAGCCCACTGGGCGGCAGCTCTGTCTGGTGTTGGGGGATCCGCTGGTGAGGGGCAGGGGGCTCTTCCGACCTGGAAGCCGGACGGCGCCTGCCGAGGCCAGCGTCCAGCCCGCAGCCTCGGGCCTGAATTCGCGCCGCTCCCGGGTTTCACCTATTTCTGGTCAGTTTCGCGGGTGCGTCCCGGGCGGTTGCGGGAGAGGTAGGGAAGGACAATGGGCGCACTTTGTTGGTGGGCCACGGGTACGGGGGTCCTCCGGGGGATATTTTCTCAGTCCCTGCCCGATCCCGGGCGGGTCAGAAGCTGGTGGCTGCCCTCGGAGGCCGCCTTCCTTGGAAGGACTCATCAGTGTCGCCCTAGCTGGATAAGAAAGGACCCTGTTTTCCTCTTTATGGTTGTTGTCAATACCTTCGTCATCGCCGCCGCCACCATTAACACCCCGTTTTACATTAAAACAATCGAACAGCTCGCCAGCTCGCCCCTTCAGCTTCTTTGGAGGGAGAACAAAGCAGTCCCGTCGTGGCTCCTCCCTAGCTCTGTTTTCTAGTTGCCAGGTTTGGGGTAGGGAAAGAAAATGGAGAGGTGCTCGGAACACAGATTCAGCCATAAAGGCAAACGTTAACCTCAGGTAACACCGGGAACCGGTGCACTCCCCACTGCCTGCCTCCTTCCCTTGGATTAGGAAGGAGAAAGAAATCCTCCCGCACAGAATTGAAACCCAGGGAGGAGGTAGTCCTGCGCTTCCGCCAAAGCCGCAGCGGGGAGAAGGAAGCCTCCGCAATTAACACAACACTTCGATATGCCCTTAGGTGGTGGATGACTCGGGCAAAACGAATTTCAAAACCTACGGGAGGGGTGGGATAAAAACGAACTAAATCCAGCTACTTCTTTTGGAAGCAGGTTCTTTTATCTGCCTTCCCGTCTGCCTTGTTTATCTCTACAAAACCTTAAGAGTTTCTCCCACCTTCTGCCAGTCAAAACCCCGAAAAATCAAAAACCGTTTTTGTAAAGGTGGTGGAAGAAAAGGTGTAGAAATGCCCTCCTTTATCCCCCCTCCCCCATTAGAAAGAATAAAAGGGGGACCCAACTAGACCAGATACACCCTCTCCCCTCCATCGCCTTCGAAGCCCGCTCTGCCTTCGCTCTGGGCGGGAGGTTGGTAGATGAGGGCCACGGAGAGAAAGGCTGGGGGTCCCAGGTTTTGACCCAGCGACCAGCGATTGAAGACTCTTGTCTTTTACATCACGTCCTCTCCACCGACGTCAGATAGGGAATTACACCTTCGTGTTGTGGCTATGGCAGCACTTGTATGTAGCCTGGGCTCAGGTTGGGGAGCAAAAGACATAGAAAACAAACTCAGCCATACTGAATCAGATAGATCCGTTAGAGGGTTCGAAAACGTTCTGGGCTGCCAGCCCGCAGAGGCTGTTGTTGTTGGACCAAGTAGCTATTCCTGATTGGTCAGGTGTAAGGTTCATTTTTTTTTTTTTAATCGGGATATGTTAGAGGGAGGGGGGCTCCAAACACCTGCAAGTTGAAGGCGGAAAGCCGTTTGCTATTCTTTGGGCTGACGGGGCACACGAGGTAATTCCCAGCCATTGACCCCCCATTTTCTCTCTCGCCCTCCCTCTTTCTCTCCACCCCCATCTTTCCTGGAAACTCGCTTTGGGCGCGGCAGACCGCGCAGGACCACACGGCTAGCTAAGTAACTACTGGTCTCTCAGCAAGGGCCGGGAAAACACAGATCCGGGTTCTACCTCGACCCCTCTCCAGCGGAGGAGTGGAGGTCCCAACCAGACGGGCCGGTCTCTCTAAATATGCCCCAGGTGAGTTGCAGGGAGAGTGTGGGGGGGTAATGTCTATGGAAACAGTGTTCTGGATTGTGGACTGGAGTTGGGGAGGCTCAGATCAGAGAAGATGGTGGTGGGGGATCCAACCTGGGCTAAGACGGCGAGATCTGACTGCCGCTAGCTGCCTTAGGCCTCCGGCCGGGCCCTTTCCTTTTTCCGGCCTCGGATAAAGCCAGCTGGTTGGATTATGTCCTCCAAGTTCCCATGGTCGGGTTCCGTGCACATTTCACAAGGCCATAACTTTATTGTGGCCATATCCGGGTGGCGCGGGCTGTGCTTGGAGCTCCGGGCAGGAAAAAGGCCAAGGCCATCCCGGCTAAGGCCCGAGGCCTAGGAAGCGGTGCACATCTCCATTCCCGCGGTGGCAGAGATAGTGCGTTGTTCACTGGTGGGTTTGGTTGTGCAGGCTTTGTGTCTCTCCACTGTGTCCTGCGCATATGAGAGCGGATGGAGGGATGGGAAGCCAAGTCCACGGCGGAGTCTATTTCTTTGTAAAATAATTAAATTAAAAAACATCGCCGAGCTAGAGTTTGGGGTATTAGGAGTTACTGGAAAAGATGCGGTACAAGCCCCGGAAAGGAAACTCTCACCCCCACCCCCACCCGTGTTCAGACGCATATTGTTACATTCTGGCATTGGGGCAACTGGGATGGGGTTGAGGCTGCAGCCTGGGTCTCTGCAGCACAAAGAGCTGTAATGGTGGAAGACTCCAGGCTAGTGCTAGCCTAGTCCTAAGCCCCCTCCCTTTAATAAAAACAAGTGCTTAAAAGCCAGTGTTGACCTCTGGGCTACTGGGAATGATCCTGGTCTTAGGAGTGGGCTAGGTTTACCTGAGGTTCAAGGGCTGGGGATGGAGAGTTCTATTGGAAGTCTTGAAGATAGGCATATTTATAGCATCTGGAGAGGCACTGGGGGGTCAACTCATCTGGAATATGTGTTTCCTTTGGCCCTTGGAGACTTGCGTCTGTCATTGCAGCAGAATTAATCTGGGAGTATAAACGTGTCAGAGGGAAGCTTCATCACTTAGAAGCTGGGACTAGGGCACTGGCAGTGGGGCAGGGGGCCAGCATCTCTGGCTTGTATATTTCACCAGGGACTGGTTTATTTCTGATGTACTTCACTAGTAGGGGGGGAAGCCCTGGTGGCTAGTACACTTCTGGTTCATTTCCGGTGGTTGTGGTATTCTCTGTATATAGACCTTTTGTCTCAACTATAATTGTGAACTCAATTTCCAGTGAAGCATCACAGACTCATACTGGCTTTGTAACTTGTGTGTAACAAGTCTTGGGGAATTTTGTTATGTCCAGACTGGGCTAAAACAGAACAGCCAGTGCAGCTTGAATCGCAGTCCTTGTTCCCCATTTGTGTCTGGCTATAGAACTGAGTTTTGGAGGGGACTGAAGAAGGTCCAATTTTCTTAATGGGGGGGGTGTCAATTCCCAGAATAACTCTGGTCCAGAGCATTGCAGTGGCCGAATGGGAGCTCCTTGTCCACACCAGTGATTAGATGGACTCTTGTTTGGAACTGATTTGAACATTTTTGCATTTATTTTCTGTTTTAAAATACCCCAGTTTGGGCTGGTGAGATGGTGGGTTAGGGTATTGGTGTCAAGCCTAACAATGTGAGTTTGATTCCCAGGATCCACCCGGTGAAAGGAGAAAACTGACTCCTGAAAAATTGTCCTCTGAATTTCACATTAGAGGCTGTGGCACCCTCATACACAAATAAGTAAATGTAACAAAAACCCCCATACACAAACAAACAAATGTAACAAACCCCTCATACGCAAATAAGTGTAATAAAATTAAAACGAAATAAAATAGCCCAATTATCTAATCCTGGGAGCAGAAATCTTATTTTGAACAATTTATAAAACTTGCCTAGGTGGTTATATATGTGTGGCATCCCTTTGTGTGTGCATGCACATAGTTACATAAATGTATATGCATTGAGGAGATAGGATCATGTGTAGCCTAGGCTAACCACAAAATCAGGATTCTTCAGCACCTTCCTCCGTGCTGAGGTTATAGGTATGTGCCAACACATCTGGTGAGTTCATTGTATTTTTATTTTAAAAATTAAAACAACTCACAAGATCTCTCCTACTTTGGGTCCTGAGTCTTACTGATTTTGTGTCTGGCCTGTGGCTGGGCCAGGTGCCATCTGAATGCAACTAGGTGATGCAAGATCCCTCACACTGGTGGCAGAAAGAGAGGCCGTGCTCATCTTGGGGTATGGTCAGAGCCCAGGAAGTTTCTGGGCTCCGAGATTTTTATGAGAGGGTAGTGTACTGTGAGATCTGAGTTCCACGTTATTGAGAACACCAGGGTATGTGCATGGGGGGCCTCACTGGAAGAATTCAAAGGCCTTCTTGATATTTCCTCCATCAGGAGAGAGGGCCCACACCCTACTGGCTTCAGGAGTGCTTCCCTGTGTCTGGGTTCCTGGTATCTCAGAGGTGTCCCTTCCAGATCTACCCTCACTATGGAGGGGATCTGAGCAGAAAGAGTGGAGTGCACATGATAGTTGTGCCAGGATCCAGGATCAGCTCCGTTCCTTGACTTCTTTTCTCGCAGCTGCTTGCAGAACACAGGGTGGATATGCTCAGTGTAGGCAACCCTCCTCTTGGCCCGGAAAATATTAGGGGAAGGTGGCTGGTTCCTCCGGAATACTTCTGACATGTGTGGCTGAGCAGAACTCAGTTCTTGCAGCCTCCACACCCCACTCCACCACTGTAATGTTTCCCGGTGTATCTGTGTGGCAGTAGGCCGGGGGGGGGGGGTTGCTGTTGGGAGGGGAGTTCCTGAAGCACCTTGCTCCGGCCTGATAGATTCCCCGCCAAAACCTAAATGGGGGAGGGAGGGATACGCTCGCTCCGCGGATTTGTTCCCTCCTCTTCCCCTGTGGCCTAAGAAGGAAGGACTGGGTGATCTTTCTCTCCTCCGTGCATTTCCTTCCTCCTTTCCCCTTCGAGTTTTGTTTCTCTGGCTGTATTCCTTTTCTTCCAATGTCTCTGCCATCTTTCTCCAGCTCTGTTCTCACCCTTGTTCCTTGAGCCTCCTCGGCTCGTCCCACCCTCATCTCCCAATCTAGAGACACCCCCATCTCGCTCCAGCCTTCAGGCCACCAGGGTGGGGGGTGCGTCCACGTGGCGCCGAGTTCATCCGCTTCTCAGGTCTCGGTGCGTGATCTCCTCTCTGTCCCTTAACCCCGTTACAGGATGACGGAGCGGCCGCCGAGCGAGGCGGCAGGCAGTGACCCGCAGCTAGAGGGACAGGACGCGGCCGAGGCCCGCATGGCCCCCCCGCACCTCGTCCTGCTCAACGGCGTCGCCAAGGAGACGAGCCGCTCAGCCCCGGCGGAGCCCGCGGTCATCGAGCTGGGCGCGCGCAGCGGCGTGGGGGGCGGCCCCGCCGGCGGGGGCGGTGCCGCGAGGGACTTAAAGGGCCGCGACGCGGTGGCAGCCGAAGCTCGCCACCGGGTGCCCACCACCGAGCTGTGCAGACCTCCCGGACCCGCGCCGGCCCCCGCGCCCGCCTCGGCCCCGGCAGAGCTGCCCGGAGACGGCCGCATGGTGCAGCTGAGCCCGCCCGCGCTGGCGGCCCCCGCCGGCCCCGGCCGCGCGCTGCTCTACAGCCTCGGCCAGCCGCTGGCCTCGCTCGGCAGGTGAGCCGCCCGGTGCTCTGCAGCGTTCCCGGACAGGGCAGGGCCTAGGGAGAGGGGCGATGGCTAAGGACTCCAGGACAAAAGGGCCTAGAGAGACGAGAGTCCCCCACCCCTGGCGCTAGAGGGAAAGGGAGTCTCCCGGTGAGACAGACTGGCAGGAAGGACCGATGAGACTTAGGGAGCTCACAGTTGTGTCGAAACTGAGGGGTGCCCGCCTGAGCCTCTGAGGGTGCGGGAGTGTGGGTGGGCGTGAGAAGCCGTGGGGGACGCTGAGAGCCGTGTTGGGTAGGACGGATTCTTTTAAGTATGGGTTCCAGGCCAGTGTCTGAATACCCCTCTGCAGCAGAGGTGAGGTTTGCTGCAGAGGGTGAATTCTTCTGGAGTCCTCAGCGGTGGGTGGACAGGCTAAGGATCTGTGGGCGCGTTTGAGGAGGGCAGCGCTTCTCAGCCTCTGCTGGGATGCGGTGAGCCACACTGTCATCCGCTCCTAGCCCTTCTGCCCCCTACCTGCGTTGTTGGGGCCACCCTGGGTGTAGGTGGTGTGAAGCCATCGGCTTCCTTGGTGAGCCCCTGTTGGGAGGGAAGATGAGACATCGGGCAGAGAGTAGACTAGGCAGTGGGAAAGAATTCTAGGAGCATCCTAGGCATGCTGGCAGAGCTGCATAGTTCTGAGAGTTGGTGAGCCAGGGTTTTCAATCTATGCTTCATCCAGGAGGGGTGGGGAGTGATGGTGGTCTGATGTTGGTGGGAGAAGCCACCTTGAGACCCTCCTGTGCCCACCTGTGTAGTTACTTGTCCCCAGGGGAGGTGTCTGCCAGGACTGTATGATTATTTCTGAGGAGCAAGTGTGTATTTGTGTGTCTGTGTGTATGTGTGCTCGCATGTGTGCTTGCACGCAGTTACACATACACACGAACACACACTCATGTTTTGTTCCATATGTTCACCCGCTTTGCTTCCGTATAAGTATGTATGCTCCTATGAATTCAGTCTGCAATTCAGGTGTGCGGGGAACGGGGTCGCCTTAGGGAGAGGGACATAAGACATGCAGGGAGGGGCCATCACTAAGAAGCCTTTTTGTCTTCTGCCTCATTGTGATCTACCTATTTTCTCCACAGTGGGTTCTTCGGGGAGCCAGATGCCTTCCCGATGTTCACCAACAACAACCGGGTGAAGAGGAGACCCTCCCCATATGAGATGGAGATTACTGATGGTGAGTTCGCACAGCCATCCCTCACCCTGGTTAGAGCCATCCCTCACCCTGGTTAGCGCCATCCGAGGTAGGGAGGGTGGGGACAATACAGGCATCTCATGGAGGTGAGAAGACCATCTTGGAATCTCAAATGGCCAAAATTCTTCATCCTGGAGCTGAGCTAGGGCTGGCACTTAAGCCAAACCTGTAGAGTCAGCCACAAGTAGTACCCACTCTAGCTTTATCCTGGCAAGGATCTAGGGAGGGTAGAAATACTTTGTTCTGAACTCCAATTCCTTTTCAAGAAGCCCTTGAACTGCATCTCAAATCCACATTGGAATCTCTGACTAGAATTAAGCCTTTTAAGAGTTTCTTTCCATGTCATGTGGTGGTGGTGGTGCAGGCCTTTAATCCCAGCACTCCAGAGGCAGAGGCAGGTGGATCTCTGAGATCAAGGCCAACCTGGGCTACAAAGTGAGTTCCAGGACAGCCAGGGCTACACAGAGAAACCCTGTCTTCAAAAACAAAAACAAAACTACAAAAAAAAAAAAAAAGTTTCTTCCCAGGTCTCCCTATTGTGGGATCCCTTTGTCCCTCTTTCACATTCTGGGCTGAGAGTAAAAGTGGCTTATAGTGCCGAGGAATACATGTATAACCAGGGGACTCAGCACTGCTGGGAACTCTCTGAATATTCTTTGGCTTGGATGAGTGGAGATTTGGAGCCTTGCCCACTCCTCCCAGTGTTGACTTGATGGTACCAGGGCAGGAGAGCAGTCTCTCTCTGGGCTGAGGGACTCTGGCCAAAGGTCGGGATTCTCAGTGCTACTGTCTGTCTGGGGCCCCTGTAGGAAGGGAGTAGAGGCTTGAGGAGAGCTGGGACTGAGGCTGTGAGCCTGTAGAGGGTGTGTGTGTGCGTGTGTAGAACTTGAGCTTCTAGAGAAGGTTCTGGAGAGAAAGTGGCTGGAGTCTGACTGTAACAGAAAAGACACCTGAATCCAGGTCAGGATACAGGCATGTAGAACCAGGATCCTGCCGGATGACCGGGTTCTCTAGCTCCGGTAGGTTCTGTAGCCATGTAGGTGCCCCTGACTCCTCTTTCTCTGCCTGTCAGAAAGCTCTCAGGGGGCAGTGAAGCTATGCATACCCAACGCTGGGATCTCATCAACACTGGAGTTCCACGTGTCTCCTCAGCTTGACTCCAAGCACCAACACGTTGCTAACAGCCATCAGTCACCCCACGGGTGTGAAGTGAGGTGGTGACAGCCATCATTGCTGCCATTTGGACACCTATTACATGTATCAGACTTTTTTTTATATGCTTAGTTGCTGTGTAATTCTCAACACAAACCCATGAGGTTAATTTTTCTTCTATTTCACAAGCGAGAAAATTGAGTCTCAGAGAGATTAATCAGCTTCCACAAGGCCATGGAGCTGAACCCTAGATCATAGCTATAGTACTGACCTTTAGCCTTGGAATAAGTTCTGGATTCCTCCTTAGCCACTAGAGTCTGTCTGGTTCTCACTGTGACAACAGTTATAATGCCCCCGCCCACCTAGGAGCTCCCACCAGCTCACCAGTAGAACTGGTCCTTCTATGTCACAGCTGAAACATGCCCTGTTTGGTCTAAAGGTCTGCGGACACTTGTGCTTTCTCTGAGGCAAGCTAGTGTAGGACTGCCCAGTATGTTTGCGATGTTTGCTCCAGTCCGAGCACTGCTTCTACCCATAGCCATCAAGTGACCAGAAGACTCTTAGCACCCCCATCTCATGTTTCCAGTCTGAGCCCATGACCCAGTGGTTACTGGAAGAGGATACATAGGATCCTCAGACTGGCCTGTCCCTTCTGTACACCTAACTTCCTGAAGGTTGCCAGGGGGGCCTGTGGCTTCGTGGTGATAGGACTCAGGAACACTGGTAGAAACCTCTTGTTTCTAAACCTGGCTCTGAGAATCCCAGGTCATGCTTGAATGCTTGGCACAGTGTTCTGCATACCTTAGGTGTTGCATGTGTGTGCATTGGTGTTGGCCGCTGCTTGGCAGTCTTAGTATCAGTGCAGTAGTGACTATTGAGTTCAGAGGCAATCCTCAGAAGCATTTTCTGAGCCTTGGGAGTGGCTGTATGTGGTTGTCTCTCTATTCCTTTCCTGGAGGTGAGGGCCCAGAGGTCTTTCCTTTCCCTTCTGCTCTCTCCCTCCGTTCTTTCCACCTGCCACCATGATAGGCTACTTAGGGAACATGTACTAAGCCTGTACTTTGTGCTTCTGTCACCCCCTAGAATTTTTACCTTCTTACTATAGGGACTAGGAGATATGAACCCTGCCTCTTCTTCTCTTGTGTCCACTGCTCCAGCCAGGCCAGTGCCAGCCATGCTTCTACCTCAGTGCCTTTGCAAATACCATTCCCTCTGCATGGAGAGGCTTCTTCCCTTCCTGTGTCTTGATGGCTTTGCTTCAACCTTAAGGGTTTGTTGTTGTTGTTGTTGTTGCTTTGTGTTTGTTTTTTTCAAGACAGGGTTTCTCTGTTGTAACTCTGGCTGTCCTGGAACTCACTCTGTAGACCAGGCTGGTCTTGAACTCACAGAGAGCCACCTGCCTCTGCCTCTGCCTACAAGTGTTGTTTTGTTTTTTAAAGAAATGCTTGAGAAAAGTCTTTGCTAGCTAGCTTAGCTGAATACAGCAGCTTCTTTACACCTCTTACTTTCCAGTCTACCATTTATTTAGTTGTGTTTTAATTTGTTGGCTCCTTGCCCATTATCTCCCATCTCCATTAAAAATATAAACTCCATGAGGGTAGAGACCCCACCTGTCTTGTTCCCCCTTATTTAGTGCCTACCACAGGGTTAGCTGCTAGTGAGAAACAGGTGAACAGATCGTCAGAGCTATCACTTAGCGAAGGTTGAAGCAGAGCAGTTACGTTTTACGTGTTTCATCTGTGTGGTACGTCATCCATGGAAGCCATCTGTGACCTGAATTGCTAGTAGTGTTACCAATGTGCAGATGAAGAATTTGAGTCAGTGAGTTCTGGTCAGGTATTGAACCCAGATAGTCTGGCTTCAATCATCTTCTTTTAACGTCTAAGGCCTCTTGGCATAAGTGACTGAATGAAATATGGCCCTTGTCTAGCCAGGTATAGTGGAGCATGCCTTTAATCCTAGACATGGTTGACAGAGGCAGGCAGATCTCTGTGAGTTTGAGGCCAACCTGCTCTACACAGTGAGTTGCAGGACAGCCAGAGTTACATAGTGAGATCTTGACTCAAAAAAAAAAAAACCCAAAAGTAAATAAATAAATATTTAAAAATTAATAAAAGAAAAATATTAAATGCTGCACAGCCCATAGGAGGGGCCCAGCACACACAGACATCAGACATGCCATTCGTGGAAGGTGATGGAGAGGAAGTGGGTAGGGCTATGCTCTTTCTTCCGTAGGGCTAGAGGGATGTAGTTCTCAGAAATGTGTGTCAACGTGATTCCTAGGATGAGTACTCCCTGCCTTTAGCTCCCGAGCTTCTCAGCAGAGGAGCCCTTTGAAGTTCTCAACCTGATTCTAACCCCTGTCCTTCCATCCTCAGGTCCTCACACCAAAGTAGTGCGCCGTATCTTCACCAACAGCCGGGAGCGATGGCGGCAGCAGAATGTGAATGGGGCCTTCGCAGAGCTCCGAAAGCTGATCCCCACCCACCCGCCAGACAAAAAGCTAAGCAAGAATGAGATCCTCCGCCTCGCCATGAAGTACATCAATTTCCTCGCCAAGTTGCTCAATGACCAGGAGGAGGAAGGCACTCAGCGTGCCAAGCCTGGCAACGACCCTGTAGTGGGAGCTGGTGGGGGTGGGGCAGGGGGTGGCATGCCCCCTGAAGACCTTCTCCAGGACGTGCTTTCCCCCAACTCCAGCTGCGGCAGCTCTCTGGATGGGGCAGCCAGCCCGGACAGTTACACAGAGGAGCCAACACCCAAGCACACTGCCCGCAGCCTCCACCCTGCCCTGCTGCCTGCTACCGATGGGGCTGGACCCCGGTGATGCGTCTGGGGCTGCCCAGGGCCAGCAGGCAGGGGTCTCTACGCCCCTGGGTTGCTGGGCTTGAGGGCAGGTGGGATGAGAAGCAAGACAATGGACTTGATGTACTTCCCTTAGAGTCTGAACTTTGGGAAGTCCCAACTGACCCTTGGCAGGCGTTTCTGTGTCCTGCCTGGAAACAGCGAGTGAAGTAGGTACTTTATCTGAAGATGGCGCAGTCTTCTCCCTTTCCCAGCTCCCAAGACTCAAGTGTCACTGTTTTTGGTCTAGAGTTTGTGAGCCTTTTTTTTTTGGACAAGATGGAGGCCTGTCACCACCTGAGGCAATCCAGCAGCCTCTGTCTTGCCTTTAGCCCATCCCGAGCTGGCTGGGGTGGCTTTTGTGGCAGCTTCTGTTCAAATATATAGGTACCCAAGAGCTGCCCATTTCTTGAGCCCCATCTTCACCCAGGTCCGTGTTGATCCATCCAGCTTGCCAGCTGCTGCGGAGAGTCAAGCCTCGAGGTGCCTTCTTCAGGGCCTGGTTGGAAAAGATGGCCCGAGAACACACAGCCTGCTCTCACCTAGCTGGGCCAGAAAAGCCAACAGCCCTTCTTGCTGGGGAGTCAGAGCTCTGCTTTCTCCCCACTGAGACTTGCCTTCCTATCCTGTGGCTGTAAGGACCAAGTCAGCAGCCTCGAGCATGCTCTGTCGGGCTGTGTGAGTGCAGGCACAGAAAGGGAAGGGACATTGGAGTGAAATGAAGCAACAGTGTTTGGAGCATTGGGTTTCAACTCCTGCACGTCACTGTCTGTGCAGGGGAGCAAATGATAGCGTGCTGATGCATTGCATGTTGGTGCTGGCGCTATGCAGCCCATGAGCTTTCCCCAGGGAAGCTTAAAGGGAAACTTCCTGTTGGAGATGTCTGTTGGCTGGTGGTCCGGTCTTCTAAATGGAGTACAAACTGTCCTGTAAACACTCTGTTTGGGATTCTGCCTGACCAGTTGTTGGTGGAAACTCTAGGCCATGTTACAACCCAAGACGCAGCCTGCTGCTTGGGCAAGGGTCCAGCCAGAGGCCAGGCCCTGGCAGAGACGTGGGCGTGCATATTTGCTCAGCCCAACTTTAAGTATGCCCCTGTCACGCAACTGCAGGCCCCAGGTGTGTGCATGGTAAGTTGCTTTAATGCAACATGAGTGCCCCCTCCAAAAGCTGTACATGAGGATTTTGTAAAGCGAATCTTTCTCCTTCATCTTTTAAAGAAATAGCCCCTGCAAGTCATTTTGTAAAGTGGATGATCCTTTTGTAGTATGGACAGCTGCCCCATTGTTTCTCTCCTGTGTCAATCCAGGTTGGTGGAGCCAAATTTTCTCAAAGCTAGACCTGCCCATAATGAAGTCTAAGTTCATGGAACAAACTACACAGAAGTCCTATGTATCTGTCATTGTACCAGTACCACCCAGCTCTCTCTCTCTCTCTCTCTTTTTCTCTCTCTTTCTCTCTATCTCTCTCTCCAGGCTTTGCCTTTGAGCCAGAGGGAAAATATCCAAAGGCCCCATCATGTAACGTAAAAACCCATCACTTTTCTGTTCGAGTTTCAGCACCATGACTTGTTCCCACCGTGATGGGGCCTGAGAACAGACCTAGGCAGTCCGATATGAGTCCTGTTCCCCTCCCCTTCCTACTAAGACTGAGGGCCCCAGGCATAGGGACAATACGGTCAGCTACTGGCACTGCTATTCTTTGTCTTGCTCCACCCTGTGCTATCACAGGCATTGCCACGGACATCAAGGTTGGGAGTTAGACGGAGGGGTCTGACCCCGTGAAAACGGAGCAGCTGTGCTGGGCTCTAAGGCTGTGTTGACTCCTCAGTGGAATGATGGTTTGGGAGTAAAAACTGTGCATCTGCAGGTGACTTTATGAGGGGACCATGGGGAAGCTTAATGCACGTGGACTGATTGTGGTAGTGAGCTTGGAAGTTCCTCGAGTCTGAAAAGAGCTCTGTTGTGCACTGAGGATGCAGTACAGGGAGAGTAGTACACATGGGGTTCGGGGGGGGGGGCGGTTCGAAACCCACAGACACAAAAGAAGCTTCATTACCCTTGGTGCTGACCCTGCAGCGAGGTTCTAGCCAGAGTGCAGGCCCCGGGCAGTTGATATTCGTGTAATGTAGGTTATAAAGTACTTTCCCTTGAACTATCTGGATGCTCATTTCTCAAGATGAATCTTACTCTCTCCCTGATTCCAAGACAGGAGACAGGAGTGAGAAAGGGGGAGATTGGGAACATGGGCAGTGCCTCCAGGCTGCTCTCTAGTTCTTAGAGGGGCTGGACAGGGAAGGGGCAGGTTTCTGGTCTTTGTAAGATCTAAAGAAGCCCCTGAATTCTGTTTTCCCCCTTTACATCCCATATCTTTCTTCTTTTGCCTCCTCCTCACCCTTGAAGAAATGGCAGCATCCCAAGAATAATATCTGCACAAAAGGAGAAAATGTAAGCATGAGAAAACATTTGAGGAAAACAACAATGGATGTATTGACTGGAGAGAATCCTACCTTTCAAGAACAATTCATGTTTATTTGTGGAGGCAAGTGACAAGATGGTACAACCTTTATCCTTTCCCAGAAGCGAAAACAAAGGGCACAGCAACTGTAGTGAGCTGACAGTTATTTTGGCCTTTTGGGTGGGTCTAGCCGTACTTGGGATCCCAGTGGTACAAGACCCTCTGCCGAAGGCTTGCCCCGGCCTGTGTACATAGCACGCCATGTCTGTGGGCAGGCCCAGCACTTTCCGTCAGTGTTGTACTGTATGTGATGAGTTGTGTTGGTCTCTGCATTTTTCTGCAGAAGAGGAGTATCTGCTCCAGGTACCTTGACGTTTGTACAGCCTAGAGGCCAATGCTGTGGGCGTGTGACTCTTTATCAAAAAAGAAAAAAACAAAACAAAACAAAAAATACCAGTGTGGTGATGATGATGCTGATGTGTGTATATATATAAGGTTATATGGGGAAGATTTCTAAATAAAAGTTTTACAAAGGGGCTGGACTTTGTGCTTGCACTTTGTACCCTAGAGCCAGAGAATGGGGACATTAAAAGGAAAAGCCAGGCAGGCCTTGGCTCCACTAATCTTAAGAAGTGGGATCCAGCTACTTTCAGAACAAGCCTTTAGGGAGGAAGGAGGCTCCCCTCTGGGGTTCCCTTTTTTTCTCCTGTGGAACTTCTCAGGGCTCCAGTATCCTGTCCTTGTGTTCACAGCCCTGGGCAGCCTGACAGACAGCCCTCTCTGTGTTGGGTCAGCTTCCTCCTTCCTGTTGGATCAGTTTCCCTAGTTGGGGCCATTGCTTCCAGTGACGATTTAAGACAGACAAATGAAGCTGTTACCCACCAATGGTGTCCTCAGGTTTCCTAACGACTCAGTGCAGGCTGCAGCTTTTACACCTGGCTTTTTTTTTTTCTTTCTTAAAAGATTTAATTAAAAAAAAAATTTTTATGTGTATGGATGTTTTGCCTGTATGCATGTCTGTACCAAATGTGTGTAGTGCCCACAGAGGCCAGAAGAGGGCATTGGGCTAGCCTAAGACTGGAGTTATAGACAGTTGTGAGTTGCCACATAGGTGCTGGGATTTGAACCTGGGTCCCAGTACTTTTAACCACTGAACCATTTCTCTAGCCCTTGTACCTGACTTCTGGGGACTGGGAGCTTGGGGAAGAAGGCTGAAGATTTGGGAGCCTCCAGTAACAGCAGGTTCCCTGTCTCTTGAGCGGGCTTCCCTGGAGTTTGAATGGAATTTGAGACAGATTGTGGGTCTTGGGGAGGCCATTGTACGTGGATGTTTGATCCCCTGGGAATTTGTAGAGTGGTCACCTCCAAAAGCGTAGCTTCCATTTTCTCATTTAACAAGCATTTGCTGAGCACCTGCTCTGGACAGATACTGCTCCGTTGGCAAGGGTTCAGCATTGAACAAAACAAACATGGATGCTCTCCACTGCAGCTTGCATCCTAGCAGGGAGACACAAACATATACAGCTATAGAGTTAAACAGTCAGACAGCGATTAGTATTAACCCGTGGTGAGTTTCAGGCCAGCCTGGCTACATGAGACGATCTCAAAAAACAAAACCGAAAGAAGCAGAAAGGAATGGAAGGGGACAGATCAACCAGGATAGCTCAGAGAAGGCCCTAGGGTGCCATCTCTTCCATTCAGTGTCAGAGGATTCCTGGCTTCAGGGGCATCATTGACCTAGGAACAGCCTTGGGCCTGTCTACCTGTTACATGGGCTAAGAGGCCTTGGAAAGGCTTTTACTTACTTTCTCTCTGGACCATCCCCAAATCTAGAGATGTGGACACCAGCTCAGATGGTCTCCAAAGGGAATTCAGTGGTCTCACAGTGAATTCCCATCCTGCCTGTCACTCAGAAGCACTTGCCCTCTTGGCTTCTGTCTCCCAGAAAGAGAGGGGAGGATTCAGCCCGAGTGTCAAGATCTGACCCAGCCTACCAGGGAGCTCCTTGGATGTGCCTCTCCCTGGCCCAGGGCAAGGATGGTATGATTTGGGCTTCGGGTAGAGAGAAAATTGGATCTTAGGTTCACAGACCTGAGTGGCAGGAAGAAGAGATTACCAAGATAGGAAAGAAAGAAAGAAAGATCCGTATGTGGGGTGGAGGAAGTGGCTAGCCATATTCATTATAATTGGAGGGTCATGCCAGGAAAGGTCGAGGTAGTTGGTTTTAGCACATGGAGGCAGCTGGCATCTGGGAGAGAGCAGCAGGGAGGAGTAGAGGCAGCAGCAGAGGCCTGGGATCTTCCTCACCACCTCAGAAGGATTTTCCTCAGGAGAAACAAGCCTCTCTGTATAATGAAGTCAGAGAGAGCCTGTGGACTCCGGTCACCAGGAGAAAAATCAGACTCTTGGAGGTCGTCTGTGGGGACAGAGACCTAGAGAGAAGAAGTCTTTCCAAGTCATGTATCCCATTGTGACAAGTAGGCAGGCCCAGTCCCCCTGCCCCTGAGACAGTGCTGTCCCTGAAGCCCAGAATCCTCTGACCCCCACAAACAAAGGAGAGTACCCGAGGCCCTGCCTGAAATACCTATTTCTTACCGCTCCATTTTGTGTGTGTTTTGTTTGTCTTTGTTTTTCTGAGACAGGATCTCATGTAGCCCAGGCTGGCCTCCAACTCACTAAGTAGCTGAGGGTGACCTTGAATTTCTGTTCCTGCCTCTGTCCCTGGAGTGCTGGGGTGACAGGTGGTATGCACTACCAGGTCTATTCAGCAACAGAAGCTGAGCCCCGGGCTTTGTACATGGCAGGAAAGCACTCTCCCCACTGGACCACCCCTGCCCTCGCTCTCGCCCCTACTGTACCATCTTCCCTTCTGCTTTGTTTCATTGTTTCGCCTCCTCCCGGTTTCCTCGCGTTGGGTTCATTTTTCACAGGTCAGTCATCATCCTTTCCGCCTATTGCCTTTCATTTGGCTGACTTGTCCTTGGAATCCAGGAAGCTTTCCTGACTCCATGGGGTTGGGTTCCTCCTTTGCCTCCACATGGGACTCCGTGTCTGCTGGGCTCTTTGCACCCTAACAGTTTCCTCTTGGTTTGCTTCTGCATGGGAACGCAAGCTCCTCAGAGCTGGAATCAAGTCTGACTCTGCCCCAGCACCTTAGACTACAAGGATACAGATGCCTTTCCTATTGACATGAACAATCCTTCCTCCCCCTGCAGGCTCTCTCTTCTTCTCTCTGGGTCTTATTTCTGACAGCAGCAAGGAAGGAGTGTGGAGATGGGGGAAGGGAGTCTTTCCTACCACAGGTGCTTGGACCAGTGCATTCTGGGTTTGTTGGGGGAAGATGGATGACGCAGTCCTGGGATGGCCAGGGAGGAACAGGTGCTATCTCAGCTTTGGGCGGGCAATGGTGTTTGGTTCTTTTTTGTTGGAGGGGGTAGGGAAGAGGGTATGAGCCTTCTATGGCTAGGCTGGGACAGGCCAGTTTTCAACATAGACCTGAAAGGCTGGTGTGGAATGGTAAAGATCAGGGGTGGGGATTGTGTGTCTAGTTCTGTCTAGTCTACTTGTGTCAGTCCCTACCTGCTTTCCTCTCTATAAAACAAATATCTATCTCCCAGAAGCCACCACTGTGTCATTACTCCACTGCCACATGAGCCAGATGCTAGGTGTACCCAGTCATAGTGTTCCACTACCATGAATCTGAGTGAAGGAAGCTATAGCTGGATCACCCATGGGAGGACATGAAACCCAGTGTAGGAAGGGGCTTGAGCAAGATGAAGCAGATGTAAATTCAGGGCTACATCCAGAGGTTGTGCTGCAGACCCCTTAGGAAGGTCAGGAAAGTGGAGGGACAGCAGTAGGCAGCTGGAGTTCTTAGGAGAGATGGCTCTGCTTTCCCTATGGGCAAGATGGCTATCGGTTTAGGAATGGGACCAGAAACAATCCATGCGGAGGCAGTAAAGAGCGTGCTAGTTGGAGGATGGGCTCAGTGGATGGCTAGGAGGCCAGTGAGTAAGGACAGTTGACACAGCACAGTTCATGAAGGGAGGAACCAGGGCCTGGGTAGAAGCAGCAGAAAAAGCAGCCAGGCCACTGGAAGAGGTTGGCCTGGGGTCAGAATCACTGGGTGGGGGGTTAAGGCCTAGTATTGCTGCTGGGTGGCTTGTGACTTGGGGTGAGTCACTCTATCACTCTGAGGTTTGGTTTCTTTATCTGTTAAATGGAGATGTTAACACTCATCTTCAAGGACTGTCCCATGACTTCAAAATAATATGCACAGTGTCTGTGTTTTAAAAAAGATGATATAGAAAGATTTATAGACGGCAAGTGTTCCTCCTGGGAATGGGACCAGGATGGGTTGTCCTGACTGAGGGATGAGGTATGTGTGTGCAGGAATGTTAATCACCCCTCTACAGCAGGACTTCCTGTGGGCCTGTCCCATGTCAGGTAAGGCTGGGTAGCCAGCAAGGGCCACCCATGTCTGACTTCAGAGACTCATGGATTGAGTGGAAGTGGGTGGCGGGAAGAACCCTAGAGGCAAGTGCTATGGGAAGGGCAAAGTGGTGTGGCAGCCCAGCTCTGACAACAGGGACCCTGAGCAAGTGCACGCTGAACTAAAGGGGCCGGAGGTTTCTGGGAGGAGGTTCCACTTCCTGTCCTGTCCTGAGTGCTATCTCTCAGTGGTAGAGCAGGCTGATCCAGGAATGCTGGCTTCCTCCTGGGTCCCACACTCCTACCCAGGCTACCTGGGGTGAGGCAACGCCAAGGCTCAGGGAGCTACCCACTTCACTGTGCCTTCCAGCACCTCCTTACTCTCTCCCCACTGGCTTGGTCTGAGCCCTGCCCCTCCCCAGCTCCTGGGCTTTTCTGTCCACACAATAACAGGATGTGATCAGTTCGAAGAGAGGAAGTGGGGGAGGACTGCTGTGCTGATAGGGAAGGAGGGGGGGTTCTGACTCTCTCCTCTCTGGTCCTCCCCTGCTCTGTGGGCCAGCCCCTGTAGCTCCTTTCCCCTAAGCCCTACCCTGGGCTTCTGTTTGAGACCAGTAGGGATGAACTGTCCTCTTCTGGCCCAGGCAACACTGTTAGCCTATGGAGAGACGTGCCTTGGCCATGCCTTCGGCAGGATCTGCCTTCTGAAGAGGCTTGCTGGTGGTCAAGCTTTAGATGCTGGGTTATTTCCTGCCCTGGAGCTTCTGGACTCTAAGGATGGGCAGGTGGGTCGCTTCTCAGGGCTCCATCTATCCAGTGGCTTCCCAAGTCCACATGAGCATGATTCAGTGCAGCGCGTGCAGACTTAATCGAAAAGTCCTTGCCAAATGCTGGCTGGGCCTTGTACAGCGTGTGGGCCAGGCTGCAAAAATGGAAAGTGAGAGGCAGAGAGACAAAGGGCAGGAACAGGGGCTAGGTTGAGCTGGAAGCCAGTACTAGGTCCATTGAGCCACCACCTCTTCAGGCCAGGGCTGGCCTCAGAATGTCCAAAGCTGATAATCAGATCTGCCCTGGCCAATGTGACAGCCGTTAAGCACAAACAGCTCTTCGGTGTTTGAAGGGTGACTAACACACCAGGTAATTGAGTTTATCATTCTGTTTACGTTGAATTAACCTCAATGCAAAAGGCCATGTGTAGCTACTGGTTATTGATCAGTAAAGCTTTACATTTTCATTCACTGGGTTACTGGTCACCACTGTCCCCTTTGCCGAACCAGGCCACGCTGGAGACATAGATCTGTCGAGTAGTTGAAGCCTTGCATTAAGGACTGTCCTGGAGGCCAGCCAGGGGAAGAGTGTGGCTCACTTAGTAGTCATGAAAGGTTTCTCAGGGAATGCTGGCTCTGGAGGGACGAGTAGGACTTGATCAGGGTTGCTGAGAGGCATGGAAGCCGGGTGGCAGGTGTAGATGGAGGCACTGCCCTGGGAAGAACAGGATGGGTTTTGTAGACTTTATTGTTGGGGTATATATGTTGGGAGTGCTGGGCCAGAGAAGCCTTGGGGCATGGTCACCAGAAATTTGAAGTTCCCTGAGAGTAATGGGAACCACAGTGAGGGTCGTGAGCAGGAGGAGGAGGATGGTCAGAATATGGTTTGGAGACTTTGTCGGTGGCTACCGTGGAGGGCAGCTGCAGGCAGGGACACAAGGAAAGAGTCAGAGAGCCACACCCATATGCTATGGAGCCATACTATCCATAGCACAGTATGATGGGCTTCCTGGGCACAAGACTGAGATGGCCTTTCTGTTGTCACTGGGACCTGCATGTGATTGCGAGAGGCTGTGATTGTAGGACCCTGGAACTTAGCACTTAGACCTGGAACCTAGAATCCCCTGGGGCCAATCTCCCAAATCAACCAACCAGCTTTTATTATTATTATTATTATTATTATTATTATTATTATTATTATTATTAAACTCTTTTGAGAGTATACTATAGTTATATCATTCTTCTCTTCCTATTCCTCCTTCCAACTCCTCCCTGGAACCACCCTCCTTTTCTTTTTTTCAAATTCGTGTCCTCTTTTTCTTTAATTGTTATTACATACATACATGCTAACACACACACACACACACACACACACACACTCCTAAATATATGAGCACAACCTGCTCAGTCCTTGTAATGTTACTTGTATATGTATGCTGACCATTTGATGTTGGAAATCTGTCGATGTGCTAATTCTTGGAGAAGACTATTTCTCTTGCTCTCAGCATTTCTTAGTTGCTCTTCAGTCCTTTGGGGTTGAGGCCTTTTGAGCTTTTCTTCTTCAGTGTTAGCATGTCTTTTGGTGTTGTTCTTGTGTAGGTCATGTTTAAGTAGCCATGTTGTTGAGACTTCATGGATGCAGCTTCTCTGACATTTCTAGGAGACACAATCTCACAGCAAACCTCCTGGCTCTTACAATCTCCCCCTCTCCTTCTATAATGTTTCCCGAGCCTTAGGTGCAGGAATTGTGTTGTAGATATATCAGTTAGGACTGGGCTCTACATTTCTGCCTTCTGATCCGTTGTGGTTTTCTGTAGTGGTCTCAGTCTGTTGCAAAGAGAAGTTTCCCTAACGAGGAACGAGGACCACACTTATCTGTGGGTGTAAGGATGAATATTTAGATGTAGAGAGGGTCATTCTGGTTCAGTAAAGCGGCAGCTGTAGGTTCTTCTCCAAGATCGTGACTTCGCTAGCCCTGGGTGGTTGGCTGGGTTTCCAGTACCAGGCATGATTCTCCTCTTGTTAAGAAGGCCTTATTTCCAATTAGGGAGCTGTTGGTTCCTGCCAGGGTGTGAGTGCCACTATTACACCCTTAGGGTTATTGTGCCATGCTGGTTGTGGTTGTTCATAGCTGGGTAGGACCAAGCAAGCAGTTCTTTCTTTATTCCAACATACTTCCGGGCACTGTCTATTCAAACTCTGTTCTGTAGACATGTCTGTCTCCTTACGGGACACCAAGGTGCTATTGGGTCAGAGTGAGCTGACTGGGAAGAACAAGTTTTGGGGGAGTCTAGATGAGGCCCCAGATCCCAGGGTTGGGGAGCTTAGAAAGAGGACAGACGCTCCTAAGGGTGCATATTCTCCCAAGAACCCAGGATAGGGGATGTACTTCCAGTTTACAGAGGTCAGCGAGGCCAGATGGTTCAGAGAGAGCCAACCCCCAAAGATGCTATGATTACCACAGACGGACACCCCTCCCAGACCATTGGGTTGAGAGATCCCTGAGGGGACTCAGAGGTTGGCCCCATATAACTGGGAGATATTTGTACAGGTTATTTCATGAGTTTCCTGAATTGGGGGAGACCCCATGTGTCTTCATTCAATTTCCATTATGCAGATGGTAATCCGACAATAATATCACCTACCCCTGCCTACACCCCCTTGCCACCCTGTGACAAAGTCTTTCAAGACCCTTGCCCTTCTGAGATCTACGAGAGAGCTATGGGACCAGGCTAGTAAACCTTTTCCCACCCAGTGCCTGTGACAACCTGGCCAGCTGAGCCCAGGCAGTTCAGGGTCCTCATCCCTTCCCAGCTCCTGGCTCACCCAGCTGCAGCCTGGGACCTTCAGTGCTCCTGGGTCCCAGGCTCCGGGGGATCTCAGGAGGCCGGGCCTTCTGCCCTCTGGCTGTTCCCACACAGGCTAAGGGAGGCTTGTTTCTCAGCTCTCCCGCCCCTCTCTCCAGCAATCCCCCCTGGGCTCCAGGCATTCAATGGGCTATCAGGCTTGCCCATCACTCTCCCCCTCCCCCTCACTCTGTTACCCTTGAATAGGTGGGATCCAGATAGCCTCAGGCACTCCCATCCCTAAACCCCCAGCCGATGTCTCCACGGACCGTCTGGGACCTCACAGCTCTGACTAGCTACCTGCCTAACCACGCTGGGAACCATGGTACTTGCATTGGCTGGCGCTAGCAGTCTTTCCTATTGTCTGCTGATGCCCTAAAGCTGCGGTCTCAGCTGGGCACCTAAACACTGAGCCTGTCTGGCCTGTGCTACTGCAATTGTGCGCTGTGAGACTAGACAGAGGTAACAGTTTCAGTGTCCGGGTGTTTAGCTCCTGGAGACAGGTGTCTCCTTTCGGGGACTGTATGCTTCTCCCATCTCTTGATTTTGGCTGCCGATGTAACAAGGTGAGCAGAGGCACTGCGCAGGCAGGCAGGACAAGGCGGTGGCTACCTGCCTTGCTTATTTGGGTGGGTGGGGTGTTTGGGTTGGCTGTAGGCTCTTCAGGGTCCACATCTGCTGGTTTGGGGCTGTGCCAAAGGCATTGGCCTGTCCAGTTGCCTGGCTGCATTGCGCTGAGCTGCTGGGAGCGTGGAGCCTGCTGGCAGGCTCCATGGATGCTAATGAGGGCCTTCCCAGGCCAGGGGGAGGGGAGCCTTTGTCCTGCTCTTGTCTGTGCTGGAGAGTCCTCAGAGAGAGACAAGGGGCCCTCCACAGACGCAAGTACACATGATTAGCCTGCCATCACTCACATTGATGGCACTCAGAACTCCGGAGCATGGACAGAGATGGGGGAAGAAGAGAAACAAACTGGTCCTAGGCAGTCTCAGCACTTTCCAGGCAATGGCCTAGAGAAACACCTCCACATCAACAGAGAAAACCAGTGCTCCCGAGCCCTCTCCACTGCTTTTCTTTCCTTTCTCAGGAGACACCTTTGCTGTACATAAGATACCCTCTGAAGATTCCTACCACCAGCAACAACGTTAGGCCCTGGTTAGAGTATCTCTGATGCCCTCCATACCTTAAGTGTTGTATTTCTGTTTCATTGTTTTTTTTTTTAAACTATAATTCTGTATTTTTTAAGTTTTATGTATTTAAGGCATTCAATTTAAAAGACCATAGTGACTACACCACACTGCCCAAGAGGACATGTCATACAAAAGATTCAAAACCCCTGCACAAAGGTATTCCCGCAGTTGGCTTTTCCCCAGCCTCATCTCCAGCAGGGAAGGGTCTGGTGTCTGTGCTCAGTGCCTGTGGCCCCTTCCTTGATTTGGTTAGAGGATGAGAGAGAGACGAGCACATGCTGGTATGATTGGAAGGGTTCCAGGTAGGGTCCACCTATCACCCTTGATGAGCACCTGCCAATTTTAAAATGTGGTCCATATTGCCCAGTTCCTCTCACATGCCAGGCCAGGAATAGAATAGCGAACAAAGCATTTTCCTGGTAGAAAAAATGGAGAATAGTAGAGAAGTTAAAGAATAGTGGATTTCAGGGCAGTAAACGCCAAGGAGCAAAATAAAACTAGGTAAGAGAATGAATAGGGTTTCTAGGGTTGAGTTTGCAGAGTTTCAAAGGTCTAGATCGTAGGTCCTCAGTGATTAGATGACCTTACAGTCAAGACCTAAGGGTGATGGGTAGAAAGCTATGGAGATGTCTGGGAGAGAGGATCACAGTCTCCGGAGAGCGAAGGCCCTGAGGTCCAAGTGGGCCTGCAGTGGGCAGGAGACAGCAGAAGGCAGGGGTGGCTAGAGGAGGAGCAGGAGACAGGTTAGAGGTTAGAGAGGCATCATGTAGAGAAACCCCTGGCCATCTTGAGGAGACTATGTAGTGGGAAGCTGCAGCGAGCTTACATCCGGGGACTTGGAGCCAGCATAGAAAGGAGGGGACAGGGGATTAGGACGGATATGCTTAGGGCGAGCCAAGGGGATTTGCTGGTGGCTTGGTGTGGAGTGTGTCCAAGAGAGAAGTCAAAGGCAACCTCTCAGGTCTTTTAGCCACAGGGAGGTTGGGATGCCATACATCAAGGAGAAAGCTAAGGAGGGGATAAAAGTTAAATGGCATGAGCTCAGGAGCTCATTTTGGACATCTTACTCTTTCTTTTGAGACAGGGTCTTATTGTAGAAGTTTATTTTTAGTTGTGTTTAAAATATTGTTTCGTGCTTTTGGGGGAAGGGCTGAGTGGGCATTGGCATTTTGTATTGTCTGCAGGTGTTGGGTTAATGTGGTTCCCTCCACCCCCATAACGTTTGATTGCTCATGATCGTCACATGCTATCAATAGACTACCTGAAGTTCTGTATCAGTAAAAACACCTGAGCTGGGACGCTCAGGGTTCCGCTGTTTAGGATGGTGCTGGCCATGATGGTGGTTCCCTCTGCTGAGGTCAGGCAGGGTTCCGACCTATGAAAGTGTCTCCCTGTCTTCCTTGGTGAGCCACCCTGTAGGCTTACCGCTACAGGGTCTCACCATGTAGCTCACTATGTAGCCCAGGCTGGCCTCACTGGGATTAAAGGTGTGCACCGCCAGGTGACATCTTACTTCTGAGATTTGGGAGAGTGGTCCAGGCTAGGAGGCATCGCTGCTGGGTACAGTGTGACACCCTGGGACACGCATGCCCATCAGCAGTCATCAGATACCTGCTCCTATTGGCATGAGCCAAGTGCTTTTCATTCAGCTCTCCTCAGTCTCTCTGCAAGTCCAAGGGGAAGGGGGCTAGTATCATCTCCATTAGACAAATGGACAAGCTCACTCAAGATGTGAGGGGCTTTCTGAAGTCATAACACCAGAGAAAAGTAAAGCTGGGATTTCAGCTTACATTAGTCACATTTCAGAACTCAAACTCTGTAACCCATTAAAAATATTTATTTTTATTTATGTGAATGAGTTTTTAGCTCATACGTCTGTATGTGGAACGTGGAACACATGGGCAGTGCCTGTGGAGGTCAGAAGAGGGGATGTTACATCCGCTGCTACAGGGAGTTACAGGTGGTTGGGAGCAGCCATGTGGGTGCTGGGAATTGAACCTAGATCCTTTGGAAGAGCAACCAAAAGCTTCTGAGCCCTCCTTAGCCCTTTGATACTATTGCAATGTCAGCTGTAAGCCTTATAGGTCCCCTTCCTTCCTTCCTGCCTGCCTCTGGCTTCCTTTCTTCCCTCCCTCTTTTGCTTTTGTTTTCAAGATACACATCCTTAGCTTCCTAGTAGCTTTAGAAGAGGTCAAACTATTATTAAAGTTAATACTCAGAATCTCTGACAATTCTCTTCATTTGTGTGTGTGTGGGGAGGTGGGGGGGAAAGGAGGGATAAGGAGGGAGGGGCCAGAGACAAGATGCATGGTTTTTATAGGTGTGCTCCCAGGGGCCTACTCCATCCAAACAGGTCCTATCTCTTTCCGCCTCCCCTAAAATGTTACCGTGAGTTCATCGAGGGATCAATCAATTCACTGATTAACTGAGACCTCAGGATCAAACCATCTCCCTGGAGCTCATTATCTGGCAACACATCAGCCCGAGGGGAAATGCTTTACAGTCAAACCTCAGCACCACTGGACGTTGTCAGCTTGCTTCCTGGCTGACCCTGTAGAGCATCAATTCCACAAGTGCAGAGAAATTGTCTCACTCATTGTACTGAATAGGGCCATAGGAGGCTCTGGGTAAATATCCGTTGATTGAATGAATGCTACACTTTCTGTTATCTTTTCCTGATGTTCCAGATTAGATGGTATCAGTATTTGTGTACATGTAGTGCCTACGTACCTGCTTGGAGACATTTAGTGAAACCAAAAACGTGTTTTGTTCTGTTTTGTTTTCTTTTAAGATTTATTTACCCAAGTGCTCTATCTGCATGTACACCTGCGGGCCAGAAGAGGGCATCTCATTCCTGTATAGACGGTTGTGAGCCACCACGTGGTTGCTAGGAATTGAAAAAAATTTAAATGTTAATATTGTATATGTGTGTCTTTTTGTCTTTGTATATATACGTGCTCTGTGCATGTGGGTGCAGGTCCCTGCAGAGGCTAAAATAGGGTGTCAGATGTCCTGGAGCTAGAGTGACAGGTGGTTGTGAGTCTCCTGATGTGGGTGCTAGGAACTAAACTCAGCTCTTTTCAAGAGTAGCGCTCGCTTCTAACCACCGAGCAATCTTTCCAGCTGCCCTCCTCTTTTTGGACATAAGGACTCATTCTGTAGTTCAGACGGACATAGAATTCACTACATAGCCTGAACTTGCAGTGATCCCCCTGCCTCAGTCTCCCATGTGCTGGACTGCAGGTGCCGCCTTGCCCAGCGGGTGTGATGCAGTTTCACAGCTGGGTCTCATCAGCTCTGTCTTACTCACTGTTGTATTTCCAGTCCCATGGTTGGCAGCAAACAGGTGGTGAATGAATAAATGAAAGTGCATTGAGGTGAAATTGGGCCAAGTGAGCAGTAGGTCAGTGCTAGGGGAGGGGCTGGGCCCTGGGTTGTGTGGAGGGCTGCGTGGGATCAGTGCCGTCTCTCCTAATAGTTGACTGTGTGGCCTTCCCCTAGAACCTTTCAGGGTCATACTTTCCCTGGCTAAAAAAATATAAGGAGCAAGATGGCATCTTTCAGGGTGAGCCTATAAGTCAGGTGAGGCTAATTCTAGAAGCTTGTATCCCAGCTTGGGTCATTGCTGGCCTGGAGCCCTGATGGACAGCAGAGCTGTGCAGAAGCCACTGGAAGAGATTTGGCCCTGGGCCTTCTGCTGGCAGGAGGATCCCGGCCTGGCCCCCTCCTCACTTTCTTGGCTGGGTGAGGAGGCAGCAGGAGGATTTGATTGATCTTCTATTCTGGGGGGTCCTCACCATAAATCTCCCTGGCCCACTGGGGTCTCCTAGGACTCAGGAGCAACAGCCTGTGCATTCCTTGGCTCTGTGGGTTCCAGGCTAGCACCTTTTGCCTCTTTCAGTTCCTAGCTCTGGGCCTGCCTGTGTGGCTGTACTTATCTGCCCAGAGCATAGCCACACTCTGAGTTCTAGAAAGCCTCTGTCCAGAGAGTCACTAACCTTTCTCCAAATCTGACCTTGAGATCACCTTGAGATCATGTGACATGGCCTTGAGCAGACCTGCCCCAGGCTCCCAAAGAGTCAGGACTCCTTAACTCTTTTGTACCATGGACTCCCTGCATGGTCCAGTGCGACTTACAGTCTCATTGTTTCTTTTACAAATTGTTATTGTTTATTATTGTTACTGTGTGTGTGTGATGTGCACGTGCATGGTGTGTGTGTGTGCATACCACAGTACACACATGGAGGTCAAAGGCCAACTTTGTGGAGTTGGTTCTCTCCTCTCACCTTTACCTGGGCTCCGGGGATGGAACTCAGGCCACCAGGCTTACACAGCAAGGGTGCCACCACAGGAGCCATCTTGCTGGCCTCCTGTGGACTACTTCTCAACAAAATGTTTTTAGAAGCATAAAATAAAATGTACAGCACTGGACAGAGAGCCAAATGTCTCAAAACGGTTATCAAAATATTAAAAGTATGCTTGTGATAAAGTAGTTTAAATGTACCTTTATAATGTACTTGGCCGGATTTGCGGATGCTTCCGTGGCTACTATGGTTACCTAGTGATAAGCATGAATAATATGTCCAAATACCTGCAGCAATTGTGGGGTGATAGGAAAGAATGGGAGAGCCATGGTTTGCAGTCTTTATTCCTTATTTAAAAATATGTTTTTAAATTTTATGTTCGTTGGTGTTATTTACCTGCATGGCTGTCTGTATGAAGGTGTCAGAAGCCCTGGAACTGGAGTTACAGACAGGTTTTAGCTGCCATGTGGGTGCTGGGAATTGCACCTGAGCCCTCTGAGGAGCAGTGAGTGCTCTGAACCACTGAGCCATCTCTCCAGCCCCCTCAATCTTTATTCTTAATGGAAGAAACTTTCAAATCTCACTTACAGGTGAGCAAAACACAGATGCAGTATCCCCTGCCCAAGGTCATGAACCTTAGGAAGAGTGTGATAACTGAAGGGCAGCTGGGTGAGTGAAATTCTATGTGGATAGAGAGAGTCCTCCGCATCCCTGAGAGGCCCACAGCCCTCTGCACACATCCATCCTCGTGGGTGACCTGGTCTTTTGCTTTCACAGTACTGCTATAGGGATAGTTGAACTCCTTCCTGGAACACTCTCCCTAGTGTTGGACAGCTCCAAGGGCTTTCATTATCTGGAGAGATTCTGGGCAGACCCAGTCAGTGCCTGCCCCTCAACTAGCAGTAGAGAAAGACATAGGGTCCACCTGGAGCTCACCACGTTATCCATCCCCCCTTCTCTGATCTTCTACCCTCTGCCAGGACAGGCAGTGTATATTCTGAGATTTAATTTCATAAAGTGTGTGTGTGTCTGTGTGTGTGTGTGCAGGCATTGTGCTTTAATGCTGTGTGCTGGAGGTAAAAAAGTGTGTGTGTGTGTGTGTGTGTGTGTGTGTGTTGGGGGTCTGTCCTTGGAGGTGATCGGTACTAAATGCACAAACACATGAATCAATATGGCATTGGAATTTGTGGGAATAGCTGTGAAAAGAGGAGTAGAGAAGACTCAGGGGAAGATGAGGGAAGGGATGAGTTCACACTGGAGAAAGTGACCTTTAAAGTAAGCGACTTAGAAGGTCACTTCGCTAGGAAGGATTGAAGAGAGCACACCAGGAAGAGGGCTATACACTGTGGGGATCAGGCCAGGGAACAGGAAGCGTTGGGCCAGGCGAAGCTGAAGAGGAGGGCTGACTGTCCTGCCCCTCAAGTACCCAGGCAGAAGTCTGAACATTATGTTAGGGACCAGGAAGAGACCAAATAAAACAGTCTCCAGGAATTTGCAGCCTTGCAGTGAAGATTAACAGGGAGGACATTACAAGGATGAGCGAAGAGGGCTTTTACCCTTGTTCTCTGAACACGCACCTTGAGGGCTAGCTCGGTGGAAGAGCGCTTGCTTAGCACGCACCACGCCCTAGCTTCCATTCTTAGCACCACAAGGGGAAAACAACCAAAACAAAAGGCATGAAACACCCTTCTTGAATATGTCATCCGGCTTTCCTCAGGCTGAGAGCTCTGTCTGTACAGCCTTCCCCATCATATCTTTCTGTACAGTCTGACAACCTGGCTAATATCTCCCCCATTCCCCTGCCTGCGTCACCAGCATGCAGCCTTCCTCGATGATTCGGTCTTCTGTTGCATCAGAGCTCTGTGTACGACATGCGCCGTGCTTCCATCGCCACTGACTATTTCTGTGCCAATGATCATTTTCCCCTCCTGTAACCCACCCTCGAAACAGAGTGTGAGTGTGGCAGCTGGAGAGAGGGAAGCTCTTGAATCTTCAGTTGTGAATTGCGGCCCGCGCCCCATCTGGGATTGGAGCCACACAGTGCCATCTCCTGGCGGTTTGTAGAATGGCAGGCAAGGTGTTGTAGGGAGGGAGGGAGCGAGGGATGCGGAAACTGGGCACTAGTCTGGTGGAAGGTTTGTCTAGGACTCAAGATTACAGACGAGAGCCGGCTAAAAACAGAGGGGAGTTCCTGAGCTGTCTGAGGTGAGGGACCAGGGTCCAGCCCTAAGGGCTGCTGAGACCCATCCAAATTTTGGGATTCATCCAGACAACAGACAACAGGGGAAATTCCTTTGTTACCATGGAACAAAGCCTATCATAAGGCTGAGGAGACAAGCCTCTCCTTATGTGAGAACTTCCAGGTATTAGAGTCCTAGCCTCAAAGCCAGATGTCCACCCATCGCTGCCCTCTTCTCCCCAGTGGAACAACTTGTTTGGCTTTAAAGCCTGGGACTTTGGCCTGGGAGCTGTTTCTTCCCTTTGGTCACCTGGTGTCCTTCCTGCTCCTCCTCCTCCTCCCTTACTGAGCCCAAAGTATAGTCCTGGGAGTCTCTGCTGTGTTTTGGGGGCTTTAGGGAAGTTGAGGATGCTTGGGGAAAGAGACTGAGTCTCACATGCTGGTGGCAGAGGCTGGGCCCACTGAGGACATGCACTAGTGAGTGGGTACCACCATGGGAGCTTCTCTGCACACCTCTCTCGAAACCTCTCCACCCTCCGCTGCTGGAGAACCCCGCTATTCTGGAGTTTTGTTTTCCTGCCTCATCCTGCCTCCTCTTTTTTTGAAATACCTGTATGTTGGGCCTGTGTTTGATCCCTTTGTTCAGAACACACACGCTCACACACAAATACTCACACTCACACATACATATACACAACACACACTCACACATACACACACACATTCACACATACACTCACACACACACCACACACACTCACACATTCATACATACACACCACACACCATACACACACATACACACACACTCACACCACACACATATACATTCATACACACATACACCACACACACATACACACACTCTCACCACACACACACACACACACACACATACATTCATACACACACCACACACACACATACACACCACACACCATACACACACATACATTCATACACACATACACACACCACACACACACACACACACACTCATATATTCATATACATACACACATACACACATACCACACACATATACACACTCACACACACACCACACACACACTCATACATTCATACACACACACATCACACACTCACACATACACACACTCACATACACACCACACTCACACACACACATATACACCATGCACTCACACATGCACACACAGTCAGACACTCACACACACCACACTCACACATTCACACACACACATCACACACACTCACACACACATACACTCACACACACACACATACACACACCACACACACACTCATACCCACACCTTAGGGCACTGCCACTAAGTTGCCCTAAGTTGCCCAACTGACCGGTTGCCCAAGTCAGGAACTTAACCTGGGAGTGGGTGCACTCCTCACCCTCTCTGGTTAGTCACTTGTCCAGAAACCACACCTTGGTTTTCTACCTCCCAAGCACAGCTACTGCAGGGCAGCCCAGTCAGGGGCTGTATGTCTCCCAAGCATCTCCACTTCCGGCTCTCCCATCTCTGACGACCTTTTCATGCTCTCAAATGGAGATTTGACCTTGGTCCTCTGCCCCCTGCTTAAAACCAGTGAGGTAAGCATGGTGGGTATTTGTTAAATTCGGCCTCATTCCTTTCATTCCAGCCAGGTGGCTCCCTGGCTGTTCATTAACATCCACCATGCCTGCTCCCCAGTGCTCCTGAGACACTCAGCCCATGTAAAGCCCAGCTTACATGTGTCGGGGTGGTGTCACTCAACTCCATACAGAGTTTTCCTACAGCCCACTCAAGAACAACCCACTGACACATGGTCACAGGCTCACCGCACCTCCACGAGAATAGGCATGCACACATGCATGCACAGAGGACGCAGGCTCGGGGTCTCGTCTGTAGCACAGACCTGCAGTAGAAAGGGCTGTCTCTGAATAGCAGCTCTGGCATTTCTGGACTGGTCTTAGTCTGCCAGACATGATGACTGTGCCCTGGTGCTCTCCAAAGGCACCTGAGGACCTTCCTGGAGCCAAGTTAGCATGAAGTCTGTTATTTGAGTGTCCTGTGAGAAGGGCTGTTGGCAGTGTCCTTCAGGAACCCATGCAAGCAACAGGGACTGCCAAGAAATCCTCTCCACTCCTTTTCTTAGGAAAGGGGTCTAGTCAGCTCTCACATCTCAACTCCTATACTCTGGGGTGGCTGGGGCAAGGAGGCCCACCACGGCCTTCAGCCCCAGACTTCAGTAGGTACTTGGATCACTCTTAGTGTCTGGAAGGTCAGGTGGATGCTACGGGTGTTTCGGGTGGAAGGCAGGCTTCTGTGAAGTCTGGCTCTGTGGCATTGATGTCTGGGGACAGGTGAACTTCCTCATGGCTGCTCCTGGCTGTAGACCGGGCCCTGACATTTGCAATCACCTTTCCTTTGTTCTGCTCAACCTTTAGTCTCCTATGATGAGTGAAGGGGGATCTGAAGGCAGGCGTTGAGTCTTCTAAGTCAAATCTTGTCTGAGGCCTGCCAGGTTACAGGGACCACAGGAACCAAGGGGAAATATTGAACTGGGCTCTAAGGAAGGTGGAGGGAAACACAGGGTTGGTTCCTCAGGGCTGGGAACTGTGAAGTGAGGCTGGGTCTCAGGGGTGGGGCCCCAGGGTCTGCCTCGAGGGGCAGAAACAGGTGAGGGGAGGGCAAAAGGGAGGCCAGGCTTTGGGGAGAGTGAGCAGCAGAGCCTTCTCTGAGTCTTTGGGCCACAGCTGTTTTCCTCTGGCTTGATGAGCCAACCAGCAAGTGTCTTAATCCCACTGTCAGTCTGTGAAGAAGCCCCACCCACTGGGCTCATTCCAGCCAAAACTGACTGACAAAGTGTCACACCTTTCCCTAGGAGCCCAGCCCCACTGCCAGGAAAGGTGAGCTCAGAGGGAGACTTCTGAGGCAACTTGGATCTTGGAGGAGGCTGGGATTTCCCCTCTACTTCCTGGGGTCCACCTCCTTAGCTGGCTTCTAAGTGGGTACCTGAAATGCCAGTGTGTTGGGCTGGGCATCAGCCAGGTCTGGCAGCTCATTTCGATGGGAGGGAGGGAGGGCAGTTTCTCTTCACCAGCCTGCCAGCCTTTCCTACCCGCCCTCCCTTTCTGCCTAACCCAATCGCGCCTCTCCTTCAGGGCCAGCCTGCTCCCCAGCTGACCTCAACAAACACCCCAGACCTCAAGCAGTGACTGGACTTCAAACACCCGCAGTGGACCAAGGCCCTGCAGCTCCCTGCAGCCATGTTGGCCCTCAGCCTACTCGTGCTGGGTCTGCTCACCGCAGTGCCACCTGCCAGTTGTCAGCAAGGTAGGACAGGGCTCCTGTTCTCCTGTATGGCACAGGGGTGGTAGGGAGGAGAGGGCTGGTGGAAAACGGGTAGTGGGGTGGTGACCTGGGATGCCATGTTTTGGTGGGGAGCAGGAGCTGGACCAGTTACAGACCTCTAATTGAGGCGCTGTGATTTGTTTTCCTCCAGTGGGAAGTGGGTTAGCAGGTGACATGTTGGCTCTGGGGTTTAGAGGAGTAACATGTGTTGGGATTCAAACCTCATAGTAAGAATTACCCCAGAGATTGTCCTGAGGGTAGGAGCTAGGAACATGAGGTTGAGGTGGTCCCAAGGCACCCTCCAAAACTTGCTCTGGGCAGGAGGGGGGAGGGATGATGGTATAGAAGCTTACCTAAATCCTTGGATCTGACCTAAGTCCTTTTTTGTTTTGAGACAGGGATTCTCTATGTAGCTATCCTAGAAGTCATTATGCAGACCAGACTGGCCTTGAACTCTCAGACACCAGCCTGCCTCTGCTTCCCAAGTGCTGGGGTTAAAGGCATAAGCCACAGAACCAGATGACCTAAGTTTTATTTTTCTCACTTTCTCCACAGTAACCCCAGTGTGGGTGTACTCTTCACCCAGCTCTTTCTGTCTTGCTTTGTGATCTTGAGGACTTTACTGCCCCATTCTGAGACTCAGTGTTTTCATTCATTCTTAGTAAACCTCACCCTGCCTACCTCTCAGAGATGCTGCCAGGTTGGATGTGTGGAAGGGCTTTGTACTCAGTAGTCTGGTGTCCAGAGAGGGCTGGCAAAGATGCTTCACCTCTGAGTCTCATGTCTTGGAGGATCAAAGAAACTGAAGTACCAGAGAGGTTGAGTGACTTACACGGGTAGAGAAGGAACATGTCCTGGGCCAATTTTCTTCTGCCCTTGACTCTGCCTCTTGCTCTATAAGCTTTCCCCAGAGCCATAAGAGGAGGAGCAGAGGACTGTGGTCCCTGGTGACTGGGGGGAGTTAGTTGTAAGAACCACCGGAGGAAGAAATAGGGAGGGGCCCTCCCAGGATTGCTCTTAATGCCTGGGCATCGTTGGCCAGAGAAAGTGATGGGCCTGAGCCAATGTTCCTTGGCCAAGGTGGAGAGAGATATATATCCAAAACAATGGCCCTTGCAGAGCCATCATGCTATGCCTCTTCTGCTATCCAGGGTTGCTAACCTAGGGCTGCCATGGCTACAGCCCAGGGAGCTCCATGATCCTTTGTTTCTCCAATACCAGTCAGCCTCAGAAACAGCATTAAGAATAGGCAAGGCAGTCTGGTGATGGTGGCATACAGCCTTTAATCCCAGCACTCAGGAGGCAGAGGCAGGCAGATCTCTGTGAGTTTGAGGCCAGCCTGGTCTACAGAGTGAGTTCCAGGACAGCCAGAGTTACAACAGAGAAACCCTGTCTCGAAAGTTAAAACAAAACAAAAAAACAAAATAAGAAAGAATAGACAAGGCCTTCACTGCAGCAGGAGAGCATGGGGTGAACTTGAAGAGAGAATTTGAATGGGAATGAGACAGGCTGAGGGCTTTTAGTGCCCAGCTTCTTGTAATGCAGGATGACTCCAGTCACACAGGTGTCACGTCAGAAGTCAGAACCCCTCCCATGTCTCCTGTTGTCCCTTCTTTTCTCCTGAGACTCTTAGCAGCTTGGCACCTTACCTTTGGAGGGTGAAGTCCTTAATCTAATGAAGAGAATGGCTTTCCTTGGGGCTGCCAGTGGCCTGAGGGCAGAGGCTTCTGGGAAGTATAAAGGATTGGGGCTGATGTCAAGGGTGACAAAGTAGAGGGGTACATGACCTCTGACCTTTGTGCTCTGGCCACACTGCTGAAGAGGATGAATCTGGGACCAACCTTCCCCTACCATCTTACCTCTCTATACTCCAGTTGAGCAGCCAGGGCTGAGCAGCTGTGGCCAGACCTCACCCCTCCCAACCTTCCCAGAGAAGCTTTATGTTCTAAGAACTGGATCTTCCAGATGCCAGCCTTGGCCTGGCAGCTCTGGGCCAGCGGGGGAGGAGGAGGGGCCACTCCCCGCTGACAGGGCCTATGCCAGCCACTGGGGTTGCCCTTTGGTCCCTGTTTTCTTGTACTTCCTGGGGGGCCCTGCATGTGACTGGTGGGGGTGGGGGGTTGTGTAGGAAGAAGGCTCTGGGAGCCTGGACCTCAGAGCAAACCCTGATGCCTGTTCTCTTCTTGGCTTCTCAGGTTTTCTTCAAACTTTAGTTGGCTGAGGGCCCCCCCCCCCCAACCTTTCCTCACACTTAGCAAGTGGACAGGCCTGGTTTACATCTACTCTGGCCACTCAGATGTCTCTCTTGGCCCCACAGAGGCTGTTGGCCTTTGACACAGTCCCCAGACTGTTCTGAACCTGCAGCTCTTCTTCCTTTTCCAGGACTGGGGAAGCTTCAGCCCTGGATGCAGGGCCTCATTGCTGTGGCTGTGTTCCTGGTCCTTGTTGCAATCGTCTTTGCCGTCAACCACTTCTGGTGCCAGGAAGAGCCGTGAGTGCTGTGTGCAGCCCCCAGTGGTCAGGGTGGCCCTAGGACCATCGCTTTTACTCTAGGAGGGGGTGACCTCAGGAGATCTGCCTAAACTGCCATTGTTGTGTAGAAGGGAATCTGGAGCTCAAGAGCCCCGGAAGAGTTGGTGACAGAACCAGGTCCCAGTCTTGCTGGCTCCCAGACCTGTTGGCCTCAACAGCTCTCTCACCCTCCCTACATAAGCCCAGTGTCTCAGTTTTTGTTTCCAGCCATGGAGTTGAGATGGGAGCCTGGCCTCCCTCCTTCTGGAGGGTCAGCTCTACGTGATACGGAGGGCCTTGCAGGTGCACAGGCTGGATAAGCAATTCAAGTCAAATGCAGCTTGCAGGAAAGTTCAGGGTGCATGACATGACCTGAGCTGGCTCAGGGGTTGGGGGGGGCAGTTAGCAAGGCTTCACTGATTGCACATTCACCTCAAAACCTGACGCACACAGCATCAGTCAGAGGATGAGGTGCGTGGGAAAAGTATACTGGAGTCCCAAGTTTGGGGCCTGGCACTAAGGCCACCAGGCATGAATGCATGAAGCCCCCTGGGTAAAGCTACAGCTGCCTTAGGGGATCTTTTCCCAGATCTTACCAAGGTGGCCTGGCAGCCAGGGGCCCAGCAGCAGCTCTGCACGTCCGGCAGAGTGTGTACAAGGAGCTCAGGGGTGGAGAAGGACAGAGAGTTCCAGTGTGGGGCTGGTGAGGTCAGCAGCACCTGGGTCAGGCAGCACCAATGACCGAGACTGGGGGCTTTATGTCAGTGCAGCTGGAACTGGGGGAATGAGACGACCTTAACAGAGTCCTTCTTGCTGTTCCATGTGAGTGCATGGTATGTGGAGAAGTCTGCAGGTCTAGAGAGACACGAGCAGGCTGAGTATGAGGCTGGACAGTCTGGATTTGGAGGGGACAGAGACAGTTCAGAAGAGGGGCGGGTCTAAGAGCTACGTGGGTGGCGGCTGGCAGCCAATGGAGCGGGGCAGTAGGAGGCAGAAGATGGGTGACTCTAGAAGCCTCCCCGAGGCAGAGGATGCTGAGAACAAGCTGAGTTGACTTGGATGGGCCATGTCTGGTGTGACATCCCTGTGGGATGTCCGAGGACATGTGTGTGTGTGTATAAAAGACCTGGCCTCTCACAAAAGCAGTTTCTGGGGTAGAAGGCAGGGGCTTTCTGCCATAAATGCTTTCTTAGCCCTATCTCTGCCTTCTGTGACCATCTCTTAATTTTGGATGTACTCTGAGTCCCGCTGGCGTGTGTGAGGAGGCAATGGAAAGAGACCTGGTACTTAGGACAAGTGTTTTATAACTGCCTGTGTTTCCCATTCTGCTCATGGACCAGGCAGGAGGGTGTGAGGCCCAACGAGGAGGCTGGAAGCTGATGTCCACTGGGCCCAGAGGACAGAGGTGCTCTTTCAGCCTTGGACCTTAAGAACCAGGTCCCAGAATAGAGTCTTGGAGGATGGGCTAGAGTGGATAATCACTGATGAGCCCTCTACTGATAAGCCTCATTTCCAGGGACCCTGGGAGCACGGTCATGATCGTTGGAGACAAGGCAGATGGGGTCCTGGTTGGAATGGATGGCAGGTATTCCTCAATGGCATCTGGCTTTAGGTAAGGCGCTATTGGGGGAGCTGGGAAAGGTGGGGCGTGCCAAGGGGAAGGGAAGATTAAGGTTCAATTTAGGGAGAGGGCTCAGTCAGGGGCAGGATCTTTGTAGGGCATGGGTGTGTCATGGGGAGAGGGGTACAATGGGGAATGGTGAACGAGTTGGGGAACTCTGTGGGAAGGAAGTTCTTGGGGAGCTCAGAGGGGAACCTAGTAGAGGAGAAACAGGATTTGAGTGGGGATGTTTCTGAGGAGCCTGCAGTCCAGGCACACAGGTCCAGACATGTCCTGGAGAAGGCCTCTCCTCTCCCCTCCCCTCTCTGGGAGCCAGATGCTAATTCTGGAGAGGAGGCTTGATGCAGGATGGTGAAGGGGGACAGAAATGGGGGAAGGGAAACCACTGATCCAGTAAGCCCTACCTCCTTTTCCAGGTCCAGCGAGCACAAGAATGCCTTCGAGAACGTTCTGGAGGAAGAGGGCAGGGTCCGCAGCACACCCATGTGACACGCTGGTTGTCTATGCCCCCAGTCCCCAGGGTATAGAGCACACAGCATGATGCTTACCATTCTACCCAGCCGCTGCTCTGTGGGAATCTCTTGACCCTCTTGGCTCTCCCAAAGCAAAGCTATTCCAGGCTGGGGCTCAGACTGATCTGAACACAGGATGTGCATTGGCCCTGCGCTCTTCTTGGCGTCTTCCACCCAATTCTGAGGAGCCTTGTAAAGAGACAGCCAGCTCAGCCCCTACCCTCACCCTGCACACCCTCTTCCTGTAACCATGGAAGCAGCCCTTATTTTTGTGAAATAAAGACTTTTTATACTTCTGAAGTGGAGACTCAGACTTTCCAGGCTTCAAGCAAGGCCTCGCCCATTTCTTTTCAATTATGGTAACTACCCTTTGAGGTCTGGTGCTGAGACGGCCTTACAGATTACCCAGGAAGCCTCGGGCCCCTGTAAGACAGCTAGGGACTTGGGAACCTAGCAGGAGAGGCTGAAGCTGTATCTAGGAGGGAATGAGAGAGAGAGAGAGAGAGAGAGAGAGAGAGAGAGAGAGCGCCTGGGTATGTGTGGGGAACACCCTCTGGAAGTGGACATGTGTGGGAGAATTGAACCTCATCCTTGCCTGTCTGTGGCCCTTGTCTCTTTAAATTAAACCCTTCTCTTGCTGGGCAGTGGTTGTGCACATTTTTAATCCCAGCGCTTAGGAGGCAGAGGAAAGTGGATCTCTGTGAGTGTGAGGTCTACAGAGCGAGTTCCAGGACAGCCAGGATTACAACAGAGAAACCCTGTCTTGAAAAAAAACCTGAAACCCTCCCCCCAAAGCAAAGCAAAGCAAAGCAAAACAAAACAAAAACCCTCAAAAACAAAAAACAAAACAAAACAAAACAAACAAAAAAATCCAAATCAAAACAAAAAACCCTTCTCTTGCCTAGAGCAGGCAAGAGTGTTTCTCAGGAGAGGAAGAACCCAATGAGAGCTGGGTATTCTGGACACACCTAGCCCTGGTCTATGTCACAATATGTCTTTTCTGTATGGAGGGCAGGAGCAGGGCAGAGACTGTGAGCTGAGGAGCTTTTCCACTTTGCCCTTGCTCAAGGCAGAATGTTTCTGTAAGAATGCCCCCCCACCCCTCATGGATCTTCAGGACCTTTTCCATACAGCACACCCACTGCCCAGTTCCGAGGTGGGATAGTAGTCTATCCATCCAGCCTTCTCCTCTTCCCAGGACTCCAGAGTGTTGGGCTCTCACATGGGACATGCTGGGAAAGAAAACTGTGGGGCTACAGAAGCCCAGGTGTGTGTCCTCGGTCTCCTGTCAACCTACTGTGTGATCTTGGGATAGCTGCTGTCACTCTAAGCCTCCTGATCCTGCGTGGAGGATCTGGCTAGTCTGTGGCAGAGTTAGAATAGAACCCAGTTCTCCCCAGTGTCCAGACTCTCAGCCCTGGGTGGGATGGGAGTCAGGCACCAAACAGCATCTGTCCCTCTGTGTGTGGTAATAACCCAAACAAACTCCTTTCCAGATCCAGAGGACCGTGTGGAGAGGGCAGCCAGAACCCCCTTGCTCTGAGATGTCCCTCTGCCATCTGTCTCACTCTTTTAATGTATCCTTGCTTCCCTGTCACAGCGACTCCTTTGTGGCCTAAGGCTAGCCTGAATGTCCCAAGGAGTACCCACAAACCATCTCTCTGGGGTTGAGGAGCCAGTGTGCAGCAGAGGTAGAGCTCTGAGCAGAGAATGGGGGATACTGTTTCTGCTTTAGGTCTCTCTGCCTTGCTGTGTGATCTTGCTGTGCAAGTCTCCTTCCCTCTCCGGTCTTCAGCTTTATAGACATAGATGCTTGCTTCTGAGCTGACTCTAGAAGTTTGCCCTCTGTGGTTTTCCGAAATTCATGCCATCTCACCCATTTCTGCCAGCTTGGAGAGTGCCTACTCTTTTCCCATTTCCCTTTGCCTCCAGGAACTATTCCTTAATTAAAGCAGAAAGCAAAGCCAGGGGGCCAGCCAGCCCAGCTCGCTTCTCACTGAAGGAGAGACAGGATGGTAGAGGCTAGGTCTCCACTAAGGCACAAATATCCCTTCTTTGGTCCAGCTGCAGATCTGACCCCCTTGCGGGCGGAGGAAGAGGGCACATTCCGTTCCACCTCTGCCTCCAAGTTGTTCCTGGAAAGAGTAGATGGGTTCAAACCAGCTACCTTTATGCCCCGCCCCCCAACCTTCCTGGTGGCCAGGGTCAGGACAGAACCACCCATGAGGTGTCACCAGGAGAGGTCTGCTTCCCTCGAAGCTAGCCATGTCCCTCAGCAACTGCGGGGATGCCCTGCCTTGCTCTTAGAGCCCTGGTGCCCGCCCCTGCAGGGGCTAGCTGACATTGACCTACAGCCCTCCTCCCCCACCCCATGTTCCCGGTCCTGACCAGGGGCTGGGAGTAAGAAGCGCTCTCTCCCAAACCGCCAAGACCCCGTCCTTATCGCCAGCTCCCACCTGCCGGCCTGGTCGGATCAGGAGGGAAAGAGGCTGGGCCAGGGCCAGGCCGCTGCTTAATGACCCTCCCGGGGCCTAATCTCAGACTGTCAGCCGCGCGGTGGCTGGGGCAGGCTCCTGGAGGAGGCTGATAAAGCACCAGCTGGGCCCCTCACCATCTACTGGGCGGTGTCGCAGGTCCCTCGGGGCGGCCTCTGCGGGCCCGGGGCGGGGCTGAGGGCGAGCGCCCCACCCCTGCCGGGGAGGGGACCCGGAGCTCCCGAGTGACGGGGGCGGGGCCGCACCGACTTGCTCCCTGTTCTTCCTTTTCCGTGTAAGACCTCTCGGCCGTCCAGTTTCTCTTTGTCTTTTTCTTTCTCATCCTCTTAGGACGTTTTGATTTCCTTTTTCCGTATGCGGTCCGGTCTCCCCCTGCTCCCCCTCCACCCGAGCTCGATGCCCTCCGCCAGCTCCTTTTCGCCTCTCTTCCGCTTCCCGCTGGTTCTCCCCCCACCCCCCCACCCAGTTCTTCCTACCTCCAAGCTTCCTTAAGGTCTCTACTCGGCTTGCAAATCTCATGCACTGGCCCGAAACTCTCACTTCCATGTGCCACCTGATGTCCGGCTGGTCCCTGCCACTGGCTTTGGCCAGCGAGCGAGCTCTTTTGCTGTTTGGGGCGGTCTAGCTCATTCTGATTCCTGGACTAGGGGCTTGTATCCTTCTTTCCTCTAATCCACCCCAAACGTGTGGATTTCGCAGGATGACATCGGTCATACCAAAGTTAGGCAGGAAGGGAAACGCCCACCCAGACTGTGCATAGGTGGACACAGAATTTGAAGCACTGAAGACTTCAGTTAGTCTTGAAGGGGAACCTTGAAGCCTGCTGCTGGTTTTGATAAAGACTGTGGAGTTCTACACACACCCTGATGTAGGACAGAGTGCCAGGGGAGGAGATGAGTCAGGGTTACCTCACTTATACTCAGGGTAATGTGCAAGAAATAGTTTATGCTTCAAGGACGATTAGATCAGGCAGCTCTTGTCCTCCCCTAACCCAGGGGAAGGAGGAGTTTGGGGACAAGTCACGAGCTTCCAGGCCCTTCTAGACAATCCTCACATGCTAGCCACAGGGCTGGAGCCATCAGAACTTCCTTGGGGGCCTAGGCAGGAGGCACCTTCTTCCTGGAAGACCTGGATAGGGGAGGGGGTTCTCAGCTCCACACCTTGCCCTTCTTCTCAGCTTTCAGCTGCTATCAGAGTACACAGGAGCCAAATCCCAGCTCCAACCTTCTCTGTCTGTGGAATCCCTACACTTCCAGATCATCGAGTCCTTGGCCACCTATGTGTTGACATTGCTCCAAGACTTGCTAGAAAGTTTTCCTCCCATGCTTCTCCCATATGGGCCTCCAGGCAGCTCCAGTCCGGTGCACTCCGTACTCTCTCGGTTTTTGCACAGATCCTACCTGCTCCGCTGTGCTGGGTCACTTGTCTGTGGCTGGTGCTAGCTCCAGCTCTAGGAGCCCCACCTGAGAAGGAAAGGAGGCACTCTTCCTGTATCACTGGTACCTGTGGCAAGGATGTATAGGGCCAAGGGCAGCTGGAGGAAGGAGAAAAGATGCAGAGGAAGGGGACCAAACTCTTAACAGTCTGTGCACCTGTGTGTCTGTCTGTATCTTTCCACCCACGTGAATGTGGGTACATATGTGCATTCACATCCCTCCCCCACAGGGTTTAAGGCCAGCCAGGTGCCTTCCCTAACATCCCTGGCCATCTGATATTCAATTTTGGAAGTGGGCAGTTCTGCTGCCATCTGGTGGTTGTACACTCTATGGGAAAGGCTGCTCAATAGAGGGTTTTTGTTTCGTTTTGTTGTGTTTAATTAAAACAAAAATTATGGTCTCATAGTGAACTACAGACTTGAATTTGGTGTGATCCTCGTCGGTCTTCTGAGCACTGGCATTACAGATGCGAGCCTCTCTGACTGGCTTCAGAGGAGCTTTTTGAGTTTGAGTTTCTGGTAGAGATCTTCGTAAATACTCAGACTCAAACCTTGTCAGGCAGAGTCTTAGGAACCTCTCGGTTGCGCCTATGTTTACTGGTCTCCTGCCATTCCCTGTGGGTGGCATCACCCGCAGGTTGGAAGATGTTGGAACCAGGACAGGGTGCAGAAAGGTCACTGGTTCCTGCACTGACCAGCTCGCATCCTGCAGCTGAGTTGGGCTTGTATCATGTAGATGGAGAGGCATCTTTATAGGGTCTTCACAGGCATCATGGAAAACAGCGGATGGTGTTGAGGATGGCAGATAACAGGAACCAGCAGGAGCGTGTGTGTCTGTGATGAAGCTGCATTTCCAACTAGCAGGGGTTAGTAGCCTGCAGAGGGACATGGACAGGGCCAGTAGTTGGAGGGGAGTTGGGAGTGCAGCTTTGGTTTGAGCCAGAGGTCCTGCCTTAGGTTAGGTGCTCTTGGAGTTGTTAAGAGCCCAGGCTGGGGCTGGAGAGATGGCTCAGAGGTTAAGAGTGCTTGTTGCTCTTCCAGAGAACCAGAGTTTGGCTCCTAGCACCCACATCAGGTAGCTCACAACTACCTGTAACTTCAGTTCCAGGGACCCAGTGCCTTCTTCTAACCCCTGAGGGAACACACACGCACACACACACACATAAATAAATAAAAACTAATGAAAAAGAGCCTAGACTTGCAGTAGTACTCGAAGAGGTCCTAGAACTGAAATGGGGCAGTAAATATTATCTAATAGGGATGGTGTGAATAGCAAAAGAAACCACCATGGGGTATCCATCAGACCAGATTGCTCAGACATGGGTTTAAGCCAATAGAAAGTCTTTATTACCCAGCCAGCAACTATACTGGTGTTCCAGATCCCACTGTAGTCCTGAACCTTTTTCAGGATGAGATTTAACACACAAAAACCATGTTCTAGATTGACATACTTCAGTTAACAAGAACAGTTAGCCAGAAGTATAACTGTAGAAGCCAAAAAACAAGGTTAGTACATATTGAGACTTTCCCAGAACTATGGACTTGGGTCTTTGTTGCAGTTTTGGCAGGCGGTTCTGTCTATGTGCTGAGTCTTACAACCTGAATGGCACTTCCATCATGGAGTCAGTTGTGCTAAGGTCTCAGGGCCTACTCAGGTATGCAGCTCTATTACAACACTCCATTACAGCATGATAATACACACTTTTATTTATTTACTTATTTTTTAATTGGAAATAGAAGTTTCCCATACAATATAATCTGATCACAGTTTCCACTCCCTCATCTTCTAGACTCTTCCCAATTCCCATCCTCCCAACTCCAAGCTTTCTCTTTCTCTCTCTAGAAAACATACAGGCAAATAAAAAAAACAAACAAACAACTGAACCAGAATTAAACAAAGCAAAAACAAACAGAGGAAAACAAAAAACAAAGCACACACACACACACAAAAAAACAAAAACAAATACACAGAGACACACACAAACTCACACAAAACCCATAAAAGCACATAATCAAAAACCATAATATAAAAGCCAGCAAGGTTTAAAATATCCAGACAAAGTTGGAGAGATGGCTCAGTGGTTAAGAGCACTGGCTGCTCTTCCAGAGGTCCCTAGTTCAATTCCCAGCAACCACATGGTGGCTCACAATGGGAGCTATAATGGGAATCTGATGCCCTCTTCTGGCATGCAGGTGTACATGCAGACAGAACACTCATACATTAAATAAAACATTAAAAAAAATTAAAATGCCCAGACAAAGCATCTTGAGACCAAGCATCTCCAAAAGTACCACTGAGTTCATTTTATGTTGCCCACCTACTGCCGGGCAGTACCTGTAAGTGTGGTTCGTATACCCAATGAGTCTCTATTAGAGAAAACGGATTTTTCCATCATTATATAATGAACGGAATTTGATACAAGACCTCGTCAGATTCTTAGAGTCACATCCCAGTTGATTAATATGACATCATGGGAGGACAATACTGTCCAGGGTCCCATGTGGAGGTTCTCTATGGCCTCATCATGCCTTCAAAACCAGAATCACCTAGGTGACTCTCACAGCACCAAGTTTGGCTATCAGCATGAGATGCAATCTCAGCCAGTTCTGGAAGACAGCTTCTATGTGCTGACCCTGAGAAAACACTTTCCAGATTTTAAGATAGAGTCTGGTTTGCAGGAAAAACTACTAGTCCTTGTCTGCAGGAAGGGTTCCCTCACGGGTGGAGTTCTCAATGATATCACCAGTGCCTGAACCACTTGTAGTAAGGTCTGCAAAAAAAACAAAAAACTGTTCAGTTTAACTAAGCGGCTTTTGGCTCTAAGCCTCAACTTCCAGAACAGCGTGGGGTCCTGGGCCAGTGGGAAGAATCTCTGGTTAAAACATTCTGTCTGTTTGGCATTCCTTTTCACAACCACTAAAGGGAAACATACACTCTTCTTCATAGACCTCAAACACAAGACCCACTTGGGCTTCACAAACACAAAAAACCCATCAACAAACTGAGTTTATAGAACAGTACACTCTGGTTCACTCTGGTTTCTGTTTCCTCTGTTCTGGCTACCACCAGCAGCAGGAGGCAGCATCCACTCCATGATCAGGAAAAGTAGTAAGAACGTTGCTTTTTCCTGCTCCCAACTGAATTCTTTATCTCTAAGGGCCTCCATTCTGTGGCTCTCACCTCAGAAATTTTCTTCCTCATTTATTTATTAATTTCACAGCCTTTTCTCTTCATAGCGGCTTATTTCCTTTCTCTCTTTCCTCTTCCTTCAGGAGCCTTCAATTAACACCTTAATCTCTATCCCGGGGTAACTTCCCTGAGTGTTGTACTTTACCAGACTCTGTGAGGTCTGGAGTTTCTTTCTTTTCCTTGTCTCCAGGTTGGATTAGTATGACTTCCAGATCCCAACTTGCAGGCAACACTTGTAGTACACCTATAGTGGTGGCTCAGCAAGGACTACACGGAGGCATTTCATAGATGCAAACCCTTTCAGCCCTCAGCAGAGGGAACCACCTCCACGGCCAGTGCCATCCTGGCTGCAGAAACTCATGTGTCTGAACTCTGGTCTTTCTATTGATTCAGAACTCCTCAGGTGTTCTACTGATAACATATGCAGATCATTAGCAATCAACTTCTCTCACATAAATCCAACACCTGTAGACAATATAAAATGCCCTAAGGGGACCCCCACCCAACAGTGCACAAAACAACCCTTTAAACACAACTAAAAATAAACTACAACAGAGAGAAAGGTACTTATTAAAATTCTCCAGCTTGCTAGGGACGTTGAGCCTTGGTGTTTTGACTTGAAATTCATTGCTAACTGCCCCAGACAAGGGCTTTCTGTAGGGTGTGTGCAGATGAAATGAACTGAAGGAGGAAAGCACTTACTAGTGCAGAGCTTGTGGTCCCTTTGAGTGGCACATCTGGAGGGTGGCTGGATCCCTTCAAGGAAGATACTGATCCTTACTTGCAGTTTGCACCTCCATCTCTCCCGCCTCACTCTTCAACCCACAGCATTCCCTGAGACTGCTCTCACCAAGGATCTTCTAGTCCCACCTCAGAGACTCTTCTGTGTTCAGGGAAACATGATGGCAACCATTTTCTTCTATGGGCCTGTTCCGATTACTTGCCTTGCTTACCCAGTGCCAACCCAGGCTGATGCGTTCCCCCTACACATGGGGGGGTGCTATTGTTCTGTCAAGATGAGCAACTCAGAGAACCAGTAGACAGGGAACACACCTGTCTGTAACATTCAAACGCCAGCACAGTCCTGTTAGTTTGTTGAATGATTGACACAGGGACTTTATCAATTCCATTTATTTACAGGAAATGCCAACTTCAAACGAACACTGTCAGCCTTATCCCCTCACATACGATGCCACAGGCGCCTTAGGTCCCCAATGGAATTCTCCGCCTTCCCCAGCTGATACTCTAGCTCTGTGTACCCATTCTCCCAGGCCTGAGACAGGGGCCACTGCAGCCCCATCTCAGCTGCATCACATCTTACTTCCTGACACTCTCCCTCCACCCCGGGGCCTCCCCCGTCCAGCCGATGCTTTGCCTGAATGTTCTCAGAAGCCTCTGCCTTCTTCTCGTCACTCTTCGCACCCCCAGGCTCTGCCATGCTGCGATCAGAGAGATCTTTCAAAATGCAGGTGGAGCCAGGATTCACTTCTTTTCCTAGAGGGTGACCCTTGAGCACGTCAAGGTGTGTGTAGCCCAGAATCTCTTCTAGGCTAGCATTTGGAGCCAAACTTCCCCGCGCAAATCTCATCTGTCAATTTGACATTGGTCAAGTTATTGTTAAAGATACCTCTGTGCCCAGAAATGCAAATTAGAGCTAAATAATGTCCATCCTATGAGGTTGTGGCAACCAATAAACGAGTTGTCCTGCTCTCAGAAAGCCTACAGTCTACGTTTACTGTTTGTTAACAGCCCCCGCAACCCCAGTTTTTGCTCAGTTGTTTTGTCTGCAAATACCCACAGTGGCCACTAGATGGCCATACTATGATTCAGCCTTTTTCCTTGACACACCAAGTTCTCCATCTCCTCTCCCCTATCGCGTTCTTTCGTGCCTCGGTGCCTGTGCTGTCCATGCCTAGTAGTCTGGTTTTCCTTCTGGGGACCTCACCTCCTGCAGGTTGGCTCTCTGATGCTTCTCTGCACACTACCCTCATCAGATGGGCCAAGCTCTGGTCTGTGGAGGGCCAGGCACCCACAGAAGAGCAGGCGCCATGCCCGAATAGGGAAAGTGCTCCACGTTTATTGAATGAATACTCATGTGTTAGTCAGTTGCTGGAGCCTGCCAGCTAAGTCCAACAGTTCCTGAGAGGGAGAGCGAGGATTAAGGAAAAGACAGACAAGAGAAAGATTCGGGAGGGCGTACAATGAATACTGCCCCCCCTCCCCGAGTTTATTTAGTACAGCATATTTATGCCCTACTCATAGCGTGAGAAACAGAGCCGGTAAGTAATGCAAACAATAACTGACATTTACCCAAGAAGCCTGCTGTTATCTTAACATCCTTCCTCCCAACGCCCAGCTTCTTGCCCTGGGCTCCGAGTGTACCTCCTCTTGTGTCAGTAGATCAGACAGCTTGCCAATTCTGCAAAAGATTCTGCTTAGCAAGCAGTGTGCTCAAGGACACAGAATATTCAGCTCCTTTTCTCATGGCTCCCGACCGTCAGTCAGCTCAGATATTTACATTGTGTGTATGACCTTAAATGAGTTACTTGAAGTAACTCGGAGTTACTTAGCCTTTCTGGATCTCAGTTATCTTATCTGTAAATAGACATTAAAACAAAGATGATGCCCGCATTTGCTTTGACAGTCTGGTGTCAAGCTCTAGCGTGATAATTGCTATGCTGTAGATTTAGGGCCACCATGTATAGATATAGCAGCTGCTTGCCAACCCCTGCCTATGCCCACTGCCACCCTAGCCCTGTTATATGGTAAGGTGTATGTGCTCTTGCTTAAGGGTTGAATCCACTGACATTTAGTTATCAAGCTGTGGAAACACTGTACATACAGGATTCTAGTTCACTTTGAGGGCAAATACTTTCCAAAAGCTGTTTACAAAACAGGTTTTCTTTGCCAAATACCTCTTGGTAGTGCTCCCCCACCCAGAACTGGCTGAAGTAACTTCAACAGCAACCAGGGGACCACGTTTCCACAGCTCTAAGAAAATGAATGGTGGACTAGCAACTTCTACTTTGCTGGAGTCAGAGAGGAATGATCCCTGACAGATAGGCTCTCTGGGGAGGTGTGAGGGTAACCCTGGCTGGAACTTCTAGTACTATGTTGAACAAAAGTGGTGAAATAGATGTCTTTCCTTGTTGTTGATCTAAGAAGAAATTCTACAGTCATTCAGGAGAGATTCTGATGTTTCCTGTGGATTTTTGTTTTAATGAGTTACTTCCTACTAATCCCAGTTTATAGAGTGTTTTTTTAAACTAGAAAAAGTACTGCATTTTATCAATTTTTTTCCTGTATCAATTGAGATGATCATGTGATTTCACCTCTTTATTCTGTCAATGTGGGTTTTACTGACCATCTTTTTTTTTGTTGTTTGTTTGTTTTGCTTTTTGCTGTTGTTGTTTGGTTTGCTGAACCATTTTTGCATTTTAGAAATAAATCTCACTTGTTCATGGTGGCATGCAATACCTTTTCTACTATAAAGTATTAATTATAAGCATTGAGTCTTCCAGAGTTGGTGTTGCCCTTGGGGAAAGTTTTTATTCATTGATAGTATCTGTCTGCACTCTCCAGGAGAACACTCTTTTTCTTTTTTACACAGCTCAGGCTGGCCAGGATATGTAGACCAGGCTGGCCTCGAACTTACAGAGATCCACCTGCCTCTGCCTCCCAAGTGCTGGAATTAAAGGTGTGCGCCACCACACCTGGCTTGACAATCTTTGGTGGATGTTCATCCGTTCATTCTATACCGCCAGGTGGTAGTGACCACGTAAACATGGAATCCGCTGTGGCTACAGTTAGTGGTGGTGTGTAGTTAGGTTTGGTTGGGTAGATAGAGGTCTGGATTCCACAAACAAATGTTACAAGTATTAAGCAAGAAAAAGGATGCTCTCTTAGCATTGCCTGTGTTGTATGGGTTATTATCTCAGAGCACTGTTCTAATGGAGGCTTTTGAGCAGTACTTGGTGGCCAGCATAGCAATTCACAGAACAAATGGGTGAGAGTAGGGGGAAGAAGGAAGGTGAAAAAAATCAGCGTTCTTATGAGGCATTTTGTCCTTTTGTTTTTATGCTGGGGATCGAACCCAGAGCCTTGTGCTTGTTAAGCAACTGCTCTACCACTGAGCTACACTCCCAATCCTATTAATAGAAAATATTTTAGAAAAGATTGACAGAGACACTGTATTGATCCCTGCAAACAATATTATATATGAATTATATGTAATCGATAACCGTGTTTGAACTGTACCAGTGAATATGTAATATGTGTCTGTGCTCTTGATGAAATGACTTTCTTCCCCTAAATCAACAGGGTCCATTGCTAATTATGGCCATTTTCTATGCTTGTAAAGGACATTAAGTCCAAGAAGGGCTTCCAGTGAGATCTAGGTGTAGACCAATGGGTTGGCCTATGCCATTAAATCATAGACAAACTGTGTTCCTGGGCTTTGGATGTGCACAAGATTCCAGGAGGAGGATCCACGGTTTCTTCAGGTTTGTTAAAAGATGTATGATATGAGGAAGATAAAGAATAAAAGACGACATAATCTGCAGCTTGGCTGGGCAAGTGAATTCCCATGGGAATGCCAGGACCAGTGATTAAGAAACCGAGCTCAGTTTTTGTTTGCGTGTCATCTCCAGGCTGGGTAGGGGGCTAGAGACCAATGTGAACATGTCACAGTGTTTTAGTCTACCTGTTCCCTTGTGCCACTCCTGATTTGGGAGTGTCTGCTTGGTTATGGAAGGCACCCCACCCTTTACTAGGTTAAGTTTAACGCCAAAGTTATGACAAATAGTTGGACATTTAAATAGCTTCGAGGCAAAGAGTGGAGATCTCAATTATTCGGAGAGACACAAAGGAAAGCATTGTTCACATAAATAGTGGCCGACTATAATGATAAGGTCTCAATTAGACAATTTAATTCTGCTTCTCAGGGAAGCCTTGAGGAGGCAGACGGCTTAGAGCTAGTAGGGTAGTTTGCTCTATTCGTTGTTCAGATCTCTACCTATCGTATTTTGTCATCTTCAACACACAACTCTCAGGTAGTAGTAAAAGTTAGTGGCTCTAGGTTCTGTTGCCACATCTTTCTTCAAGCAAGGGAATAAATAGGGAATGAAGGACACATCCCTTTGCTTTTGAAGATATTAGCTGGAGACAGAACACATTACTTCTGTTCATAACTCTGTCCAAAATTTAAAACCATGGTGCATCTCACGGAAAGACTGTGGGCCAGAAAGTGGCTCAGTTAGTAATGTGCTTGCTGCTGCAGAGGCAGAGACAGGACAAACCCTGGGGTCTTCCGAGAAGTCTAGCTTCATTGTTCAGTGAGAGACTTCCGGAAGGTGGAGGAGAGTGACCTAGAAAGACACTCAGTGTTGGCTTCTGGCCTACAGACACACAAGCACATGCACATGCACACACTTGCAAGAGGGGGGGGGGCAAAGAGAAAGAAAGAGAGAAGCAGAGACAGAGAGACAGAGGCAGACAGAGAGACAGAGACAGACAGAGAGACAGAGAATATACTCAGTAGCTGGCAACCATGTGCCCAGCTAAGGATTCTACCTCTGTAGGAGTGGACGAAGAGTGTGGGAGGAATACTGAGTCATCTCTGCTATAAGCAGACTGTGATGTAAGCATGGACCGTGGCAGATTCTTTAAAACAGAAACAGTATCTGGGACAGTGCTGATCAAGAATGAGTCCCAGCATGTGGAACTCAGCAATCAAGAGCCACCCACGTTTCTTCGAGGCTACAGGTTAACTTATAAGAGAAACATCTGGGCTCTTCACAAATATAACTATTGTTGTAAGTTATGGAGTAACTCAGACACTCATGGCCACAGGCTCTGTAAGTGTCAAAGCTCCTATTTAGCCTGACTTGGTCAAGTACCAAGTTCACAGTGAAGCAAGGGAGCCATTCCCCAGGTAGGTGGTAGTCTTTTGCAACTGTGCATATGAGCACAGAGGAGACAAAAGGAGAGTGGGAGCTGTGTTACAGTTATGTGAACCTGCCAGATTCTTCTACAGGAAGCATTTGGTATCATTACATCTGAAGGCTAAATTCCCTTTATCTCTCCACATACTTTTGATAAGATATGGGTTTTATTAATCCTGGGATGGTGGATTTTTCTGTCTCAGAAAGGGAACTTTTGCTTCCACAAGTCTTTCCTCCTTGTATCATGTTTATTAGTGCCTTCGGCTGTTACCACAGGATTTCCCCATCATCAAAATGTCCAGAAATGCAAATACTTTGTGAGAGAAGGTGTTATCTGAAGTCTTCCCATGTTTGGACAGGATGACCTCGGGCAGTTTCTCAAATCGTGGGTTCTATCTCTTCATTCACCCTTCCAGCCAATCAACACGTTCTCTTTGCTCTCCTAAACGCCATCAGAGTCACTGGCACATTCGTTTCCCTTAAGGTCCACTGCCGTCGCCCTGGGCAAGCACCATCCACTTTTTTTCTAAATTCAGGGGAGAGCATGAACACAGTCCCCTGTTACCACAAACTATGAAGTTAAGGTTCCCACATCTAGGGAAATCTCAGAGGCCAGCACATCTGGAATGCAATGGATGAATGAGCCTTGCCCTGGGAAAACCACCTTCACGATTATGGAGTCTCTTCTGCCAGGTAAGTATGTGGCAGCTACTCCTGTCTTCTAATTGTGTCTCTTTCTTCTGGTCTCTACTTTTGCCCCTCTTTAACCTCTCACTAATCTTCATTATCCATGCCACAAATGCAAATCTCTCTCCCCCTGTCTCCTCTCTCCCTCTCCTTCTCCTTCTCCCCCATCACCTCTCTTTCTCTCTCTCTCTCTCTCACACACACACACACACACACACCCCTCTTTCTTTTGTAGCCCAGGCTGGTCTTGAACTAATGATTCTTTTGCTTTAGCCTATCAAGTTCTGGGGTTATAGAGCTGCATCACCATGTCCAGGAAAGCTTCCTTAAAATGCAGTTCACTTTAGTTTAACCTCTGGTTGAAAGCTCTTTCAAAGGGCTCTCTCTACACTTAAAAACAAATCTAAATTTCTAATTAGGTTCCAATGAGTGACAAACTTAGAAATCATTAAGCAGTTTTCACTCAGGCTTCATAGGAGGAGTTAGCACCAGAAACTTAAGTAGAATATTTTTGTAATATTCTAAGTTTATACTTTCTTATTCAAGATTCAAACCCAAAGAAACCGTAAAGTGTATACACATATCTTACTTTGTGAAAATCAAAGCATTTCATACGCAAAAGATACCATACTTAAAATTAATAAGAGCAAAAGAATCTGAAAAATTACAAAGAAAAGTTAAAAGCAATAATTTTTATCCACAATATATAAACGATATATGGATATTAACTAAGGAAAAAAAAATCATAGAAAAATAAACAGTGACGTCTCAATAAAGATTGGGATTACGTAAGTAGCTCAGTAGGTAAAATCCTGCTATGCGAGCATGAAGACCTGAGTTCAATCCCTAGAACCATGTAAAAAACACTCAGGCATGATGGCATGTGCTTGTAACCCCAGAACTTGGGAGGTAGAGACAGATAGATCATGGGGACTCATTAGCCACCTATCCTCACCTATGGGGTGAGCTTGAGGCCAGTAAGGGACCCTGTCTGAGAACACAAGGTGGATAGAACCTAAAAATGACACCTGAGGCTGACCTCTGGCTTCTATATGCATGTGCATACATGTGAATACATATTTGGACACACATGTACACCTGAGTACACACACACACACACACACACACACACACACACACAGAAGCATGCACAGAGAACAATACTCAATAAATACATTTAAAATTATAACTAATTTAAGTATCTAATAGTAGAAATTGTTAAAAAAAATCATAGAACTCTCATATTGCAGAAAACCACAACTTTGTGATAAGGATTAGGGTGAATTTTTTATTAAGTGAGAAAAAGCAAGAACAATGCAGATATGATCCTATGTCTAAGAACACATATAGACATTATATGGGAAGTAAGCAGGCAAGAGTCATGCAGAACGCACACCAAATACTCTGTTTTAAGGAAAAGCAGTAGGCTTTGTCAGGACAGGGGGTGTGGCTCAGGTGAGGTGGGATTTTATCTATACCTCCTAGTGCCAAGAACTTTTTGCATTCAGCACACGTCCGTTTTTCTGTTACTTGAGTAATTTTGAAGACTATTAAAAAGCCGAAAACATATAGAAGTCACCTAGTGATAAGTTTGGCAACAATCATTAGAAAATAATTTGAAAATTTCTCCAAGTCATACAGAGCTAGGGTCACTTGTGTTACCTGGATATATCTTTAGGAAATGTACAGCTAGAGATGCCCCAACCCATGGTCCTCCAACGCTCCCATCAGACTTAGAGTCCGCCCCATTTGACCCAGACCATTGACTGTAAACTTAACTTAAAAAGAAATGTAATCATCGTCCCCTTGGATCTAACATTCAGGGAGTTTCCTCAGGTGCAAATGGATTCCATGCTTGGGTTTGAGGACAATATGGCTGGAGAAGGCGGGAGGCCTGGTGAGGTCTGGAGCCACTTGGAAGCGGAGCAGAATCAAGGCGATGGCCACCTTCAACTCCAGCATGGCAAACTGCTGCCCGATGCAGTTCCTGCAGACGCCGAGGGAAAGAGAGGGGTAAGTTTCTAGGATAGTAAGTCTGGAGTCCGTGGCTGTTGAGCAGTTCTCCTCTGATTGAAACATTCCCTCCAGGAGGGAGGGAAGGGTGAAACTCCGGGGGTGAACAGACTTCACATGCCTGAACAAGCTATAACTTGGGAGGCTCATGAGGGGCCCTATGCTGAGTTCTAGAAGCAGTAAACAACCGCTGGGGAGGAGACTGAGCAGCTGAGCTGCGCAGAGTCCTCCCAGACCCACCCACTGTGCCGGAGCTCCAGGGTTGCAGCTTTTGTGAGTGGTCAGTTGTGCTGGCTTGGGCTTTTCACGCAGCTTGTGATGGTTTGAATGAGAATGCCTCACAATAGGCTCATATATTTGAATATTTGGCCTACAATTGATGGAACTATGGGGAGGATTAGGAGGTGTGGTTTGTTGAAGGAGGTGTGTCTCCAGGTGGGGGGTGGACTTTGAGATTTCAAAAACCCAGCCATTCCCAGTAAGTTTTCTTTCTCTGCGTAGTGCTTGTGGATCAGATGTAAGCCCTCAGCTACTGCTCTAACGCTATGCCTGCCTGCCTGCTGCCTGGCTGCCCATCACGATAGCCATGGATTCACCCTCTGGCTGTAAGTCCCCAGTAAACTCTTTTCTTCTATTAGTTGTTTTGGTCATGGTGTCTCTTCACAGCAACAGGAAAGTATTCAGACACAACCATTTAGAGTCATGCCTGTTCTTGTAAGCAACCCTTCACTGCTGTTGGTAACCCTAGTGGAAACTCAGGGGTTCACCAAATTAGATCCCCACACATTCATAACTTTGGTCTGTTGGAGGGTCATCATTCTGGGGTGAGGAGATGTGTCCTTGTTACTTCTCCCCAGAAAGCATCTCTTACACAACAACAGTAAAGCAGAGTTTTCGCACCAAATATCACTGACACTCTTGGACTTTGTTCTTACACTGTTCCCTGCAAGAATGTGGATTTGGAAGTTCCAAGGTGATATCACCCCTGAAGAAGGTGGCAGTTGGAGTCACCCACAAACCATTTCTCCTGCAAGGGGAGGTGACATTGAGCCTGTGAGCAGCACTTACACTGCAGGTTTGTTTTCTGAGGCAGGACTCACATGGAGTGTGATATAAAGTGGTGCTATCCTTTGTGAAGATTCGGGTTCTGGGGAGAAATGTATGGGGTGGAGGGGATAATGGGTTTTTTTTTGTTGTTGTTTTATATTTTCAACAGCTTTAAGCTGGCCTTACCTTGGGCCACCAGAGAAGGGCAGGAAGGCGCAGGGATGTCTCTGATTAGAATTCTCCTTAGTGAATCTCAAGGGGTCAAAGACCTGAAATGAGAAGGCAGCCCCATCACCGTCTTGCCAACAGAATAGTTTTAAAGGTGTTACTAGGTGCTGATCAATAGAAACAGATGCCACAGAAGTGATTTCAAACATTCTGCTGGCCACATTCTAAGAAGACAAAATTAATCTTATTAATAGATTTTACTGAGCAAAATAGTCTATGATTCTAGCATGTACTCAATATAAATAATTAAGGAAATATTTCCCTCTTGAGGCGGGGCGTACTGTGTCTTCAAACTCCACATTGCAATTCCAACTAGCCAAGTTGCTCAGTGACCACATGGGACAATGCATCTACTGACCTGAAGAACTTATCTGGCCCTTCCCCAATTTTGCCTGCCAGCCAGTCTAAGGGTGCATCCATTTCGAAGCCAAGCCCAGATGAAATGCAATGGTCCAGCTTCCTATTCTACAGAGTAGATCTACAGCCCTAGTGGTTTATGCTGAAGAAAACACAAGCACTTACGTTTTGAATTTCAAGAATATTGAATCTACTTAGGCTTGCTGCATATCTTTTCTTTGCCTGTCTAGGTCCTCCTTTCTCCCTCTTTCCTCACCTATTCTGGCCTCCAATCAGATGATCCACGTGGTTTCTCACTGGGCTGGCACAATACAAGGGATGTGGACTGTTCACTGGCTCCTTCCCATCAGCTGTCTTGAGTTGGCAATATCTCTTCTGCCTGGGCCTATCTGGTGTTCCGTCCTTAGTTCCTAGCTCTTTCTCCCCAGGTTCTATAACTCTCCCTTCTGGGGCTGATCAGGCTAGGACAGACAAATGATTCTGAAAGGTATTCACTCTCATTTGCTTCTCCTAAGCTCTGCCCATATCTTCACAAACAGTTCCTTTACAGAACTTTGGAAGTGCTTGAATGTGCCATCAATATGACCAGGATACTAACTGCTCCAAACAAGAAAAGAGAGGCTGAGCTGCCCAGTTTGCCCTACTGACCAGCCACAGCCCTGCAATAATCTAGTAGGTGTTTGGAAGGGCTTGGCAGGTGAGTGACCGAATCAGAGACAGTGGCAGTTGGGAGCAGATCGTGGAACTAAGGTCTTTCAGATCACAATAAAGATAAAGGATATGAGGCTGGGCAAAATCGTTAGTGGGTGAGTTTTACAGACTTTTGGTTTTTATGTTTGTTTGCTTCGTGTCATTTACCTTCACAGCGCAGCCATTTGCATGCTTAGCTGTCAACACATGAATCACTCAGCACCTCTCTCTGAAGCATGTCCACGGAAGACAATCTTACCTTTGGGTCTTTCCAGACAGCAGGGTTGTGGTGGAGACCCCAAACACTGAGGACCACAGTCATTCCTGAGGCAGGAGGGAAACAGAGTGGATGTGTGCTGCTGTTAGTCTGCTCCCTGGCAAGACCTTTCTCTGGGAGGAAAGAGCTATGTGCCAATGTTCTACCAAGGAAGGACGTGGGGCGAGGTGGGCTTGGGTTTGACCTTTACTTTTCAAAGTAGTTATTTACTTAATTCATGATTTTATCTGAAGGAGCGGTTGTTGTCCGACCAAAGTGCTAAACTGTGCTTATTTGCACAGTGCCTCATTTGGAAATTAATTAAGGATTTGTTAACATCTAGGCAGCACTTCACAGAGACAGACACGTGAGGGGTAGAACTCTTATTTTACCTCAAAGATCCAGTGGCTAATTTCTCTTGGCACTGTTTATCCATGAAAGGTGGAGAATTTGGGCAAATATTATGGTTGGTGATTTAAAAGTAAAAGACAAAGGAAAGGGAATTTGAGCATTATTCTGTTATCCCAAATAATTCTGGCTCTTTCAACAAAATTATAGCTAAGGCTAACGGTGTTGGCCTCAGCTCTCCTGTTGACTTGTTCACACTGAAGGACACAAGGGAAGGATCTGAGATGGCACTGCTGCCTGCGTGCCCTGCCCGGAAGCCTGAACCCCAAGTACAGGTTCTCTATGGCTTTCAGCTTTGCTCCATGTCTGTGCATGTTGGAGTGTCCCCATCAGGTGTTAGGGTACATCAGAATTATTTAGAAACATTTTGTAAGCTGTAAAGTACTGGATATATGTCTGTTAAGATCACATTCCAAGGGGAAAATGAGACAATGTACGTGAAGGTTTTATATAAACTAAGCGTTGTTCCCCTAAGGTTGGTGTATGGTGATAAAGACCCCCCTTCCCATCTCCCATGTTGACATAATCGTGCTTATTTCCTGTAGAGACTCACTTGTATCTCAAACTCAGCCTGACAAAGATTATTTTAGAGACAGTGTCTCACAAGGGACCAAAATCTTGGCTGGGGTTCTCAAAACGAGGTTGGGGTCTGACAACTCTAACTGGCTATGTGGCTTAGGAAGGTCACTGAAGCTTACAAGGATTGAGGAATTATCCAATGGGCTTTTAATAGCCACCTACTTCCAGCCCAGAGGTCCCATCACCATCATCACCATGACCTCTAGGATCTCATGCTTAGGAAAAGAACGTGAAGACCTGCAGGCAGCGAGCGCCCATCTGGGAGGGTCAGGGGCTTGCTGAGTTCTCTGGAGATGGATGGGATGGGGGGGATCAAGCGGAGAGTCTCCTTGATGCACATTGTGGTATACGGCAGCTCATCTAGCTGGTCCCTGTGAAGACAGGAGGGAGGGAAGCAATGTAGACTCCAAATTCATTTCATCTCCGTTGTTCCGTATTTGATTTCTTTTCCTAGTAAGCATCACTGTTGAGGTAGCATATTGTTAAAATGTGAGTTTTCTGTTTCTGGGTCAACTGAAGTCCCAAAGGTGGTAGACACACAGATGCCATGTGTCTACCACGGAGATTTCTGAAAAGCAGTGTCACAACCCTTAGCTCTTCATGTAAAGTAAGAATGTGAAAGTCACAGCTAAGGACTGAAGAAGAGGCTAAAGAAGTTTAAGAGAAAAAAAATCATTTAAAGAGAATTGCTGAAATGTTGAAGCGCCTTGGAAAATGGCGCAGGATGCTACTTAAACCAAGGGAGACTTCCTTCGGGTCCCTAGGATCTGATATGTGCTCCGTAGAGTTCAGGAAGCACAGAACCAATGACAAGCGACTCAGAGCAGATAGGCCAGCAGGGGAGAGTAGCTGAGGTAAGGTAGAGATGCACAGGTGTGTCTGAAGGGTCAGTGAACTGAACAGAGGGAGAACTGCAGACCAGTCGGGGAAGTACTGTGTCCAGAGTTCCCCTGCCTCACAAATCACCACTAGGAAGTTCCAGGGAGAAAGTCTCCAAGATACCTGCAGAGGTAATGGTGGAGAGGAGGGAGGAACACGAAGTATTTGCCAAACCCTTGGCATGACCACAGTAGTTCCATTTGCTCCTCTGTCACACTGGGGTCATTTCTGACAGGGTCAGAGCCTCAGGATTGTGAGAAGCTGGTCAATAAGACAAGCCAGCCACAAGCTCCTCTCACTCTGTTGGCTTCCAGGTCAAAGCAGGGCCGAGATGGGCTGGAGGGAGAGGCTCCAAATGGATGAGGATGTGAACAGTGACTTGCTATTGCTCTGGGATGGACAGGCATGAGAGCAGCCTGTGGTTTAAGTATATGGGACTCTAGGAGAATCCTTAAAATTTCGCCTCTGGGATGAAAAGGACTTTTCCAACAGAGAAAGTCTGAAGTGAGAGCAGGAAAAGAACAAAATGATTTATTTGTATACTAGGTGGTCAAATGAGATCAAGAAAATGACCACATATGTTTACTCATTCTGCCTAATCTCATTCCTATTTCCCTTTCTAATGAATTACTTTAGTGCAGGCATTGGCTATCTAAAAATGTAAAATTTTAGTTCTGTATTCTTTTTCTGTCAAGACCGGGAAATAAAAGGTAAAGTGTATCTACTATGGGACTTACATAATTAAGAAAAAGCATTTTTAACCATATAATGCAAAAGAAAAGAAGAATTTTGGTTTTTGTTGTTGTTTTGAGACAGGGTCTCACTATGGAGCCCTCGATGGCCTGGAACTCTCTGAATAGACCAATCTAGGCTTGAACTTATATAAATCTTCCTGCGAAAAGAATTTTAAACCAACAGAGAAATAGCCTGACATAGAAGCCAAGAGAGAAATTGCTTAAAATTTTCTGAATGCCACATGTAAATTTTGTTAATGGAAATGATGGGTATGTTTCGGAGTAAAAAAAAAAAAAAATGTGTTCTAGGGCTGGAAATGGCTCATCAGTAAAGAGTGCTTGCTGCTCTCGCAAAGAACCTGAGTTCAGTTCCCAGCACCCATGTCAAGTGGCTCACAACCACTCTAGCTCTAGAGAATCTGATGCCCCCTTCTGGACTCTATGGTACCTGCACTCATATGCATATACCCCCACACAGACACACATAATTGAAAATAATATATTTTTAAAAATGTGTTATTTGCAGTATTTTTGCTCCCTTTTTCATGAAATAAGAGAACAGTTAACAGATCAAATGGACTTTTGTTTTTTCACCTGGACAAGACTCAATTACTGTTTTCAAATTTCAACCAGTCAAGAAAGTCAACACACGAGTTTTTCTTTCTTCCTTGTTTTCTTCCCTTTTTCCTTCCTCCCTCCCTCCCTCCCTCCCTCCCTTCTTCCCTTCCTTCCTTCCTTCCTTCTTTTCTTTCTTTCCTTTCTTCCTTTTTTGGTGTTTTTGAGACAGGGTCTCAATACGTAGCTCTGGCTACCCTGGAACTCACTATGTCGGCCAGGCTGGTCTCAAATGCACAGAGATCTACCTGCCACTAACTCTCAAGTGCTGGATTAAAACAGTGTACTGCCATGCTCAGCTTTCTGAGTTTCTTAAGTAAAGACAACAGACAAGATAAAGTATTAAATTCAGCTGGGAACAGACATAATCTTCCAACTTTAGTGAATGAGTAAAAATGAACTAATCAGCAAGATGAGAAGACAGGAAGTTCCTCACTTGGATATCCACAGCAACAACAACTTCACAGATGAAAGTGCCTTTGTTGAGACAATGCTTGATCTGGTGATCGGCTATGAAGCTGTAGTAATAAAAACCAAATGGAACACATAGAGAGGGCTGGAGCTACATTTACACACACACACACACACACACACACACACACACACACACATGGACAATGACTCCAGCAAAGGTGCCAAGAACATACAACGGGGAAAGAGTATTCAGTTCACTGACTATTGCTGAGAAAGCTGGATATACACATAAAGAAGAAAATGAGACTCTTAAGACTTTTAAACACTTAAAATACGATCTGAAAAGGTAAAACTACTAGAGAAACCAATGATCAAGAGATGCTTGTTGACATGGGTCTTTGAGTTTTCTCTAAAAGCACAAGCGACAAAAGCAAAAACTAGACAAAGCGGCTTACACGATGCTAGTGAAAGGAAGTTTCATTTGTCAACAGATAACCGAACCTGGAGGACATTATGCAAAGCAAAGTGAGCCAGACACAGAAAGACAAATACGCCATGAATTTAGTTGTATGTGGCTATAAAGAAGTTGAATTTGAGCTGGGTGGTGGCACACACCTTTATTCCCAGCACTCAGAGGCAGAGGCAGATGGTTCTCTGAGTTCGAGGCCAGCCTGGCCTACAGAGTGAGTTCCAGGATAGTGAGGACTACACAGAGAAACCCTGTCTCGAAAAGAAAAAAGAGAAAGAAAGAAAGAGAGAGAAAAAGGAAGAAAGAAAAAAAGGAAGGAAGAAAGAAAGAAAGAAGGAAAGAAAGAAAGAAATGGAAGTTGCAGAAGCAGAGAGAAGAGCAGTGCCAACCAGGCATGTGATGACAAGAGGTGCAGACTTCCAGTTAGATACAGAGGAGCGACATTGTTGTAATTGTTATTAATAATTTGCTGTACATTTGAAAATTGCTCAATGAGTATATTTTAGATGTCCTGATCACAAAATAATTGCATATTTAATGAATATGCCTATTGGTTTAGTTATTTAAAAATGCATACATGCATCAAAACAGCATACTGTAAACTGTACCCGTATACATACAAAAAGCATGCACACCTTTCATCAGGAAAAAGTCAACTACTTAGCATTGTATTTTATGCTATACAGATGAAGCTGTGTGTGTGTGCACACGCGCGAGTGCTCGCACACGTGTATATATGCCATGGTATACATGTCGAGGTCAGAGGCAACTTTGTGAAGTCAGTTCTCTCTTTCTACCTTTAAGTGGGTTCTGAGGATTGAATTCTGCTCACCAGGGTAAGAAATAAGCGAAATCCCAAGAAAAGAGCTAGGATTGACATACTTGGGGCTACAGATCTTACCAGGTGATGGAAGACCCATCTCCTAAGACGGTCCTGATCTCTGTCCGGCATCGGTCTTGATGCTCAGGGTTCAGAGCCAGGCAGTAGAGGAGCCAAGAGATGCTGGCTGCAGAGGCATTATGTCCTGCCCACATGAAGGTGTTCACCTCAGACCGGAGGTCGGTGTCTGAGAAAGCTCTTTCATCTTCAGCCTGCATCATGCAGAGATATTTGAATGAAACATTACTTCACTTCAAAATGATAGTTTCACGGAAATGCTAGAGTTTCAAAACAAGGTTTCAATTTTAGTGTAGTTTATCAAATACATACTACAAGTACTACTTTGCCCAGAACACAAAGGAGAGCCAATGTTACGTAAGAAAAAGAGGCTTTTCATAAGCACTTGGGAAACTCCTTCACTCTTCCAGATGTATCCAATTTCTCAACATTTACTTTTCTAAAGTGCTTGTCCATGCTTGCAATTTTTCTGAGTCTCTAAACTCCAGGTATCTGTACAGCCTCCAAAGCACGGCAACCTGGTAATTAGGTCTTCACTGAGCTACAGTCTTTCCTCCGGACTGCACAGAAAGCCAGTCGCTCACAGCAGCCTACTGTTGAATTTAGCTGCAGAAGTTTGCTTCTGCCTTCCCGCCCCGACTCCACTGCCCATCCACCCTCCCACTGGGTTAGCAGCTGTTCGAGCAGGACTTGACTTTTGGAGCATTTACCTGGGCAGAAAGGACAATATCCAGAAAATTTTGAGACGTCTGAGTGTCATCTTGCTTTACTCCATCGTTGAAGAGTTTCTTTCTGTCCTGGATTATCTTTTCTGCATAGAATAATGGGTCCTCATTACCGAGGGGACAGCTAAGTCAATCAAAGTCAAATACATTATAAAGCAAGGCGGAGCCGCACAGTGTCGAGTCTTGCCTGCTCTCAGAGGCCAGAGTGGGTATATTATATCTAAGTACATTTCCCATCGGCAGACAACCTTTAACAAAAGTTTCAAACAGAAGAGACCAAAAATTAGTTCTACCAAGTGACAAGCAATGTATTCAAGATGATCGCAAAGTTAAATGTAGGAGGCCAATCACTGTTTTCCTTCGCGGACTAAAATCTTGTTGTCATGGAAATTATCCAATGAAACGGCCAGCAGAGAAAACACCCAACGTACATAACTAAGGGGGTAAAAGCAAGCAGGCAAACAAACAGACAAAAACAGAACACGGGACAGATAGAATATATACAGAAATTAGTTTTCTTTTTTTTGGTCTTAATTGGGGCCAATTTTGTTATTTGAATTTCTCATTTTTTATAAATTTTAGATGAATTTGGCTGGAAGTCAGTAGAATAGTATGTTTTCATTTTCAAAAATATCAAGTGTTTTAGCTCCTCATCCATGACCACGGAAGCAAAACTAATTAAATTCAGCAAGTTCCAAAAAAAAAAAAAAAATCCATGAAGGAGGGAGAATAGTTGGAAAGGGGGTTCAGCAAAAGAGAGAGGTGGGCAAGAGAAAGTAATGTGGGATTTACTCTGATCAAAATTGTATCCATGTATGGAATTGTCAACAAAGTTGCTATGGGGCTGGACCAGCAGCTCCGTGGTGAAGAGCACTTGCTGCTCTCCCAGAGGACCCACGTTTGATTTCCAGCATTCACATGGCACAGCTCCAGGCTGTCCCGGAACTCACTATGTAGACCAGGAGAGCCTTGAATTCACAGAGATTACCTGCCTGAGTCTTCTCCTGAGTGCTGGGATTAAAGATGTGCGGCACTCCCCCGATTTTGGGGTGTCTTTTGAATCCATACCCACATCTACTCTTCCCTCTAGTCCTATGCTGCACACGCATTTTAGCTTGTAATTATTATTTAATTTGCTGCACAAGAAAGCCACATGCCATGTACATTTTAAAATCTTAAATGCTCCCTTGTTATGTAGGCATTAGTAATGATTGCCTATAGTAAAATTGCATAATACATGATAATAAGGACTGAAGTTGTAATTATTGGAGCAGTGTCCATAGTACAGCTCCATTAAGAACAAGAATTCTTTTCCTGTTTACCATGAGACTTATCCTTCTACACATAAGACAGGCATGCCAGTGCATGGATTTGGGTACCCACATCCAAGACAGGCCTGTGTTTTTACCTGTGTATTGATGTATCACTTTGCCTAACTCCTGGAAGCAGTGACCCTTAGGACTGAATTTGAAAATTATGTCATGATGATGCCAGAAATTGTACAAGTGAGAAGATATGATTTCGCCAAGTTCAAGTGTTGCCTTCACATAAGGCTCATAGGTGCTAGGAGAAAAAGTGGAGACAGTGGGTTAATAATTGACTTAGACCATAGTGAAGCTGTTTACTGTCCCATCACTGACCCGTTCATCTGGCAGTTGGTCTCCTGGCCAAAAGCACATTTCATGATTATGTCCAGGGCCATCAAGTTGATGTGTTCAAAAACCTCCATGGTTGTTTCCTGAGCGCTCCAAATCTTCTCCCATTTATCCTAGCAGAGGAGGCCAAGATCAATATCATCACCATCATCAAATGGCCTTAATTTGCCTGCTTTTCCCTAACCCTGCCCTTATCTTCCAAGGGACAAACCCCTGACCTTACAGGAACTGATAAGCCGTGTGTTTATTTTGGACACAAGGAAGGGAAACACACACTAAACAGGTGAGAAAGAGCACGATGCACACTTCACATCTAGCAAATGGTCCTTCAATGACTGTCACGGCTCTGTGCCAAACAGCACAGAGTTCCACACACCATCTAATCAAGGCTGCAATACACGGGGTTTCCCTAGGGCTTCCTCCACCTTCAACCCCCAGCTTGCTAGTCTCAACCATCATGCTCACATTTAAAATCGATTCAGAACATTCAAAAACATCTTAGATTCAGCAATCGACAACACCAGGGGACGTGTTAATGTGGAAGGGGAAATCTGGGGCCCCAATCCTAGATGAGGAGCTAAAGGCAGTTAACGACTGAGGAGAGGGGTCCTCCCCAGGGATGAACCTCTAAATGGTTGCTCAGTACCGAGTGGTCGGCTCTGAAAACATATACATACAAGCAACACTAAATGGTTGTATTTATATTTGTATGTTTATAGATACATGTTACAATATTATAAGAAAGAGAGGTCATAAATTTGAGAGGGAACAAGGGGAAAACATGAAAGGGGCTGGGGGGAGGAGAATGAGATAATTATATTTAATTTAAAAATTGCAAATAAAGGCAATCAAAAACCATTTCGGATTTAAACATTGGGAAAAGAAAGAGGCCTGGAAGAGGAGTTGCTTCTGGGCCAGCTCTGACTTCCCCATATAAAGAGGCCTCCTCACACAGCCTGAAGGTGTTCTCTGACTGCTAAACTGCTACAAAGTGCCCACTGCCCAGTTACAAATGTATCTATCCCAACAAGCATTTCTTTGTGTAAAAATGTAAGGAAACGGAAATGTTTAAATTTAGTTCATCCCATGTTTGTTGAGCACCTGCAGTGTCAACCTCGGTGCTGAATGCTGAGTACCTGCAGGTAACAAATTCAGTACTTAATGCTCGGAGACCGAATAAAAAGCAGAATTTGCAAGCCTTTCACCTAAGTGTCTATTGGTTAACCTTTTCAAAGAATTAGTTTTTTGATGAACATATATCAGTTAATGGGGGTCAGTGTGATATTTCAACTCAGGCATCTGAGGAGCACGGATGAGCCCATGTGGGAGGTTTGGAGAGCCTGAGGTGCTCTCTGGAGCTTTCAGCAGGAGGAAGTATGAGAGGGACACGGGGGAAATGAGGGGCCTGAGAAAAGCAGAGGGCAGAAATAGCTCCTAGAAAAGGGGATAAACTGGTCACTGGAGGAGCTGAATTGTGCGGGGGTGGGGGAGCCAAGGGGAGTGGTTGGAGGGTTGGGGGTGAGGGGTGGGTGGGGGTTGGGGGTCGGGAGAGCACAAAGGAAGAGGATAAGGAGGAGGAGGAGGAAGAGGATGTAGCCCATGTCCTGTGTTGTCGCACCCCCCAGTCACCCCCCAAGTGCTCTCTGAGTCCCTGTCTTGAGATGTCCCCACCGATGACCCCACTCCATTCCCACAGAAGTTGGGCTGAGGGCCCAGGCACAAGCCAGTAACAACTGTTCCCTGGACTTGAGGTAAAGAGGGAAGTTTGGCTTTGTGGTACTGGAAGTCTATGAGGTGACTGTATTATTTGTCTGCTTTAAAAATAGTTACATTTAAAAAGCAAAAACATCTATGCCAATAGAGCTTTTGAGAAAACTCATCTCTAAGCCAGAAGCCACCAAACAGGAATGCTTCTCTACAGCAATCCGCTGCCTCTTTGAAGGTGACACACACCTAATGCTCCCCAACCTACAAGAGGCACTAACAGGCACTGATCCTTTGTTCAGCCCTTCATGCCTACCAGCCAAGTCCATTTCAGCCTCACACCTTGGCTCACATCACTCTGCCGAGGAGTTTCTTGTTCTTAATATTGCCGTATGCAAATCAGCTTAGATTCACGGTAAATCCGAGTCACCTCTGAAATCTGAAGCCCCGTAGCTGCTCTTGGCTTCCTCACCTAGCTCCCACAGCACCTGCTGAGTCTTCCAGCCACAGAACGCCAGACCCTATGTGAGACAGAGGACAGCTTTTCTTTATAATCACCTGAAGAATTCAGGAAAGGCTTACACAGACATCATTACTCAGTGGGTACTTGTATCCTGACTAATTTCTAGACGTCAGCTTTGATTTTTCTCAGTCCACTACACAAATGTTTAATCTAGCGTTTCACTTACCAGCAAAGTGTTCACAGAGCGCGCCATCGCGCCCACACAGGTTTTCAGGATATCCTGATGGAATGCAGGGGTTAGGAGGCAGCGGTGCTGGAACCACCGGGGTCCGTCTAGATTCAGGAGTCCTCTTCCTTGAGAAAGAAAGAAAATGCACAAAGCCTTATGCATTTTATTAGAAGAGGAGAGACGAGGAAGAGTCAGCCTGATGCGACGGACTCGCAAGCAGTCATGAAGGAGTAGCGACTGTCAGAGAGCCGACAGATGAAGGCAGCGGTCACCCGGTGCTCACACCCGGGGTTGGTACACTTAACACTGTGAGAAAGCGGTCCAATGTCGGAAAAGCTTTTGAGCTGGATGAGGCTTAGTGTCTCAGCAATGGAATGTGGTAATCGGTGCTGTGCAGATTCAATGAGGGCACGCACACAAGGCATGCAACCGAGCTCCTCCTTAGCTCAGGATAGAAACGTGATAGTTCTCTATCTCCTCTTTGCTGCAGACCAAGCTGTAAACGTGACTGTGAACACAGATTCATCAGAAACAAGGCAAGGATGTCTATCTGATCCCAGGTACCCTCACCTCAAGCTCTGGTTTGTGAAAACACTTATCAAGGCTGACATTTCACAATCCTCTATTGCCAAAATGTGCTAGCATTAAGGTTTGGCTTCCTGGGGCTGGAAAGATGGCTCCGTGGTTGGGAATATTTGCTGCTCTTGCAGAGGATTGGCGTTCGGTTCCCAGCACCCACATGGGGTGGTTCATAATCACCTGTAACTCCAGATCCAGGAATCCAGCACTCTTTTCGGGCATGGGCAACTACACATATGTACACATACACAGAGACACCCAAACATAAACATAAAAAAATCATAAAACATATTTGGCTTTCGAAGGACTTTAAGTTTGAATGACATCCTTTAAAATTTACCAACAATTTTTCAAATAATGTATTTTACTCATTATTTCGTTTCCCCAAACTCCTCCCAGATCCTTCCCACCTCCCTGCCCATACAACTTCATGTATTCCCTCTCTATCTCAAAAAAAAAGAAAAACAACAAAAAACGAAAATCAAAGCAGACCAACAAAATGAAAAGTGCAAAAGCCACGGAGTCTGTTTTGTGTTGGCCAGCTACCCCTGGGCATGGAGCTGGCCGAGTGTACTTCTTGATACAGAGACACTCCAGTAGAGAAGACGGATTTTCCCTTACCCAGCAGGTACTCATTGCAAATTAACTTCTTGGTTAGGGGCGAGCCTTAGTGTCTGTTTCCTCTTCTCAATGCGGGGTGGGGGGTGGTGGGGGAGTGGGGGGGGTGGAGGGGGCAGTGGGGGCTGTTTGTATGAATGACATCCCTTTTTGAGGGCTTACAAAATGCCAGGTTCATGATGCCTGGTCTGGTGCTCCCAGCGTGCTGACCGTGGCATAAAGTGCTGGGGATATATTCATTTCTCTCAGCCGCCATGGCCCTGAGTCTCATGCTCATTTTCAAACACGGGGAAAATGAATCGCGGGGAGATTAAATCACGTCCCTAGGGTCACGCTCACGCAGTCTACTGGAGCGAACAGCAGCGTGGACATCGAAGGCGCTCTGACCCAAAGCCTGTATTCCTTCATTTAATTTCTCCCTGGTCTAAAATAAACATCAGCTGCACGAGAAAGCAGCTTAATGTATCTGCTCACAGGATAGAGCCAAACCGCACGTCAGAGAAAAATTTTACTGAAAGGCACATAACAATGAGAGAACTCTGAAAAGAAAGGAAAACACAAGAAGACAAGAGATATGAAAGGAGTAGAAACCTTCCTTAGTGAAGCGAAGATTCTGAGGAGAGAAACAGACAAGGCTGCTTTCTGTGAAGTTCTGCTGCGGTGACCTCTACGCTCTCCTTTGACCCTCGCTCTCCTAGAAAACTCTCCTGGAAGACCTCACTCTTTGGAAATGTTGTGCCACCCACTGTTTGTTTTCAATTGAGGTAAGTCTCCCGCAAGCCTGGAACTCACCACGTAGGTTAGGCTGGCTGCCAGTCCAGAGACCTGGCTGTTTCTGTTTACCCGCTGCCAGGATTACAAGTTCACATTATGGGGGTTGAAATCAGGCCTCCAGATTCTGTTTTCAAACTTTAAAAACTATATTTTTAGGTGAGAACACAAAACACTGCATTTTATGATGGACTTTTCATATTTACATGTCATTATGCTTAGTTCTCATTTGTCTTGTTCGCCCTTTGCCCCCACCCTACCCAGTATCCCCTGCCTCCCTCTGGCTTCTTCCTTCCCCTCTCTCAGATGGTCCTCTGTAGCAGTACACCTACTGTGGTGGCTCACCAAGGAAGACAGGGAGGCATTCTCATAGGTGCAAACCCTGCCAGACCTCGGCAGAGAGAACCACTATCATGGCAAGCGCCATACCGGATGGTAGAACCCTAGCGTCTCAGCTCAGAGTTTTTTTTAATTGACACCTAATCTAATTAGGTGTTCTACTGATAGCACGTGCAGATCATGAGCAATCAAACATCGTCTACATAAGCCAACACCTGCAGACAATACAAACGCCACGGCCTAGGCAGCCCTTTCCCAACAGTACACAAAACAACCATTTTAAACAGAACTGAAAATAAACTTGTACAAGAGTCCCCAACTCCACATCCATGCAATATGTATTTGACGTCCATTACTAGATGCTTTTGAGTTCAGGTTTGAGAATCTTTGGAATGGAAGAAATGGCTTGGAGTGAGAGTGAGTACATACATACCGATGCATGGAGTCATGAACTGATGCAGATACTGGGTCTTGGGGTCTGCAGAGCCAAGCAGAGGGGACAAGAGGCAGATTAGGGAAAACACTCATGACCAGAGCAAGCTGGGGAAGGCTTTCTTCATTTGCCTACACTCAGTGCAGACAGCTGGCAGGAAGTCACTTCCTACAGCCTGAAGGCTGGCAAAACCCGAGTCTTGGTTCAGTTCTAGAGAAGACCAAATCCCAGGACCTAAGTCCATATTCTCCCCTGGTTTCCATTTCCCCCACCAGGGCTGACTTGTTTAGGGGTGGTCAAGTTTCTAGAATAGGGGTTGGGACATGTATGCTTGCTGGAAAACAGCAGACAGGAAGGCACACGATGTTCTTATGACACTAATGTAAATACATTTTACAACTCTAGTTCTGAGGAGGTGAACTCTACACAGATTAGAGCAGGGGGACAGAGAAACACAAAGATGTTCAGAGAGAGGTCTGTTTTGCTTAGGTTTGTGAAGGGTCATGAATGTGAAACACAGGAAAGAGTGGAATGTGAAACTTGCATTTCACCAGGTTGGCAGAGCTCAAACTGGCCATTTTAGATTTGTGCTCTGAGATAATCCATGATGGGAATCTTGTAAATGGATTGGGTGTGTGTGGTGACCTATGTCCTACAAAGGAACAGAATGATCTGAACCGTAACCAAGAGTCTGGAGTGGTACGTTCATGCTCCATTACCTTAGGTTCTGTTCAGACCCACTGAGGTCTGAACAGGTTTTTCCCGGATGCTTATATTCATGACGAAGTACTCGTGTGAGGCAGCGCTGTTGACTCAAAAGTCCCCAAAGCAAGGAGGCAAAGGAAGCCCCTAGCCAGGCTGATGGTGGCAGCTGGGATTTATGGAGTTCTGGAGCCCAAACTAGACAAGGAACCGGGGAGCACATGGGTAGCCCCCTTACTAGGGCAGATCTGTCCCTCTCCACACTTGCTCAGGGTCTCTTCCAGGCCCAGGGCTAATCTTGGCTTTAGATCGGTCCCGTGGGTCCTGTGCCACTCACTCCTAGCAGGATCAGGACTATGAGTTTTGTCTTATTTCTTACCTGTTCTGCTCAGAAATATCTTTGCATAGTCTGGGTCGTAGATGTAGAAAAATGCCTGGAAGGGCCCTACCCAGCAAGGGAAGGCACAAGGGTACTTCTCGACAATCTCATCAAGTTTCTCCATTTTATCCTCTTGCAGAAACTGCAAGGAAAGTGTGGGGGTCAGAGAGTCAGCCAGGCTGGCACTGTCTTTATTTGTCTTACAAACACAAGGTGAGTTCAGGGACGCACAGAAGACTAAATCCTTGTTGAGTGACACATCCTGTAAGCTTTTCCCAACAGAGGGTGAATAAGTCTCCCATCTGAGGACACCACAGGCCCTAGAGGTGGGGCTATGAGGCTGCTGCTTTTGTTTTCCTAAGCTGGAAGCTACTAGAAGCTTCCTGTTGGTAAACTGAACATGAGCACCATCTAGCTCACCAGTCCTTCTTCCTTTTCTGTTCTTTAACTACTAACCAGTAATTCTTTCTCATCACTTAACAACAAACACATCCCTCTATAAACCTCTGACTCCTTCTACAAAAACATCCAATTCTTTTCCTACAATAGTAGAATGCTCATTTCTACAGGTGCCTGGGATTAGGCATAAACAGAGAGACAAAACTTTTAGTTTCCAGAATTTTCCTTTTTTTTTTTTTTGACAGAGTCTCACACTGTAGCCTAGGCTAGCCTGGAAATCACATCAACCCTGCCTCAGACTCCTGAGTTCAGGATTACAGGTATGGACTACCATGGCCTGTCAGCTTCCAGCATTTATAATGCAAAGTACAAATACCATTGCCAGAGACAGACTTTTGCTCCTCTCTCTCTCTTTTCACACATGTTGGGAGCCGAGTTGAAACGCCATTACAAGATGGCGCCGGTTTCCTGCTTCCAGGTTCTTCTTCCTCGCATTAGGAGTAATTGCTCGCATTTGGAGTAATTGCTTGCATTTGGAGTAAACAAGTTACAGCGCAGGTGCAGGAGAGCAGTCCTTGCCGCCTCCCTCCATGCTAATGAGGGTCTGGACGAGTATCCAATCATTGACGGTCACGTAGCCCTATGCTCTATATAAGCAGGGTGCTTTTTGCAATCAGGGTCTTCGCTATCAACACTTAATTGAACGGCTGTCCTCAATAAAGCGTGAACCAGAAGAATCCTGTGTGTGGCGTCTTCCTTGCAGGCGAGACGGGCGTCCACATTTGGTGCCGAAACCCGGGAACCTGACCATCAGCTCAGCACCGGCGGAGACCCCTGTTTTCAGGAGGATTCAGAACTGGAGCGCGGGGACGAAAGTGGATCCAGACTCTTTCTGAGAGGTATGCTGTTTTATGAGATTGACCCTGCACTAGGCGCGGTCATTTTTGCTAGTATGATTATTGTTGTTCTTGCTTGTTGCCTTTGTTTAAATTGTCATCGCCCAGTAACCACCGGGTCTCTTACAATCCCTTCTTGGGGTAAACTAGAAGGAGAATTGCAGAGAGAAAAGGAAAAGGGAAGTTTCCGTGCCGGTAGATGGCCATTATGGCGTATGGTTAATAAGCGATGTCAAGAGAGGGTAAGGGAAGGACAGCGAATATTAGCAAAACATCAAGACAGCATGTCAGAAACAGAAAAGAGGAAGAGGCCTAAAAAAGATATAAAAAGGGTAGAAAAAGAGAAAAAAGAAAAAAAGAAACAAATAAATAGTAGGAAAAGGGTATACCCAATATTAGCAGAATTTGAAAATTTAACAATAACCAGTGATGAGACTAGTAGTTCCTCTTCTGACTCAGAAACCACAGACTCAGAAACTTCGGGGTCAGAAGAGAAACTGGATACAGAGGAACAAACAGAACTAGAAGAGGAAGCTGTGCGCTATGAGGAAGAACGTTACCGTCCTGAGCCATACGCTCCGGCGGCTCCCTCTGCGCCCCCTCTTCTTAACCTGCCTAAGGCTAAGAAAAAACAGAGAAATAAACCTTCAAAAACTTCAATAGGAAAGACTTCCTTTTTAACAGACAAGGATAGGAGAAAGATTTTTCAAGCTTTTCCAGTATTTGAAGATAATCAACAAAGATATCATCAACCTCTTGACCATAAACAACTTAAAGATCTTGCAGAGTCCGTTAGAACTTATGGTATTAATGCCTCTTTCACACAGGCACAAGTAGAGAGGTTGGCACACTTAGCTATGACTCCTACAGATTGGTATAATACAGTAAAGGCTTGCCTTACCATGGGTCAATATCTGGACTGGAAATCTATTTTCCAAGATGCTTGTGGTGCCCAAGCAAGAGCTAATGCAATTCAAGGGCAACCACACTGGAATTATGACATGCTGACCGGACAGGGTCAGTGGAGTTCAAATCAAACAGCGTATCCAGCACAGGTTTACGAACAAATAAATAAACTTGCTATTAGGGCATGGAGGAGCATTCCTAATAAAGGTGAAGTATCAGGAAACCTAACTAAGATCATACAAGGCATGAATGAGCCTTTTTCAGATTTTGTAGCAAGAATGATGGAAGCTGCAGGAAGGATTTTCGGTGACCCAGATACAGCAATGCCCTTAATAGAACAACTCATTTATGAACAGTGTACCAAAGAATGTAAAAATGCTATTACTCCATGGAAAGGAAAAGGGCTTAATACCTGGATGAAAGCTTGTCGAGAGATTGGTGGTCCGCTTTCCAATGCAGGCATAGCTGCAGCAGTGCTCGCAGCACAAAAAGATAGTAATATTACCTGTTTTAAATGTGGAAAGAGAGGACATATACAGAGACAGTGTAGACAGGAAAGAAAAAAAACTTCAGGAGTAAAGATACCTAACATCTGTCCAAAGTGCAGAAAAGGCAGACATTGGTCTAATGAGTGTAGATCTGTAACAGATATTCAAGGTAACTCTTTGCTGTGGGGAAAACACCCTAGGGTGTCTGGCTTAAGTGCCTATCACAGAAAACATGAGCCAACAATTTCTTACCAACAACGGATTAACTCACCCTCAGAGAGATTAAAACAGTTAGTACCTGCAACTAAAGACAGCATTGCTCTAGACCTTGCTATCAAGGACAGAGTCACTGCAGCTGAGAAAACAGGTGAATTAAAAAGTACTGAAAAACAGGTATTTCGGCAAGCAACTATAAATGATCAGAGACCTAAGTCGAGATTACAAACAAATGGAGTTTTAATTAAAGGATTGTTAGACACAGGAGCCAATGTAACAGTCATTTCAAAAGACTCCTGGAATCCAAACTGGCCTCTTCAAGAGGTATCTACTCAGTTCTTAGGAACTGGAACATTTTCTCAGTTAAAACAGAATATAACAAGTGTCAAATGCATAAGACCAGAAAGTGAACTAGGAAATATAAGACCATATGTGGCAGATCTAGCTATAAGTTTATGGGGAAGAGACCTATTAAAACAATGGAATGTACAGATTAACATTCCTTTAATCTCAGAGACAACCTGTAAGATTCAAGATGCTATTCATAAAGATATTAAAAAATGTTACCAAAAACAATCACAGACTGTAAAGATTGTCCATAAGCAGGACAGAGCAGATATTGATAATAATTCTCAGCCTGTTAAAAGGTATCAATGGAAAGTCATTCCCCAAGAATTCTCAGATAGTACCACCTTATGTCAATATTTTGTACAAAAGCCACAGAAAGTTAATATCTGGTTTAATGAACTTACCATTGGGTTAACTACTCAAGAGTTAAATAATTCATTTCAAGCATTGAACGGTGATTCAGATTTAAGCAGTCAAAAAAGTTTAACCAGAGCAACAGAAAAGGAGTTAATTCAGGTAGAAAGCAGATTACAGAATGCATATGTAAATTACCTAGATCTCAAGCTTGATGGTATGCTTTCTGATAATTCCTCTACTGAGCTCATGATACAAAAGGAAGACAATATTTTAAAATGGATCATTGCAAAAAGCAACTCAAAAAGCTTGGGCAGAATCTACACTGCCTGTGTTAGAGTTTTTCTCTCAGCAGCCGCTTGGCTATGGTTGCTAAATACCAAGCTTCGCTATGTTCAGGAGTTTGGATCAAAAATTCAGCCAACTGGTCCTGGTCCTCCAGTGAATTGGTATTTGGTTTTATTACCTGTATTTGGAAGTTTGTTTATGGTTAATGTTTGAAAAAAGTTCCAAACTTCAGGTTGTCGTGGACTACAAAACCCATAAAGCATTGCAGTGGCTAGATGTTCCTGTTATCAGCCACAGCTACAACTCCCTTGACTGGCATGTTAAATGAACGTTCAGCAAGCAGGAAAAAATTATTGGATTTCAAATTATACATAATAAATAAAACTTCAGCTAAAATTTAAAAAAAAGGGGGAATAGGCGGCCCCAGTATGGGACCTAAAAGTACCATTTCCCTTATATTATTTACCCTAAATTTTTTGAATTTGGATGCTGCTGGAAGATCTGCAGCAGATAGACATGCTATGTCTACACAACCTCCACTAGAAAATGTCAAGTGGAAAGATGTATTGTCTAATCAATGGAAGGGCCCGGATCAAGTTTTAATAAGATCCAGGGGAGCTGTTTGTGTTTTTCCTCAGGATCAAGAAAACCCCATTTGGGTGCCTGCTCGTCTGACGAGGACGGTGAAACAGCCCTTAGAGCCTGAAAAAGATCAAGAACAAGATGAAGATCTTGAAAACACTACTAGCTCTACAGATGATCCTGATAAAGTGGCCCTCGATACGCATAGAACAACGATGAGGAATACTAACAACACTCCCCAAACCAATGCCGGTGATGCATGACGAACTCTAGTCTTGATCTTGCCTATTTGCCTTATGACTCTCAAAATAGTGGTATAGGGGAAAATTGTACTATGGCAATTGGCTCAATTAGGTTGTGAATGGAGGATGTTTGGTTTATGTGTGACATCTGTTCAATATCATAATTATACTGTTGCTGTAAATTTGTCACGGGACGGATGGGTCATCACAATTTGATGCTACTATGAGGGACCTAAGACTGGCCATTACACATGTCAATTCAACTCGTGTGGACTCGGTTGGATTAAAGATGCTACCATGTATCTCAAAGAATGGGCTGGTCTGGGAACTATGGGAATTATGATGATTGCTTCTGTATTAATATGCTTTTGGTGCTTTGTAGAATGTATAGGCAGAGACAGCGAGATAATGCCATGATTATTCCAGCATTTGCTGCCCTTGATGTGAGACATTCCCCTGCAGCCTGGTTGGCAACGCTTAGACAGTGGGCTATCGTTAGGTCGATGGTTGGTGTGTAGTATCCAACCCTCCTTTTGATTGTTGAGCTGTATGTTGTCAGAACCAATGCGACAGAAGTTCATCTCCACCACATGTCTCCCTTTTAGACAATTTAGGGTATGTGGCCTTTGCACCTTGAGGACTTGCTTCCATTGCACCAAGAATAGGCACATCCCTTATTCGACCCAAGGTTAGCCTTTGCACATCTCAAGAGGTTCTCCTCATTGCACGAGATAAGGTAACCTGGGTATTTAGGACATGCTTAACTTCCTTGATCCTCACCTCCGTAGATGGAGGGGGTTGATCGGTGACTTAGCATGTTCCTTTGTCTTTAATTTAATATAAAAGGGGGAGATGTTGGGAGCCGAGTTGAAACGCCATTACAAGATGGCGCCGGTTTCCTGCTTCCAGGTTCTTCTTCCTCGCATTAGGAGTAATTGCTCGCATTTGGAGTAATTGCTTGCATTTGGAGTAAACAAGTTACAGCGCAGGCGCAGGAGAGCAGTCCTTGCCGCCTCCCTCCATGCTAATGAGGGTCTGGACGAGTATCCAATCATTGACGGTCACGTAGCCCTATGCTCTATATAAGCAGGGTGCTTTTTGCAATCAGGGTCTTCGCTTTCAACACTTAATTGAGCGGCTGTCCTCAATAAAGCGTGAACCAGAAGAATCCTGTGTGTGGCGTCTTCCTTGCAGGCGAGGCGGGCGTCCACACACACACACACACACATATGCATATATATACATACATACACATATATGTGCATTGTGAATACATGTGCACATGAATGTTTGAATGTGTGTGGGCACGCCTGCTTACTCGGCTGCACACACGTGTTGATGTTGGGACTCATCCTCAATCGCCCTTCCTTTTTATTCTTTAGTTTTCAAAAATGCATTTGTATGTATGCCTGTTTTGTCTGCATGTATACATGTGCAACACATGCATGCCTGGTGCCTGCAGGAACCAGAAGAGGGTATTCCATCCTCTGGAACTGGAATTATGGATGTTGTGAGCCACCATTTGTGTGCTGGGAATTGAACCTGGGTCCTCTGCAAGAGCATCAAGTGCTCTAAACTGCTGAGCTATCTCTCTAGACTCTTCATTCTTATTCTTTGAGGGAGAGTCTCTAAATAAAACCCAGAGCTCCTAAAACATTTACTTAGGTTCTGGGCATCTGAACTCCAGTCTTCTTGCTTGCAAGGCAAATACTTTACCTGCTGAGCCATCTCCCTCACCCAAACCTTTTGCTTTTAGAACAGATTGCTAGTGGCTTAAGCAATCCCTATAAAAATCTGAACATAAGATTTTCTTGTATCCACTTATGGTGTTTGTGTGTGTAGAAGGGATGCCTGTACACATTTGCACACAGTCATGGGGATCCCCACTTTTAAGGAAATCTAAGGCTGTTGAAATTCTTCCCTGTGTGACTTCACACCACTTGCTGTGTGACTGTTCATAGCCCCAGAGAATGTAGAAAACTGCCTTCCAAATCTGTGTGTCAGTCAGCCACTCATCCGCGAACCAGTCTCTGGATAGTTTGCGTCCACTAAGGGGTTAAGATCCTGAGACCTAGTTCCTGAAGTGATGCTAATATTCCAGCCAGCATCAGGTTTTTCTAACAATATGAATATTTCTTTATTCACAAACAATGGGCATTTATGGAGGGCCTGTTACATACTAGGTGATGATTCCCCAGAAGCAACTTCAGGGAGGAATCAGTTTTGGCTCACAGCTTCAGGAGACACAGCTCATCACAGCAGGGCTGGGATGGCATTGGGCCTCACTGTGTGACAGCAAGAGCTTATGGATTGTTCACATTATGTCAGCTAGGAAGCAGACACAACAGGACTGGGAGTTGGCTGGGCTACAAGTCTCAAAAGTCCTCCTCTAGTGACTCATGTCTGACAGCCAACATCTCCAAACAGAGCCACTGGATGGGCACTAGGTGTTTAGACACGTGAGCATTTGGAGACATCTCAGATCCAGCCCATAATATGACACTAAGTCAGGTTCCTGCTGACACTGGAGAGGTAACAGTGGAACTTAGTGCCTCATTTCACTAAGTGTTTTCAATTTTTTCAAACATTAAACAAGTTTATCTCTTGAACAAACCAATAATGTGTTACATTGCATATATAAATGATCTAAGGTTTTCAACTGAAAGGTACTGTCAGAGTGCAGCGTGTGTGTGTGTGCATGCACGCACACACTCACACACACACACACACACACACACACACACACACACACACACTATATATGTATTGACAGAGGACACTTTTTAAAAGATGCCAAATGGCTGAAAAAATCTAATGTAGCAGTAACTACCATGTAGCTTACCAAGAAAGACAAGGAGACATTTTCATAGGTACAAACCCTGCCAGACCTCAGCAGAGGGAACCACCTGTCATGGCAAGTACCATACTGGACAATGGAACCCTGATTGACATCAGGGGTTTTTATTGACATAGAAGCTCCTCAGATGTTTCTTTGATACACAACTCTGCCCCATCATAATGGCTATGCCAGAGAACAGTGAGCACGTGCAGATCATGAGGAGTCAAACATCTTTTACATAAAACCAACACCTGCAGACAAGACAAAATGCCAGGGCCCAGACAGCCCTTCCCCCAACAATGCACAAAACAATCATTTTAAATATAACTAAAAATAAACTTCTGCAACAATCTAACATTTGTAAATTACCAAAGAAAGCTAGTGTGGCTTAATGTGAGATACAGTAAACTTTTAGGCAAGAATTCTTACTCAATAGAAAGGGATATTTCATAATAACAAGGTTAGTCTAGCTGGAAGATGGCATAGTTAAAAGTTTGTATATGCACGCTATATAATAACTTGAGAATTCATAAGGCAAAAATAGATGATAGGACAGAGTCCAAAGAAATTCACAACCCAATCAGGTCCAACCACAGCTCTATGCAAAGCCAGCCTGCAACAAGATAATCACAGAAACCAAGTGTAAGCATTTAGAACACTCACAGTAATTTGACATGTAAAATCTTGGAGATGTTAATGAGAGTAAAAGTTCACAACAGAATGAAGATAAGCGTTTCTTCACCTTTTTTGAGAGTTACTTATTTAACATTTCACTCTCAGTAGTTGGTAGAACAAATCTGTTGGACAATTTTTAGGTTTTCCCAGCTTTCAACTGAGAACTTCATAAAGTTCTAGAAAACATGGGGTTGAAAATGAACTCCAACAAGAAACAGTAAACCACTGAAGACTAAGAAGGTTGGGAAGTGTGAATTAGGATGAAAGAAAAGAACTTAATGTAGAACATTAGCCTAAAGAGCAGGCAGGCTGAAGGAAGGGTTGGTTGACTCTCAGGTCCCCTTTCCCTGTGCAGCACCCACTCCAGTCCCCAAGGGGACTTAGGGAGAAGATCTTCCTTTTCTATACAAATTGAGCCAGGGAAACTTTGAGGTTTGAAGGAACAGGCATTGCAGAAGAGCGAGAATTGAACTACAACAGGGTTCTAGGGAAAGGCTGTCTAACAAATCAGGTGTCCTAGCTCCCCTCCCCCCCTACTCCCAGAATGCCAAATCATCGGCCATCCTCCCATGTAGAAGAGAGGAAGATTCTTCCCGACATAACTGTAAAAAGATACGCATATACTGGCAGTTCTATTCCTCCAACAGTGGGCCTCACAAACCGCTCTTCAGGAAAGTTCTCTGTGTTACACGTAGATGATTTCCAAGCCTCTGTAGTGTCTCAGATAAGAAACTACAGTCTCAAACCATATGACATTTGAGTACAGCCTCTATCTTGGAAAATATAAAGCTAAGTGCACTGTGGTAGCCAGCAAGATGGCCACTGTGCTCCTCCCACAGTGCACCAGAATTTGCTGATGTGGCCAATTACACACAGTAGAATTGATGGCAGAAGAGTTCAAACCAGGTTTAAAGAGATTGCTGCTTTTTTCTTGACCCCTCCATCTTCATCTCTCCTCTCTTGTCCTGGGAAGACAGTCTCCTTGTTGGCAGGAGGATGGCTAACTTTTCCAGCTTGTTTGGGATAGAAGGGTTCCCAGGATGTGGAGCTTTTGGTGCTTAAACCAAGAAACAACCAGGTATCCTGGGACACGTGGGCACTGTGAGTAACCCTACAGAAAGAGCTATCACAGAGGAGCAAAGGCTCTGGTCAAATACCATGTCAAATACCAAAGAAGAATGTATTTAATGGGTAAGACAGTAATCCCAACTTCTTTTCTTTTTCTTCTTCAAATATTTTTTAATGGGTGCTGGGAATTGAACCCAGGTCCTCTGGAAGAGTAGTCAGTGCTCTTAACCACTGAGCCATCTGTCCAGCCCCAATCCTAACTTCTTAATACCTCCTGCGTTCGTGTCTCTGTGCTCTTCCACCCACCCCAGCTCTGGATTTGGTTATGTGACTGGCTCTGGTCAATTGATGCAAGTGCAGCAAACGTGGCTGAGAGGCTTAAAAACTACTCTCAAGGTCAGATTTTCCTTCTTGCTGTCTTGGAACACAGACACCAGGTAAGCAGAGTCAGGCTTGCCATCCAGCCAGCTAGCCGTCTGAAAGATAATACAGGAGGCAGAAGAGACCATAGCATTCAAAATAACAGCCAGCATTTATCTGACCTGTTGTGAACTGTGGTGCATTGGTTAGCCTAGGCAAAGTCAGCAGAACCTTGATTTACCTAGAAAAACTCTATGACATCATGCAGCTCAAATTCCCAACCCAAATACTGAGCTGAAGAAATGGCTTTTGTCAAAGCGTAGTGTTTTTATGTAATATAAGGTAATTGATGGAAGGACAGATGAGAATAAGACAGAACTCATGGAAACTAAGTGTGATAGCCAGATTAAAAACCTATTCTGGGGGGCTGGAGAGATGACTCAGTAGTTAAGAGCACTTGCTGTTAATGCAGAAGACCTAGGTTCAGTGCCCAGAACCCCCATGGCAGTTCACAACCATCCACAGCTTTAGTTCCAGGAGATCCGATGTTCTCTTTTGACGTTTGTGGGCACTGGGCACATACATGTGTACATACATACATGCAGGCAAAACAGTCATATACATAAAATAAAATAAATAAATCTAAAAAACCTGATGATTCATCTGTGGGTATGTGCCCAAAGTAAATAATTACTGTTTATTAAGACATCTGGCTTCTATGCTCACTGAGGCATTATTTATAATGGCCCAGATTTGGAGTCTACTTAATTGTTTACTGCTAGATGAATGGAAAAGGAAAATGTAGTAGCTGAGCAAGGTGGTTCATTCTGTGATCCCAGGACTTGGGAGGTTGAGGTAGAAGGACCGCTGTAAGTTTGAAGCCAGCCTGGGCTACACAGTGAGTTCCAGGACAGCCTGGGCTCTGTCTACCCCAAACCCAAACTTCCAAACAATCATAATAAATTAATAGAAAGAGATAAAAGGAAAAGAAAATGTGGTCTGTGCTTATACTTGACAGACTCCTGCTCAGCACATGGCGCAGGGCAGAGATATAGCCTAGGAAGCCAATACACCCTTCCCAGCTCTCCCATCCCTGGAGATTTTGTGCAGGGCGGGGGGCGGGGCCTTTACAGTGGTTCTTCCCCTGGGGATGCTGGAGGGCACCACCCTCCCTCCTTACCCAGGATTTTCTCTTTGTGGCTCAAGTCTGAACCTTACTTGGGCCCTTCGAGGGCACAGATCCATCTTCCTTTTGTAGCCTTAGAACTTAGCACACACTGCTACTCCAGTAGGTTGAAAGGGTTTAAGAATCTGGGTTGGGAGTGGATTTGGAAAACAGGACAGACCTAGATGGAACAAGTGATGGTCTTCCTGCAAGCTCAGCTCATCCAATCGGTCTCAACCAGTATCCTCTGAGCAGCGGGGCGGGGCTGCTTCCTGCTTTACAGGAATCTTAGAAAAGACAGTCTATACTTTCTGGTCAGAATGGACCAATAGTAGACCAATGGACTACTGCGTTCGATTTTGCACATTTTCTGCAACTAATAATTATGACTTAGGACAACATACTGGGTTTGAAACAATACTTGTGGAAGACATGCCCAGGCGACTGGAGACCTAGCTGACAGCGTTCTTTTTTATAATACTCAGGCTTCCCAAATAACTCCTCCCTTACACCTGCTGGCTACCCTTCCCCGAGGGGTGGGATGGGGAATGCAGGAGCCTAGAGTCACCCCCTGGGCTGAGAGGTCCAAGAACAACCCAGAGCTGCAAGAGAGGGAAGGAAGCAGGCGCCAGGCTTCTGGCTTCCTCTGCAGCATCCCGCGGCGCCCCTCCCTCCATCTACCTTCTGGTGTCCGAGGAGCCAGTGGGCGGGCGGCCCCGGGAAGGGGCGCAAGTCACGCAGCAGCCGCTGTCTCCGCAGGTAGAGCTTGATGGCCTGCATCAGCCCCAGAGCCAGGCAGAACACCAGCGCCAGGTGCAAGGGCCGCGCCCAGCGTGTCTCCAGCCAGGAGGCCTCCATCTCTCTGCGACCCCGATCCACCTGCAGTGGATGGGGAGGGGGGAGAGAATATGATGTTAGTGGTGGTGGGGAGACCAGACCGTAGCTTTCTCCAGTCTGGAGCTGGCGAGGATCACCCAGCCCCCTCCCCAGTGAGTCCTGGGCTAGCGGGGGTGGGGGAGGGGCAGCTCCTGCCTGGGAAGAAGAGGCCCGCACTCCGGGATTTCCAACCGGCTATCTGACTGATGCTTGCCCGGATACAGGCAGACTTCTTGTACCTTCCCAGGATGTATTTTAAGTGTGACACTTTCCAACCGCAGGAGATCCGAAGGTAGAATTTTAAAATAACGCTCAGGATGAGGTAATTGTTCCTCTTCCTTGTCACGGACGAAAATGAACTGCTATGAGAAAGGAACCGCTTTCCCACTCTGGAATTCTTTGAGCAGCCACAGGAGTTAGGTGGGATCTGGGGAGGGTATGGCCATCACACGTATGCTGTGTGGCTTACCAAACCGCTAGTGAACATTTTGCACTTGTTCCTCACCCTAATTTCTAGCGTGCAAAACTGTTCACTATGGCCCATTTCAAGCTGTATGAGAGCGCGCGCGGAACCTCCAATTGGGAAGAGACACACAACGGTGCATCGCTAGAGCATTTACACTGTCCTAAGCTGTATAATCAGGTTATATGCAAATACTATGCCACCTCATATTAGGGCCTCAGGCATCTATAGATTTTTTAAAAATACTTTTAGTTTATTTATCTTATTTTATATGTGTAGTATTTTACCTGCAAGCTTGTCTGTATATCACAGGTGTTCCTGGAACCCCAGGAGAACAGGAAAGGGCAATGAATCCGTGAATCGCCATGTGGGTGCTGGAACTAGAACCAGGGCCCTCTGCAAGAACAAGTGCTCTCTCCCACTGTACGTCGACTATTCGGACGCAATCAGGACAGCCATAGCGTTTATAGACCCCACTGCAAGATAAAATGGTGGGATCGGGGCTGTCAAGGGCTCAGAGAGTAAGGACGCCGTGAGTCGGATCCTCAGAACACATGATGGAAGGAGAGAACAGACAGTAGCAGATTGTTCTCTGGTCTTCACACGAGCTGTGGCTTGCACGCCTTTCACAATAAGTAAACGTGAAAAATAAAGATTAATTAATTTAAAATTACAATAGCAGAACAGTTAGCCATATTAAATTAAGTATGTGCCCTTCAGAGTTCAGGGCCATGTGACTGCTCAGGTCCCAGCTCATAAAGCTAGCCTTGGATACAGACAACCTGAAGAGCAACCTAATAGTAAAATGTAGCAAAATAAAGCCAGTGCTTCACAGCTTGGGATTCATTACATAGTAACTAAAGAAACAGTCCAATAATTTCTTTAAAATGCTTTAACCAACTACCAGCTATCGTCCGTCTTTACTCAGGGTCTTAGAGAGAAATCTTGTTTACAGGCCTATGCTGCCAACCTCAGCTCTGAATATTCTTTTTATAATCTCGCACATGCATGCCATGTGTACTAACAACTCTCAGCCTTCATCTCCCCATCACCCATCCCCTCGCCCTCCTTTCCCACAAATCTCACGTTCACGTCTACTCGTTTTGTTTTATACCCACTGAGATGAGCCAGGGCCATCTGTGTGACCATGGGTTTGGGGCTATCCCTTGACAAGTGGCCGCATACAGACAGACTCTGATGCTAATTTGGCTTTTCTAGATCATCTATCTTGTCCTTCTCTGTTCTTTCTCTCCCCTTTGTTTTTGTGGGGAGATCCTGAGATAGGCTGGCCTCAGCTTCTCAAAGGCTGGGACTCTTTCAGGTGGTCTGCTACCCACTTCTTTTTCACTCTGCCTTTAGATGGGCTGCTCCACCTCATCCTTTCTCTTTTGTCCCCCCCCCCATGCTTATTTTTCCTTCTTTTAGGTTTTGCTGTTGTCGTTGCTCTAAAAGCATAGATAGGAAGTAGGCAGGAGCGTCCTTCACAGACTGCAGCAGCTTCAAGCTCTAATCTTTAAGTTTTATGTTTAGTGAGACGACTTCTTAACACAATGGTTTCATTAATAGATAGCTGATTCTAGGTCTGTATAGGCTTACTATTAGCAAAGAGGCAGGCACTCGGGGGTGAATTATCTATTTGTTTTTCCAAGTGTGTTGGCTTACTGTCCAGGCTCTTTGCTTTTATCTAACTGAGGGCTCTGTCTCTTTCTAGGGAGGTCAGCTTTTGACTATGAATAGTATTTTATGATATGTTTTTACTAGACATGAGTTAACTCTCACATATGCTAGGACTTGAAGGCCAGTAAAATTGTTACAATTTTGAGTTGAACTAACACATGTCCCTTTCCCAGTCATATAGGAGATTTGGACCATGAGTTTGGGTTTGAAGGGTAACAACTGGGTAAATCAAGTAACCTGTGGATCCTTCATTGACTAGTCGTTAGTGTGGATGACCACAGTAGTGTTCTTACATGACCGAGGGGCATCTCAGAAGACTTGTTGTCTTCAAGAATCATCTACAGCTTTCTGTTAGAGTTGATTCATAATTACTCAGTTGTAGAAAGTACTCCACGTCCACAGTGCTTATCAGATATTCTTCTTCTTTCTCTTACAATAGCCCTGTAAAATACTAAAAACAGAAAACAAACCCATAATACAGATGGAAAATCTAAGGTAGTGTCTTAATTACTATTCTATTGCTGTGAAGAGACACCATGACCAAGGCAACTTATAAATGAAGGCATTTAATGGGGGGCTTGCTTATTTCAGAGGGTTGGTCCATGAACATCATGGCGGGAGCATGGTGGCAGGCTGGTAGGCCAGCATGCGTGGCACTGGAGCAGGGGCTGAGAAATTTACATCCTGAGCTGCAGGCAGCAGTCAGGGGCAGAGGGAGAGACTGAGCTTGGTTAGGGTTTTGAAACCACAAGCCCACCTCTTATAACTCATCTCTCCAACAAGGCCACACCTCCTCATCTTTCCCAAAGAGTTTCACAAACTGGGGACCAAGCATTCAAACATGAGCCTACAGGCCCATTCTTATTCAAGCCACCACAAGTAGAAAGAAGTTAGCTCCCTCCTCAGGATCACTCAGCAGAAGAAAGGTACCTCTAGATCAGAACCTAGGCAGTTGACTGCAGAAAATTTACTTTTAACCATAAATGTGGAACAGGTAACAATTTGGTTGAGCATTGGATCCACAGAGCAGCCCCCAGCTATGTAAGGGTGATTTCATTGGCTGTGTTGATTCAAGTGTTTCCAAATAGCACAGAGGTGTGAAAGACCGTCTTTATACAGTGCATGTCTTACTACCAGGAAGCTCCTGGGAGAAAGGTGTACAGTAGACCATATGTCGGATTGTACACAGCCCGTGAACATGATATACATAGGAAATTTTAGAGGATTTGTTCAAAGATTATAATAAAATGATAGAGAATATAGAACTATAGTATATGTCAAATATTTTTATATTTGACATTTATATTTATATTTATATTTATATTTATATTTATATTTATATTTATATTTATATTTATATTTATATTTATATTTATATTTATACATATATGGTTGGGGAGATGGCTCAGCAGTTAACAACACTGGCTACTCTTCCAGAAGACCAGATTCAATTCTCTGCACCCACATGGTGGCTCACAACCATCTGTAACTCCAGTCCCTGTAGTAGTATGTTGCTGTTGGGGCAGCTCGCCAAACAGGACAAGGAGGCATATTCATATCTGCAAGCTCTGCCAGACCTCAGCATAGGGAACCAGCATCATAGCCAGTGCCATCTCCCCAGTGGAACCCTGAGCACCCGAGCTCAAGTGTATTTATTCTTTCAGAACTCCTCAGGTATTCTACTGATAGCACATGCAGATCATTAGCAATCAAAAAAACCCCACAGAAATCCAACACCTGCAAACAATACAAAACTCCCTAGACAGCCCCTCACCCAACACTGCATAAAAAATTATTTTATATATAACTAAAAATAAACTTCTGCAACAAGTCCCAGGATCTGATGTCCTCTTCTGGCCTCCACAGGACACACATGTGGCACACATACATAAATGTAGGCAAAGCACCCATACATATACAATAAATCGACTAGAAACTCAGTATATTTTGGTATCCAGACACCCCGACACAAGGATCCCAGAAGGACGTACACAGGAATTACATGTTCTTAGGCTTCTCTCAGGACAGAGAAGATGCCTGTGCCTGTATTGATACCCAATGAATGCTGACAGATTTGGTGAATGACAGAGAAGGAGTAAACTCACACTATCGGACTGGTCGGATCACGGGGTTCTGCTTTGGCTACCACACTCTAGTTTCCCATTCCATTCATCACAGAGTCTCCTCTTGAACCCTCATTCCACTTAGAACATTGCTCATTGTCCTCTAAAACTCTAAAGCCCAGATGTGTAAGCTCTTTCTTCCATTGGTTCGATGAGACCTTGCCATCTTGATCTTTCCTGTCCCTCCTTTGTGCTGGGTGATCAAGATTCTTCCCTGCCTCAGTCAGTCATTCACTAAGGGAAAGCTGGTCCCATGTGTCCAGTATAACTTCAGTTTCTCTGTGGGAAATAAACAGGGATGCTGTTGGCAGGTCAGGAAGGAGAGGCCAGGCATCTTCTGATTGGGTTTTCTTCTTTCTATATCAGTTCTTTCTCTAGGAAACCATGGATGATAGAGGTTGGTACAAAAATGTATAGTAGTACACATTTTTTTGTTTGTTTTCGAGACAGGGTTTCTCTGTTGTAACTCTGGCTGTCCTGGAACTCATTCTGTAGACTAGGCTGGCCTCAAACTCACAGAGATCCGCCTGCCTCTGCCTCCTGAGTGCTGGGGTTAAGGATGTGCACCACCACAGCTGAGCAGTAGGCAGTACACATCTTTACAGAAATTATTTATTGCTTATACATGTGTGAGCCTGCATAAGTATATGTATACTGTTCACATGCAGGAGCCCTCAGAGGTCAGAAAAGGGAACTGGGTCTCCTGGAACTGGAGAGACACGCAGTTGTGAGTTTCCTTGAAGGTGCTAGGAACAGAAGCCAGGTTCTCTGCAAGGGCAGTAAGAGCTTCTAACTATGGATCCATTTCTCTAACCCTTGGCATAAGCTTAAAGATGATTTTTCTAATGGGCTCTGGGCTTACTGGGATGGTTGCTAGGATGTACTAGTCTAAAAGTCACTACTGACTCTGTGTTCAATGGTAAAGAACTTGTAGTTACCAATTTCACAATGTGGCAGTAGAGAAACCATGGAGGGGGACTCAGCCATCGTCTTCCCAGACTTGGCCTTTACCCACACTGTCTTTGAGCCCTTTGCTCTCAGAAGGACCGTCCTCTCCTGGGGGACCTCAGAATACCACTGCTGGACTCTACTCATCAAATACATTATAAATGGAACCACACCATAGCAAAGCTCCGGACAGTCATGGCACCTTAGGGAAGTTTAGTCAGAATAAGTGTATTCAAGGTGGCTTGTTGCTCCTTATTACACCAGATAAAGTGGAGAACGAATATAAGAACAAGAGCATGCATACATGACCTAGAAACTTCAATCTGTCTGGAGAAAACCTTCCTTCCTTCCTTCCTTCCTTCCTTCCTTCCTTCCTTCCTTCCTTCCTTTCTTTCTTTCTTTCTTTCTTTCTTTCTTTCTTTCTTTCTTTCTTTCTTTCTTTCTCTCTTCCTTCCTTCCTTCCTTCCTTCCTTCCTTCCTTCCTTCCTTTTTTCCTTCCTTCCTTCCTTTCCCCCACCTCTCTTTTTTCTCCTCCTCTTCTCCTCTTTTTTTTTTTTTTGGTTTGTTGGTTATGTTTTGGTATACAACCCATGGATGCATCACACTGAATTCCTCCAGCCTGAGGTTCCTCAGAGGTAGGATGACTGGTTCACTGCACCATGCCTGAACTACCTGTCAGAGTCTTAGTTACAACACAAGTTGACTTCCGATGAAAGACAGATCTCTATTAAAGTGAAATTAGAATAGGATAGAAGATTCTGTAGTCTGTTTAACTCTTTTGCCCATCTGGAGTATACCTATTTAATTATTTCATTCCAGCGCCAGAGCAGTAGCCTCAGGTTGATACAAAATACTAGCTGGAGATAATATGTCACAGGACTGGAGCTAAGTTCTGTGGAGTCTGTGTGTGCTAACACTCAATGTCCCGAGTGTGGCCGTCCTGGAATTGAGGGATAAAAATGAATATGGCACAATTCTCTGTTAGCCTTAGTGACTGCACAATCTTTTTTCTTTCTGTCCTCTGACCCTGTTGTTAATTGGCCTAAAAGGAGAAAAGCCTCAACTCTGATCAGTTACTCTGATCATTTACTCTGTTGTACTTGAAGTTAAGACCTGCTATTTGGGATCCTCACATCTTGACCTAAAGGAGTTACCATAATGTCCTGGTAATTGATCTGGATTCTCAAGATGAACCTGATAGGGTCCTTAACTGAGATAGAGGGGAAAAGGATGTTAGGAATACATAGCAGGGGATGTTTCCTAGCATTGATACACCCGGTCCCAAAGAAATAGAAAGGAGAACTGATTCCAGGCAGGACCACAAGTGGCCCAGGACTTACGAGGAAGGTTTAGGTAAGTCAACGAGGCAGAAACAAACAATTTACTGAAGAGTTTATTGAAAGTGAGCATGGGATGGTAGCGGGAAGGAGGCAGTTCAAAATGCTCCTATGACCACTGGGTCGGGGGTGGGGTGGGGTGGGGGGAATACGCCAGGACAGTAATGGTGAGGGAAGGGTCAATTCTTTCTTTCTTTCTTTCTTTCTTTCTTTCTTTCTTTCTTTCTTTCTTTCTTTCTTTCTTTCTTTCTTTCTTTTTTTAAACTGGCAATGACTGCCTCAGTCTTTACTGATCTTGTAAGTTTTCCCATTTCAATCAATGAGGCCTCACACATCTTTATTACAGTGATCCCGAAGCTGGTCGTCACATGGATGTCTATTAAATATAGAAATATTCCTGAAATAGTTACCCTTTGACTGTTATTTTGGTAAAAGTGTATTTTTGATAGCCTGGCCTAAATTTGAGGTTTTATATGATTTTTGTAGAATGATAGTAAACATGTTCTATGAAAATAATCTTCAAATTATTGTAAGAAGTTTAAAAATGTTTATCGTTGTTTGCGTGTGTATGTGTTTGCGAGTGGAGGAGAGAAGACATCTTAGGAGCTGGCTCTCCCCTCCCATCTGCTGAAGCCTCTCATCTCTGCTGTTCTGCACATGGTTCAGGGTGACTCTCTTGTCCTCACCCCAACACCAAGTTGTCACAAGAGTGCTTAGATTACAGATATGTTGTGGGGTGAAACTCTAGTCATCAGGACCTGTTGGGTTTCTCTCTCTCTCTCTTAATAAAATAGAACATAATGAGATAAAACAAAAGCCATCAATCATATCAAAGCTGGATAAGCCAAGCCATCAGAAAAATAAAAGATCCCCAAAAGAAGGCGCAAGAATCGGAGACCCACTTGTTTACACAGTCAGGAGTCCCATAAAAGCACTAGATTGAAAACTATCGTGTATTGCAGAGGAGCTGGTACAGGTCCTGTGTGGGCCCTGTGATCGCTGCTTTAGTCTCTGCGTTCATATGAGCTGTGCTCATTTGCTTTAGAGGGCATTGTTCTCCTGTGTCCTCTCTCCCCTTTGTCTCCCCGGCTCCTTCTATTGCCCCTTCTGCTGGGTTCCCTGAGCTCTGAGCGGAGAGATCTGATGGAGACGTTTTGTCTGGAGCCGTGTATACACATGTGAGTCAGCATGTCTCTGCCTTTAGACTATTCAACTCACTTTGACTACACTACAGTAGAAAAGTCACAAACTGAGAAGGAGAAGAGTGAAACTGTCATTTTTACATCTTCTTTAGGGTAAATGTTAGTCACATATTTTCAATACTACACAGAACCATTGGAAGAAGCATATCTTTCTTACCCCTCTAAAGGTTGAAGGTCATCTCTGGGTGCTTTGGATACACAGCATATCCTAATTTTATTTGCAGATTAAGTGGGTTCAAGAGGATGATACATGTCAACTAGCAAAGGATAGAATGACATTTTTACTTTTCAAGTTCAGAATGCCTAGGCTGATAGTAACTTCATTTAAATACTCGTCCAGTTATGCAGTCAAAGGTGTTTTAGCTGTGGATAATTCCACAATTGGTTTATGTCCATTTCAAGAGATGATTCTTGTTAATCATGGTGGGATTTATCATCACTGGGGCACCTTGAGGCTGCTTCCAGAGCTGAAAGATTAAAGAAAGGGATTCTCCCTGAGAACTCCTGTGAAACTTAGATTTCACTCAGGGAAAGCATCTGCTGCATCCGCCCCACAGAAGTGTAACTATAAAGCTATGGTGTTTATGCCGTGGAAGTGTGTTAGTTCATGATTGCAAAATAGGAAGTCCACACAGGCAGAGACAAATAGAAAGAAAGGGAGAGTCAGGTAGAGGAGCAGGCAGACCACCGTTAGGACAGACGAACATGCAGGTAGGTGAGGGACAGAAAGACTTGTGGGGAGCCAAGAGGGATGTGTCAGAGAAACAAGAGACAGGTGTGGAGAAAGGCAGGTGGGCAGACAGAAGCTAGGATGGGGACAGACAGGCAGGGCACAGGGGCAGGTGACAGGAAGAGAGGACGGCAGGCAGCGGGCACTCAGACCTTGTCCTTGTCCCCAGTGGGACTATTGGAGCTTCCTAAGACGCAGGTGGATCCCATTCTTGGACTTCAATCCGAGTTGTTGAACAGGGATGGGGACCCGGGTGGGATCTGGCAGCAGTTCAAAGCGGAGCAGGGTCAGGGCCACAGACACCTTCAGCATGTTCATGGCAAATCGCTTCCCAATGCAGTTCCTGGGCAGGGAAGAGACAGTGGGAAACACAGCGCAGCAACAACACCAGCCAAGCAGTGTCATGTTCTGTGCAGGGCTGGGCAGGATCCTTCTCTCACTGAGACTGCTTTACTTATAGGGCACATCTGTCTGTCTCTGCTCCCGCGTATGGACAAGGCCTGCCGCTCTTCCAGGCATAGTCTGACCCATTCCAGATGTCAGAGACCTGAAATCTGTCAGCACAGAGCAAACACTCTAGGAGACAGTCTAACACATTTAGCATTGGACATTCGGTGTTTGGGTAGCTCGCTTCTTCCACTGAGAGTTTCCGGTTCCCCAGGAAACACCAGTAGTCAGAGCCACAAAGGCGGAGGCAGCCTGCACTTCGAGGGGTAACTCAGAATGAGGGTAAAGGACCAACAGCCATCAGAGGGGAATCAGTGTCAACAGAGAAGACTTCAGGCTGGAGGTCTTCAAACTGCTTCCCCATCTGCCTCCACCCAGTGGTCAGACTCAGTACTTCCCCTAGTCCAACATCACCTGTCACTTGCTAATTCTACCTAGAAATGCCTCTTCTTGCAAACTTTATTATCTTCTCCCAAACTTTTCTGGTATTCGTAACTCTTCTCCACTTAATGACCCTCCCGTTCCTTCTGCCAGGTAGGACAGTGTCCAAGAAGCCACGGTGTGGCCCTGTGTCTCTGGCTAGTCTTCCCACCTCTCACCCAGATTCCCTTCCTCCCTTACATCCTGCTTTTGAGTTTGCTGAAAACAGCCTCCTCGCCCTCTGCCTGAGACTTCTAAAGGCTCAGCCAATGGTCTTCATGCTCTGCCAGTCATCTCTCTCTCCACCCAGGAGACCATAAGTCCTTCAGCCAAGGGCCCATGAGTCAGGGTGTAGGACGAACTAAAAGGTGCGGAAGAATGAGGGAATGATGTGTGCTTCAGTGTCGGGGTCTGATTCCGTGGACACGCATGTGGTCCTGTTGACTCAGGGGAGGACCCTTGTCTTTAGGGCCCACTCTTAGACAGGACTGGGCATAGAGAGGCAGAGCACTTAGTCCTGGTGTTTGCATTAAGCTGAAGAGTAAATCTCTCAGGAATACAGTGCAAGTGCATTTTGCTTTTCCCTGGGAATTCAACTGCCTTTACTTTCCTGTCCCTTGTTCTTCGAAGCCTGGTTTCCACCAGTGTCTGGGAGGGAGGTCCTGGCATGAACCAAACGCTGGGAGCAGTCTGCAGGGGGCAATCTGCTTAAAGCTTGTTCAGGGTATGTTGGCCCAACATTTTAAGGACTCACATAATCATTCAAACAATCCTCCGTTCTACTAACATTTATAAGTTCTGCGGAGATTTGTATGCCACAGGAAATTCTTCATGCTTTGATGAATTATTCAGTAGTCTCTTTTGGGGTTGCTTCAATTCCTTAAGATGAGTTTAGATTTTACTCCTTCCCCAGAGGTTTTGAAACGTGCTTTGATTCAAAATAGTTTTTCCTCCCCACACCCAGTCTACTTTTCCCTGTTTTATATATATGTCAGTGAACTTAGAGTATATCATCTCCAAGTGCAATTTCAACACATACAGATCTTAGTTTCCCTATCAAGTTTTGGTAACCAGGAAACCAGTAAATGGGATACGGATTTTGACATACAGTTGAAGATTATGTTCAAGAGACTGCTGACATGGGCACAATGCTTACTGGTGAAAGGTTTGCCTGGAAGCACCTCTGTGGCTTTTTGAGCATTGTATTAAACAGCCGCACATGGCAAACACTTGGAAAGTACACCGTGCTGTGGCCTATGTCAACTTGCCACAGCTAGAGTTATCTGAAAGGAGGGAACCTCAACTGAGAAAAGGAATCCACAAGATCCAGGTGTACGGTGTTTTCATAATTAATGATTAATGGGGGAGGGCCTAGCCCATTGTGGGGTGGTGGTACTAACCCTAGGCTGGTGTTCTTAGGTTCTATAAGGAAGCAGGCTGAGCAAGCAATAGGGAGTAATCTAGTAAGCAGATCCCCTCCATGGCCTCTGTATGGCTCCTGCCTTCAGAATCCTGCCCTGTTTGAGTTCCTGCCCTGGCTTCCATCAAGGATAGCTACATTGTAGAAGTGTAAGCCAAAAAAACCCTTTCCTCCCCAATTTGCTTTTTAGTCATGGTGTTTCATTGTAGCAATTGAAACCCTAACTAAGACAGAAACCCTGGCAAACTAATCATTTGTGGCAATATTCCAGAATTAGAGAACTACCCAGGAAGGGAGCTGGGCTGAGTCAAGAAGATGTGAAGAGAGGAGTCCTGGCAACTGAAAAAGTACAGCACCTGAATTAGGTACACATTAGCCCTGCCTTTAAGAGGGAAGGACACACCAGAATATACTAAGGTGGGGGAATGCCCACTGACACTGAAATTGACTGGTTAACGATTCCACTGAGTGCTCTGAAAAAAGTCACCCCCCTTTTGCACACACCCACATCAGCCACAAGCTTCTTTCCCAAACACCAGCAAACTGAAGCACACCTGACTGTGGCACACATGAACATAGGGGATCTCATGCATCAGGTATGTGACCAATGATCCACCTCTACCCATTACCTAGACTAAACATCTCACCTCGATCCCCCTGAGAAGGGCAGGAAAGCATGACTATGTTGGGCAGAATCCACTGCAAACCTGGAAGGATCAAACACCTGCAGAGAGAATGCCAAGGACAAAACAGGCAATGGCTGCATTCCCTGTTCCTAACTGGTGAGGGGACAGAACTCTCAGAAGAGGCTGGGAAGAGGCGTTGGTCTGAGGGTGTTTCCCTTCCGTACTCCAGCGATGCTTACCTCTGGATTTGGCCACACTCTTGGGTTGTGGTGAAGAGCATAAAACTGGAGCACAACTGTCGTACCTGTGGGGCAAGTGGGGGTCAGAGAAAATACACGAAGTAAATGCCTGGCTTGCTGGACAGCAGGGTCTTTGTATACACGGAAGGCCTGGTTCCATAAATCACAAATTCCATCAACATTTTCTTGTTGGAAAGGCAACAAGCAGATAATTGTGATTCTGGAGTGAAACTCACGAAAGCATTGGAGACCCATTGTGAGGTCACTCCAAGTTTATCAAATGCCTTCTCTGCACTGGAGAACACACATCGTTGACCCTGGTCTCTGTCTTCAGTCTGAGGATACCTCACTGGAGCACATATAATTACGACACAGAACTTTCTGGTTGCTTCACTTGCTGTGACCCATCTACGAACCACGGCACACTCACCTCGGCCTCATCATCTCTCCACTCTTTGCTTTCAGGGAGTGAGACTTTTATAGTTCTAGTCATGAATCCACCTCCAGAGGCTGTGGATGTTGGATCCTCAGGAAAGACTCTGGAGGTTGGGTCATCACTGTGTTATCTTCTCTCCTCTTTTTTCTCCTCTCCTCTCCTCTCCTCTCCTCTCCTCTCTTCTCCTCTCCTCTCTTCTCCTCCCCTCCCCTCCCCTCCCCTCCTCTCCTCTCCTCTCCTCTTCCCTTCCCTCCCCTCCTCTCCCTTTCTCTCCTCTCCTCTCTTTTCCTCTCCTCTCTCTCTTTCCCTCCCTTCTCCTCTCTTCTCCTCTCCCCCCTTCTCTATTTTATCTACCTTTCTTTCCTTTTTTTCCCTTCGAGACAGGGGTTCTGTGTGTAACTCTGGCTGTTCTGGAACTCACTTTATAGACCAGGCTGTCCCCAAACTCACAGAGATCCACCTGTTTCTGAGTGCTGGAATTAAAGGCATGTGCCACCATCAGCCACCTAATGGATATGTTTTCTATGGACTGTATCACAACGGAATCACCCACACATTTATCCAGTATGAAGAATGTTTTAAAGAATGTACAGCTAAGAAAGTAGTCATTGTGAGCTGTCAGGAATCAGCTGAGGATGTTTGACTCTCAAAATATCATGGAGGGGCTGGAGAGATGGCTCAGAGGTTAAGAGCATTGGCTGCTCTTCCAGGGGACCTGGGTTCAGCTTCCAGAATTCACAGTAGTGTGCGACTCCAGTTCCAGAGTATCTAACATCCTCTTCTGACCCCAAAAGACACTATAAACATGTGGTACATAGACATAATGTGCAGGCAAAACACCTGTCTACGTTACTAAATAATAAATAAATAAATAAATAAATAAATAAATAAATAAATAATAAAGGAGTGAGCCACCATATCACAGGGAAAGAACCAAACCAAACCATAGAATCTGAGTAAAGAGACCTGTTGTTACGAATGCATGGATCCCAAAGGTTATTGGAGACTAATAATATCATTCTAATTACATGCAAAAATATAAGGCATTTTACAGATCATTTAGGCTGCTGTCAAAAATGAGTACAAAAATCTCCACATGTCGAATAGAACCAAAACTTGCTTGAGAGAACTGTTGCTCTCATCCAGTTACATGATGCAATTTTATACATGTCACTTTGCTATGAAATATGTACAGACTTACTTACAAGGAGAGGAAACCTGAATGAACTCAGAATTTCTGAAGCACCCATAAACGTGTGATTTTCCCTGTGCACAGAGAGAACTTAAGTAATTGAGGGTTGGAGTGCATACCTTTGGGTAAGGAGCGCCCATCTGGGAAGGTGACAGGTGTGCTGAGATCTCTGGCCACAACTGGTACAGGTGGGTAGAGCCTTAGGGCTTCCTTGATGCACATGGTGGTGTAGGGCATCTGATCCAAGTGGTCCCTGAAATGAAGCCCACCCTGAAAAGCAAGCTGAGCCTGGGAGAACCAGGGACTCCCTTTACCAGAAGGCAGTCTTTTCTCTTCCTTTGAGTTCCCACTCACCAGGTGATGGGGACTCCATCCCCCAGGATGCTCTGCACCTCCTCCCTGCATCTCTGCTGGTGCTCAGGGTGTGTGGCCAGGGCATAGAAGATCCAGGAGACACCGTTGGCTGGGGTGTCATGACTCCCAAACATGAATGAGCCCACCTCATTGTGCAACTCTTTGTCAGACAAGCTGTTCCCGTCCTCCATCTGGGGAGGCCACAGGCGAGAGAGCAGTCTTTGTCACTCAGCTTAATCCTGGGCAAAGCCTCAGGCAGGTCTCAGCCCCACCCACTCACTTTGGCAAATAGGAGGATGTCTAGGAAATCCAAACACCTCTTTCTTCTGAGCTTCTCAAGGGACTCCTCGCCCTGCAGCTGAGCCTTCCTCAGTTTGATCACTCGGTCTGTCCCATGGAAATTGTTAAGAGACAGGGATGAGAACTGCAGCACCCCAGCAGCCCCATGACCCCCAGTCCCAATATGTGTGCCCTATAGAGTTCAGGAAGCATGTGGAGATGGATTGTTGAGAGTCCCGCACCTACTGAAGGATGTCTAGCCCTCCCCTCTGGTCCATGGCTCATGCAGGCCCTGCTTGAATTGTTATAATGGATATCAAAGAGCATTGCTTAAATAGTGGCAGGGGTAATTACTTCCAGGCTTCCAAACACTATACCATCATTGTAACCAACATTTGTACTAGGGCAACACCCAGAATGACTGTGTCATTAAGTCTTTGAGGAATACTAAAGGAACTGGGTCTACCTGAGAAGTCATGGCCAGTTCATTGAAGGTGAATCTGTTAAAGGAGATGAGACAAGAGAAGGAGAAAACAAAACCTGTATATTCATGGACAATCTTGCAGGCACGGTTGGTCCTTCGGCCATCAGAAGTTAGCTTGTAGATAACGTTGCTCTGGAGAAAGGCCGTCTTCATACGGGAAGCCATTAGATTGCTCAAGTCACTAACAGCCTGGAGGTAGGACTGAGAACTCCTGAAGGAGAGGATACAAATCGGGTTTGTGATTGAGCTTTTGTGAAGATTCCTTATAGGAAGATTGGCTAAGAAGCACTGAGGTACTCATCCCTTCTGTGTAGAGCCAATGAGTGGGGGTATATGACTAGGGAGGTGTTTGGTCTGGTTTTTAGTTAGAACTTGCCTGGGTTGGGGGGGGGTCAGAATCTTGTTTTATGTGGAAATGAACATCCAGTGTGCCCACCCGTCTCTCAGCTAAGGCCACGTCAGTCAGTGAGAATGAGGTCCCTGCACTTACAGAGTGGTCACTGACCTGCTCAGTTGGACACTGCCCTGGCAACTGAAGGCACAGTTCATAACAGTGTTCAATATCATCGAGGAGATATGATGGAAGATCTCCAGAGAGGTGTCTTGGCAAGCGATTTGCTCCCATTTGTCCTGTGTTGGGAGAGAAATGTTTTTTTTTTCTTCAATCCCCCAGAGGTCTCGTGCAAATTACCCTACTTTTCTTCTCTCCATCTCTATATACCCAGCTCTGTGTACCCGCAAGTGACACCTCCTACCAAATTAAGAGTGTAAAGAGATATTTGTATTATGACGCCTATTTCTTAGAAACCCATTACTAAATTGAGTATGTCTCTTAAAACCATCTGATAGTATTTTGATTTTGGGAGTTTGTTACAACCTTTAAGCTTTTGACAAAATCTTAGTGCCTTCTCAGTGCTCACAAAGATACATTAGACTTGAAAAACTGACCATCTCAAACATGAGCATAAAACACGTTCAGGAAATGAAAGCCAAAGGGGCAGCATACGCATTCCTAAACGGGGCAGTACTTGATGTTACCTCCCCTTCATTCATCAAAGTCAGCCAAGACCAAAGCACTGGGGGCTCAGAAACGAGGTTTCATGTGGGAAGGGAGAGGATGGCAGATTTGCCTATGAGAATGGGTATCTGGCTTCTATTTCACAGTCTAGTCACTCCAGTCTGAACAGAAGTGGTAGAGCCAAAGACTGAGGGGGATTAAAGTGACATCCTTGGATGTCTAACCTGCCATCAAAGCCACCATTGACTACCCATCAAGGGAAACCTATCCTGATGTCGAGGGGGAACTGACTGTTCTAGTCCACTGTGCCAAAACTCGGAAGTGGGAAGTGGGCTTATATGCCCCGTGGTGTTTTCTTCTTGGATAACGAGCAAAGTGTGTACATACCCTGATGCTGGAGTCATGTCTGTCTCACTGGGTTTTGAAAACAATAGAAATGTCCTCCAGACGGAGAAATGTCCTCAGAGTGTTATTCCACGTATTTGTGTCTTTTGACTGTTTACTCAAAGAATAAGATCTGAGTGTGCAGTCTGAGTGTGTGTGTGTGTGCGTGTGTGTGTGTGTGAAAGAGAGAGGGAGTACTCACCAGCATCTTTTGGATAGAGTCTGCCATTATCTGCACATAGGGCTTCAAGATGTCATGGTGGAAAGCTGGGGTCAACATCTGGCGATGCTGGAACCACTTATGTCCATTCAAAAAGAACAAACCCTGTCCTGGGCAAGAGTTCATTAGGTGTGTGAATTCAGGAGGCCATGGGACCAGAGGAAAGAGTTGGGACAATCTGGGACAGATGACGGTGGAGGTCCTGAGGGAGGGCAGTGGGATAAGAGGAGAGTCCTGAGCAGGGAGAGCGGAGAGTAGCAGCTTCCAGGATTGGGCCAATAAATCTGGTGTGATCAGGACAGAGGTGAGTAAATCGGAAAGGTCTCATATGCAGTTACAGTGTTTGTATGTGTGTATGTAGGTGGGGGCAAGTGTCCAAATAGGCTATGGCACTAGAAAAGAGACCACGGGAGGGGAACAAGAGGAGGTGAAGAAGGAGGAGGGGGCAACATGGCAATACGACATAGAAATGGGAAAAGGTTATATAGGGAGGCTGGAAGTCACAAGGATGCTTAGGGGTGGGGGAGGAAAGGGAGAGAGTAGAGTTGCCAAAAAATAATATTGTTTAAAAACTGCATAGGAAAACCTAATACTGTCTGTGATAATTTAAAATAAAACTCTTTTTTTTTTTCTTTTCAAAAAGGAATTGAAGGTAGGATAAGGAGGACTATAAATCAAAGTGGGGCCGCGGATGCTTGGAGGTAATGAAGATGAGATGCAGAGAAGGAGCAGAGCACTAGGCAGCACCAATCAACAAGGAGAGGCAAGAGGAGCTGGGAGGTGGCTCAGCAGTTAAGAGCACTGACTCTTCTCCCAGAGGACCTGGGTTCAAGTCTCAGCACCACACAGGGGCTCACAATTGTCTGTAACTCCAGTTACAGGGGATCTGATTTCTTCTTCTATACTTTATGGGCACCAGGAATGCACATGATACACAGACATACATTTGGGCAAAACACCCATATGCACATTCAATAAAAAATAAAAATAAGAAGGGTAAAGACTTCTTAGAAGGGAAAAGAGGCTTTACTAGGAATATGTAAGCACCCAGAAAACCTAACTGGGGAGTGGCCAGAGTTCTGGTTTACAGTACCTACCAATCCAGGGGATCATGAATCTGTAGAAGTCAGCCTTTGGATCTGAAAGGAAAGAAGAGCTTGATAACTAACTGGCACAGACCAAGCAAGGCAGCTGTGTTGGCAGCCACGGGCTTTTTGTGACTCTCTGTTGGCGGAGTGTCCTTGTCGCCTCTATTTCTTTTGGGACAGACATCTGGACTCAGAATGGCAAGCTTCAAGTCCCAGCAGACAAGCACCTAGGACTGTTTAGAGAAGCTGCTGAGACACACCAACCATGTCCTCAGCGCCAAAGAAAGGACAGACTGTGTGGCTTCCACTGTGGGTCATGCCATATTCTTATGCTCCAGGACAACCAATAATTAGAGGTTTCAAACAAAATTTATGCTACAGGTAACTGTCACTAAGGAATAAAATAAATTTCGAGCCAGACAACTGTTAAAATAATCCAGGATTTATTTATTTATCTACTTATTTATTTATTTATTATTTGGTTTTCTGAGGCAGGGGTTCCCTGTTGTAACCCTGGCTGTCCTGGAACTCACTCCGTAGACCACCAGGCTGGCCTCGAACTCACAGAGATCTACCTGCCTCTGCCTCCCGAGTGTTGGAATTAAAGGTGTATGCCACCACCACTTGGCTAATAATTCAGTATTTAGTAAGCATTATTTATTGGCCTTGGGCTGGGCTGCGCCTTGAGTGGTAGGAGAGAATAAGATAGAAATGTCCTGCCCATCTTCTGGCATCTGTCAGATTTTGAACATGTGCTTGAGAGAAGAGTTTCCTCTGCTGGGATGGGGTTCATTCTCACCTGGTCTCCCCAGAAGCACCTTCATGTAGTCAGGGTCATAGACCTGGATGAAGGCTCTGCTCCCCCACAACCAGAGGGGACAGGCACTTGGGAATTCCTCTACACATCTCAGAAGCCACTGCAGCTCCTGGACCTCTTCAAACTGTCACCGGGAGAAACAAAACAAATGACACCATCTTGAAGTAAGAATAAGAAGTTGACAGAAACGGAGACACAGGGTGCCAAGTGCTGAGACTGGTTTGTAAGGAGCATGTTGTGGTCTCATAATGTCTGCCCAGGATGTGACCAACGGTAAGAATATGACTTCATGTTGAGCATGTAAGAGCTCACTCTCTTTTAAAGGATTTTTTTTTTTAAAAAAGGTTTATTTATGTGAGTACTCTATCTGCATAGACACCTGAATACCAGAAAAGGCCATCAGACCCCATCGCAGAGAGTCATGAGCCGCTATGCGGATGCTTGGAATTGAACTCATGATCTCTGGAAGAGAAGCCAGTGCTCCTAACCACTGAGCCATCTCCTCAGCCGGAGCCCTCACTCTTAATTTCCCTTACGATCTTGCTTGATCAATGTCCAGGACTGGATTCTACAGGGCGAAATTTATTCTTTAGACTTACTTGCATTTGATTCATTTGTTAATTGTGTTTTGCTCAAAAATCACATATTGAAATGCTAATCCTTAATACCGCAGGGTGTGACAGACACTACCAGACCCCGGTCTTCATAGAAGTGATCAAAGTAAAATGAGGTCATGATAATGGGCCTCACCCACTATGATTCGATCCTTAGGGAGAGAGGAATTTTGGATACAATAATATATATGCAGATAAGGCATGAAGCAGTTTAGTAAGAAGATGACCATTTATAAACCAAGGATATAGGCCTGCAATGGAAATCTCCCTAGTAAGACACAAGGCAGATTGGTGCAAGGGAGGGGTGTGGAACAGAGCTGAGCAGCAGCAGAACTGGCTTCTTATGAAATGGTGAGCTCTGTATTATTGAGATTGCCTAAGTTGATAGTAAAGCTGGGTTTCTACAGAGGCCACATGTTTGCTAGACAATAGGCTTTGTCTTCTGTGGATATCACTTTTACTGGCACATGTGAGACCTTGAGTCAGCCTCCCCCAGAACACAAAGGAATTGATGCTGTCCACTCCGAAAAGGATACTACTCACCTGTAGTTTCTTTTATGCTTAATTTTCCCGTGATATCCTCAAAGATATAATCTATAAGTCCCAGCCCTCCCCCTTCTCAGTTCTACTCCTTCCTACCTTTGAGTAATGCCCAAAGAGCCAGTGGGAGGGTGGAGATGGGAACTGCTGGAGGGCTGTGAGCAGCCTTTGTCTGTGCAGGTAGTGCTGTGCTGCCTTGAACAGCAGCAGCAGCAGGGCAACCAGGGAAGTCACTTGGAGCCAAGAGATGCTGTCCAGGATTCCAGTGGGGCTCAGTGAAGAGACACTCATGGTGCACCGACTCCTGGACCATCATCTGACACTTCACTGAATCACAGACACTGAATCCTCCTATTTATCCTGACCACGTCTTTGAAAGATGCTCCACCTCTCCGTGGGAGGGAGAAGAAGGTCAACAGAGCTTAAATCAGAGTCTAGAGTTGAATAACTTGCAAATAATGCAACCGTGGTAATGGCCTTAAGGCTGTCATTTTCCTTCTCCACCTTTTTCAGAAATTTAAGGAGTACCTCCTACATGCTGAAAATGATATTAACCGGAGGTCACAGGGATGAACAATAGCCATGGATCTTGAGTTTAAGTAATTCATAGTTCAGTTTACCGTAAGTTCAGTATATGTAGCTGGCTGTAGTAGCACCATGTTCTCATTACCATGAAAAACTCATCGCCAGAGGGAGTTTTTTTTTCTCAAGGGAAAATCATTAAGAGTTCAAGATGAGATAAGAAATCTCTTTTTTGGGCTACAGAGCTTCCCAGGATAGCTGTCTTTGAAATGTCCTCTGGGTCTTGCTATATCAACAGTTCAGTTATGGTCTGGGGTGACTGTTCCGGTAGACAGAGTACTAGCACCGAAATAAGGAAGCTCAAGACTCGAATTCATCTTCACTACATTGAAGCCATGAACTTATCCTTTCTGAATTCAGCTCCCTTTTGTAATTGATGGATTCTGGGGGTTGGGGAAGGGAGAGTCATCCTATCTTAGGAATGTGGTCCAGTATCCAAGCTCCAGTAGATAGCCCATGTACCCGTGTACATACTGATATAACTGGATGCTAAGACTGTATTGTAGAAAACATCTTGGTACTGAGTCACAAAACATGAAAAAGTCAAGCTAGGACTGACCCAAAGCTTCATCCTTACTGGTTAGCTTTCACAGTGCTGTGGGGAGCAGTAATTAACAGTACTACCCAGCTTTAAAGACTGCTAGCTACAAAGATGACTGGCTTAGCAAGATGTACCCACTGGTACAAGTGACACAAATATTATTGGAGTAATCATCTCCTTTCTAATTGGATTTAAGGCCCACTGCCTAATACAGAGCTCATGCTTGGTACTGTTAACTGGGCCAATGTTGTGGAAGTTTATTTTTAGTTATGTATAAAATCATTGTTTTGTGCACTGTTGGGTGAGGGGCTGCCTAGGTCTTAGTGTTTTGTATTGTCTTCAGGTGTTGGATTAATGTGGGGGATGTTTGATTGCTCGTGATCTGCATGTGGTATCAATAGAACACCTGAAGAATTCTGAATCAATAAAAACACCTGAACTTAGATGCTCAGGGTTCCACTGTCCAGTATGGTACTAGCCAGGATAGTGGTTCCCTCTGCTGAGGTCTGGTAGGGCTTCCACCTATGAATATGCCTCCATGTCTTCCTTGGAGCCTACACACCAGTGAACTGCTACAAATGGTGTCCAACATGCAGAACAAAATCACACCAGCTAATCCAATGTGGAGACAGGGGAGGAGAAAAAGAAATTCCAGACCTCACAGAGTCATTTTGCTTTGTTTTGTTTTGTTTTCTGCAAACCTGTCCAGATTCTGGTGAGGTGAGGTGGTCCTGACAAGACACATCTGCTATGGTGATGAGAACTCTACTCCAACAGACAAGTTTACCAGTTGCTTTTCCTGCAAACCAGACTCCATCTTAAAATCTAGAAAGTATTTCCTCAGGGTCAGCACACAGAAGCTGTCTTCCAGAACTTGCTGAGGTTGTATAGATACAAAATACAGAGACTCACAACTAATCACTGTGCAGAGAGTCATATACCATGAGGTGCTCAGTCCTAAATGGGACACTTATATCACACACCCCTTTTTCTCCAAGACTTAGGGGTCATTGTAGAAGAAAGGCAGAAAGACTCTAAGAACCAGAGGTATATGATTTGAAAGGATGTTCTTTGTATATGGCAGGGCCGTTGCACACGTGAACTCACAGTGGCTGTGACTGCTTGCACAAGAACTACACACAATTAACCAGCCAGAATCCCAGTATGAATGGGGTGAGGGGAATGAAGTTGCACCTCTATCTGAGTAACTTTCAATTGATGACTGCTGGGAGAGGGAGAGTCGGTTTTCTTTTTCAGGAGTGTGGCCCCTGATAGGCTGGCTGTGGGCTAGCAGATGGCTCTACACCCACGTACATGCTCACAGCACTAAGTGGTCTCACTAGGGCTGGGACAGAAAAGTGGCGTGGGAGCATGGAGAGGAGGGGGAGGGTAGATTAGTTCAAAACACATTAAACACATGTACAAAATTCTCAAACAATAAAAAGATATTTAAAACCTTTCAATGTACTAAGACAGTAGAATATTATTAACAATCGATTTTATTGTTTTAATGATTTATAAAGGAGTGTCTAGAGGGTGCTATCAATTGTGCCTATGGACACAAACATACATATTTAGAATAAGGTTTGATCATGTACCTGTTTAGCAAATACCTGTGGTAAGTTTCCTCTAGGTCTGTGACTTTCCCAGCCATGAGTTTTTGCCCATATTTATGGCACCAGGCATGCACTCTCTTGGTGGAACAGGCCTCCTATCTAATCATAATTTGAATTATTAACCTAGAAATAGTTATGCCACCATTGCATCAGGCTGCATCTTGCCTGGCTAGTCAGTAGTATAATACGAAAGACTCATAGCTAGGCTGGGAGAATTGCCTCTTTATGATGAGAGACAAAATCAGTTCTATCTGACTGCATGAGGGAGCCAAGTCTGAGAGTGCTGACACACAGGCTGACAAATGTTTTGGTGTCCCTGTCCCTTTTCAACTCAGGACTCGGTGGTGTGCTTGCTTTTTCCCAGGCATATCCCTGGGATATGCTACAGCACCTCCATGTGTACAAACTAGAGTCTTCTGAACTAAATATACCTGTGGCCAACATACTAGCGAAGATAGTTCAGTGAGAAGAGCTTGCTGTAGCCTTCAGTGACCATGCTACCAGGTGTGCCTCTGAAGCAAGTGTGCCCCATATACACAGTCCACACACCTGAAGCTCAATCAGTTTAGAGGAAATTAAGATGGCCAGATTACCAGGTGTACCTACAAAATGACTCCAGAGGAAAACATCTCAGGGCACAAAGATAACATTTCTTTAGCCTACCTGTGAGGAATGTGGGTGCAGCCTACATACTCCTTTAACCTGTTTTGTGTGAACTGAGAGGAATCACAGCAAGCTTTATTTACAGCTCCCTCTTACCAGTCAGTGGTCTGGATTCCTCTAGCTCCACCTAGCTAGAAATTATGGGCAAGTGGAAAAAGCTCTTATAATGGTGTGCTTGGCAGATTTGTAATCCTCAGCCTCTGACAGTAGCAAGAAGTGGTGCTAGACAGCCATGAGCAGGAGGTGGTGGCACTCTGGGTTAGAGTCCTTGTGCAGGCCTCAGGTCCTAGAACTCTTAGCACCGCAGTGATAATTGCTGCAGCTCTTGTGTAGGCTTCCCCAACCCTTGACAGTGGCTAGTGTCACAGCTCCTGAGCTTAGAGTATCTAAATCCTTTGGCCCTTTAGGCCACCTCCATTGCCAATACCATAGACTGCTGTTACCCCTTTGCTGCTGGTTCCCGGCTGACTCTGTCACTGCAACTTCTCAACTGCCTCCTCCCCCTTGATGTCATCCCCACTGGCTCTGCTGTGGCCAGCGATCAGGTTGCTGGCTGCTCCCAGCCTCTGCCTTTTGTTCAGCTTTGCTATAGCTACTCCTCTATCACTGTTGCCGCTTGGATGCTGTCTTCACGTGAGCTCATCTCGCGCCACCACGTGATCTCGTGCTATCACCGATCTCACGGTATCACATGATCTCACGCCATCACGTGATCTCACGCTATCAGAAGCCAGTAGGAAAGTCTACTGGAGAGAAGCTTTCCATGGGGCTTAATGTGAGAAAAGCATTCGGTGGGGGCAGCCCAGGAAGGTGTCTCCCAGACAGTCAATGATGTGAGCCTATATAGTCAGAAAGGTGGCATTATAAAGAAAGTTCTGAATGACACTGGGAACCATAAAGGGAGTGAGTGATAGGACAGCCGAAAAGCATGAGGAGCAGAGGGGGAATCTAAGGACACGGAGCACGTGGCAGGCGACCCTGATGACATCACTCCTCAGTCCTGGAAGGGTAACGGAAGCCTCACCTGAAAAGCGATCCAGGTGGCCCTGGTGGAAAGAGACTGGCAGACTCCCCACAGGACAAGCCCGCTGCTCTAAAAAGCCTTGAGCCCAGTTGAGGATTTGGGTGAGACAGTGACTCCTCTAGTCTGACGGCTCAGCCGTGGAGAAGAGACCCATTTGTCACTTCCCACGTCTCAGGGGTCTGTGGCTGGTACTATTTTTAGGGGGATCCTAAATTTGTGATTTCCAAAACAATCAAAACTCAAGGTGCTTGGAGTCAATCTGCCATAACCCCAAGGCGAGAGGCTGCCAAGGGAAGCACTTGTGTAGGAGAAAGGGCTGGGTGTTGGTGTGCTCAAAAGTCCCCACGGCAGGAGGCTCGGCTCAGGAAATGAAGTTTATAGTGTGGGGTACACCGTTGTCAGTAGCTAAGGCCAGCCTTTTCAAGCTGAGGATAAAGATGCAGTCTAATAGCAGCAAGCTGAGGTCAGCAGATGCTTCAGCACCTGTGTTAATCCCAAGTATGTTGCGAAAAAGACCACTGCCACAAAGTTCCAGTTGATTTTAAGCAAGCTTTTAATATTGGTCAGGAATGATGGACTCTGCTCAGGACCACGTGGAGATCCTCGCAGGAAGAACCTGAGTTATATTCTGGGATTCCTCCAAGATGGCCCCAAGCTGTAATTTATAGGGATTTTTAAGGGCAGAATCCATAAGTTTATGTGTTTCCCATCAGGTCCAATCAGGGATGAGCACACATCTCAACATATTCTTGTCTGGGTATCTCCTGCCAATGTGCTTCCTGTTTGGGCATCTCCCATCTCTATCCAATTAGGGACAAGCATACATCCTGTGTCATTAATTGAGTTTGCTTAGGGGATTTTTGTTTCTGGACTTACACCTGCAGCCACCTACCAGTCATGGTGCTCACTGTAGTAAGGACTGAGAAACCCAGAGTTCCAGTAAAGGTTTTGACATTTATAGATTCATTCCTTGGCCAGGGTGTTTAATGGTCTGTGGATTTTGAAAGCACAGAGATTGGAGTGCTGGTAGGGATCAGTTATGTGTTTTCTTTCACTATTTCCAGTGTGCTTGGGAGATAAGATACTACTTAGAATATTAATATATATATCTAGAATATATACTTATATACTACCTAGAATATTAATATATATATACCTAGATACTACCTAGACTATTAATATATACCTAGAATATATACCTAGATACTACCTAGACTATTAATAGATATGCCTAGAATATATACCAAGATACTACCTAGACTATTTATACATATATACATATACCTAGAATATATACCAAGATAATACCTAGAATAAATCTCCCCATGGAGTGCAAACTGGAGAGTCTGAGGAATGTGGGAGAACCTGCCTAGACCCTGGACTGCCAAGGTTAGCGTAGCCAGCAGAGGCTCCTGCCGTGCACAGAAGGGAAGCTACTAAAACAAAAAAAAGGCTTTATCAAATATCTGGCCTTGACCAATAAAGCTTAGCACTATGTACTGCTTTTTTTTTTTTCCAACTTGACTTAAGCTGGAGCCAAATGGGAAGACAGAACCTCAGTTGAGACAATACCTTCATAAGATTGGCCCCTTGTCAGATAGTGCTGGGTAGTATAAGAACGCAGGTGGAGCCAGAAGTGACGTGCATGTTTTGAACCCCAGTACCAGGAGTCGGAAGCAGGCAGACCTCTGTGAGTGTGAGGCGGGCCCGGTCTACATAGAAAGCTCCAGGCCAACCAAAAGCAGCATTCGACATGGGCTCTGCTTCAGTTCCTGACTTCCGGTTTCTGTCTTGAATCCTGTCTTGACTTCTTTAGTGATGGACTATAAGCTGTAAGGTGAAATAAACCCTTTCCTCCCCCAAACTGCTTTTGGCTTTGGTCTTTATTTGTTGTAGAAGTTGATTTTTAGTTATATTTAAAATTACTGTTTTGTGCATTGGGGTGAAGGGCTGCCTAGACCTTGGCGTCTTGTGTTGTCTGCAGGTGTTGGCTTATGTAAAAGATGTCTGCTTGCTCATGATCTGCACGTGCTATCAAAGGAACACCTGGGGAGCTTAGGTATCAATAAAAACCCCTGAGATGGGAGGCTCAGGGTTCCACTGTCAAGGATGGCATTTGCCATGATGGTAGTTCCCTCTGTTGAGGTCTGGCAGGGTTTGCACCTATGAATATGCCTCCATGTTTTCTTGGCTGAGCCTACACAGTAGGTATACTGTTAAATTTATTACAGCAAGATAAACCTATCTAGGACACATCAGCATGAATCACAGGCAAGACAAGACTTTCCAACTTCAACCCCACATCCATGTTTAAAACTGAATTTTGAGGATCCAGGAAGAAACTGCTTCAGAAAGGGAAGATGGATAAAAAAAACATGCAGTCTGGAGGACGGAGAGGTGCTCAGCAGTTATAAGGACATTCAACCATCCAGGCAGGTACAGAAATGTGACAGAGGAAAGGGTAGAGAGACAGAGGGACAGGTGAATCCACAGCAGACAGGTGGGCAGACAGAAGCTAGGATGGGGACAGACAGGCAGGGCACAGGGGCAGGTGACAGGAAGAGAGGACGGCAGGCAGCGGGCACTCAGACCTTGTCCTTGTCCCCAGCGGGACTATTGGAGCTTCCTAAGACGCAGGTGGATCCCATTCTTGGACTTCAATCTGAGTTGTTGAACAGGGATGGGGACCCGGGTGGGATCTGGCAGCAGTTCAAAGCGGAGCAGGGTCAGGGCCACAGACACCTTCAGCATGTTCATGGCAAATCGCTTCCCAATGCAGTTCCTGGGCAGGGAAGAGACAGTGGGAAACACAGCGCAGCAACAACACCAGCCAAGCAGTGTCATGTTCTGTGCAGGGCTGGGCAGGGCCCTTCTCTCACTGAGACTGCTTTACTTATAGGGCACATCTGTCTGTCTCTGCTCCCGCGTATGGACAAGGCCTGCCGTCTCTTCCAGACATCGAACATTCGGTGTTTGGGTAGTTCGCTTCTTCCACTGAGAGTTTCCGGTTCCCCAGTAAACACCAGTAGTCAGAGCCACAAAGGCGGAGGCAGCCTGCACTTCGAGGGGTAACTCAGAATGAGGGTAAAGGACCAACAGCCATCAGAGGGGAATCAGTGTCAACAGAGAAGACTTCAGGCTGGAGGTCTTCAAACTGCTTCCCCATCTGCCTCCACCCAGTGGTCAGACTCAGTACTTCCCCTAGTCCAACATCACCTGTCACTTGCTAATTCTACCTAGAAATGCCTCTTCTTGCAAACTTTATTATCTTCTCCCAAACTTTTCTGGTATTCGTAACTCTTCTCCACTTAATGACCCTCCCGTTCCTTCTGCCAGGTAGGACAGTGTCCAAGAAGCCACGGTGTGGCCCTGTGTCTCTGGCTAGTCTTCCCACCTCTCACCCAGATTCCCTTCCTCCCTTACATCCTGCTTTTGAGTTTGCTGAAAACAGCCTCCTCGCCCTCTGCCTGAGACTTCTAAAGGCTCAGCCAATGGTCTTCATGCTCTGCCAGTCATCTCTCTCTCCACCCAGGAGACCATAAGTCCTTCAGCCAAGGGCCCATGAGTCAGGGTGTAGGACGAACTAAAAGGTGCGGAAGAATGAGGGAATGATGTGTGCTTCAGTGTCGGGGTCTGATTCCGTGGACACGCATGTGGTCCTGTTGACTCAGGGGAGGACCCTTGTCTTTAGGGCCCACTCTTAGACAGGACTGGGCATAGAGAGGCAGAGCACTTAGTCCTGGTGTTTGCATTAAGCTGAAGAGTAAATCTCTCAGGAATACAGTGCAAGTGCATTTTGCTTTTCCCTGGGAATTCAACTGCCTTTACTTTCCTGTCCCTTGTTCTTCGAAGCCTGGTTTCCACCAGTGTCTGGGAGGGAGGTCCTGGCATGAACCAAACGCTGGGAGCAGTCTGCAGGGGGCAATCTGCTTAAAGCTTGTTCAGGGTATGTTGGCCCAACATTTTAAGGACTCACATAATCATTCAAACAATCCTCCGTTCTACTAACATTTATAAGTTCTGCGGAGATTTGTATGCCACAGGGAATTCTTCATGCTGTGGCAAATTATCCTGTAGTCCCTTTGTGGACTTGCTGGACTCCTTCGTGTGAGTTTAGACTTTCCCAGAACCTGTTAGATGTCATGTGTTGATTCAAAATAGTGTTTTCTTGTCCTCACACCCAGTCTACTTTCCCCATCTCTACGGTTTTGCGTGAACTAGGAGACTAAATGCAGTCTACCTGCTATTTTTTGACATCTGGGAAACTTTTCAGAGGCATGTGGACGTTAGCACTCAAGCAATGATTGTGCTCAGGAGATGGGAAATGTGGTCGTCTGGTGCACAGGGGTAAGACTTCCCCAGAAGTCCTCCCATGGCTTGTGACCTCTGAAGACTGGACTCCATAGCTGCACATGGCAGATGCCAGGAAAGCAAACCCTGGAAACCTTACCATCTTCTGCAGTAGTCTAGGGTTAGAGAACTATCCAGGAAGGGTGCTGGGCTGGGATCAGAAGGTATGTTGTATGTGTGTGTGTGTGGGGGGGGTGTCTTGGCAACTGAGAAAGCCCAGCATCTAAATTAAATGCCCTTGAGAAATCTCATTTGCATAACCCCTATCCTAAAGGAGGGAAATGTCACAATATACTGAGCTGGGGAGCATCCACCGACGTTGAAATACTGTTGGCTGTTGGGAAAGGCAGTGGGTCTATGTGTCTGTGGTGTGCTCTGCAATGCCATCTTACTTGTCCTCATCATATTCCCACACCTACAAGTGCAAACACATGTATACCGAACTATAACACACACGAGCTCAAGCGATCACACGCATCAGGTATGTGACACCTGAGGCCCCTTGGCCTCGTTATATGGCTGCTCTGATGGCTTCCCTTTGACTTCCCTGAGATGAACAGGAAGGCACGGCTCTGTCTGGCACAGTCTGGTGCAAACTGGAAATGACCAAACAATTGCAGAGATACCACCAAGGACGAACACGTGGTGGTCAGTCCTCTACTTCCAAACAAAGAGGGACAGAGTTTTCTGAGATTGGGATGGGAGGAGGTGTTGGTTCTGGGATGTGTCTCTCTGTCGTGCTCCAGGGACCAAGACCTCTGGATTTGGCCATATCTTCAGGTTGTGGCAAAGAGCATAAGAGAAAACTAGAACTTGAGTACCAGTTAGTGGGAGATAAGGAGATACTGGCTGTGGTGTCATAGCCCCCAAACACGAAGCTGTTGGTCTCACCACACAATAGTTGGCTAGGTGAGCAGTCTTTGTCCCTCACTTCACTCCTATGCAGAGTCCCAGGCCTCAGCCTCACCACCCACTCTGGAAATAGAAGGGTGTCTAGGAAATCCAAGCACCTCTCTCCTCTGAAGTTTTCTAGTGATCCCTCATCCTGCAGGTGACCCTTCCTCAGCCTCATTCCTGGGTCTGTACCATAAAAATGGTCAAGAGATACAGAAAAGAGTTACTGTATTCTCAAATAGCCTTTTAACCTCCTAACCCCAATCTGAATGCTCTATTTAGTGCAGGGAGCATGTGGGTTTGGGAGCGATTCAGGATTGACCTCTGATAGCATCAGTAAGAGTTCCAATCCTCCCCTCTGACCTATGGTCCATGTAGGTGCTGTTTGAGATGTTGAAATGGGTTTCAAACAACACTGTTTATTTTACATTAGAGATAACCACCCCCAGGTTTTCTGACATTACCCCCCATTACCCTCCCATTACCCCCACCCCCAATACTTGGGCTAGGAAAATATTCAGAATAACATAAATGTAGTCTGTCTTTCATGGAAACAAGAGAGACTGGTTCTACATGAAGAGTAGTGGCCATTTCACTTGGGTTGAACCTTTTAAAGGAGATGAGATGAAGAAGTAGGAAAAAAAAATGTGTGTTTATGAGTAATCCAGCAGGCACAGTTAGCCCTGCAGCTATCAGAGGTCAGCTTGTAGAAGGAGTTTTATCACAGGGTTTCATTATATAGGAACTAATTAGATTGCTCAGGTCATTAACAGCCTGGAGAGGTAAGACTGAAAATTCCTGAGGAAGAGGACATACAACAGACCGGTAAGAATTCCCTGTACACTGGGATAAGAACACTGAAACACTCACCCAGTCCGTGTTACAGTTCTGGGTACCCCAGATCCTTTGAATGTGACACAGGTAATCAAGTTTCTTCCTTCCTAGTGGTTAGGGGTGTGTGGCTAGGACAGTGTTAGGTCAGGCCTGGAATTAGAGCCTGTCTGATGCTGGGGTCAGAATCTTTTTGTGGAGATGAACATCCTGTATGCTCCACCTGTCTCTCAACTGAAGCCATATCGGTTGGTAAGAATAAAGTCTGTGCACCTGCAGGGTGGTCACTGGCCTGTCCAATCAAGCACCACCCTGACATGCAAAGGCATGCTTCCAGGGCC